>JBCNJP010000024.1:52366917-52461606 GCA_039602395.1 Deinandra increscens subsp. villosa | reverse complement strand
TCGTATGTGCAACATCACCGGTGATACCGTCATAAAACACATACAAAGTGTTATGGAACTTCATAAGGATAAACAAATTTTATAGCATCGCATTTAGCTGGGCATTGCAATTATTTTTTCTACTTATAATGTTTTTTTATATATTTCATTTATATTCATACTTAAATATTATTAATCTTTAAAGAATTCATTTATGTAGAAGTAATTGGTCCTTACTTTTGATAACTCGTTACCGAAATAAGCATTATTTTGAATCAATTACCGACTCGATTAGTGAAGGAAAAGATGCAAAGAGTTACATGATCACAAATTAATTGAAGAGGCTATTGGAGAGAGCTAGGGGTGTTCACGGTCCGGTTTATACGGTTTTTGAGTCAAACCGTAAACCAAACCGTTAGCTACGGTTTTTAATAATCGAAAACCTAAACCGAACCGTTAAAAATTAAAACCAAACCAAACCGAACCGCTATTTCCGGTTTGGTTTCGGTTTGGTTTCACGGTTTAGGATCTTTAGGCTTTCGATATAAGTTTACAATAATAAAATTTAAATTAAAAGAAAATTCGAAATCAACTTTATCAAATGAGACAATAAGAGTATAAGCTACTCTACTATACTTGCCATCTCTAATTTGTTAATGCAAAATCCACCTCCAAGTAGGACATGTAACCACCAAAACGTGATGCAAATACTAAAGTTCATAATATAAACAATAGTGTACTAAAGTTATAGATTTCTAGGATGAAAACATGTCTAAATTTCCAGATTTTTAGTTTTTAGACGCTAAAACTTAAAATCTCATTACAAAAAAGAAGTCGATGTAATTTAACTGTATATATATAATTATATATATATATATGTATATATTATATAATAGGATTAGGATCGTGTGAAAACCCATTTATTTTGTGAAAACGTGAAAACCACTTTAAAACTTTTATAACTTTTTCATACGTTAATGTTTTTTCATGAAATTTGCGCCAAAAGTCTTAGAATTACGTTATCTTTAATTCTATAAAAATCAAAAACAAAAAAAAAACGTTTTTTTATTTTTTTTTTATTTTTTTTTCCGTTTTTGGTACACATGTGTACCACAATAAAAAAACTCAAAATTTAATATGAGTTACTAATAGTTTTAAAAGGAAATTGCACCCTAATTATTATAGTTTTATTATCTTTATATCTAAAGAAAAAAATAACATTTTATGATTTTTTAAGTATTGCTACACATGTGTACTATGTTTAATTATCATTCGTAACATAAATGTTTTATTGTTTTTAGTATGTTTTTAATATATTTTTAACATAAGGAGTGTTTTTATACTTTATAATTCGTTTTTGTGTAGTAGTAGTGATGATGGTACACATGTGTAC
The DNA here is from genome assembly GCA_039602395.1 of Deinandra increscens subsp. villosa. Lineage (NCBI taxonomy): Eukaryota > Viridiplantae > Streptophyta > Magnoliopsida > Asterales > Asteraceae > Deinandra > Deinandra increscens. The sequence continues at coordinate 52,460,234 of JBCNJP010000024.1, read as the reverse complement.
CAAAAACGGGAAGAAAAAAAAACGTTTTTTTTTACGTTTTTTTTTAAAATATTGTTTTCCAGAGTTATAGATAACGTAATTCTAAGACATTTGGCGCAAATTTCATGAATAAACATTAACGTATAAAGAAGTTATGTAGGTTTTAAAGTGGTTTTCACGTTTTCACAAAATAAAGGGTTTTCATAGGATCCTTCCCCTTATATAATATATATTATATGTACATGGTCCGGTCCGGTTTTTTACAACCGGTTTTTCATATAAACCGTAAACCAAACCATTCACTACGGTTTAAATTTTTTGAAACCGACCGACCGTTCGTTAAGATAAAAAACCAACCGCGAAACCGAACCGATGACCGGTTTGGACGGTTTCGCGGTTTGAAACCAAACCATGAACACCCCTAGAGAGAGCATACAGTGGGAGATGGTTATTGTAAGTTTTTATTTAGTTTTTTTATAATTTTTTAATTTTATATTTTAATTATTATTTATATATATAGTGTTATCAACAAAACTATACGTAGTCATGTGGACATTATGTATTCAAGGTCATGGTTCAGGTTGTGGTTGAATGGCGTGAACGTCTTGTAAATATATTTTTCAATATTTATACCTTTTATATGTTAACCTGATGCGTAGCATCTTATATATAAAATACATAAATACTTTTCACATTTAAACGAGTTTTTAATTAAGATATATTACATTTGGGGCTTAATCGCTTGATATTTGGATTATAAATTATCTTATGGGTTTTCTGATGAATATATGATATATATTAAATTTTGATGTTTAAATGGTGTTAATTGAGAATTTATATTATTGTGGAATTTACTGTGTTTAAAATTTGAATGTTAGGTGATTGGTGGATTCGCGATGAATTTAAAAGGAAAACAAAAGAATCGTAAGCGGAATGGTGGTTGGATGTGGAAGTTATGGATTAAAGAAAAAAATATATAATTAATAACATTAGCAGTCCAGCGGCCCAGAACAAGAGCGCGGTACCAATGCAGTCCAATCTCCTTGACCCAGTCCAGCAAGAGAGAAGCCCAGCCCAGCCCAGGCCATCGCTGGGCAGCAACCCAACACGAAATAAAAAGAAAACTGAAGCCACGGGGGATTCACGATGAATTTGGAAGAAAAACGAAAGAAACGGAAGCAGAATCGGTGGTCGGATGTGGAAGTTAGGGATTAAAGAAACAAAAAAAAAATTAATTAATAACATGAGCAGCCCAGCGGCCCAAAACAAGAGAGTAGGATCAATGCAGTCTAATCTCCTCGGCCCAGTCCAGCATAAGAGAAGCCCAACCCAGCTCATCGCAGGGCAGCAGCCCAACGGCCCAGAACCAGAGCACATGACCAATGCAGTCCAATCTCCTCGGCCTAGTCCAGCAAGAGAGAAGCCTAACCCAGCCCAGCCCATCGCAGGGAAGCAGCCCAGCGCGAAATAAAAAAGAATACCAGAGACCACATGGGATTCGCGATGAATTTAGAAGAAAAATGAAAGAAATGGAAGCGGAATCGGTGGTCGGATGTGGAAGTTATGGATTAAAGAAAAACAAAAAAAATAATTAATAACATGAGCAACCCAGCGGCCCAAAACAAGAGAGCAGGATCAATGCCGTCGAATCTCCTCGGCCCAGCCCAGTCCATCGCAGCCCAGCAGCCCAACGTGAAATAAAACGAAAACCAGAGACCACAGGGGTCGAACCGGTGACCTCTAGCTCACTACGCAAGGAATAAACCATTAGGACGGTAGATGATATTGGTTTAGAGCTGGTTTGAATTCCTTTTATCTTCTCCCGCGTGGCCCATTTTCTCGGCCCAACATGCAACAGCACCTGAACGTGATCAACCCCATTTTCTTGGTATTTAATCGATTCCAGTCGAGTTTTCTCCATTCTGAACACCACATAAACCCTAGAATATCACTATTGAAGATCTGGAATCATCAAGGAAGCTAGGAGGGTCAACATTAGAGCTTTTGGATTGAAGATTGGACGATCTACACCTCTTGGTTTCCATTTTCTTTTTGACATTCTCGCACCCATTAGGCATTACTTAGGTTTCATTGATCCCATTTTAGTATTCTAGCATGTTATAGAATCCATATAGAGAGACCTCTTGAGTGGTTTTGTGTTCTGTGTGTATCCGACTAGCTTTGACCGAAGCTGTTAGATCAGTTAGCATCCAGATTCATCTGCTGCCCGAATTTCATTTTAGGATTGCCTTCATAGCATAGATGTGTCTATAATCGAAGTTATCTCGGTAATCGCCTTAGAGGGCAGTGCCACGTGAAGTAGTCAGTTTATCAGTCAATAGTTAGCCTAGAGGATTCTTTGCCAGGTAGCACCCTTTTCCCATATTCGAGTTACTTAGATTTCGTTGCTTTGTTCCTTAGTTATTTTAGTTACTTGCTTATATGTTTCTTTGTTTATCTCAAAATCAAAATATTTTAGGTTAAACAATAGCGAAGTTCGTATATCAAGAGTCTGCATTGCATCCTTGGATTTGACATCTGGGTATTTACCGATACTATCATGCATATGATGGGTACATGATAACGCTTGTTGTGACCGCTTTACAAATACCTAAACTAACCTGTAGTATGACAAGCTCAGGGTTATCGAACCAAGAGAATATGTGGTTTTCAACTAATTGAATCAGATTACCTAATTAACTAATTAACTACTGAATTAAGTTGAATTGTCTCTTGGCTGTTTTTCATTGAATTGGGAATTAAACTAACATTTTAACTAAATTATCAATTAACTAACTTTAACTAGAACTAGAACTTGGTTATTAACTGAAACTCTTATGTGACAAAGATAAATACTTTAGGATCCTGATATGCTATCTATTTGAATTTAACCAATAGAATGCTAGTACTACATAGACATAGTCACCTATTGCTTAGTAAACCTAATAACATAAACCTTAAATAGGCTGCTTAATTCCTGCTGCAAGGACAGGTTGAAATACGACGGTTTACCACTTCCGACCTAGGATTACTAGTTAATTAAATGAGTTCAGCACGCGGATGCTCTACAGTTGCAGAGAAAACCAGAACAACTGGCACACAATCAGATAAAAACATAATAGAGTTGCATTCATTCACCAAAAGTAGTTATAGAGAAGTTAGCCGGACATGGCTAAAACCGAAAAAATGACCAAAGTTGTGAAATTCATACAAAAACGAGTACCTAATGAACAATATCTTCAATGAAACCCTTAGAAAGTCTTGAAATTCGTAATTCCTGCTCTCTGGACGTAAAAAGTGCAGAATAGGCTAAAAGAAACAACACCCGAAAGTATAAATAGTGAAACCCTAATTTTCTTATGCCGACTAACTTTGGGTGTACCGCCCTAAAGTGATACTTAAACAGGGCGTATCGCCCGAATCTTCAAATCCGGAATCTTGCACTTCTTTCGGGCGTACCACCCTAACTCTCAGCATAACCTGGGCGTACCGCCCAGGCCTTGTTTCCAGGAACTTTGCTTCATTTTCTCTTCTTGATCCAACCGAACCTCGACTCAGTACCGATCAGCTTCAAAAATCTTCATAACTCCTCGGCATTTAATCAATTAAGCTCTAATTACCTCGTAACACAAAACGTTGAGAAATGTAATGAAATCTAATTCATATATCAATAAAAGTAAATAATTAATCACATTTGAGAGAGAATTGTTGTGATCAAACTAATATGCTCAATGTCTATTTATACCATCATATTTTAGCAAAATGCTCTAAAACCAACTTTAAACAATTATAAAACCGTTTATAAGATAGTTTTTTTTCCGAGTAATATAAACCATTTTTATCAAAAAGATTATCCGGTTCGAAACTTACGGTTGATATATGTTTCAAACCGTTTACTTATGTTGTTTTTTTCAACTCTAATCTTTCTTATCCAGGGCCGGTCCAGAGAATTTGGATGCTCAGAGCGCGAGTCAAAAATATGCCCCTGTTAAAAACTTTAAATAGTACAACACAAAGTTTTAAGGGTTTGGAACCTAGTCAAGCTAAGCGGCTCATCCTCACGCCGATTTTATTAACTAAATAAAAAGTTTCAAACTTACAGTTGAATTACAACATATAAATCATCTAAAATGATTTCATTATCTTTAAATGTTCTATCAAATTTGTTTTCATTTTCATCAACATTATTTTCCTCAATATTATTGTCTTCAACATTATTATTATCAACATTAAATACATTACCATTACTTTCATCAACATTATTTTCACTAATATTATTGTCTTCCACATTCTTTTCATCAACATTTTCTCCATTAGTATTACCTTCATGTCTAAAATATTTTTTTAAAGATCCTTGTAAAGATTGAGTAAGTTTTCTTGTTGTTTTTTCCTTTTTCTATTTTGGTCACCAGATGGTTGTACATGAGGGGCATGATATCAATGACAAAAATATATTTATGATTAGAATAAATTGAACAATATCACCTGATGAGTGATGACTGATGTGATGTTGTGTTTTCTTCGAAAAATAATAAGATCGCCGTTCGTAATTGATGCCCCTTCCAATTTAATGCTCAGTGCTGTAGCCCATCTGGCCCATGCCCAAGGCCAGCCCTATTCCTATCGGTAATGAAGAACTAAAAGTCAAAAAAAGAAAGGCAAAAATGAATATGCATCACATAACATGAAGTGTTTGGTAGGCTAACAATACTATCATAAATGACCAAAAAGGTGGTCAAAATAACAAGGCAGAGACTAAATCCCCGGACCTAATTTTTAATGTTTGTATGTTTTATCCAGGGTTTTTTTTTCTTAAACTCCTTTTCTCAATAAAATTTTCCATTAAAAAATATATATCATTAAAAAATAAGTGTGTTCATTATTCAATCGGGGTTTGAATAATTTGAAATTCTATTTGATTCAAATTTAAATTCCTTATTTGGTTTATACAAATTTAATCCTTATTCGATTAGACTAAGTCGAATTAGAATAAAAAATTCACTTTTCCACATTTGATTCCATTGAATAATTCAAAAACTTAGAAATGCTATCTTATGGATGTTGTTAATGCTTATTTATATGGATCACTTGACAGTGACATATATATGAAAATCCGAGAAGAATTTAAAATGCTTGAAGATTTATCTTCAAAACCCAAAGAAATTATTCAATCAAATTACAAAGGTCTTTATATGGGTTGAAACAATCTGGAAGGATGTGGTACAATCGCTTGAGTAATTATTTGATAAACAAAGAATACACAAATAATCATATGTCTCCATGCGTTTTTATTAGAAAACAACATCAGGATATGTAATCATAGTCAATGGCGAAGCTTGAAAGAAAAACCCTGAGGGGGCGGAGTTTAAAAATTCTATAGAGGGGGTGATGCTCAATATATTCGAGGGGGCGATATGTAATATATATAAATACTTGTACATAAAATCATAAAAATATGTACTTGTGGACGAAAAAACCGAGGGGGCGGTCGCCCCCTCCCGTCTCTTCTAAACTCCCCCCTTGATCATAGTTGTATATGTTGATAATCTAGATATAATCGGGACACATAAAGAAATTCATTCTTTAAAAAATGAATTTGGAATGAAACACCTTGGAAAAACCAAATTTGTCTCGGTTTTCATAGCATGTGAATAATAGAATACTTGTTCCTCAATCAAACTATACTGAAAATTCTTGAAACGTTTAAATATGGATACAGAAAATCCTTTAAGCACCCCAATGGTTGTTAGATCACATATGTTGACAAAGATCCATTTCACCCCCGCGAAGATGGTGAAGAGGTTCTTTGTCCAGAAGTACCATACTCAGTTCAATTGGCACTCTCATGTATATTACTAACTGTACTAGACTTGACATGTCTTTTGCAGTTGATTTGCTAGCAAGATTTAGTTTGGCCCCTACAAAAAGACAATGGAACGTGATTAAACATGTTTTTCGATACCTCCAGGAACTGTTGATTTAGGTTTATTTTATGTTAACGATTCAAAAGAAGGGTTGATTGGTTATGTGACCCTCATAAGGCAAGGTCTCAAACTAGATATATATTCATGAGTGGAGGAATTGCAATTTCATAGCGTTCTTAAAAACAATAAACACTTTTTGCAACATCATCAAATCATGCTAAAGTCATTGCTTTACATGAAGCTTCTAGAGAATGTATATGGCTAAGATCTATGACGCAACTCATATTGACTTCTGTGGGCTAGAGAAAGAAGGGCGTCCAACTCCGTTCTATGAAGACAATGCAACTTGTGTCTCGCAGATGAAAGAATGTTATATCAAAAGTGATAGAACAAAGCATATATCGACATTATTCTTTTCATACACTCAAGAGCTTATCAAAGATAGCCATGTCGAAATGAGATATGTTCAATCTAGTAACAACTCACAAGATCTTTTCACTAAAGCACTCCCTACATCAATTTTCAGGGAACACATTCATAATATTGGAATGCGACATGTACAAACAATATGAATATATACATATGTCAACTTGAGGGGGAGCACTGCACTCTTCTTTCTTAGCTAAAGTTTACTTCCCACTGGGTTTTCTTTAGCAAGGGTTAATGATGTAGTTCTTGTTCAAAGTCGAACCCGACAAGTGTGAAATGTGTCATCTACGGGGGAGTATTATGAATATCTAAATAAAGATATGGATGCACACAATTTTCAACTTAATATTTATGGAGACTTTCCTTACACACAAGACCTCATGTCCTTACACTTTAGTATTCAATGTCTATGTTTTCTTGCCTCTTAACTTTGTAGTATTAATACCACATGAATGTAAGAAAGAAAGATGCACATTCTTGTATACATTCATCTCCCTACTTCTTTCTTATTAGTCATTCTTAAGTCTAAAGTTGCTCTAAACAATTGCATTCAAAGCTCTTAAGTGGTGATAATACTTGTAGTATTATCACAAGAAAAAAAATGTTGAAAAAAGTAGAAAACTAATTGATATCACATGACATTGAGTGTTAGGTAGGCTCCCAATTGAATGACCTAGACTCATAATTAACGATATATGTTTAATAAGCTGTTTATTTCCAAAAAGTTTGAGGTTAAAGTCAAATTATAAGCAAGTGATATAAAAAATACATTAATAATTAACGATGGTAAAATGGATGAGCTATTGTATCCACATCTATATATACAATGTGTATTAAGTTGGTGGTTGTCGGTTAATGTCTTATGAAGAGGCCGTGTGATCACTTGTAACTTTCTATACAACATATAAATACACTTAAAATTCGAGTGAACCCATAATAAATGGACCCTAGTGACTATGATCATCTAAAGTAATTAGATAATTTCTAACTAGATATGTAAATGAGCTGAGTCTATTCGTTTAATTTAAAAAGTTGATGCTCAACTCGTTTCAAGTTTTTCATTTCTAATTCTTGATCTCGACTCATGTGAAAGTTTCAAGCTGAATCCCAACTCATTCAAACTCCATTTCTAAAGCTTAAACACGATTTATGAGTCTTATAAAGCTAGAGCTCTACTAGTCTCTTATTTATTAATTATATTAGTTACATATACTTACAATTACTTTTAAATACATCTATAATCTAAAAGTAATTTTTTGACATATGAACTCATATGTCTGATTTATTTAACTGTTTTGAACGTTAATGACGTAAATCATAAAGATTACAAATAACTAAAGAAATAAAATGATAGCAGTTAATATGCCAGAAGTTTTATTTTATAAAAAGGTTAAATAACTCAGATAAATATGAAACTAGTCATTTACACTAATATTACTAAATATACAAAGACAAAGGTCATTCGCTACACTAACATTTGTTCTTACATGGTAGTCACCTATGTACGTGGTCCACATCGCATTGCCAGGTGAAATTTCTTTTTAATAATTCTTGTTTACTTTTCTGTGTAAAATTTTAAGATGTTTGTGTCTTTATTTTTACTTCGTTTAAATTTAGTGTTATGCGTTACGTTTTGACGTAATTTTTTTTATTGTTCGCATGTAGTTTTTTTCTTCATTTTATTTTACTGTTATACCATTTTTTGGTATATAGTCTTTTGTCATTCGCATGGATATCTTTATTATTTTTAAGTATATATAACTTTTGCCAATGAGCTTTTGTCCTAGTGGTCAAGGGGGATGTGGCAAGGTTTAGCCTTACCATGGAGTAGGGGTGTCGTTTTTACCCGAAACCCGATTACCGAACCCGACCCAAACTCACTTGACCCGAATAACTTTAAACCCGAATCACCCGAGCCTGAATTACACTTCAACCCGAAACCCGAATTAGTTATATGGGTCGGTAATAGGGTTGATTTTGTGTTGTTTGTGTCAACCCGATTAACTCGAATACACATTCATTCCATCAAGTATATTTTAAATATGAGAATTGCACATATATCCAACCACCCATGACTCCATATTCTTATTCACGTCGTAATTAACACCATATATATTTTAAATATGGACATCCTTATTTCATTCAAATTTTGTTTATCTTTATAAAGTAATGTATTCTAGACAAAATCATACGATATATATTATTAGGGGTGTTCATCTTCGGATATCCGGTGTTTCGGATATCCGAAGTTCGGATATCCGATCCTTTCGGATAGTTAAATCCAATATCCGTATCCGTATCCGAATTTCCGGATATCCGACACTTCGGATATCCGGAAATTCGGATACGGATACGGATATTGGATTTAACTATCCGAAAGTGTGTGCTGCACTTTTTTTACTTTTTTTTCATAACCATTCATGAATACAGACTAGAAACGAAAAAAAAGTACCAAATAAACATCCAAAAGTTCAAGTACTTGTAAAAAAAACATAGTTCAAGTGACAAATACTTCAAACAAACCATTAAATAGTTCAAGATAAACCACAAAAATAACTTAGTAAATAGAGCTTCTCCATTTCACATCCATCAGACCATCATAATATCTAGCTACCTGCATCCCAACATACAACATACAACATCAGTAACAACTTTAAATAACCAAACTGGAATAGAATATGAAGGAATAACCAGATGCAATAACACGGAAACAAGTAATTTTTGTGCTAATAGCCAGTGATCACGACTCTTTCTCATTATAATTAACTTGAACTCTTGCAAAATAATCCAAACCCCTAATCTTATAAGGCTATAACTATGTCTAAACTGCTTGGAATTAAAAAGAAACATGACTCATTTAAAAAAAACAAACATTTGCAAGAGTTAAGAACAAACATACACAGCCAACTCTTTTTGAAATTAACTAGAAACATGACTTGGAAACCACTAAATCTGCTTCAGCTTTCAGTTTTTTTTAATGACTTGGAAACCAATAAACTCTTTTTGGAATTAACTAGAAATATGAATCGGAAACTTGAAAACCAATAAATCTGCAAACTAATCAAACTGCTTCAGCTTTCAGTTTTCATTTTTTTATATAATAACAAGTTTCTATTGATCAGAAGCACATACCTTGAGCCGTCTCCAAAGTTTCATCATATGTTTCATCAATAATAATGTTCGGTTGTTCCAAGATTAACTCCTTCAATTCTATAGTAGCGTTAAACAAATTAGAATATTAAGAACACACAATTAAAGAAAAGATAAAACTAAAAAAACAAGATAATAATATTTTTCTAACCTTCAGCTTCCATTTTCTCTATCTCGAGCAATGTATTTTCAATCATAATAGGATGATTTGAACTACGCAACCAATCTTGTGCACACACTAATGCCTCCACCATTTTTGGGGTCAAAGAAGTTCTAAAACAATCAAGCACTCGCCCCCCCGTGCTGAAAGCCGATTCAGATGCAACTGATGAAACCGGAATAGCAAGAATATCTCGAGCCATTTTGGCTAGAACCGGATAGCGGCACTGGTTAACCTTCCACCATTGTAGTATATCAATCGGTGTGTCAGGCTCGCACTCCTCCCCAAGATACTTATCTAACTCTGTTCTTTGGAACGATGTTTCCGAACTCCCCATTGTCTCTTTAAAACTTTTTTTCAGTATTTCATTAATGTCCATATTGGCCACCCGACCACCACCTGACTCCATACCCGAATTAGATGTAGAAGTTGACACCTTAGATTGTTTCTCTTTTGTCGGCATTGATTTTTTATAAGTATCAAACATACTATCCATGTTCATTCTTAGACTAGTGTGGATACTCTCGTCAACATACTTCACTTTAACAAAAAAATCTATGTACTGCCATTTTCTTCTTGGATCAAGAACTACAGCCATGAATAAAAACTGGTTTAACTTCATAATATCACCCCAATACTTCTGATATTTTAGTTGCATCTTAAAAGCCATCGAACCGACTAAATCATCCGGATTTGTAGTTAACTCCTTAATAACAGTCCCGATCCCAAAAATCTCAAGCAAGTAAGTATTCGAAGTCACATATCGGGCACCTGAAAACCTTAATGTAGCATCATAGAATATCTTCAAGAAAGGCAACAACCCACTAACATCATCCCAATCAGATTCATTGATTAAACCACCTTCACACTTCTTAGATTCTTTCTCACAACTTGCATCTTTCAATATCAAGTTAAAAAAGGCTTTTTTGAATTTCACGGCAGATTGTAGCATCAAATAGGTGGAGTTCCATCGGGTTTCAACATCCAAACAAACTGAACTCTTACTTTCTATCTTTTCTTCTTTAACACAACCTTCAAACTTAAGAAGTCTAGAAGGAGACGACCTCACATATCTCACAAGTGTGCGAACTTTCTTAACCGGTTTAGTCAGAGTACTAAGCCCATCTTTAACCACTAGGTTCAAAACATGAGCCGCACATCTCATATGCAAAAAGGACCCATTTAAAACACTTGTTTCCCAATGATTGAAAACCTTTCGCAAATGTTCAACAGCTACATCATTAGAACTAGCATTGTCTACCGTCAAAGTTAATATATTTTTTAAACCCCATTCAAGTAAACATTTCTCAACAGCCCTTCCAATCAAGATCCCCGAATGACCAACAATAGGACAAAAATTTATGATTTTCTTATGCAAACGCCAATTATCATCTATAAAATGCGCGGTTAAACACATATAAGATAAATTTTGGCTAGAAGTCCAAGTGTCGGTGGTTAAACAAACTCGAGAAGACAAATTTTTAAAGATATTAACCAACTCTCTCCTTTCCTCGATAAACATTTTATAACAATCTCTTGTTACAGTCGAGCGTGAAGGTACCTTAAAGAGGGGATTCATAATCTTACAAAATGCACGAAAACCTTCCTTCTCCACAAAAGAAAACTTTAACTCATCAACTATTATCATCTTTACTAAGGCTCTCCTTATAAGCTCTTCATTAAACTCCCATAACTTAGGAACTGTGATTGTTTCAATTGAGCCATCATCACTGATCCGGGTACTAGATTCAAGATCGATAGTTCTTTGTGCCTTATCGATATTCGGAGGATACGATTTACATGATAACATGTGATTGTTCATAGGCGTGGTGCCATTTGATGATGAACAGCCAATTGCGCGTGTACAATGATTACATATAGCCGTATCAGGATCATCCTCACACTTAGTAAAATGATCCCAGCAATCAGATCTTTTTTTCCTTTTAGGTGGTGCTTTAGATCGACTTACAGGGGGTTTCGCTGCTCGTTTTTTGTTTTGCTTCTTCTTCGACATCACCTCATTCTCGGATACTAGCTCGCAATCAGAGTTCTCTTTGTTTTTAGCTTCCATTGAAATAATCTAATACAAAAAAACCTGCTGTTGTAAGCAACTAGAATATGAAATCATATGCTTGTTTATGACCCAAACCCACCCTAACAACTTAAACAGCACCAAAACCTTGTTCATAATATTTTAACTCAATTAACCCTTACACATCTCATCATATTATCAACTTAAAATGGTATTGTTACTGTTATGATACCTGGCGATTGTGAACGGCAGTTTTGAGTGGAGAGTGGAGACTCCCGACGGACCGACGCCCTAACAATCCAATCTTGAGTGACCCCTGGCGATTGTATTTGGGTATTGTTACTGGCGATTTTGAGTGCCGCCCTAACAATCCGATTTTGGGCTGTAATCGGATAGTGGCTGCAGGCCGTAGGGTGGAGACCGATTTTGGGTTGTAATCGGATTTTGGGTTGTAATCGGACAGCGACTGGAGTGACGCCGTGACGGGACGCTGGAGTGACGGCCGACGGGAGGTTTGTAATCGGAATGTGAAAACTGAAACGTTGTGTCGTGGTGTACTGATGTTAGGGTTAGAAAATTAGAAATAATTCTTTTATTTATTAAATTATATTACAAAAGGTAAAAAAAGCCATCGGATATCGGATATCCGAATTATCCGAAAAACTTAAAAACCACTATCCGTATCCGAATCCGAAGAAGCCGGATATCCGACTTTCGGGTATCCGAATTTTCGGATATCCGAATTTTCGGATATTTCGGATACGGATATTCGGATATTCGGATTCGGATTTCGGATTTCGGATTTTCTGAACACCCCTATATATTATACGTTATATTCTAGGTTATTAGAAGTTTAGTTTCTTAAGGCATTCAAAGTTATACAAGGTTTCATCCATTCCTCCATTGTACTACGAACTCAGTTTCATCAACTTCTTTGATTGATTCCGCTCTTTTTAGTTGTAAGTTAGGTTAAGGCAATGTGTTTAATATCTTTTGTATTTAACCCGAAACCCGAATAACCCAACCCGAATCAATCCGCAATCCAAAACCCGAAACCCGAACAACCCGAGGGCAATAAGGGTCGGGTTGTGGGTTGGATTCCACCTCAAAAAAACCGAAAAACCCGACCCGTTTAACCCGAAACCCGAATAGAAAACCCGATCGACACCCCTACCATGGAGGTCATGAGTTCAATCCCTGATAATGGTGTTTCTGATATAATTTGGAGTAGATTAGAGAGTGTGTGTGTTAGCTGTTAAAAAAAAAGTGTATATAACTTTTCATTGTTCTTATGTTGTGTTATAACATACAACTTAATCGTAAACCTACGTTTATCCCGTGACAACTTGCTCAAATAATTGAAAACTTTTTATTATATTAGTAAACCTACGAGTAGTTTGTGTATAACGCGGAATTGAAAGGAGATATAAAAAAAGTATAAAACCTTAACGAAGAAGGGAAAAGCTTGCGTACACCATGGTGTTTGGTAGTGCCAATCTACACCGATTACCATATTCTTGTACTCATCTACCCAATAGCAACACTCCACGTGGACTGCACAGAGTGGTTTCAACTTTCAACTTTACACCACAAAACCGGCCACTCTTTCCTTCTCTCTCTACTTTTGTCAATAATAAGTCTAGAGAGAGAAAGACGATGACACTGAGCAATTGTCGCCATTAATAAAGCTCCACACCCCCAATTTCCCCATGTCCTAAATTCGAAACCCTAAAATTCGAATCCGTTCAATTTTCCCCCAATTTCAGCTTCCGTTTGCTGTTTTCTTGCATCTGATGTTTAGTTCCGACTCAATTGACCATCAATCACCAATCAATTCATCGAATTTCCTCCACCCCACAAACTCCCCCTCTTTTTCCCGTTTCAATTTCATCAAATTTCGTCTCAAAATCTGATCTTTTTTTTCCAGTTTCAAATGGGGGATCGGTTTAGATCAGCTACACTCGATGACTTGCCGTTTCATTTGATTCTTGAAATCTTGACATCTGGGGCTCGATTGAGTGGGCTGGATCTGGTCTGTTTGGAGCTAACCAGTTCTAGTTTTAGAGGTACACATGGGCTTGTTCCGCAAAAGTCAAAGTCTTTGGTTGACTTTGCGGCTTTCCAACTTTGTGGGTCACATCCTGTTTACATTTCTTTGAGTCTTGGAGCTCAAGATGAGCTGGTGGCTCGGTGTGGGCAAAATTGGAAAAGGGTTTTGAGATTCTTGCAGTCTGTGAATCAGTCTTCAGATATGGTTCAAACCTCTTTAGGCAATGTAAGATTATAACTTTCTTTCTTCCTTTTTTTTTTTTTTTTTTTTTGTAATTCTGGTCTCAATTTGTATGCAATTTACTGAAAGTTTGTTGTCGAATTGCTTTTTTTTTTTGGCAATTCTGGTCTCAATTTGTATGCAATTTACTGAGAGTTTGTTGTTGAATTGCTTTTTAAATTTTTTTTTTGGCAATTCTGGTCTCAATTTGTATGCAATTTACTGATAGTTTGTTGTTGAATTGCTTCTTTTTTTTAATTAAATTTTTTTGTCAATTCTGGTCTTAATTTGTATGCACTATGCAATTTACTGATAGTTTGTTGTTGAATTGCTAATTGAATTTGGTCTAATTGCTTATTAATGTTCATGATTACTAGAAGATGCAAATTAGAAGTGGGAGGTATCACACATTACTGATTAAAGATTCAACTGTTTACTCATGTGGTTCAAGTCTATGTGGTGTTCTTGGTCATGGTTCCGAAACTACACAATGCGTCGAGTTTACTCCGATTAAATTCCCAAATTCTGCACCAGTGACACATGTTTCAGCTTCTCATAATCATGCTGCCTTTGTCACACAGTCAGGAGAGGTAGTTATAACTTATAAAATCTTGATGAACATGAAAATATGAATTGCAAGTTACAACAATCTTGTTTATTAATGTTTGTAGGTTTTCACATGTGGTGACAATTCGTCGTTCTGTTGTGGGCATAGTGATACTAATCGTCCGATATTCAAGCCTCGGCTTGTCGAATCATTAAAGCAAGTATCTTGCCAACAGGTATAAATGGGTTCGGACTTTTTAACTTAAGGGGTTAAACATGGCAACTAAAACTCGACCTGTTTAATTAAACATGTTAAACCCGAACACGACCCATTTTTTAAACGGGCTAGATATGTCAAACCAAAACCTGTTTTTTTTTTTTTTTTTGTTTGCATATGCATAGTAGTATTCAAGGCTTAAAGATTGAAGTTAAATTTGCTTCAGGTTGCTACTGGAGTTAGCTTTACAATGTTTTTAACAAATGAAGGTCAAGTTTACACATGTGGGACCAGTGGCCATGGTCAACTCGGTCATGGTGACACCATGGACAGACCAACACCGAAACTTGTGGAATCGCTCGTGACCGTTGGTCCTGTTGTTCAGATTGCCGCTGGTCCAAGCTACGCACTGGTTGTCACTAGGGATGGAACCCTTTATTCATTTGGGTCCGGAACCAACTTCTGTCTTGGCCACGGTGAGCAGCACAATGAACTCAACCCGAGACCAGTGCAGTGGTTCAGGAGAAAAGGGATCCATGTTGTTCGCGTGTCTGCTGGCGACGAACATGTGGTTGCACTTGATTCTAATGGTTATGTGAGTCTGAACTCTAGAGTCTAAACCACTCTCTTTTATCCCACTATCTTTTAGTCTCGAAATGAGCGATTTGTAATCGAATGTCAGGTTTACACATGGGGAAAAGGGTATTGTGGTGCACTTGGACATGGCGACGAGATTGATAAAACGACACCCGGGCTCCTTGTTAGCCTCAAAACTCACCTTGCTGTTCAGGTTCATAAATCAGTTACCAAAACACAAATGATAATGAACATCATTTTTTCTTGGCAAATTGGATTTTAATAATTCAAACTATCAGTTTGGCCAGCAGCAGTCCCAACTTTCATTTTCGTTATCAGCAGCAGTCTTAGTCCCGAAACATCATACATTTACACATTTTACACTTGTTTTTTGTTTGTTTTTGTTTTTATGATTTCTTATTTTGTTCAGATTCATTATTAAGATTCATTATTACGAGCCAAATATCAAGTGTAAATGTATGATGATTATGCTAATGGGATTGCTCCTGATAGCGAAAATGAACGTTGGGACTGCTGCTGGCCAAACTGATAGTTTGGATTATTAAAATCCAATTTACCTTTTTTCTTGGAGCTTACCTACAATGTTATGTATTATGATTGTAGGTGTGTGCAAGCAAAAGAAAGACATTTGTGTTGGCGGATAATGGATCTTTATACGGGTTTGGATGGATGGGATTCGGGAGTCTTGGATTTCCAGAGAGAGGTGTATCAGATAAAGTTTTGAAACCGAGCATGCTTTACAGTCTGAAAGATCATCATATATGTCAAGTAAGCACGGGTTTATATCACTCGGTTGCAGTCACGAGCCAAGGCCGGATATTTGGATTCGGAGACAATGAACGTGCACAGCTGGGGCATGATAAGTTGAGAGCTTGTCTCAACCCAACTGAAATCTTGGTTGAAGAAGCAAGTGAATTTGGTGTATGTTAATAGATAGTTAAGTTGTTGGTTTAGTTTATGTTGGATGTGATTGGAATAAATCAAATAATCAAGATTGTTTAAAGTACTAGATTTGAGGCAGTTATGATGGCTTGTTTTACATCATAATGTTATTGGTGAAAGTAAACTGTAACATGAACTATCATTTGACTGATGTTATTAGACAAAAGGGTAGGAGTAAGTGTGTGTATTTTTGCAAGAAGAAAATTGAATTCACTCCTTGAATCATGCAACTTTTGTAAGATAATAGTTCTAGACAAAAGTTGAGTATCAAATATGTTACCACTATTACCTCTCACCTTCTAACTTACCCTTTAGCTAGTGATAAAGTTACCACCAAAGGCCAATTTTACTACCAATGAACAAATTTCATATCAAAGACATTACTTGCTACAGAAAGGCGAAAGCAAAGTTGTTACCGATCACAAATATGCTACTAAAGCACAACTACTACTGATGGATGTATTTGCTACTAATGAGCAAAGTTATTACCGAAGCTTTAGGTTTCTACCAAAGTTTACCTCAAGTAACCTTCATGTTCATTAGCCCAACTGTCACCAGGGGCTCTGCCCTTTTGACCCACTAGGGGTTGACGCCTCTAAGACCTCGCTACTACAGACGCTATCACCAGACCCGGTGGCTTATGGGCTATCACCAGACCCCGTAGTTCATGGGCTACACCCCATTGAAATACTGAGTGTATATGGTTTCAAAAACCAAAACATTTCCTAACTCGTGTATCTCACATCATACCTAATGATAGACCGTGTCAAAGCCTAACTTTCCTCACATTCATAAGTCCCAATAAACATACCGTTTCAAACTTTATTTATGTCATTGATTTTTTTGGGGGGGGGGGGGGGGGAGGGAGGGGGACCGCAATATCTTGATCTGAAGTAGCCTTTATATGTTTTAAATACTAGATGCTAAAGTTAAATTAGTACATTCTAGGCCAAGTGCCCAACTTCCACTAGTCTTGATTTGCATTTATGATCCATGATAGTGTGTTTGAAATTCCCCATAAATTTGTGATCGAGTTGAGTATACGGCTAATGTACGAACTTTTTATTTGGAATGTGTAAGTTACTGTCATCATTAGTTAGAGTTGGAGATGATCAGATGGGAGGTCTTTCAGCACCCGTCGATAATCCAAGCCGCCGTTAAAAAAAACAGATTCGCAAATTTTGGGGGTCACTTCTAGTAAACTCTAATAAAATCAAAAGTTTAGACTCTTTTCTCTTAACTATCTTGAGTTTAATAAAATTTAAATAATGTTTATGTATATATCACAAGAGGAGTTGGAAATGTTAACTCGCCACTTCTATTTCTATTTTCATAGCTTCTTATTGATAAACGCCTAAAAACAACGAAACTAAACTTGTATAGTTTAATCGCCTTTCTAATATATATATCGTATACGAATATAAATTTTTATTTTTGTTTTTCTTCAACCAACCCACTTGACTTGCTTATATTTTTCCTCCCAATTTTTTTTTCTTACGACTAATAAATAAAGTCTTAACCGACACAAAAAGCCCACTGGACAAACGGGCTTTTTACGGGAGTCCGAGTTAACAGCATTTGATCTAGCTTATTTTAGAAAAAATCTATATCTGTGAGCGGTCAATGATCAAACTTGTTAGACTCGGAAATCAAACTCGCGACTTTTTAATCACGAGTCCTTCGCTCTTAACCATACTATTCGGCCAAATGAGGGATAATGAGGGATGGCGTAGATGTTGTTAAATTATATAGATACTTAATTAATGTATTTAACGGGCTTAATCTATCTATCTATATATATATAATAAAAGAAAAGTTTTTTGCATCACAATTTGCCATGTGGCACCACCACATTCATCCTCAATAATTTTTCCCGCCAATTCTCCTAATTATGAAAGTGATTTGTATTTCCAATTTTTTATTTATTGCATTCCAAAATATTTTAATAATCAATTATTTAATTATTAAAGATATAAAAATACATAATTGTCGTATATTATGATTGTATTTATAGCTTTCTTTTTAAAGTTACCCGTGTAACACACGGGGGTAAAAAACTAGTAATTTAATATGTGAAGTAGAGGCATATATGTGGTATGTGTTTAATTATGACACACGTACATAGTATAAACAAGGTGGAACGCCACGTAATTATTTGTTCGTGTAACGTAACACCACGTGATAGCCGTTAATAACAACAACACACTTCCATGAGGGCATCAGACATTGGACCTTAATCGTTGTTTATTTGTTTGTTTGTTTAACGGCATTGTTTATTTGTTATGTCACCTTTCAGTCTTTGTTTTCCTTTTCATATTTACAGCTTTGAGACTTTGAGTCTTTGAGTCGTCCCCATCCCTTTGTTTCGATTTCTTTTATAAGTCAATCAACGCACTATACGCCAATGACATATTCCCTAAAAAAAGATCTGGATTTCAAAAATACCAGCAATAGTTTATTAGACGATAATAATCAATAACTTCATTTTTTTTCTCCAACAATAGATCCAATTTTTAATAATTTTGGAAATAAATAGACCGCCGTTAAAATTACACTAATTACGTTAAGAAAAATTCTACTTTTTGATGATTGGACATCACAGTGTCATCTTATGTGGACATATTTTTTATATCTATGGGGAAAACTTTTCAGAAAACAACCATTAAAACACAAAAATCTTTTATAACCGAATAAAAAACATTTCTTCATAGCATAAAAAATATACAAAAATCCTAAAAAAAACCTCTATGTTTGATGCCCAGTCAAAAATCCTAAAATAACCCTCTATGTTTGATGCATAGTCATTAAAAAAATTATCCTTTTTAACGGAATTAGGGTCATTTAAATACCAGTTTGTTTATTTTCAACATATAAAAAGGGAGTCCATTGTAGAAAAAAAAAATAAAGTATAAATTATCATGCTAATAAACAATAGTTAAAATTATTATAATCTAATTTTCCTTATCTTTTTTAAGCTGTCTAAAAAAAGAGTAAACAACCCGAATTAGGTTTTTGTCATTTTGTCATATTTGTAGGCTCATTATAAATTAACAATCCATTGTGTTAAATTCACAGCATTCACAGGTCGTTTGTATGCAAACGATCGTTTGCATTAAAACTGGGTGACGTGTCGCGACGACGATCCTTAAAATTCAAGAGGCTTCCCTTTTCCACTATCGTTTAATACACTACGACCCCTTCCACAATCGTTTTGCTCCAAACAATCATGGGAATGTTGTTTATTTATCAAATTCGTTTGTGTATTCAGCAAACCCCTATTTGTAACAAATTTTGTTTTTATTATAAATTATTATCCAAACAATTAAGTAAACAACCCAAAATACTCAAATAGCTCATATTTACTAAATTCACCCTTCATCTTCCTCTAAAGGTCATTTTCAACACCTAACTAATCATTCTTTCCAAATGTTCCTGCAAAACTTTCAACATGCTAGAAAACTTCACAATTCCTACCACACTACAATCCTCTTCAATCACCCACACATAACTCACACGAAGCGCGATCGCCTGAATCATCACCGCCACCAACGAGCTTCCGGGATGACAGACGATCGCCTCCGCCCTCCTCATTATCCTGGCAGAGAAGCTGTCAGACCGACCATACCTCCCCGACCAGGTTGTTGTCGGGGAGTGTATCATTTCCTCATCAGAAGAGGAACTGCTACTACTGTACGGAATTCCGGACGAGTACATTAAAAACTCGTCTAACATTCCGTACAGTTTCCTCTCCTTCAACCCCGCCTCCACAATCCTCGTTATATCTTCCGGCGGACCTCCGCAATCTATATACGCCATAAGGTCACCGGCCGATAAGGTCATGATCGCAGCCGAAACCATCTCGTCACAGTACGAGAGAGTGGACGGCGAGATCTCTCCGATCAAAATGCCGTCGTCGTCAATGACGGCGACGGAAGTTTGGTCGGCGAGAGAGGTCGAAATGGCGTCGACTGCTGTCGATGCCGGCGAGTGGTAGTTTACGGTGAGGATTTCCGTCGTGATGAGTCCGAGTGACTCGATCGAATACGCGGCGGTCGGGGAGAATAAACCGATTGAGCTGAGAAAGAACCGGATCACATCTTCTTGTGTTAACCAACAGAATTCACGGCCGCCGGAGTGTGTCGTCGGAGCGGTTGTTGGTGGTTGCCGGAGTTGTTTGCGTTTTGTGGTTGTGTTCTTTATTGGCACCACAAGATTTTGAACACCATTGATGATAAGATCAATGGCTTCAAACAAACTGCAAAAAAAAAAAAAAAACACATAAAATTTAACAATAGACAAAAATATTTTTGTGACAGACTCCCGTGTCGCAAATGCGTTAAATTTTTTCACTTATCACTGTTAAATTTTAAATCGGTTCACTTTGAAAATTTTTTTATATATTTATATACTCGTAGTTTAAATGTTCAAAATCCCGGCTCTCTATATTTAAATGTTCAATATCGTTCAGATCAATCATTCACACGTAATCTATTTTGATTATTTCATATATAAAAGCTAAAACATACACTTTCTAAAAAAAGCATCTTATTAACTTATTGGCTTTTATCAGTCATACAAACTAAACTAATTACTTTCTGAAAACATTTTATAAAAAATAATAAATTAATAAGCACTTTTAGATAAAAGTGCTTTTGACGTTTATATAAAGCAATTAATTCCCAAACACCCTCAGAAATTTTGATTTCGTGAAACGTTAAGAAGAAACTCAAAATTAAAAATGAAAATAGATAATTAAGTGATTCTTTCATATTTCATATAAAATTTTAAGCTTCAATTTCATAAACCTACAATTATTAGGGCGTCAAATTAGAGAAAAAAAAAACCCATGTTATAGAGATAGTTGAATCAAAATTAATCCTATTTTAATTAAAAAAATAACTTGAGCCTAAATTTTTGTATATACATAGCTCAATCCTAGTTTAATGTATCCGTTTCTTTCTGTTTTCATTAACAAAAAAAATATAAATAAACCCACCACTCTTTATAGCGTCATATCGATTGTAATGGAGATTGAAAAGAGCTTTTAATCAAGTGACACCAAAATGGGTGAGTTGCGCTGTCGAACAATTGTTCACGTCTACATTCCGAGTACGCATGGGCGCTAAAAGCAAAAAAGGAGGAGGGGCTTGAAAATGTATTTACGCCTGAGATTAAAGAGAGAGAAAGGAAATGAGCTTAAAAGAGGACTTGTACCACTACATACCATTTGAGGAGGGAAGCTTAAATTAAGGCATTGAAAAGTAGGTCACCACTTACGATTATAACCTTATATCGATTATAATCGAAAAACAACATGAGCTTTTTACTTTCTCTCCATGTACATCATTCTAAAACGTTTGATTTGTCCCTCAACAACCGTTAAACGTATAGTTAGACAGGCGTTTAGTTACAATAACGATTACCTATAGGAAGGCTCCACGTGTTCAACGACCGCGGGAAATACCGTTGACAGCAAAACCGAAACGGGGGAGTCAAGCGCAATCGAAGGCGACGAGATGTTACCATCTTTGCAGAGGTAGCAAATGATGTCGACCATGCAGATTTTCCCGACGCACCGGCAGCGGTCGTTGGCGGCGGAGTGGTGGTGGTCGCAGGTCCAGATACTGATGTGGGTGTCGCCGGAAGATTTGAGGGCGGCGAGGGCGTGGCGGACGGTGGCGGAGATAGGGAGGGAGGCGAGTGGAGGCTTACCGAGGCAGAGGTCGGAAACTTCATGTGCCAACAATCGGGCTAAGGTGCACATATTTTAGTGACCAAAATTTGGTTAGGTGACACAGAGTGTTTGTTATGTGGCGAGATGTGTATTTATAAGCAACTAGGTTAACTAGGTTAGTAACCCGTATACTACACGGGCGTCGGGCTGAGTAAAATTCTATAAAACAATAAATGATAATTTAATAAATTAAATAAATTTATTTTGTTTGACAAATTTGATTAATTTTCTTACAAACACTCAAATTATATAGTAGCTTTATCAAATCTATATTAATTTTGTCATTTTTTTTAAATAAAAGTTTAATTTGGACAAAATTGGTAATTAGGCTATTTGTAATGGGGCGTTTTTGGGCCCTATAACGCCCCTTATAACGCCCCGCCCCACTACGCTTAGGCGTTATGGGGCGTTATGGACGAAAAAAAATTCTTGGGCGTTAGCCAGGTAACGCCGAGAGAGGGGAGAAATCAAATGATTGTGGGGCGTTATGGGGGCATTATCCACTACACCATAAAGCCCCATAAAGCCCATTGTCCAGTCACCGTCCACATGGCGGATAATGCCCCATTCGGGGCCTTATGGGGCCTTATCCATTACGGGTAGCCTTAGTCTTAATTGGTGATTTACTAAATTTGTAATTGATTGTGAGTTTGACATGTGGCGATGCTGATGTGGACCATCTAAAATGAAGATATGTGACAACCATTTTATTGCTTTATTAGTATTAAGATTTGTGAAAAAAAAGAAAAAAAAAACATTTTGTGCAACAAAATTTGTGAACTCATGAAGAAAGATACATGTGGCCGGTGAGAGAATATGGCTCCATGTGTTACAAGGTACTTAGGTACACGTTTAGGTCTTAGTTTTTATAAATAGTTTGTTTATGGTTTATTTTTCTAATTAGATTTTAGTTGTGAGATAACGTGTGTAAAAACAGTTGTATTATTAAGTGTAATGTAAATAAAACAGAAGTATAACGTGTTAGAGTACAGAAACATTAAAATACAAAGTTACACCGAACGTGTCAATCTAATAAGGCATTTTCCGCCTATGTTTCAGCCGATTAAAGGTTTGAAGTTTGATATTGTGAAGAACGTGGACGTTTCCGTTGTTTAAATTGTTTATTATTCCTTGTCTTTCATATGCACCATAATGTTGAATATCCCATAAAAGATAATAAATTAATAAAAGTTGCCAACAAAAATTATGATTACTGTCTAGTAGTGGTATAATAATAAAAGATAATAAATTAAGTTTAAAGGTTTAACTTGTAAATTTACTTTAATTAAAAGGGCCTATGTGAAACTTAGTTTTCTCACTCTTTTCTTACTCATGTAAAATTGTAAATGTCGTTTCTTCAAGCAAATATTCACGAAAGACTTCCATTTTCTTTTCTCTTCGTGTTAAACTATTATTTGGGTCCTTGAGGTTTGATGGTATCAAGTTATCAACCCTTTTAGTCCAAAAATATTTTCTTAACAAATCATGTCTCAAGATTTGAATTCCTTAACGCTTTTGATCATTTCCATAACAGTGTTAATAGAAACATACTACATTCGACCCGATTCATTTAAAATAAAAATAACATCTACACCTAAATCGGTTAAGTTTGAATAAAGCTTAATGTCACATTTGGAGTGTCATCAAAACACTTTGTTAGAGTTGAAAATATTAATAAACAAGAGGGAAGTAAGACTAGGGAAACGAAACCAAAACCATTTTCTTTTAAACCATCTGTACTAACCATGTAACCAAGTATGTGAGTTTTATTAAAATTTTCACATACAAACTATCTAACCAATAAATGAAAGGAAAATTAAAAAAATATTGGCCAATAGCCATCGTAATTCATAAGTGGCACTAATCATGCTGTCAAAATGTGGTAACCAAGAGCAAGATTGATTCACTACAACAAGAATCTCAAATACAAGACAGATCTGAAGATACAGCAGATCTTAACGAAATACAGAAAAACGAAATCATCAACAAGATGACACAAACAGATCTCTACGTCAAGAACACTCAACCACTATGATCTATTCAAAGGTGTGATTCATCAAGACCGATGAATCACCAGAAAACCCTAGATCAGCGATGAAGACGAAGATGCAGAGAGAACTTTCGAGAACGAGCCGCTAATCTGAAAAAACTCTGCCCTAATGCAGATAATCAGCAACATATATAGTCTTCAAAACTATAGCTCCATTGAGCAGCCCAGCAGCCCATCAATCCAAGCAATCCAAGCCCATTGCAGCTGCGGGTCCATGGCCCAATGGCACATGGACAGCTACACAAACAAAACAATCAACAAATAAAACTGAACTATATAAAATGTAAATATAAAACAACTATACTAAGATATACATTTTATATTTCAACACCCCCCGTCAGTTTTATTACTAAACATATCAACCATATTTAACAGTTTGCACATACTAGAGTGTTGACTTACACCCAACCCTTTAGTAAACAAGTCAGCTAACTGCAGTTCTGATGAAACACTTATAGGCTTGATACAACCCTTCAAAGTTTGATCACGCAAGAAGAACAAATCAAGTTCAAAGTGTTTTGTTCTATCATGGAAAACAGGATTTGAAGAAATTGAAATTGCAGCACTATTATCACAGAAAACCGGAACAGGTAAGTTAACAACAATTTTCAGTTCACTCAACAAATTTATAAGCCACATAACTTCACACGTTCCAGCACACATAGCCCTATACTCAGCCTCGGCTGTAGATCTAGAAATAGTAGTTTGTTTTTTACTTTTCCATGATATTAAGGAACCACCTAAGAACACACAATAACCGGTGACAGATTTTCTGGTAATCAGACATTTTGCCCAGTCTGCATCAGCATAAACCTTTAAATCAGTAAGAGAGCCTGATCCAATACAAATGCCCATTCCAGGTGACTTTTTCAAATATTTAAGAAGCCTCAAAGCAATTTGAAGATGACCATTTGTAGGAGCATGCATAAACTGACTTAAAAAATGTACTGAATATGAGATATCAGGTCTAGTGTGAGAAAGATATATTAACTTACCAACTAATTTTTGATATCCAGTAATATTAGACAAAGTCAAGTTATTTTTGGCACAAAGACTGGTTACCACATAGTTCTGTTCAATGGGACAGTTCACTGGTTTACACCCAGTTAGACCATATTCAGCAAGTAATTCCAAACAATACTTTCTTTGAGACAGGCACAACCCCTTTTCAGAATTAACCACTTCTATTCCCAAGAAGTACTTCAAATGTCCTAAATCTTTAATTTTAAATTTTGTTTTCAAAGCAGTTTTTACATTCTCTATCATTTTAACATCATTCCCGGTAATGACTATATCATCAACATAAACTAACAAAACAACAAAGACTTTTCCAGAAGACAGAATGAATAAAGAATGATCACATTTGCTTTGGGAAAAATTAAGATCATACAAGACACTTATTAATTTTTCATACCACATCCTAGGGGCTTGTTTTAGCCCATATAGAGACTTATTTAATCTACACACTTTAGTTTCATCTTTAGAATAATAACCCTGAGGTAAAGACATATACACCTCTTCATTCAAGTCCCCATACAAAAAAGCATTATTTATATCAAGTTGAAATAATGGCCACTTATGATGAACAGCAATAGTTAAAATACATCTAACAGTCACCATTTTTACAACCGGAGAAAAGGTCTCATCAAAATCTATGCCCTCCCTCTGACTATATCCCTTAGCAACAAGTCTGGCTTTATATCTCTCAATCTCACCAGTGGATTTATACTTAATTTTGTATATCCACTTACAGCCAATAGGTTTTCTATTATTGGGTAAATCAACTAAGGACCATGTACTATTCCTATGAAGGGCCTCAATCTCATCATTCATAGCAGCCACCCAGTTTGGATCATTTACAGCCTCAAAGTAATTCCTAGGTTCTCTGCTTTTGTTTAAACTAGTTGCAAAACACTTGTTTTCAGCTGTTAAGTTACTGTAATTAACAGTTTTTTCAATTCCATATTTTACTTTACCCTCAACAATGAAATCTTTTAAAGTTTTGTTAAAAACAGGAACCCGTTCAGACCTTCTAAGAGTGACATATGGGGTCTGTGAAATCTCACATCCCTCAGACTCCAATATATTATCTGTGGTTGGAACCACACTATTCTCATTATCATATCCAACACCACCCTCAGCCCTACCTGAGGATGACCCTGAGCTACTGGGTTGAGTGTTATTACCATTTACCACCCCCCCCCTGCAGTAGACTCAGGAGTCACACCCGGTGACTGAGGCCCATGATGAGGATTATCAGGGACAGATTTGGAAAAAGTCTCATCATTGGGACCACCGTCACCCTTAGAGTTTGGAAAACTATGCAAGTCATACAGATCAAAAAAGTTTAAGGAGTCAGACTCAGAAACAGCAGGGATATCAGAAACTGTGGACTCACTAGCAGTCTTAAAAGGAAATATAGATTCATAGAATCTAACATCTCGTGAAAAAATGACAGTTTTGTTATCCAGACTCCACAGTTTATATCCCTTTTTTGTATTGGAATAACCAATTAAAACACATTTTTCAGCATGAGAAGCAAATTTATTGGAATTATTTAAGACTGTACTAAAACATAGACACCCAAAAACTCTAAGGTGACTCAGTGAGGGTTTAAAGCCATACACACATTCAAAAGGAGTCTTCCCACCTAAAACAGAAGATGGAGTTCTATTAATCAAATAGGCAGCAGTCAAAATACAATCAGACCAGAACCTAAGGGGCAATCTACTCTGAAATAATAAGGCTCTAGCAACATTTAATAGGTGCCTATGCTTTCTCTCAACAATTCCATTTTGTTGAGGAGTATAGGCACATGTAGTTTGATGAACAATCCCTTTAGCTTGAACAAACTCAGTAAATGACTTATTTACAAACTCTGTTCCATTATCACTTCTAAAAGTTTTAACCCTTTCATTAAACTGAGTTTCAATAAGATTATAAAAGAATTGCACATTTGAAAAAACTTCATCTTTATGTTTTAACAGAAAAATCCAAACAGCCCTAGTATAATCGTCTACAATAGTTAAAAAATACTTATAACCTTCTCTACTCTGTGATCTATAGGGCCCCCAAACATCTAGATGAATCAATTCTCCTAAGTGTTTGCTTTTATGATCACTCATGGGAAATGGCTCCCTATGTTGTTTGGCCCTATGACACACTTCACAAGGACCACTGTGATCTGTATTACCTATTTTATAATGAAGTTTTAACACTTTAAGAGCCATTTCAGAAGGATGCCCCATTCTAGCATGCCAAAAATTAGTATGACTACTACTATTACAAACAACACAATGTGACACAGAATTCTCACCACACATATACAATCCATCACATTGTCTACCAGTCACCAGGACATTCTTTGTTAACAAATCCTGAACATAACAGGAATTTTCATCAAATTTAATAGTCAGGTTGCTATCCTTTGCAAGTTTATACACAGAAATCAAATTCACACAATAGTCAGGCATGACAAACACATCAAACAGAGTAACTTTCTCATTAAGTTTTATGTCACCAATCTTTGAAACAGTTGCACTAGTGCCATTAGGGTGTTTTACAGTTACATTATATTCTGAAATGTCCATAACATTTATCATGCCCTTATCAGACATAACCATATGCTGATTTGCCCCAGAGTCTATAATCCACCCATTATCACCCTTTAAGAAAGACTGACTAGAAAAGGAATAAACTCTAGGACACATACAAGTTGAGCTAAAGTACCTACCAGAGACATGACTACATGAAGCACCATCAGGATTTTTTTCAGACAGAAGACTAAGAAGTTTGGTCATTTGGTCTTCTGTAAGAGTGCTAGCAGGATTAAAACTAACATTATCAGTAGAATTAGCAGCAGAATTGGAGTTAAAAGAATTGACCCTCTTGGTCTGTCCACCCTTAGATTTCATCCAGGGTGGATATCCAATGATTTCAAAACACTTATCAATGGTATGCCCCACCTTATGACAGTTAGTACATTTCAGATTAGAATTAGGGGTTCTAGGAGGTTTTTTCCTGTTATCAAAAGGAGTGTTAGACTTGGAGACAAATCCCATAGAAGTAGACTGATTTTTGGAAGATCCATAGTTTTTGTGGGATTCCTCTCTAGATAAAACAGCAAAAGCCTCCTTGACAGTAGGTAGCTCAGTTTGAATTAACAAATTTGTTCTTACACTTTGATAACTACTATCTAACCCCATTAAAAACTGCATTAGTTTAATCAAGTGAGTGAAATCATTGAATTTTTTTGAGGCATGACATGTACATGTAGGTATTTGCAGTATTTGATCTAACTGTTTCCACATCATATTAAGTTTGTGATAGTATTCAGTTACAGACAAACCATTTTGATTAAAATCATTTATTTTCCGATATAGATCAAATATAACAGACCCATCAATTTTATCATAAGTTTCCTTTAGTTCTTTCCAAACTTCAGAAGCTAAGTCTGAGTAAACATGTCCTAGATAAAGATCATCACTCACAGAATTAAGAATCCAGGTTAGAACTATTGAATTACACCTATCCCACTGCCTTTTTAAAACATCATCATCAGTAGATTTCTTACAAGATCCATCTATAAAACCATACTTATTTTTAACTTGTAAAGCAAGTTTCATGGCATTGGCCCAGAGAGTATAATTCTATGAACCTTTTAGCTTTATACTAATAACAGTGAGGTGACTTGAGTCACTGGCATGAAGGTACAGAGGGTCACTAGCATCCAACTTGCTAACCAAGGTGACAGAAGAAGATGGACTACCATTTCCATCAGTCATGATGACAGATAAAAGGGAACACAGAGTCACAGAAAACAAGAAGTAACAACACAAACACACAGCAACTAAGCAACCAAGCCAGAGGCCAGGGTTTAACACCAGTGAGACTGGCAGATTAAGGCTTAACAAGATTGCAGCACAACCACAAATCAAGACCAGAGCAGAAACAATACAAACAGGTAAAGCAAGAACAGACAAGGTTCAATAACAGCAATCACACAATTACACAAAAAATACAAGTTATTCAAACAATTAGCACAAGAGATCGGGATTGTCTGCCCCGATACTGCATACAAGCGGTTCAACAGTCCGCCACTGTGGTGGTATCAACAGTCCACCGTTGTATTTAACTATGAAAGCGGTAAAGCAAGGAAAGATCTCACCCAGAGTTAGCCCAAGTTAGGGTTTCCAAGTCGCGGTCGTAACCTTCACTTAGGGTTACGCACACAACGACCAGCACAGCAGCAGTTTAGGTCCAAGATCCGTCAGCTACACCCGCTAGGGTTTCTTGATTTCAAACCTGTGCTCCTCCACGAAATACTCCAGGGCCTGCGATGAAAAATTGAACACCTCGTGCAGCAAATCTGAGTCACAATGACGGGGACAAAACTACAACACACGCACCAGTGACTAAATGGGGGTTTATGTACGTTGTGGAGTTTTGACGCCGTTACCGGATCAGACGAAAGGGCTACAACAGAGAACGAAGGTGAGCAAGGGGAATCGAAGGTCCGAGCCAACGTCGGAGACACAAGGAGATCAACAGGCGAAATCGCCGGTGACACTAATCGTAAAATCAGGAATGAAAACCCTAAACGAGTGAAACGAAACGAGATAGAGAAATCAAGAGCGAACCGGCTCTGATACCATGTCAAAATGTGGTAACCAAGAGCAAGATTGATTCACTACAACAAGAATCTCAAATACAAGACAGATCTGAAGATACAGCAGATCTTAACGAAATACAGAAAAACGAAATCATCAACAAGATGACACAAACAGATCTCTACGTCAAGAACACTCAACCACTATGATCTATTCAAAGGTGTGATTCATCAAGACCGATGAATCACCAGAAAACCCTAGATCAGCGATGAAGACGAAGATGCAGAGAGAACTTTCGAGAACGAGCCGCTAATCTGAAAAAACTCTGCCCTAATGTAGATAATCAGCAACATATATAGTCTTCAAAACTATAGCTCCATTGAGCAGCCCAGCAGCCCATCAATCCAAGCAATCCAAGCCCATTGCAGCTGCGGGTCCATGGCCCAATGGCACATGGACAGCTACACAAACAAAACAATCAACAAATAAAACTGAACTATATAAAATGTAAATATAAAACAACTATACTAAGATATACATTTTATATTTCAACACATGCTTCGTGATTAAATATATAGATAGCTTTTACATACAAATTATCTAACCAATTAATGAAGCGAAAACTTAAACAAAAATTAGCCAATAGCCATTGTAATTCGTACGTAAGTGGCACTAATCATGCTTCATGATTAAACATATTGATAATAACCAAAATATTCTTACTACTCAGTAGACATTAGAAAAACATTTAACCAAAATATCCCAAACCTCTAGAGGTGTTATGGGGTGGCGTGAAGCATTCTCCGTGAGTAGAGTAACGCCGATGCAATTTTGATTTTTTTTCTTTTTTTCTAAAGTTATTTTTTCACCGGTTAATCAAATAATTGTACATCATCTCTTCTTTTAAAACTTAACTCCACATTTACAGTATCACTAACTCACTGAACATTTTTCTACTATCACACCACATCTTTAATGACATCAATTCTCGTCACTTCGTCACATTACTACACATAACTTTATCTACAAAGCTTCATATCCCTCCGAAATTGCACCTTTATTAAAGTTTTCACCTTTTAGTTGTAATGAATCTCAGGCTTAATAATGACAAGTGGGTACAACTCTTTAACTACTTATATTTAGATAACATGATGAATATAAATTGATATACCTATAAACGGTTGACTATAAACATACTACGAATTTTTGTCAAGATAGGAGGTTTGGTCCTTCATAGGCTGTTTCTAGGTGGATTTTGAAATTCGTTGTGTTTTTTTGTGAGACTTTACCGGTAATGTTCTGGTTGTTATTTTTGTGTTTCTACGAGGTTAGGATCTTTGGGATCGTGTACGATCACGATCTTAGCTAGCACCGGCTCAAACTACAAAATTCATGACCACAAGCCTAACCAGAACATGTGGCCTTGACCAAAAGGAGATGGTCTTGACTTGTCAATATCATAACAAGTGTTTGGTTCAAGTTGTAAGTTTTAGTTGGTTAACACTTTTTAATGTTAGAATGTCTCTCTACTTTGCTTGTTAGAGAGAACGGAAAAGATAGTTCAAATTAAATAGTATATATCTTTACGCATTTCATGGAAACGATGAAACACTTTGTATGCATTACTTAATTAAAAAGTACTTTAATAAGAAAAAGACAAGTATATACATTTAATTATAGTCCTAAGTCACTTTAGATTACTTTGTGTCATATGTGTGATAAAATATTCAGATCGTTGTGTTATATTGTGTCAAAATGTTCAGATAATTGTGTCATATTGTGTCAAAAATCGAAATGTGTTTTTTTTATTTATATATATATAGCAACGCTATACGCGTTTTAAAGATAAAAAACGTTCGTTCTTAAGGTGTAATTTCTTTTTAAAAAAAAATAATGTCGTATGTGCAAGTTATGTATGTTTAAGAAAAATAGGGGAACTTAATTAAAAGTCAACAAAGATGGTTAAGACCAAATTGCACCTCATTCCTTTTTTTATTAGATCAAGATCCAATGTCTAAGATTTTTTTCTTATCATTTTTACTCAAACCAAACTTGTCATTTGAACATCTCTCTTAATTAAGAATACAAAACTTAACTAGCCCCGTTTGGTATATTAACAAAAGTTTTTAATGGACTCTAACTTTTTCTTCATATGATATAACTCTAAATATCCTCTAAAACACCCAAAAATAAAACTATCATTAAAAATGTCTTAAACCTAAAAAAGAAAATATCAGTCTCCCTTGAACCCCTCTCAAAACCTCTCATCTCCCAACTTGACATCTTCTTCAAAACCTCTCATCTCCCAACTTGACATCTTCTTCTAAACACTACCTTTTTGGATTACGATTCGGAAAATTTCTCCATCCTTCAGTCTTCGCTTCGGTCATTGTGACCCCAAAGGGGACTCATTCCCCACTAGGGCTGTAAACGAGCCGAGTCGAGCCGAGCCAGGGTGAGCTCCGATCTCTGCTCGTTTAGAAATCGAGTCAAGCCGAGCCAACTCGTTTATTTTAACGAGCTAAAATATTGAGCTCAAATTCGGCTCGTTAAAAATCGAGCCGAGTCGAGCCGGCTCGTCGAGCCAGCTAGTTTATTTTTTTAAATTTATATTATGTACACGTATTAATATATAACATGACAAAAACGTAATATTTTAACATACTTGTTATGAAATATTTAAAATTCGATGTTTATTTATTTAATAAAAATAGATATTACTTATTGATAAAGTATCATATCAGTTTTATATCTTATTCTAATTGAATATCTTTTTAAAGAAAAATATTATAGGAAACTTAGTATTTAACTCAAAAAAAACATATTATAAATAATAAACTTATAATTTTTGGGTTATATATACCTATATATACTAAAATTTGAGCTTACATGTAAACAAGCCAAACGAGCGAGCCAACGTGCTAACTAACGAGCGAGCCACGAGTCAAGCTGACCTTAGCACGGGCTCAACTCGTTTAAAAATGGAGCCGAGTCGGCTCGGCTCGTTTATAATCGAGCCAATTTCGAGCGAGCTAATTTCGAGCTTTAGCGAGCGCGACGAGTTTTTTGAACAGCCCTATTCCCCACTATGTGTTTCAGCTTGTATGTGTTTGAGCTCGATGGGGTTTTATTTTTTAATTAACTTATTTATTATTTTTATTAAATTACATAAATAGTCACTCATGTACTAAAAGATGTTAATAAGTTATATAAATAGTCTTAATGAGTAAAATGACTGATATACCCCTACATTTAACAGAAAGTTAGTGTTATGGACCTAAATCGTTAAAAAATTACAACCTCAATATGTTAAAAATTATTTTTTAAATTTAAATAGTTAAAATGCTTAAACCACATAAACTAAAATAGTAAAATACTCAATAGAAAGATACAGAAGAAACAAAATATTAAAAAGAAGAAAATAATAATAAGTATTAAAAGAAAAAATAAATAAAAACCAAAAAATGGGAAGATGAGAAAGAAAACATAAAAAGACTAAAAAGAAGATGGCATATTGGCATGTTATACGATGGCCGAAAGGCTCAACTTTATTTTGTATAAAAGATTTTATTTTATGTGTGATTTTTAATTTTTATTTTAGTGTAGAAGATGTTGATTGTAGTAATAAAGAATGAGAAAAGAGAAAATCCTGTCATTTTTCTACATTTATTTAAATACGTTGTATTTTCTTTAAAAAATGACATATCGTTGTTGCACAGGATAACACTCTATCTTAAAGTAGAACCATACGGCAAAAATAATATCATTTTATGGTAGCTCCGCAAATTTTGTAGGCGTTTCGTAGTAAAGACGTTTTTGTACAGTTATGTTATATTGTGGGATTGTGCTTCTTTTTTGAGAAAATATTCAAATGTTTAAAAAAAATATATATATAGGTTCTTAAATTAGATATCGTGTGTTGGTTAGTTTGTTACATATCTTTTCAAGCAAGTAATCAATATCTTAATGTATAGATCGTAAGGGAGAGGTTCATTTGAAAATATTTGGTTTTAATCTCAGCCACTAATTATATATAAGAAAATCTCCTCCCTTTCCTCCCTCACCAATGACTTTGAGTGGACCTTCTTGAAATTTATTGGCTGAGATTGGTTCTTAAAAGTTCTCAATTTAACCTAGCTCTATCGTAATTATACATTTGTATGATGACAAAAAAAATGGGATTCAATAGAAATTTAAAAAAATGTATCTAGTGCCTAACTTAGTTCTTGATACATATGGGACTGGATCGCTTTGTGATCTGATATACATAGTCTTGCCTTACATTTTTATACAAGTTGTCGTTTTTACGATTTGAGCTCATTATCTTAAGATTACAAAGCAACAACCTTGTCGGTTGCTCCAACTCCCACCCTCGGCCAAATTGTGAACAAAATATAAGAGGTCGTTGAATGTGAAGAAAATATCTAAGAAATTACCTATTACCTATAGGGGTGATCATTTGAGAAACAATTGCTTTTGACAACTTCCGTGTGCTAAATTCGTAGAGATTGAAAATAAAATAAAATAAAATATACAAAAATCTATATTATATCTATTACACCAACAACTCCTTTTTTTAAACTCGTTGCATTCGATAAAAATTAACGAAACCAATAAAAATAATAAAGACAATAAAATAATAATGGCCAAAATCAATATATATATATATATATATAATAATAATAATAATAATAATAATAATAATAATAATAATAATAATAATAATAATAATAATAATAATAATCTCAATTTTTGAGGGTTGGCCGGTAGTAATCTCATTTTCAATAATCACTCCCAGTGGTCTCAACTTTTACCTTGTTTACCAATAGTGGTCCCGTTGTTAAAAAAACTTAACACCGTTAAGTTTTTTATCCATTTTTTTCAACCTCAATCATTGATCCACCATAACTTCTTCAAATCTTGATGAAAATTTAATCCGTAAGTTGCTACGAACTCGTGACAAAAAATCGAACAAAACTAGATCTATATTGCTTAAACTTTAAATAGGTTATGATGATGAACAAGAGCATCAAAAGTTACGACTTCTTAATGACTTTGGAACAAAGATTGAGCATCAATTCCATTGTGTTTGTGCTATTGATTGATTCCAGCATATTTGGCATCTTCTCACGAATCTACAGCAAGTTACGAAATTGATTTTAATGGAGCTTTGATCGGATTTCAAATTTCACAACTTCATCTTCTTTATGAAGCTTCAACAATGGTGGATTGATCAATTTTTAATGGTTTTCTATGATTCTTATTGCTATAGATACTGTTTTTGTCAAGAGTTAATAGCAAATTACGGATTGAATTTTCATCAAGATTTGAAGAAGTTATGGTGGATCAAAGATTGACGTTGAAAAAAATGTATAAAAAACTTAACGGTGTTAATTTTTTTTAATGGCGTGACCATGTCAAAAACACAAACAAACGCTACCAAACTGCATGACTGCTTGCAATTGGACTCAAATCTGAGATGACAACACAGATACACAAACGATTACAACCAAACGATCTAACAAGTTTCCTAGACAGCCTTTCTACCAGATTCATCAATTTGATGAATCATACACAAGAACAATCGGAAACAGATCGAAACAAGACGAGATCGAAACTAGAATTGAAGTATCCAGCAGATTGCTCACAAACCCTAGCCGCTCTCTCCTTTTTCTCTTATCTCGCTTTCCTCCTTCGAGCAACACTCTATACATCAACCCTAGCTCCAGCTCTCTAACTTCAGCCCAGAAGCCCAGCTTGAGAAGCCCAAAAGCCCAATAACCGGAAATAGAAACAAATAGCCCAATAAGTCCAAAAAACAAATAACAATGACAAATCTTACAATATGAATTATACATGTTATTTATTATTTCAACACCCCCCTTAATTCATATTGCAAACTCGTCAAACAAGAACAATTATTTACACATTTCCACATGAATGTTAACCATCAAACCTTTAGTAAACACATCAACAAGCTGATCAGCTGATGACACCCCAACTGTTTTAATAAAACCTTTTGAAATTTTTTCTCTCAAGAAAAATAAATCAATTTCAAAATGTTTAGTTCTATCATGAAAAACTGGATTTTCAGCAATAGAAATTGCAGCATTGCTATCACAATATAAAGAGATAGGTTTACTAACACTAATTTCCATTTCACTCAAAATATTATCTAACCACATAGATTCACAAGTAGCAGCACACATAGCCCTGTATTCTGCCTCAGCAGATGATCTAGAAACAGTATTTTGTTTTTTACTTTTCCAAGATACTAAACAAGACCCCAAAAAAATACAAAAACTTGTCACTGATTTTCTAGTCTCTAGACATTTCGCCCAGTCAAAATCAGTATACACTTGCAAATTAAGCTCTCTACTTTTCTAAAACAACACTCCTTGACCAGGAGACTTTTTTAAATATCTTAACAATCGAAGAGCAATTCCTAAGTGGATTCTACTAGGACTATGCATATACTGACTAAGAAACTGCACAGTATAGCTAATATCAGCACGAGTATGTGTTAGGTAAATTAGCTTTCCAATCAATTTTTGAAAATCAGTAATATTTACTTGCAAATTGTTCTTATGTTTTAGAGAAGCCATTAGCACATAATTTTGTTCTATGGGGGTATTGACAGGTTTTGCACCTGACATTCCATACTCAGCTAATAATTCCATACAATATTTCCTTTGAGTCAGACACAACCCTTTTTCAGACTTGATAACTTCTATACCCAAAAAATATTTTAATTCTCCCAAGTCTTTTATTCTAAACTCATTTTCAAGAACCACCTTAACATTTTTAATTTCAGATGTATCATTACTTGTAACAATTATATCATCAACATACACTAACAAGATAACAATAGACACATCTTTTCTTTTTATGAACAAAGAGTGATCACATACACTTTGTTTAAAACCAGAACTCATTAGGACAGAAACAAGCCTCTCATTCCACATTCTAGGTGCCTGTTTCAGGCCATACAATGACCTAACCAGTTTACACACCCTTGTTTCTGTTAGGTTATATAACTTTTATCAAAACACGAGTACGCAGCGGAAAGAATCCTATGAATTAATCTAATTAACCGGTATTAGAACGTGTACCTTTTCTGCTCGGCAAGACTTGATCATTTGGAGGATTTGAAGTAAATCCCTCTACGATTGCACACACGACACACCAATGCTATGTGCTAGCAACCGATCACGAACCTCTCTTTGATGTAGGCTTGGTCGAACCACACAAGAAATCGCAACCTCCCTTGGGTTTTTCTTGTTGCCGAATTCGAGAGGAAGGAGAGAGAGATTTAGGGTTTTTTCTTTTATCAGATAAAGCAGCAACTAATCCTTAAACCCAGAGGGTCTATTTATAGGATTAGAATACTTGATAAACAAGCAAAAGGATAGGCATAGGAGCCCTAGTCGAAATCCACTAGAGGCCCTATCCAAAGCCTTCTCTCAATTGTAATCCAATTACAACTCTCTCTCTTAATTACAACTAACACCCCTGTTAACAATTAACTTGTCAGTTTTTAACGAAACCTCGTTAAATGTTCGTGATAAATATTAATTAACCATTAATTAATATCAATACATTTGGTGTCGAGACGTGTGACCCCGTAGGCTTAAATAACTTCCGGACATACGCTTACTATTACATGATCATATCCCTACAGCTCCCACTTGAGCTTGCAATAGTAAAGGTAATAACATTGGTTAGCGTCTAGCAACACGCCAATGCTCCCAGGAATATTTAAGTACAGTTTCTCAAAGTGTATTTAAATGGTACAGTCATTTACTATCCCTTTGTTACCGATACCGTGTTAAATATGGATATGGATCAAAGTCATTCCATACTTTAACGATTCTGTTTCTCATTCTCACAACTAACTTAAGATTACCAAATTGCAAATCGAGACATCTCTAGATTTCATTTGGGCACGGCCATGCAAACATCTTAATTAGTCCAATGAGGGGCCCAGTGGTATCTGCTTCAGCACAAAGCTGAAGGAACAAATCCTCTTGACTACACGTGTCAAGTCACATACTTCACTACACTTACTGAAAATAGCTCTTTTGTACTACCTTATTCAGGATAGTTAGACCTATATCAAGTAGGTGCAATCCATACATGCATGACCTGCTTGTATCTCAAGTCTAAGGATAAATAAAGCAACCATTTACGAATTTCACTTAATGACGCCGATCCATAAAGTGATAATTCGTTAGTGGGTCAGTCCAGTATGCATCCAATGAATACCATGTGAGTTTGGTGGGACCATCCTAACCAATCACTCAGATTTTGTCTTAGTTTAACTATACTCCCATATAGTTAATCGACAATGGACAATTTAGAATACTTGACAAGTACTCAAGGATTAAACATGCAAATATAGGACACAACTTAATCATTAAATGAAATCAAACATATCAAATACTTTATTTCATTATATAAACAGAAATTGCTTAATGTCCTTTATCCAAATACCGAACATCAGACATACATGATTTAACTAGCCAATTTAAGTCCCATGCCCTCGGCATGCCTTTCAAGTTTCGGTCTCGATAGAGCTTTCGTGAAAGGATCAGCTAAGTTAATATCTGTGTGAACTTTGAGTAATCTGATTTCACCTAGTTCGATTTGCTCACGAACATAGTGATATCTCCTGGCATAGTGTCTGGCGCCCTTCTGAACTCCAGGTTCTTTGGCGATGACTAATGCACCCGAGTTATCGCAGTACATGTCAATAGGCAAGTTACTTGTAGGGATCACATCAAGCCCACAAATATACTTCCTTATCCAGACTGCCTCCATTGCAGCTTCCGAAGCAGCAATGTACTCAGACTCTGTTGCAGACATAGCAACTGTGGTTTGTTTCTTGCTTTTCCAATCCACAGCGCCTCCATTCATAATGAAGACGTACCCAGACTGAGACTTCGTGTCATCTCTATCAGTCTGAAATCCAGCATCACAGTATCCGGTCACTTTGAGCTCTTGATCTGGATTTCCCCCATATACCAAAAACAAATCTCTAGTAGCCCGTAGGTACTTGAGAATGGTCTTAACAGCAGTCCAGTGACTTTCACCTGGATTCTGTTGATAACGGCTAACGATATTTTGCGCAAACGCTATATCGGGTCTAGTGCATCTCACCGCATACATTATAGAGCCTACAGCCGAAGCATAAGGGACTCTCTGCATACGCTTCACCTCATCAGGTGTAGAAGCACCTTGTTTGACCGACAGACCAAGTCCTTCCTGCATTGGTACTATACCACGCTTGGAATTCTCCATCTTGAATCGCTTCAAGATCTTATCAATATAAGCACTTTGACTTAGTCCAATCAACCGCTTAGTTCTATCTCTATAGATCTTGATTCCAAGAATGAATGCTGCTTCTCCCAAGTCTTTCATGGCAAAACACTTTCCAAGGTGGGATTTTACATCTTGCAACATTGGAATGTGTTTTCCTATTATCAATATGTCATCTACATATAAGACAAGGAAAGTAACATTACTCCCACTAGCTTTGCAATATACACATGGCTCATCGGGATTCTGAACGAAACCAAACTTTTTGATTTCTTCATCAAACCGTTTATTCCAACTCCTCGATGCTTGCTTTAGTCCATAAATGGACCTTTGAAGCTTGCATACTTGGTTGGGATGTTTTGGATCAATGAACCCTTCAGGTTGATCCATATAGACTTCTTCATCCAAGTAACCATTTAAGAAGGCAGTCTTAACATCCATTTGCCATATCTCAAAGTCATAGTACGCTGCTATGGCTAAGAGAATCCTAATAGCTCTAATGTCTGCTACTGGTGAAAAGGTCTCATCATAGTCAACGCCAAAACGTTGAGTATAACCTTTCGCCACGAGACGAGCTTTATAGGTGTGTACATTTCCATCCATGTCGGTCTTCTTCTTGAAGAGCCATTTACTCCCAACGGTTCTTGCGTTAGGAGGAAGATCAACCAGGGTCCAAACGTGGTTATCTTGCATGGATTTTATTTCCACATTCGCAGCTTCAAGCCATTTGTCAGATTCCGGATCTGATAATGCAGCTTTGAAGTTCGGAGGCTCATTGAGATCTCCTGATACGTTATCCTCGGATTCGACTAGACCAATCCATCTATCCGGATTACGTACGACCCTTTCGGATCTACGAAGTGGAATCGCAACATCATCGACTTGAGGTTCATCTCTTTGAACATTTCCCCCCCCCCCAAGTTGATGATTGCTAGTTGTTTCAGAAGGTGACACATCTTCTAGTAGTTCTACAATTCTCCCACTGTTCTCTTGAGCTATAAAATTCTTTTCAAAGAATTCAGCATATCGAGCAACACGAACAGTGTTTTCGGAAGAATTATAGAAGTAGTAACCCATTGTTTCCTTTGGGTATCCCACGAAGATGAATTTAGTAGTCCTGGGTTGTAATTTGTCAGGCGTATCACGCTTCACAAGTGCCTCACATCCCCAGACTCTTAAGTAAGACAACACAGGGACTTCTCCATGCCATAATTGATATGGTGTCTTTTCAACCTTCTTGGTTGGAACCATATTTAGAACGCGTGCAGCGGTTTCTAGAGCAAAATCCCAAAATGATAATGGGAGAGTTGTAAGGTTCATCATCGACCTCACCATCTCTAGTAAGGTTCGATTCCTCCTCTCAGACACTCCATTATGCTGAGGAGTATAAGGAGGAGTAAGCTGTTGGACAATTCCACACGCTTTAAGATAATCCTTAAACTCTTGGCTTAGGTATTCTCCACCATGATCCGATCTAAGGATCTTGATGGTCTTACCGAGTTGATTTTCAACTTCGTTCTTGAACTCTTTGAATGTTTCAAATACCTCATGTTTATGTTTAAGCAAGTAAACATAACCATAACGGCTGAAATCATCCGTGAAAGTTACGAAGTAGCTAGCACCTTTTCTTGACACATGTCTAAATGGGCCACATACATCAGTATGGATGAGTCCAAGTAGCTCTTTTGCCCTTTGCGGCTTGTTCGGAAAGGGTTTTCTTGTCATCTTTCCTGAGATACAGGAAACGCATTGATCAAATGATTCATCATTTGATTGTAAGATCCCTTCACGTTGAAGTCTTTCAATGCGATTTTTGCCAACATGGGCAAGACGACAGTGCCAAAGATAGGTAGAGTCCAAAACAGTTTTGGCTCGTTTGCTAACTGTGAACATTGAATTATTTGAAACACAACCACGCATATCAATTTCATAAATGCCATCACAAGGAATAGCATCAAAATAATGAACATTATTTTTAAAAACTGAAATACTGATATCATTAAAAACATTAATGTATCCTTGGTTTTTCAACAAAGAAACTGAAATAACACCTCTAGTGATAGAAGGTGCATAATGACAATTGTCTAATACAATACATAACCCAGAAGGCAGAATTAAATGAAATTCTCCTATAGCTTCCACAGCTGCTGGCAAACCATTTCCAACGAACAACTGCAAAGCCCCAGGCTTCAGTTTCCTCCTCTTTCTAAGACCCTGTAACGAATTACAGATGTGAGTTCCACAGCCGGTGTCATACACCCATGAATCACTCTTAGAAAAGGAAAATAATTCAATTGTGAAGATACCTGAAGTACTAGTCCCACTAGTATTCTTTCTCTTCTTCATCAACTCAGCTAGGTAGGTAGGACAGTTCCTCTTCCAGTGTCCGACTTCACCACAATGGTGACAGATCTGGTCCTTAGCCTGATGCTCTTTAGGGGCCGGAGGGGTTTGCTTGGCTTTAGGGATATGGGCAACAGCCTTGCCTTTACCCTTGCCATCAATCTTGCCCTTCCCCTTTTGCGGTCGTTTAGCCTTTTGGATCTTACCCCCCTTGATCATAAGAACTTGGGGTGTTTCAGTGGCCTTTTTAGGAATCGTTTTTTCATACTCGACAAGCATAGCATGAAGCTCAGGTATAGTCTTAGTCATACTATGCATGTTGTAGTTGCGCACAAAACCCTCAAAATCCTTCGTAAGTGATTTGAGGATCATGCCAACTGCAACAGCACGATTATACCTATAATTGAGCGATTCCAATTTGTCAAAGTAGCTCTTCATTTTGAGCACATGACTACTGACCGATTTACCAGTTTCAAGCTTCAAGTCGTGGAGTTCCACAACTAGGTCGAACAATTCGACACCAGCTTGTTTTTCATACATCTTCTTTAGCTCTTTGATCATATCACAAGGTGTATGAAATTCGTATTGCTTCTGAAGATCAGGAGTCATACTCGAGATCATCATACAAGCAACCTCATCGTATCTGCTGTACTCTGCGTTGTAGAACGCTTTCTCTTGCTCAGAAGCATCAGCAGCTGGCTCGGTCGGCCAATGATGTTCAAGGACATCGGTCCTCCGTTCAACTCTAAGGACAATCCTCAGTTGACGGTACCAGTCATTGAAGTTAGATCCGTTCAGCTTTTCTCTTTCAAACATTCGACGAAAAGCATGACCAACATTGTTTTGAGGAGGGTTTGTTGCCATCTACAAAACAGATTAAGTTCAAAAATCAGTATTTTCGATAATCTTTTCCTTAATAAATTTAATTACCCAATGTTTAAACATTTTAAACAATTAAGCTTATTAAGGCTAGGATCCAATTTGACCTGCCATCATTTCATCAGTTGATCTGCTAGAAATGATGCACTCAAAAGGGTAAGTGACGATCACTAATTGTATTCCAAATACAATTCCTAGATTTTATGGGACCTACAACTTGCACCAAGTGATTTGTAGTCATGTTTCATCCCATCTTTTGCCACGGGCCAAGGGTCTCACCGCCTGGCTCGTTTTAAGTCGTCCAGCCAAGAACGCACAAATTGTCCATCATTGTGTACCAATGAGTGGGAATTTGTCATGCAAATGCCATTTTACCATTGTGTACCAATGAGTAAGATGACATCCACAAGTGTCCTTTACAAGGTGGATGGCAAAGACTTAAGTTTGGATTGGGTCAAAACAATTTTGATACGTGATCAAAAAGGTTATGTGTGAAGATTCATGCACTTCTTCACCACATAATGTGTTTATAAAATTCTTAGTTTGTCTTCCAAATCAAAAGAGCTCGGTAGCTCCATTTGCAACACACAAAGAAGCGTAGGGGTGAGGTTTGCAACTTTTGCAATTAAAAACCTACCACTTTAGGGAAGCAGAGCGACCCAACTTATACCTCTCTTAGAGTGTGTTCAAATGGGTGAGCCGGTGTTTCTTTTGACTTTTAGGACACAAATTTTATTTTATAAACAAAATCATATTTCAATAGTTCTTTTAGCAAATTTCGATTTTCATAAAACAAATTTGCAATAAACCTTTTATTATGTCACAATTATCAGATAATCACATAATCTTAGGGTTTCTAATTATCACATATAATTTTAATTAAATCCTCTTTGATTTAAGTAATAACCATGAACGATTTGCATGAAATATCATGGTTTTTACTTCTTTTTAACACTTTAAAGTTTAAAGATACAACATGTTGTTCATAACAATTATCTAATAATGATAAAAACTTGGATTTATAATTTTAGATCACAAAAATCAAATTTTTAGAGCTAAAAATTAGGGTTTCCGATTCGTCAAGAGGTTTTCGATCCATAATTAGAGTTTACGATCGGAAAGCAGGGGTTTCCGATCGAAACAGGGTTTTCGAGTGGGTCGGAAAAGCCTTTCCGATCGGAACCTTTCCGATCGGACACTTTTCGATCGGGTCGAAAAGCCTTTCCGATCGGAACCTTTCCGATCGGGCACTTTTCGAATGGGTACTTTTCGATCAGTTCGTAAACCCTTTACGATTTGGATCGAGAAGTAGGGTTTCCGGTCGGAAAACAAGGGTCTCCGCACCGGAATAGGTTTTCCGATCGGAAATCAAGGGTTTCCGATCCGGAATAAGGCTTTCCGATCGGAAAACAAGGGTTTCCGATCGGGTCGAGAAGTGGTTTTTCTATCAGGGACTTTTCGATCGGGTCGAAAAGTCCTATTCCATCGAATTTTTTCCGTTTTTACCAATTGCGAAACCTTTTCCAATTGTAAAACACGATTTTAAATGAATCGAAAAGCTAGAATCTTGTTTTGGTTACCCCCTTCCAAGTTTTATTCCCGGTAATTAATTAAAATCATAGGTGGCTCGTGATACCACTGTTAGGTTATATAACTTTTATCAAAACACGAGTACGCAGCGGAAAGAATCCTATGAATTAATCTAATTAACCGGTATTAGAACGTGTACCTTTTCTGCTCGGCAAGACTTGATCATTTGGAGGATTTGAAGTAAATCCCTCTACGATCGCACACACGACACACCAATGCTATGTGCTAGCAACCGATCACGAACCTCTCTTTGATGTAGGCTTGGTCGAA
Organism: Deinandra increscens subsp. villosa; assembly: GCA_039602395.1. Lineage (NCBI taxonomy): Eukaryota > Viridiplantae > Streptophyta > Magnoliopsida > Asterales > Asteraceae > Deinandra > Deinandra increscens. Next base: position 52,416,196 of record JBCNJP010000024.1, on the reverse strand, counting down.
CCACACAAGAAATCGCAACCTCCCTTGGGTTTTTCTTGTTGCCGAATTCGAGAGGAAGGAGAGAGAGATTTAGGGTTTTTTCTTTTATCAGATAAAGCAGCAACTAATCCTTAAACCCAGAGGGTCTATTTATAGGATTAGAATACTTGATAAACAAGCAAAAGGATAGGCATAGGAGCCCTAGTCGAAATCCACTAGAGGCCCTATCCAAAGCCTTCTCTCAATTGTAATCCAATTACAACTCTCTCTCTTAATTACAACTAACACCCCTGTTAACAATTAACTTGTCAGTTTTTAACGAAACCTCGTTAAATGTTCGTGATAAATATTAATTAACCATTAATTAATATCAATACATTTGGTGTCGAGACGTGTGACCCCGTAGGCTTAAATAACTTCCGGACATACGCTTACTATTACATGATCATATCCCTACAGTTTCATTTTTAGAATAAAAACCTTCAGGTAATGTCATATATACATCTTCATTTAACTTTCCATACAAAAATGCATTATTTATGTCTAATTGAGCTAAAGGCCAATCAAAATTCAGAGCAATTGCAATCACACATCTAATAGTTACCATTTTCACAACCGGTGAAAAAGTTTCTTCAAAGTCAATACGTTCCTTTTGAGAATATCCCTTAGCTACTAATCTAGCTTTATATCTTTCTACCTCACAACTAGACTTATATTTGATTTTAAAAATCCATTTGCAGCCTATGGGTTTTCTGTTTTTTGGTAAATCGACAAGTACCCAGGTATTATTTCTATGTAAGGCTTCAATCTCATCATTCATGGCTTTCAACCATAAAGGATCAGAAGAAGCTTCCTTATAGTTCCTAGGTTCACTCTGTTTATTAAGCAAACTAGAAAAACACATAGCATCATAAGAAAGTTTTGAGTAGTTTACAACTTTCTCAAAACCATATTTGACTTTCCCTTCAATCACAAAATCCTTTAAGTTTGTGGGTTTGGTAGACTTTCTTTGAGGTGTATATATGTGAAAAATCAGAACTAATGTTACCCTCAGATTGGACAGGTGCTTGATCATCATGAATCATACTAGGACCTTCACTTTCAGATTCCAGCCTAGATCTACTTGGTTCTGCATCCTCAGTAATAACATTACTGGGTTCAGCATCCTTAGTAGACTTAGACTCAGAACTTGAATGAAGATCACCACTAGTAGATTCAGTTTCTACCATCCCTTCATCATTGGGATTTGTACCTATCTCAGAAGTTTAGGTATCAAGAAAATTAAAAAAAAATGTATTTGTAATATCAATTTTAGCACTTGACTCATTAAGACAATCTTTTGGTTTTGTTTTAAATGGGAACAAGTCTTCATAGAATTTAACATCTCTTGAAAACAAAACATATTGTTTTTCAATATTCCACAATTTATAACCCTTTTTTTATTAGAGTAACCCAAAAAAACACATTTATCAGCATGACTGGCAAATTTATATTTTTCATTTAACAGTGCTAAAACATAAACACCCAAACACTCTAAGATGGTTAAGAGAGGGTTTAAAACCATACACCAACTCATAAGGAGATCTACATTTTAAAACAGATGAGGGAGTCCTATTAATAAGATATGAAGCAGTTAACACACATTCAGACCACATATTCAAAGAAAGATAACTCTGAAACAATAAGGACCTAGACACATTGAGCAAGTGCCTATGCTTTCTCTCCATAACACCATTTTGTTGTGAAGTATAAACACATGATGTCTGATGATTTATACCAAGCTTATTACCAAACACTTTAAACTGATTATTAACAAACTCAGTTCCATTATCACTTCTAAAGACTTTAACAACTTTATTGAATTGAGTTTTTAACATTTGTACAAACCTTTCAATATTTTCAAAAACTTCATCCTTTCCTTTAAGGAGATAAATCCAAACAGCTCTAGAGTAATCGTCAACCACAGTCAGAAAATACCTAAACCCTTCCTTACTGGTCCCTCTATAAGGACCCCATACATCAAGATGTATGAGTTCCCCTACAGTTGTGGTTATGTGATCACTTAAAGGAAAATGACTTCTATGTTGTTTAGCCTTATGGCAAGTTTCACATGGAATACCATTATCTAAAGATTTTATCTTTAAAGCATCTTTTAAAACAATTAACACTTGCTCAGATGGATGTCCAAGTCTAGCATGCCACAAATTCATACATACAGTACTAATAAAGCACACCTTAACACACTTAGATGCATCATCACACACATACAATCCATCAACCTGACTACCGGTCAGCAGGTTGTTCTTACCCAACCAATCCTGAACATAACAATTATGTTCATCAAATAATACTTTCAACTTATTGTCTTTAGCAAGTTTATACACAGACATGAGATTAACACAATATTCAGGGACAACAAACACATCGGTTAACATGACACCTTCACAAATTTGCAAATCACCAATTTTAGTAACTTTTGCACTAGTACCATTTGGATGCTTTACTTTAATATTATACTCAGTTACATCTATTTCATTTAATAACCCTTTGTCACTCATTAACATGTGTTTATTAGCCCCTGAGTCAATAGTCCAACAAGGTTTCCCACAATCACCATTAAAAATACCAAAATTATACACAGGTTTAACAAACACATTTGCAGACATACAATTCATGTGCATACCTCCTACATTTGCTCTACTTGATTCACCAACAGATTTGTCACTTACCAGATTCAACAACTTAGTTGTTTGCTCAGATGTAAGACTAGACAATGAATGAACAGATTCAGTTTTATCAATCAAAACATTATTAGATTTGCTACTAACACCTTGCCTAGACCTAAACCAAGTTGGATATCCAATAACCTCATAGCATCTATCAACCGTATGACCAATTTTATTACACTTGGTACATTTCAAACTGGGATTAGGGCCCCTTGAAAATCTTCTACTGTTATCAGAAAATTGGTTTGACTTAGAAACAAACACAGAATTTTGAAAATGATTTTTTCCCTCACTTGAGTTCCTATGTGATTGCTCTCTAGACAAAGTTGCAAAAGCAGACTTTAAAGTTGGAAGGGGATCCTGAATCAACAGACTTGTTCTTACAGGTTGATAGACACCATCTAATCCCATAAGAAACTGCATCAATATTATACCATGATTAAAATCATTAAATTTAGTTGTAGCCTCACATGTACAAGATGGTAACTGGACCATTTGATCAAATTGTTTCCACAGAATATTCAGCTTATGATAATATTCAGATATTGATGATCCATTTTGAGTACAACTATTAATTTGTTTATACAAGTTAAACAACACAGACCCATCAGTTTTATCATAGGTTTCTTTCAATTCAGTCCAGATATCAGATGCAAATTTAGAGTAAACTTGACCCATATACAACTCATCACAGATAGAATTCAAGATCCAAGTTATAACAACAGAGTTGCACCTATCCCATTGTCTAGCAAGAACATCATTATCAACAGGTTTCACACATGTTTTATCTATAAACCTATACTTGTTTTTCACCTGAAGGGCCAGTTTCATAGCATTAGCCCACAAGGTATAGTTCTCTGTGCCCTTCAGTTTGACAGTAACCACAGTCAATGTACTAGAATCACTAGCATGCAAGTACAAGGGATTACTCGCGTCAAGTTTACTAACTAAAGTCTCAGAAGTACTAGCACCATCAGCCATATTTCATACAACAAACAAACAACAGATAATACAAATGAACACAAGTAACACACCAACAATGGATCTTCTGTCCTATAACCAAGGCTTCACATCAATCACGTTGGCAGATCAGGGTCAAGACAGAAGATCAATAAAACTCTCAACAGATAATATTTCAAGCAAACAAAAAAACACCAAAGACAGGGGATGTCTCTCCATGTACAGCATGCAACCAGTATCAACAGTCCGGTACTGTTATTTACTCTACAAACCAGAATAACAGAAAACAAATATAAAGGAAAGATCTCACCAAGAAAGGAAATCCAAGATCGTTTCACTGTAACCTTCACTTAGGGTTACAGCAGGGACGACCAGCGCAGCCTTTAATCCACCAAGAACCTTCAGAGTTTTCCAAGTCTTCTTCAGCCCATGCTCCTCCACAAAATGCTTCCAGAGCCCTCAACGTTTTAAACCTGAACACCTCGCAGTAAATCGAGATCAGGACGACGGAGAAGCGAGTACACCCGTCGGCACCAGTGACTAACATGTGGTTTTTGTACCGTACGGAGTCACAACGCCGTAATCTAACTGATTACACTACGAGACTCAACGATCAAGCAAAAACGGCGCCTCGAACCAACGTCGGAGACACGAACCGATCACCGGACGAACGTCGTCGGTGACAAAGACTGAAACCCTAAAAAAACCGCATAGAGGAAACGAAGGTAATCACGAGCACGAAGGCTTTGATACCATGTTAAAAACACAAACAAACGCTACCAAACTGCAAGACTGCTTGCAATCGGACTCAAATCTGAGATGACAACACAGATACACAAACGATTACAACCAAACGATCTAAAAAGTTTCCTAGACAGCCTTTCTACCAGATTCATCAATTTGATGGATCATACACAAGAACAATCGGAAACAGATCGAAACAAGACGAGATCGAAACGAGAATTGAAGTATCTAGCAGATTGCTCACAAACCCTAGCCGCTCTCTCCTTTTTCTCTTCTCTCGCTTTCCTCCTTCCAGCCACACTTTATACATCAACCCTAGCTCCAGCTCTTTAACTTCAGCCAGAAGCCCAGCTTTAACTTCAGCCCAGCTTGAGAAGCCCAGAAGCCCAATAACCGGAAACAGAAACAAATAGCCCAATAAGTCCAAAAAACAAATAACAATGACTAATCTTACAATATGAATTATACATGCTATTTATTATTTCAACAGACCACTATTGGTAAATAGGGTGAAAGTTAAAACCATTGGAAGTGATTATTGAAAATGAGATTATCGCCGACCAACTCACAAAAGTTAAAATTATTTAAATCCAATTTTTCCAAATTTGATGCATTGTTACGTAACATATTCTCACATATACTGTCTCTGTCTTATCCTATTGAAAAGTTTATCTGTACCAATAAATCGTTTCATCCGAAAGTGTTATTAACGATTCAGAAAAATCAAACATACACGAAATATATAATCAACACATATATGTATGTATACGTGTGTAGGATATATATAAGGACCTACTATCCACACCACCTCTTGTCTATTTGCACCACCCAAGATGCCGCATATATGAATAAGTGCGGCATTTCAGATCCAGACAAAAAAAACAAACAAACAAAACTCTGCATTTTGGAGGAAATGTGGCATTTTACTTCCAAACACAAACGTTCTTTTAAGGCGAAAATGCTTTGAAATGCCGCATTTTGTCACATATGCCGCATTTTGACGTTTTTTTGTCATGTTGTTAAATGCCCCTTCAGTTATATATGCCGCCTTTTGAGGTCTATAAATAGTTGAGTAATCATTTTTTTTTTTTGCAATATCCATTCGTATGAATACGAACCATTTCCAATTGTATCATCTCTGTCTAACTTGTAAAGACAGATATTATCAGTTAAGATGGCCTACTTAGTCTTCATTTTCAGTGATGATTTTGTTGACGATTCTTCTTCTGATCCGACGTTGGTTCCAGATGCAAACCGGGTAACTATTTAGTTTCTTCAACTATTTTATTTATCTTAAAATAGTAATGTTTTATGTTTCTTGTGTAGTATGATGACTTTCAATCGTCTAACAAGTCGGTTCTAGAAATTAAGGAGCGGTTGTTTAATTTGAACCAGGTGAGACATTTAATGAACTTTATTGAACATTGAGATCCTGGAAAAATAAAATCATACATTCAAGATTTATTAATTATTAAAATTTCACTATTATTTTAATTATTATTTGTTATACAACATATAACTTTAATTCATTTATTTACTTTTAAAGGATTTCTAAGAATTTAAAATGCCGCATATAGGACAAGATGCGGTGTTTTAGTTACAAACAAATAAGAATCTTCATACATGTAACTTTCTGTCGTTGCTCAATATGCTGCGTTTTGTACTATATGTCGAATTTGAAGTAAAGTACATCGAATTTCTTTAACTTTGACCAGATTAGACTTTTGTCTTATTCAAGATGCCGCATATATGAATATGTGCCGCATCTTGAGTGATGTAGATAGAATCTGAGGTGGTGTGTATAAAATGTCCGTATATATATTTAATGTAATTTTGTGCATACATAGATGACATCGAAAAGGTTAGAAACAATGATACATGTGAAAGAAAAAATGAAGGAATTGTAGGTTTCGAAGGTTGACAATAGAACCGCCGTGAGGCTCCAATACCCACGCGAGAGGTGCTGTTGCTTATCTTATATGTTCTGTACCCTTTCTTTTTCACTTCACGAGGTCACTTTCGTAATCTTATATAGTATACACCAAACTGAAAAAATGAGTGAATTACAAGATTAGTGGTTTATGTGCACATCCTGACATCCTTTTCAAGTTTTGTTTTTAAACTAAGGTTAATCACAATGGTGCAGCAAAAATGGTGTGGGGGTGGTGACGTGGCAGCCACGGGGTGCGGGGTTCAATTCGTCGCTGCACATGTGCGGTGCGGCGTGCGGCGAGGAGGTCATCGGCGTCCCTCCCCCGCTCTCTTCTTTCTCGGGCAAACTTAATATTCGACAGTTGGAGTGGGCCACCCCCACCCCTCCAACGGCTATTTCCCTTCTTTTTAAAACAAAAATTCATTATTTTCCCCTATTTAAAGTCATCTTCTACCTATTTTTTACCACACCAACACCCAAAATTCTCTCCACTCCTCTCCTCTCCATTTAAAAAAAAAATGAACCCCCACTTTCTCTTCAACTCAAATGAGCAACCACCTTCCACCCCCACCTCGCAACAAAACATTTTTCAAGGACACGCGTATGTCCCGTACGTTGCATCTCCCATGTTTGCGGCTCCCCAATTAGGTGGTTGGAGTCAAGAATTTTAATTTTATATTATGTTTTATTTTAAATAATGAAGTTATGTTTTTAATTTTATTTGGTTGAATAAAAAAAATAAAAAAATAAAAGTGTGGGGTGGAAAAAATGTGGGGAAGGTATTGCAGTGAAAAAGTGTGGGAAGAGTGGGAAGATGATGTGGCGCTGAGTTGTCAAAAAAAAAATATGGGGAGTGTGGGGTGTGGGGTGATCATTGTGAACACCCTAATAAGTAAAAAGATAAAAATACTCTTGCATGTAATATACATGAATCAGTTTAACATAGAAATTATAATATAAAGGGCGTCCAGTGTTATTAGTGATAGTAAAGAACAAAATTTGTAAAACGTACAAATTCAAAAGAATAAAATTTGTAATTCACTCTAAGTCAAATTTTCAAAACTTCATTCAAAACATGTTTACTCAAGTTGGCTTTAGCCTTTTAAAATTTAATATTTATAGTAAGTATCCATATTCTTTAAAACCTTATAAATCAGTATTGATAGTTGTTTGTCATGTGATATATATAATTTATTTTTGTAACTTCTAAAATTAAAATGGTAAAGTATAGTTTATTAAGTTTCATGCCTTTTAGTATTTAAATTTAATTTAATTAAAATTAAATGCAACTGGTTTCTAAGGGTTACAAAAGAAATGAACATGTATCATTTAACAATACATTCTGGATCATCATTAGACAAAAGACCCCGTAGTTTCTTTTATATGTTATGTTACGTATATTCTCAAGATTTTAATGTACATGAATCTATGAAAAAAATTGTCATCCTTACTTTTTCATCTCTTTTTTTCTTTACATCACTCTCGCTTCATCTTTTACTTTTATTTTTATCAGTGTAATAGTCACTCCTTGCCATCCTTCACTATTTTTATAATATTAAAAATAATAAAAATTACAGTGGTCAGAGTGACTACCGTGATGTTCCCGCGCCATGTCGGAGGCTACATCACCGAACTCGAGCTTTTTAAACGACTACACCGAGAATTTTAACCGCTGAGCCCTATGGGAAAAAAAAAAACGCTTACGACCCATGTAGCCTGTAGGATGTTACCCAAACATTTTTTTTATAAACTTTTGAGTCTGTTAATGATTTTAAAGTAAAATAGAATGCTAGGAGCCATTTTTTAAAAAAATAATAACAGGCCCAAATACCTTGTTACGGATAAAAGTGCTTTAATAAATATAGTGAGCCCAAAAACCTTCACCCCACTTTGAAAGGCCCATTTTACTAAATTTAAAAAGCCATTTTTTCTTAAATTGTTATTGTTATCTACTTTATCATATAATAATATAATATAATAACTCTAATAAAACACTAAAATTTATGACAAATGTCTTATTTATAAAGGGTCCACATCACATTGAATTACCGATTTAGTAAATCATCAATTAATATTGATTAACAATTTTGTCAAAACTAAAATTTTTATTTTAAAACTTTGATAAAATTAATGTAGATTTAATTAATTTACTCAATAATTTTAGTTTTTTTGTGTAAAGTAATCAACAACTTGTCAAACAAAATAAGTTTTTTAAATGTATTAAATTATAATTTAATATATTATAAGAATTTTATATAAATCAAAATTTTCAAATATCTTGATCATTATCTTTTTCTTTATATTTATCTAATATTATAAATCTATATTCACCCCGTGTATTACACGGGTTACTAACCTATATATATTCTAATAAAACAATACAATTTTTTACACGTGTCCCTCTCCTAAACAATCTGAAGCTTAGTTTCCCGCCGAAATGTGTAAACCCACTTTATAAGAAAATAGCACGCGGATCCATAGATAGGTCTCTGTACCAGATTGCGTGACCCGATTTTCTTTCCTCTAGACCCTAACTTTCCTTTCATTCCTTCCAATTAAGCGTTCTTTTCATCTATCTATCTCTTTCGCTCGTTTGTTTGTTCCAATGAGTCCATCTAACCCTACATCTATGTACCAGGCTTGAGTTGGGATGAACACAAGAAGGATAACGTTTTGCAGAATGTTAGGATGTAATTCCTTGCCATTCTCATTGTAAATATATAACCTAGTGCATGTTTGGGATTGCTTATAAAAACTGCTTATAGCTTTTGGAGGAGGTAAAAAGACACAAAATACCCCTCCAAAAGCTAATAAGTCATAACATTGTGGCTTTTTGCTGCTTTTGGAGGGACATTTTTGACTTTTTACCTCCTCCAAAAGCCATAAGCAGTTTTTATAAGCAATCCCAAACAAGCTACAGAACCCTAAACATAGAATCGGAGTTATCAAAATCCGTCGCCATCTGTAACGATTCGCTTGTCCCTCGATTCTTCTCCAACAACAATGGAATTTTGGGGTATATCTCGCTCTCGATTTTGATCAAGACCTGCATCTTCAGTTGTATATTTCTTCCAGGCATATGTGTATAAAACCAAATATAACGCTACTACTTCAAGCACTGTTGCTAAAATTCTTTATATCTACTTTATATATATATTTTTTCTACTAATTAAAAAAGGACATTTATGCAAGATTTTCCAAACCCACTTTTATTGACGGAGGCACTAAGATTTGATAGCAAAATTTCACACTTTACCTTTAAAATTAATCGTATGTATCATCATCTTTGTTTTGTGTAATTAGAATATTCTGTGGGATGAAAATCAAAATTTGGCACACAAACTCTTAAATTTGTTATGTTTTTATGGGTATGTTGATGATTTTTGTTTAAAGGAGATTCTGAACACATATATAGTTTGTTGAATTGGATCATGGTATGTTTGAAATCTACTATTCATGTTCAATTCTTGAACTTGATTGATAGGCATGCTGAGTATTGCTAACTATAGACTAATTTGTCGAACTTTTATTTTTAATACTACAACTTTTCTTACTTGTTACTTCTGACTTGCTCGAAACTTTTTATGCAGTTTTTTATTTTTTACTTTTATTATTATTTTTTTTTTTTGTATTCATCAAATTGACTTATTATGCTGATATTGGATGTAAGTTCTATACAAGTCTGAAATAACTCAGGAAGTGTTTATTTTGAGTATCACACCAAATTTTCGCAAACAAAGTTTATATATGTGTTTGTTTTTCTATGTGTGAAGATTTTTGGAACGTACACTTAAAAATATAAGAAATATATATAGAGAGATATATTTATGAATTATATCGATTTTACTATCTAAACCTGTGTAATACATGGGTTTTAACCTAGTTACCTAATAACTATCTATTCGTAGCGAACTCCTAGATTTTCATAAAAGAAATATATTAGAAACCCTACACCTTACCGATCATAAATTAGCCGAGCATCCTCCATCATTTGATAGAGTCGATACCCTTTTACTTTTCAATATAGATGTGAAGGATTCAAATATCACCTGACACAAAAAATAATAAACTCTTAAAGAGGTGGGTCAGAGGTTTTACCACAGTCAGCCTTTCGGCGATGGGTTCTTCTCTGGGATGGACGTGCAACACAAAAGGTCATGGTTACTCGCACGGACCGTGATTGAAACGTGTTGTGGGTAACATCGTTTGCAATGATGAGACCCTCGGGTAACCGGATATTTGCGGTTCAAAAAAAATTAGCCGAGCCTGAACTCAATATTTCAGCTAGTTGAGATAATCGAGTTGGCTTAGCTCGACTCGTATAAAATCATATATAACAACCCATGTCCCATTTAGCTAGGAAAAGATATAGATATCTTAAACGCAATTAGAGTGGTTAGTTCAATAAAGCTACAATTTAGGTTGACCCAAAATACCCTAAATATAACACTATTACCGACCTATTTGGATAACTCGGGTTCAGGTTTACAATAATTCGGAATTAGGACATACCCTAATTATAACCCTATCACCGATATTTCTTAGGGTTAACCTGAAACACCATAAGAAAGTACACTGTTATGGCTAGTTTTTTTTTTTTTTTTTTTGCTACCTTACTATTTTTATTTTACTAAAAAAGTATTGTGTTTGTGTGTTGATTGTTATTCATTTTCGATGAATACCGTTGCTACAAGTGGATAGTAAGTCTACTAGTTCATACATAAATAAAGATCAACAATCTAGCTAGAGTAACCAGTTTGTCCATTTGATTTCTGCCACGTGGCATCATTGGTGGGCGCCAAGTGACACCTACCCAAAAAAAATATCTAAAAAAGAACTAATTTAACACATGATTTCGTTGTTTAATTGGTATAGGCATTTGAGTAACATTTTTTTTTGGTTTTAAGCATTTTAGTCGTTACACATTTTTTATTTTCGTTTTCCTTACACACCATTATAGCAATGTGACAACTTTGTTTATAAGCTCTATCCATGCGTCAACACGTGGGTAGGGCGGAGCTAAGGGAGTCAAGGGGTACTTTGACCCTCCAATTGGCCATATTCCGATCAAAAGGATTAACCGTCGTGAAACTGTTTTTTTATTTGACTCGTCAAATTGTTAGTTAGAATAATTGATGTGAAGAAGTAGAGTAAACTACGAAGATAACTTATCCGAATTTTTCCAGCCAATAGTGGCCTCCACGGTGCTACTCGAGTTTATCTTTAGGACAAAGAGGACATAACCCGTTTGTTTATAACAACAATTTTTTTGTTTTTCATCAAATTTCACTATTGTCAAGGTTCACTTTGGTTTCCATCAAATAGCTTTTGCCCCTTACCACTAAGCTACAACTTAAGAGCATTCATAATGGAATCTTAATCTCCATCTCTATAAATTAATTAAATACTATATATATTTTTAAAAGTTTTGTTAAATAATCTTTAACATACCACATCTCATTCTCCATTTTCATCCTTATCCCACACAATTATTTTATTATATTTTTATCTTTCTTAAATACTCAAAAACATTTTTAAAGTTTATAAATATGCTTCTCCATATTTACATAATCTTCATTTATCAAACTCCAAATTTTAGAGATGGAGGAGGAGATGGAGATTCCATACATATGAAAATTAGAAGAAAACTCTAAACTTTTAGATAGAATTGAAGATGAATAATCCATTGTCAATGCGTTACGTGGCTAAATGGAGGATGAAATGGAATGAGTCATTACATCAGAATGAAAAACTGTCATGTTGATAGTATATTGAAATGGAATAGACTATTACATAAGGAATGTGATTCCTTCCATTTATAATGTTTTTCATTCCTTAGGAGATGAGTATCTTTTTTTTTCAATTCCTTAAAGTAATGGAATGGAAAAAAAAAATTGCAATTTGATTTTTTTTCTTAAAATTTTATAAAAGTAAAAAAAAAATATAAACTAAGAAACAAAGGTAAAAAAAAATAAAAATATGAACAAAAAAATAAAAACTATAAAACTAAAAATTAAAATAATAAAATAAATATAAATAAAATAATCAATAAATAAAAACAAAAAATAAATAAAAATTTTAAAATTAAGATATTTAATAAAAATAAATTAATCATTTAAAATTTTAAAATAAAATAAAAAATATAAATAAAAAGTTAAATAAATATAAAACAAATATATTAGTTTTGAATGAAAATATTAGTAAAATTTTATTTCATTAGTTGGTTTTATTAACTATCAAACAACATGAAATAATGATTTATTCTATTCACATGTGATAAACAAATAAAACTATGGAATGTTAATAAAATAGATATCATTTTTTTTTTGAACGATGTATATATTAGAACTAGCAAGAAGCTAGAAGAATTACAAACTTAAATTGAAATTACACCAAGAAGACCAGTCAAGCAACGATAATTTTCCTCTAATTTTGACCCAATAAAAGGACCAAAGTTTGATGTTGCCGATGATTTCATCCAAACGATTCGAGAGATTGTTGAAATGTTTGTTGTTCCTAGCTTTCCAAATAAACCAAAGTGTCGTGGCCACAATACAATGGATGGCGCGGTTCAATTTTTTTAAGAACCCCCACGAGTTGTGCATCAAAAGGATCTCCCTAACCGAATCCGGAATGTTGGGCAGAAGTTTACACCATTGGAAAATGATAGCCCAAATCAATTGAGCTCTTGGACATCTTAGAAGAAGGTGGTCCGTCGTTTCGGGAGCCGAATTGCAATCACCACAAATTGATACAAGGTTGAGACCCCTAAAGGAAAGGTTTACCTTCGAGGCAATCTTATCCAAACCAGCCCGCCAAGCGAAGGCGTTGACTTTGAGGGGAAGCCAATTGTACCAAGGATAACATTTGGGAAGACAACTGGCATTATGCATTTATGCGTGTACTTGAAATAAAGAAACACGTCTATCCATAAGGGCAGACGGTATACCTGCGCCAAACTGGCGTTAACCGCGTTATGCGGCGCCAAACACCGCCCCCTCTAGGCGTTATAGGGGGGCGCCATAATTTGGCGTTAATGTTCAACGGGCGTTAAAGGAGATAATGGTGGGTCTGCATCCAATCACAAATTTGCATTTTATTTTTTATTTTTATTTTCATTTGTTTAATTAATAAAAAGCCCACTTTAACATCACACTTTAACACCATGTATACCACACTTCGTGTTAAAGTGTCGTGTTATCCAGTCACCGCCCACGTGGCACTTTAACACCACCAATTTAACACGGGTATACCGCATGCCCTAAGCCACACGTTAGATGTGACATCCACCTATTTACCATATTTGTAACCCGACCCGCTTCTATTATCCATTCTAAAATCATGTCCGAGTCAACCCAACCCGAAACCAACGGTGATATATTTGATAACTCTACAACTATACATTACTAATAAAACAATATTAGTGATTATAAAAGTTACGTTTTATAATATTTTACACTTTTATACATTTATAAACTCTTATCATTATTATTCTCGAGGAACATTGATCCGACCGAAGTTCAAGCGGACCTACGTGGTCCGGGCGAAGCCGAGGTCAGCCGGATGTCATTCCGGCTAAGGCCGAGGTAGAATGGTTTAGGCGAACTTCGTTCCGGTTGAAGTTGAAACATTCATACCTCCGTTAGTTATAATCTCACTAAAATTATGATCATTAATTAAAAAATCCTAGCAAATTGAAACTCCTCATTTTACTTCGCTATCTATCGTATGTTCGGTAGCAAAAATATCCGCTACAAAAACTAGTCCTCAAGGTGACTAAATTTAGTCCTCAAGGACTAAAATTAGTCCTCAAGGTCTAAAATTAGTCCTCAAAGTCTAAAATTAGTCCTCAAGATGACTATAAATACCCAAGCCAAACTCTAGTTTTCTCACACCTTCACCTTCTTTCTACCAGATTCGTTACAGCAACTTCTATGACCCATATCTCCCTCATAAATCGTTCAAATCCTTCCATTCTTGTCCAGAAATCTCCCTATTTGAATCCTCTAAAAATGCCAACTGACCTCACTCAATTTCGATAAAAACTCAGCTCTCTAGACCACTTTGAACGACGACTGCTCCGGAATCTCGCTACTGTGCGACCTTACTTTCCGTAACACATTTGAGGTACCAAACGACATCCGTTTGACTTGATTCTTTTTTCCTATATCTTCCTATTTCAAAGTAATTCAATTTAGACTTAAAATCTGTACCATTTGGTTTCCTGAATCGTCCAGAATCATCCTTCAAAGTCGACCCAACTTTCTGTCAGAAAAGCTCAAGAACTCCTCAAGGCTTCAAGTGTTGATCCAAGCTCAACCGTCATCTTCACTACCTTCTCCTTGCTTGATTACTGTGAGAAAAACATCTTATTTATATTCTTAAATACTCGTTCATATTCATACCTAAGAACACCCATTAAAAAGGGCTTGTTGGTTAATCACCTTAAGGGAGAACAACTCAACTTTAAAATCTGTCAAAACACAGATTCGTTGTAGGACTTTTATCCGGACATATCTTGGTCATTTCGAACTCAAATTTAACAAACTCAGACTCCACGATTAAGTTCGTTGAGTTAGCTTTCCAACGATATATAGTTTGTCTTTTAATTCAAACCGAGCAGCTCACAACAGTCCCTACAAGAAAGGTGCACGTTTCTGTACCTTCTGCCTTGTGAGGCTGTTTCGAGCCTTCTCTTTGCATTTTCTTAACAAGAAATGTTTGCAATGCATTAAACTAACAATCTGTAAATTTTGGTAATTTATAGTTAACGTTTGTTACTTTAAAAACGCACTTAAAGTAACAGCTCATAAGCTGTCCAAAATCTCCAATTGATACACTAAACCAAAAACCAATACATATCACCAATGGTCAACGGGTTAACTCATATGAACAAAACCCAACTAGTCTAAAGTGGGTAACTTAGACTTTCGATTAATGTCTCTAGACTTAAAGTGTCTTCATATAATCTAGGACACAGATAGTCATCTTCATATCACTTGGACTATTTCCATATCTCGCTCACCACTTCAGGTGAGTACTCATACCCCTTTTTATTACTGTGGAATATTATGCGATATCAACTCTTGTTATTATTAGAGGAGTGATTCCTTCAAATGATAATTTGAGTAGTGAGTATTTATATCCTCTCTCTTTTACTATTTTGGGGTGTAACATGTATCCTATGACAAACTATGGTTTTTCAATATCCAATTCTCATTATCATACGAATGGTGATTCATTCAAATGGTGATTTGCATTGTGGTATTAAATAATCAATTCGTGTTATCATTAGAATGGTGATTCATTCGAAATGGTGATTCGTGTTGTGACTTTACACATTCAAACATCAATTCTTTATTCATTTTACAAACCACGCGATTTCATTATATGTCTATGTGTGATCACATGCTATATGTCAAACTATTACATTTTTATTCATCATTCATCATTCATCATTCATCATTCATCATTCATCAGTGTAATCATTAACATACAAGCCTACGGTAACAATGATAGATCTATTGGCTGACAACCCACCTAAATTTGACTGTATAGACGGCATTTGGGTGATTGAAACCTATTTCATTAACTTAACTTGCGAGTTAAGGGCGCTAGTCAACAAAGGTTTGGTTACACACATACATTGGTTCATTCATACATGGTTGAGTCTACATTTGACATTTGAATCGCTTTTCAACTACTACATATATTATAACCCTATGTTTACTCACCAACTATTTTTAGTTGACACTCTCTATTTTTATACATGTTACAGGAAATGCAGTTTGAGCCATATTTGATTGATGTCACATCTAGGATGCTTTGGACCTAGATTTATTAATTCAACTTCAAATCTATTTGTCATGTTTTGTGTATTTGAACCCATTGTTCGACATCAGAATTTGGTAATGATTATTTATTGAAACTTTAATTAGTGTCATGAGCATTTGGACAATCATCATGCCCCGACGTAAATTCCGCCGTCGGTTGGGGTGTGACATTAGAGGCAGAAACAATTTAAAAGAAATAGTACATATCACTACGTACCTTAATTTATAATTGTAATATATATATTAGTTACTTAATACATTTAGAATCTATTATTTTATTGGAAAATTGGATTTAAATAATCCGAACTATCCACTGTTGGACGGGAATAATCTCAACTGAAAATATTCTTCCTGCAGTCCCAACTATTTACCATATTTTTTATAATAAACTTTCCGTTAAGTTTTTTTAACCCCGTTAGTCATGGCTTACGTGGCATCCTACATGGACTGCCCGGTTGGCATTTTAAATGATGTGGCACCCCCTTTTCCTTTTTACCCCCAAATTGTTTTTGCCCTAATCTGTCAAATGATCACTCCAAATCGACGTTCACTCCCACCATCTTCAATTCCACATCGACGATCACTCCAATTCCTGCGTCGTCACCATTCTCCGGCAAGATGTGCAGAAGACCGGCATCTCCTCCCGAGTCCGACAATGTCTTCGGCAATTCCACGGAGATCTATCTACATCCAAACTGTCATCTTTACTGGTTGAACGATTCCGGTGCACACTAACATTCTGGTAACTAAAACGCGGTTCACCGGAAACCTGCAATTATTCCGGTAGATTCGGTTTTATTTAATTCATAGATCTTTTCTAATATGAACCTTTTGGTTACTATGTGCATTCAGGCATCAGCTTTGACGGTATTCGAAAGCATAATTAGTAGGCCACGGTAGCACTGGAGCTCCGAGAAAACTATTCCGATATTCTGATCGTCGGTGTTCCGTTTGATGTGGTAGTTGTGTTTGTCGGATTCTATTATTCCAATAGGTTAGTTCCCACCAGAAGTCAACCTTGTATTCATTCATTCATTTACAAGCTAACCGTAAAATAAAATAATCACTTAAACCGTCCAATACATCGATGATTTAAACGTGGCACCGCCTGATAACTACCAGGTGCTCGGAGGAAGATATGGAGAAATACGGGATTCATCTACGGCCCTGTTTCATGTATACCTCGTCCCAAAGCTCAAATCGCAGTGCACCAAGGCCTTATCCAACGGCTAACAATTGAGAACATGACTCACGTCCTACAACTCGCGAAGAGATGAAGAAATGACGTTGAGTTTTTTTTCAGCACAGGAGTAGAGAGGAAGAAGATGTGCGATTTAGGGTTTTAATCCCAAATCCCCCAAATAGAATTTGGGGTTTTTCTTTAACAAATTGAGAAATAAATAAATACCATATAAAGGGGAATGCCACGTCATTTAAAATGCCAACTGAGCAGTCCATGTAAGATGCCACGTAAGTCATGACTAACGGGGTTAAAAAAACTTAACGGAAAGTTTATTATAAAAAATATGATAAATAGTTGGGATTGCCAGGAAGAATATTTTCAGTTGGGATTATTCCCGTCCAACAGTGGATAGTTTGGATTATTTAAATCCAATTTTCCTATTTTATTTAGCTTCTTTTATAATTTTTCCGGTCCTTCTTTACAATATGTATACTTAAATAACAGTTATCATTAGAACTTGCTAATTATAATGCCTTAATTAGTTATTTAGACTGCATAAACCTTTTTAAAGCTCGATTAGTCGAGTGTTAAAGGGTAATTCTCTCATCTTAGAGGTGTTAAGTTCAAGCTTTTCTTGATGTAATGAAGTAGAAAAGGACATCGTAACATTTTGTCATTAAAAAGTAATCCCTTCAACACTAGAATTATATCAATAAATAATAATGAAAGTTTACACTAGGAGATGTTCTTTCAAATAAAAATTTTTGATTTCGTCACTGCTGTTGGTTTAGGCCCACACTTACACACACAAACTCACGTATGTATGTGTGAAAATATATATATAGAAGACCAAAATGGAGAAAGCTTTTATATTAAAAAAAATGAAAAGGATACAATAAAAGAGCTACTCTTACTCTCTATTTATAGCTAAAAATAAATAAAACAACCGACGTAAAATCTCGTACACAACTTACCATTTCTTTAGCTCACATGTCATTTGGATCCTCCACTTCCAACATATACTTTGCTACAAATCAGGTCAACCTCCTACCAATTCTCATTTATTCAAAGCATGCATAAAGCTACACCCATATACTAAAGCTAATAACAAAACCTAATATACTAAGTGACTAGTAAAATCTAGTTTTATCTATATATAAAAATAGAATCTTATATAGCAAAGAAGTTAATGGTGTAATACGTAGTCGTGTAACATAACTTTTTTTATAAGAGCTCAACGAGTTTAACCTAGGAGTTTGCAGCTTAATTTTAGTTTCACACCGTTGTCTTTTGGTCTCTAATTATTTGTAATGTTATATTTAACCATATTTCTAATTTTAACATTGTTATATGTTTTTTTTTTCATTTTAATACAACTATTATGTATACTCAGTTTATCTTGTGGTAACACTAAAATAGTAAAATTTAGTTAGTTAGAGTTACCCAACTCGGTGAATAGTCTAACGCCTAGCATCTCAACTTTTTTACTGTTTGAAATAATTTCTTGTGCCTGACAAAATATTTATTGTGAAGTTAGTTTGTTGGTCTTTGTGACCATGTTTATTCCACGAAACACTTGTTCAAACCGTTGCCCTTCTGCTTCCTTTTTGGTTATTTATTGTGAAGTTATTTCTTTTCAGAATTACTATTCTATAAATCAATTTCGAAAAGTGTCATTGTCTAATTCAAGATTTACCAAACATTTCTTTAACAAAAGAGGGTGAATAACATAACATTCTTATTATTGAAACTAAACAAATCTACATCATTATTCTTCTTGTTTGCACCAAACTCCAATTCTTCATTCTCAAATTCAAATTCAAATTCAAGCCAACCCTACAAGCTTCTCACTTATACGCCACACTTTACTAGCCTTGCTTTCATTGCTTGCTTCTTCGGACAACTGGTTCTCGAACGATGCAGAATCCTTGTTCCAGCTCCAGTACACGCCCGATTTAGTCAAGCTCGGATCACTCACAACCTACATGGGTGGTCACATATGAATATATGATATATACTTGTTAATTAGTAACACAATTCATGACAAATTACTAAATTAGTGTTTTCAGAACCTGATATGAGAGAAAACCAAACATAAAACTGACATATTTAATTGAGTAAACTTCGTTTTTAGTCCCCAATGTTTGCACATTTTAACAATTTTAGTCTCAACTTTTCAAAAATCCAATTTAGTGTCTCAAATTTCATTTTCTTTTCAATTTTGATTACAACGTTAACAACCGTTTAAAGAGCCGTTAGACTTCCATCACATGGTCCTCACGTGAGGGGTATAGTATGAGTTAAAACAAACGGAAATGACAAAATTACACCTCATGTAGGGACCACATGAGGGCAGTCTAACAACTCTTTAAACAACTGTTAACGTTGAGACCAAAATTGGAAAGAAAAAAAAATGAAATGTTAGGCACTAAATTGAATTTTTAAAAAGTTAAAGACTAAAATTACTAAAATGTACAAACGTTAAAAGACTAAAAACAAAGTTTACTCTATTTAATTAATTAGTGTGTTTTGACCGTGCCCTTTTGAATTGGTTGGTTACCGGTCGGATCCGCGAAGCAAAAGAAACTAATGGATTAGGGGTCCGACCTGTTTTTAATATTCTTGTACATTCTTTCACTTCAAGATCTCATTTATTGATAAATTTAGTACTTTTGAACTCTATATTTTATCTTTTTTAATATAGAAATGTGTATATTGCTATATCGTTATTTTTTTTATCTGGTCTCTTACCACTTACAAATATGACATTTAAGATTATTCAAACGGTAATTTGATTTTTTTTCAAACTTTTCAAGAAACAATAGATTTTTTTGGATAATCTACTTTTTTTTAAAGGTTAAAACATAAACATGTGTAATTTTAAAATTAATAGTGAAATAAAGCCTATTTTCTTAGGAGATGTGTGAATAAAAGCCCCTTTATTAAATTAAAGTACTTGCATATTTTTTATATTAGACATGTATATGTAATTGTATATACTTTAAATTTTTATGGATCGGTTCGACAGTGAACCGATAAGACGACTGATTCGATGTCCAGTCCAGTCCAGTTCTGAAAACGATAGACAAGAAGAGCAATCTTTGATTACATACCTGTGCAAGTCGCTTCCCGGATTCTTCTTCAGAAACATACCCTTTGGTGATGAACTTCTGGAATGGCGGAAACAGTAACCGGAAAAGCGGAATGTGTTCCCGAAACAATCCGGTGGTGGCGATGCAACCGGGGTATAAAGAAGCGAACGTAATCCCGGTCTCTTCGTGGTATCTCCGGTGAAACTCCTGCATTGTGAGCATGTTACAAATCTTGCTATCTTTGTACGCCTTTGCGCCATCGAATGCACCTCCATCAATCATGGTTGAACTGTTTAACCCGTTTAGTCCCCCAGCTAAACCCCTCATGTCCCCTAAGTTGGCCTTTGGGGGCACGTTTCCCGCTAATGTGTTTGTGTTCCCCGTGATCGATCCAACAATGATGAGTCGTTTCGAAGGGTAATCGGATTGTTTCATGTCGTCAAGCAACAACCTCGAAAGAAGAAAGTGACCGAGATGGTTCGTGCCGACACTAAGCTCGATTCCATCCGCGGTAAAGGTCGGTTCCTTTGCCGTCGGTTGGTACACCGCGGCGTTGCACACCAATACGTCGAGCGGTCGGCCCGATTGCTTGAAGTTGGCGACGAACTGCCGAACGCTGTCGAACGAGGCGAGGTCTAGATGCATGACCGTGTAATTCTCTTTCGACATGCCGGCCGATTTCGCGGCTCTTTCGGCTTTGAGGAAGTCTCGGCACGCCATTATCACGTGCCACTTCCCGGTCTCCGCCAAGGCTTTCGCCGTGGCGAGACCCAAACCGGAGGAAGCTCCGGTGATGATGACCGTGCCTTTTCTCAATGTTTTCTTCGCCTCCGGTGCCGCACGGGTTGCGGCCGGAGTACTTGTGGTGGCTACTGCTTGAGTTTTGAACACTTTTCTTCTGGCGAATTCAATCTACAAATTTATAAATAATTGTATATTATAAATTTTACTATCTTAATTATATTTAAATAAAAAGGTAGTTAAATAATTAAGATTTAATTATATAAATAATCAATTTTCTATTTATATATTTCGCACAAGCCCTTTATTAATATCTATGTTAGTTTGTTGTGTTATCTGTCAAATGGCGTTTAAACACTCCTATAGTGTAACATATATATTAAAGTTATTTGATAGACCCTAAAAAAGTTTGAACTGTCTAAGTGTCAATCTAAGATTTTTGTACATGCTTTAAAAAGATCAATAGCATTAGAAAAACAATGTGAAAAGAAAAAAGAAAAAAATAGAGCATGAAATTTGATTGGGCGTGTTAAATGTACTGTCAAATTTTCAAATTTAATTTCATACCTTTTGCAATCTACTATTTAATTTGACGTCGAGTTAAACAGCAAGTTAAGATTTATTAACAAAGATTTATCACTCTTTATGAGACCGGATTTGAAAACTTAATATATATCGTCTCGGTCACCATTAAAAAAAATTATATATTGATTCGGTCACCACTATTTTTTGATCAATCATGAAAAAAAATTCAAGATCCGCCACTGTACACTAATATTCAAGATTCGATCACGTACCTTGCTTCTTGATGCCGGTGAACCGAAACCAACTTTAAGGTGGTCGGAAAGTGGAACTCCGAGGAGGGTTGAATCCTTCAAAGTTGGAGTTGTCTTTCCCGACAATTTTACAAGATTGTGAACGGGGAAGAAGGTAGCCTGGAGAGCCATCGATCAGATATTAGCTCACTGAAATTGGTTTTGAATAATAATAATAATAATAATTGATGGTGGAGAATTGAATAATAATCTCTTGGGTGATGTGAATTTATATAGTGTTTAATTTGGTGATTATGTGTATTTACCATTTTTGGAAATTTTAAGTGGATAATTTTACGTTTGAAGTAACCAATCAGGGAAAGATATTTAGATTGCAAGCACGTGACTTTGAAGATGTTCTAAGGTGCGCTCTCCTAGGGATGTGTTTTTTAGTTTTTACTTCCAGAGTTATGGGCATGGAATGGGAGCTCATGAAGTAATGGATAATATCTCCATCGTTTTAAAAAATAATAAATAATGGAGTAAAATAAAGAAAAACGGTGATAATAAAATAATTGATTTATTATCATTTATTATTTTGTTTGTTCAATTATTTTTTTAAGATACGTGCTCTTATGCCGAATTTTTAGTAATTTACTCAAAAAGTAAGAAATTGATTGATATGTAAATTACAAGTACCTAAGAGACAAACGGGTAACAAAATGTGTCACTAAACTTTTTTGTATAGCAAAACTAAGCCGTTTAAAAACTGCATTCATAGATCTAGGTGTCATGACATTACTATGCATGACATATTGTACCCTAATAAGTAGCTCAAAGGTATCAGAAGCAAATGATATAAACACGTGTTGGTTGTCAAGACATGTCTTCTCATGTTTGGCCACTTTGCTTGAAGTGGCCTTCAGAGCAGCCTCACCTGCTGTGAAGGTACCACACCCTAAGCTCATGAGGGGGAAACCCCTATAAGATCCACACATGCATGTTTACCCTAATCCATCCAAGTACCAATACGTCAGCTGGTCTGAGAATCTTCCTTCCAACGGATTAGTCAGAAAATTCATGGGGGCCTTCTTTTTTTACAAAAATCCCGGCACGCTTCAAAATGTCAAAGAGGACATCCCTAACCAAATCATGCCGGTACTTGAACCCCGAGATGTTCTTATCTTACAATGAACCACATGCTTCTCGAAAGAGTCCAAACATGTCTTGCAACAAACATGGCATATCTCGTCAATATGGAAAAAAGAGAGGATCATGAGGCGTTATTTAAGGATAGAACGGTACTCCACCGGCAACATATGCTGACCTAACACATCAATGGGCATGGCAAGGAGAAAATCATGGGCATGTGGAGCTTGGAGACATTTAAAAACGGTTTTTTTGTCTGGCTGTCATGTCAAAGTGTACTTCTATTTCTTGAACAATTTTACTAAAAATGGCACTTGCCAATGCATGTTGGGCTTTACCGGGGGGGGGGGGGTGGGGGTGTCCTTGTTAGTGAAACCGTTGTAGTCAAAGCTTGGGATCGTATCACAAAGACAAGACAAAGCACAAGCATAATCAGAATCCATGCCGCATATACCATTGTCCCGCAAGATATGGTCTTGCAACACCCAAGATTAGGCCCTCGATGCCACAAAGGTATAAGATGACACCTCAACTGTCGAATACAACCTCAAACCCCCAGATCTAATAGGTAAGGAAGCAAGTCGTCATAGATTGTCGTTAGAGAAAACAAGACTGATATTTTGAAGGATAAGATATCCACCTACTTTAACAAACCAACGGCTCGATTGTGCCAAAGTCTAGGACTATTACCCATGATTTTTATTAGGGTGGACGGAGTAGGAATAAGGGAGTGAGCGGGCAGCTGGGGGGGGGGGGGAGGACTCACATCACGAAACACTCACGTCCGCCTCGGCAGCCTTGGTGATTTGGAGACCCTGATAGAGTCGTTTCAAACAATCGAGAACCTAAACCAAATCGAGACGAGCAACGCATGAAGATAGCGAATGATTTTCGCGAGAAGAACGAAACAGACAAAGACGGTCACAAATATCATAAATGTAACGTAGAAGAAAAACTCGAACTTTTGAAACAAAAACAAAAGAATGCAATGAACGAGACAAACAAAAAGAAAATTGAAGAAAATGACTAGGAATTTATAGTTCATACACACAGACATTTGAACGGACACGAACTACAAGCCAGCCTCCAAATGAAACTATGAAAGACGAAATAGCAAAATGCTCGAGGTGAGATTAGTTTTTATTTATTTTATAAGTACGTTTTTTTAGTTTGTAATGTTTTTTGTTTGTTTTATTATTTTTTAACTTCTATTTTTTTTAAATGCATCTATTTGTTAAATGTTTTTTTATTAAATTTAATTATATTTATTTAAAAAAAACATTGAGGAAAGTTATGAAGAGCATACCCGCATTTTTAGAATAATTTGAGGAAACATGATATGACGGGGAGATTCTCAAGAGTTAAAAACACTACCATTCATTGGTGATTAATAATAAGAGGTCTCTTTCTAAACAAATAGGATATTTATTTGATCTTAAATAGAAATTTAAAACGCTACCCCCACCCTAATCTATTTTAGACGTCCAAACACAAAAGATACTCACATGGACGGCTTATATTTGAATGGTCACTCGATTTAATGACACTAAAGTTTATTGATTAAAATCCTATATAAAGCATTAATAAATTTTATAAGTAGAATTTAGATTTTCATAAAATAGATTAATAAAATTTTACACACCCGGAGCAAAAAAAAAAACTTTATCATTTATATCTTTCCCAATCCATCTAGACATATCTTTTACACATAACGCTAGGATAAATCGCGACACGTGCTAGTCTAGTTAGCAATGACTCCATGTAAAAAAAGTGGTGTAATGGAAGAACTTTATAAATATTAGTCTTTTTATTTAAAAAGAAAAAGAAAAAAAGAAGCTGGTCAATCAGAGAAGGAAAGAGAAAAACTGTGCCAATCAGAGGAGAGAGAAAGAAAATGGGGTGCGTTGTCTATAAGGCTATCCGTAATGAGGCGTTATCCGGCCAAATTTCTTAACATAACGCCCCATATAGCGCCCCGCACCACCACCCCTAGGCGCCATGTTAGAGATTTCGACGGTGGGCGTTGTAAACATGGCGCCCCTCTTCTTCAATCAGTTTCATGTTTTTTTTTTGTTTTTTTCTATTGGTTCTCCCATCCTCATAACCCCCTATTCTCATAACCCCCAATTACACCCCTTACCTCATAACCCCCCATTTCCACGTCATACGCCACATGACACATAACCCCCAAGCGAGTGGAGTTACCACAACGGATAGCCTAACGCCAAAGAAGGGGGGAGGGAGTAGCGCTATAAACTAGGGGCGTAGTGTTGTTTGGGGCGCTATAGAGCGCTTTAACGCCCCTATAACGCTCACTACAGATGGTCTAATAATCATATTTAGTTATTTAAAATATATACTTTAATTAGGGGTGTAAATTTCTGAGATAACCCGAAAATACGACACGAACACGATTTGAAATTAACTGGCTTGGGTTTACAATAAGCGGGTTCAGGTGAACTTCTGGTCGAACATGCGGACCTACTTAGCTAAACGGTTCGTACCGTGCTCATGTCAACCCATCGGGTTGACGGATTGACACTACATTTTATACTCATTTATACATATATTTTATATCATAAAATTGAATTAGTATTGTAATTTTATCAACTTTAAAACTTAAAAGTGAAATTAATATAAGATTTTATAATTAAAATATAGATTTTCTATATACATTTGAATTTTTTTGTTGTAAAATTGTAATTTTAAAACATTAATATATATTAAAAATATATTAAAACTAAAAATCAGTTCAAATGGGTCGTGCTCAGTTATAAATATGTAATTTTAAAGTATTAATATGTTAAAAAAACACAAATTAAAATAAAAAATCAAATTGAACAGGTCATGTTTAGGTCAACTCGTAAACATTCATGTCGTGTTCAGATTCAACATTTAACACCCCTAAGTTAAAATGTAAACTTACAAATATACACAGGTTTATAAAACTAAAAATTATAGATAAATTATTTATTATAATGCATAAACTTATGAACATATATAAATTTATAAAATTGAAATTTATAGACAAATTATTTATAATGAGTAACATTACGAATATATAGAACTTTGCCTGTCACCCACCATGTATGGCAAATTGGCAATGCATTCATTGCCGATGCTTAGACCACCCACATCAGGGTTGTCCAAAGAAATCCGTTGCTTGACATGAAACATGTCCGAAATGGAAATGGCGATGGAAAGCATCGGTATGAGATGAATACAAGGAGCAAGTTCATAAATTCGGGCGTGCTTTTAATAAGGGAGGTGGGTCCCATTAATTGAAAAGACGTTTTATTTAGATAATGTGTTTAGTGGTTTAGTGGTGATTTAGAAATTAAAAAGTGTAAGCATATTTGTAGCGATAGAGGTGAAATGGAGGTTTTGTAAGGATTTGTTAAAATATGATTTGACGATAACTGGACAATAAGGGCTTTTAAAGACGTATTCGAGGATGTAGATGGTCTTAATTGTTACCCTATATGCACTCATTGATTTTATCTTCCCCGCATTTGCGGCAAGTGAAGTGGCAGACGCGTTAAGGAGGTCAACCCTAATCGAAGACCCGATACTCTCAACCAAAAACACACAAAACTTAGTATACACAATCAAGAACTCATTCATTCCATTTCCACCATCACAAAATAAGTTAAAAAGAAGATACAAAGATCGAATACACAAGAAATGAATCATAAAAATACAAATTAATAATATCCCCAAGTCTCTACAATTCATCATCGCTCAAACGTATTCTCTATTTTTCTCCTACTCAAGAACTGGCCCCTTCATCAGTTCCCAATTTGAACAGGCAGAAGAAGTAGCACAAAAACAAAACAACGACTCTCCTGCTAATATTACAATCTTTCAAGCTATCTGTACAACCATCCAATACCCAAACCCTCCTCCGCTTATATCCGGACCGGCATTCCAAAATTCTGGAATGTTCTGATCTCCCCGCGTAATCCAGCTGTCACGATCACCATACCCCATGCCGACTTCCCCGGGCTCAGCCCGTTTGAAAAGTCAACGCTAGCCCGTGGACTCGGGTTCTTACTAGTGGCCATAACAAGCTTTTCCTCGGGCCATGTAGCTGATATCCTATCGAAAAAGTAACCGTTGGATGCGCTCGATATGGTTCCATGAAGCGGGCTGCAAATCAGTGACCCGTCTATTCGGGTGGTTTCGTCTTCTGGTGTAGGAGGATGGTTAGCGGTTGAAGTCTCGTCTAACCGTTCATGGTCCGCACTTAGCCTGGTGGGTTCGGGTAACCCGAGGCCCCAGCAGGAGTCGGTGATACCTGGCCATGGGATGGCCATTGATACGTCTTGACAGTGGAAATGCTCGTATGATTGAGTGACGGTTACACCTTTGTTTCTGCTGGCACGTGAGTCAGCTTCGTGTTTCCAGATGTACACGTTGGAATCCTCGCTGGCACACACCACGTATCTCCCGTTTGCAGCCATGTAAGCTGAGATTTGGCTGTTTGTGTTGCGGAAACCTGTAATATAATAGAACACAAAAATGTATATGTATACAACAGAATATAAAACAAACTTTAAAAACCAAATGTGAAATATGTTGTGTAAACTGTAAATCGTTACCTTTGAATTTGTGGACCAGGTCAATACCATCAACAACACGAATGCGTGAATCTGCAGATGTTATTAGCACTTCTGATGAACTTCCAGGGGCAAACTGTATATGAATGATGCTAATCAGCAGTGTATTTAAAAATACATAAAAAGAAATGAAAAAAGCCAGCTGAATAACTATAAGGTGTGTAATAGTTTTCATGATTTATCACCTGAAAACCGGTGATTTTTTTGTGATGTGGCTTCTTCTTCTTATTCTGCAGGTTGATCTGACTTTTCTGCTGTAATCTATTTTCTGGAAAATATAGAAACTTGTTAGAATATATACACGAAAAAGAAAACTCAAGACGAGCAGACATGTTTCATACCAGTCGTATTGTATAATCGGCAGTTCCCCTTGTATGAACCGACTAGGGCAGCCTAACATTTAATAAGAAATATATAATAAGCTTCAAATTTTTTATTAAATTTGGCATATTAAAACCATTTCCCATAATTAAATTTCAGTAAATAAAATTGAAAATAAGAATAATCAGTTATGGCTCAACCTGACCGTCTGGTGTATAACATGCAGCGGTGACCATTTCATGCAAATCATTCCAATCAACAACTTGTCGATCAGGAATACTCCATATTCGAACCTTGGAATCTAAAGATCCACTAATGAAGTATCTATCATCAACAGGATTAAACTGGATGCAAGTTACTGTATCAAAAAACACAGAAAAATAATAAAGAAATATCCTTCTTAAGCAGTAAGAATATAAATGAATTTAGGCTGTTTTTGTTACCATAGTCACTATGAGAAAAGATCTTTAAGCACGATTTGCTAGACAACTGCCACAACCGTACTGTTTTGTCCATAGAGGATGAAAGCAGATGCTGAGATAAATAAATGCACGAATTATACAACCTTAATGTTTCTAGTTAAATCTGTGGTTCATAAGCCTAATAAATTCTAGCATATAAGGAATGATCATTAATGATTTCTTAGCCAGCATTATCTTTTGGCTCTAACATAGTTGTTGAAGGCCCAAGGCACAAATGTGAGCCCTGGGCCTAGGCGCTAGACGCTTAAAAACGAGGGTCCGAGATAAGCAAGGCACATAGCATAAACATTCCATTTGACAGCTATGTGTTCTACCTACTTGTGATTAAGGTTAATACTCAAGATCATGGATGATAAAAAGTACAATTCAATTCCTCTAGCAAAATATAACATTTATGCTATAGATCTAAACGCATGATAAATTGATAATGCAAACCGTTCTGATCTAAAACTATAAGTAACAAAACTGAAAATGCTGGCTAACCTGAGATTTGGACCATGATAGATCAAGCACATCTTCCAGATGTCCATTAAAGGAACAAATTGGTTTTTCTGAAAGTGCAAATACGGTATCTGGCACTACAATGGGGTCCAAGCTTATAGATTTTCGGCTTATAGATAACCGTCCTCTTCTTTTCCTTTCAGGCACATTTTCCAAATTAGCAGATAATGAAGTTGGTTCTGGCGACCCATTTGACAATAACAAGACATTCAAATTGCCATCTTCTTGTTTATCAAACAAAAGATCGCCTTTTCTTTCCGAGCTACCAACTTGCCAAACATGAATGAGACAATCCTCACCAGCACTAGCAAGATATTTACCATCCAAACTAAACTTAATGGTCCAAATCGAACCATTGTGAGCCTGAATCTCTTGGCTTTTAAACACAGCCGTTAGATCTTTACACGACTTACCATATTGCCGAACCCGTACTCTTTCAGGACCATGGAAAGAACCGTCTTGACTATCATCGGTCGCTGAGCTGGACCTTCTTCCACCTTTCTCCGATGACGTGTCCCTCTCATCACTGCTTCGTCTCTCTTTATGGCCTGTAACCGAACTCGCTACATTCTTAATGCTTTTTAACCAACTTCCTTTCTTTTTGGATTTAGATCCACTCCCACTACTGTTATTGCCATTAGAATCAGGTAAATCCGTACCTCCCGATTCAAAATTCTGTCTCCTCATCAACTCTTGAACAATCGGTGAATGCCCTACATACATTTCAAACTCTTCCATTGTTAAATGCTTCCCTGTACCAACTTCCTTCAGATTCCCACACATTCCATCTTCTCTAACCTCCTTCACCACAAACTCCTTTCCATTATCCAGATTCTTAATCGTACACACACCAGCAGCATCATCTTCATCATCATCATCATCATCATCATTATCATCATTATCATCATTATCAACATCATAATTATCATCATCCTTAGCAGAATCCACATCCAAATTAACATTCATGTTCACAGCAATCTCCTCGCTACGCCTAACGGTTTTACCAGTGGGAGGCTTACTAGGCGATCCGTTTCCGATGCTAGGGGATTTAGCTAAAACACGTTTATCAACGTTACTAATTACACTTACAGATGACGAAGATATCGAACTAATTAAAGCAATTTCATGACGCGAATGCGAGCTAGGAACAACAACAGAATTAGACTCACGATCACGGTGTTCATGATCAGCAGATTTGGATCGAACGATTACAGGTGTAGTAGAAACAGAAACAGAAACATGATGATGAGTAGCGGTTTCGGAATGAGTAGATTGACTATCTAAATGATCTGCTGAGATAGATTTACCCAATTTCACGTCGGCGGGAGCGGAATCGGTGACGGAAGCGTCGCGGTCGCGCCGGAGCCCCATCTGCCGGAGCAACCGCAGCCGGCGCTCCTCCACTGACGACGGCTGCGAGATCCACACATCGTAGTTGCCGGAAACCCCCATTGGGAACTTAGGGATCGGTAACGGAGCATTTTTGTTACTGCAATTGAGATCCGTCAAATACACGTCGCTTTCATCTTCCTCGTCGGAGCATGAAGACGAAGAGCATGTGGTTGATGAGAGTATCCGATCGAGCGACTCGTAGAAACAGTCGTTGTTAGCTTCTTCTTCCTCTTTTTCTTCTTCGTGTTCGTTGGCAGATTTGCTCATCGTTCGGGCATTCTCATCTGAAAATGAAAATGCCCGCCGGAGGAAGAGACGGAGGAGGTGCGGCGGGAATAACACAGATCCGGCGAGAGTGCCGACGGTGGGCCGGGGGAGAAAACGAAACGATGTCGTGTTGTGTCGTTAATGGGAAGAGAGGAAAAAGGGGAGTTGGGGGGATTGATTTGGTTGGGTTTCGTTGGGTTTATGTGTGAGGAGTTCACAACAGTGAAATCATCCCAATTTCCAAAAATAATAAATAAATAAACATTTAATTCATAATAAATAAATAAATAAAGAAAGAAAGAAATAATATAATTGTACAATAATTTGCATATGCATTTGTGAGAGAGAGCCTTCAAATTAAATTGTATTGTCTCCATCTTAATTAAATACCTCAAAAACATTTTTTAACGGTATTGTCTTTTACTCTTTTATAACTCTTTTATAACTCTTTATAACATTATAATATTTATGATGACTTTCATATATTTATATAAAAAAATATATCAAAATTCCAAAAAAAAAAAAAAAAAGAAAGAAAGAAAGAGAGAGAGAGAGAGTAATATGTGAAAAGGTCATTTTTTAAGTTTTTAGAAGTTGACTTTATTATATGCATAAATTACCTTCTAAAATAATGAAATTACAATTACAAAAATAAGGATGGGTAAAGTATTTTAATCAAAAAGAATATTGTAAGAGTACAATAAATTTGAAAATAATGAGAAAGATGGACCATGCTAGGGAAGATAGGGTAGGAGGACATAGTGTACCATCCCCACCATAACCATAGTAGTAGTACATTTGGGTGACCTCCCCCCACAACAACACACCACAAAATATACCCTCTTTTTAGTTCAAAAAGCCAAATTAATCTTGCCTTAAATTATTATCTAACTTATTTTACACACACCACAACAAATTAAATGGCTATGCCTCCCTTTTTAAGTTTCCATTTATTATGCTTACTACTTATGTTGAAGTCCAAGGACATGGAAATACAAAAATTAAAATCTAAAGTGCATAATACAAGGAAAAAGAAAACTTTCTTAAGTTACTAATTTGAAGTATCAAATATGTATATTTATCATAGTAGAATTAAACACTCAACCACTTAAAAAAAATAAAAATATTAGATTTTAATAATCTCAACTATTGTTTATTAACTCGATAATAATTCGTACTTCTTTTTTTTCCTACAATGAACCATTTTTCACTCATGTTGGAAATAAAAAGACGGCCGTTAAAATAACACTAACTCCGTTAAAAAAAATCTATTTTTGATGATTAGATATCACGATGACGTCTTATGTGGTAGGTTTTTTATGTGTTGCGAAGAAAAAGTTTTCACAATACAATCGTTGAAACACTTAATTCTTCTATAACCGGGTAAAAACATTTATTCATAGCATTAAAACATACAAAGATCCTAAAAAGACCTATGTGTTTGAGCCCAGTCATCAAAAACATGTTACGTAAAACGTCACTGTGATGCCCAACCATTAAAAAGTGAAATCTTTTTAACGAAGTTGGTGTAATTTAACGACAGTCTATTTATTTCCAACATGATTAAAATGGAGTTTATTATAAGGAAAAACGAAGTATAAATTATTATCGGCCAATAGACAAAAGTTGAGATTATTAAAAACTAATTTTCTGAAAAATATATAGTCTTATTAGAAATCTTAGTAGCACTAGATTACATGCATTTTAATAAACATTAAAAAAAAGTTAGGTTCATTAAACATCCAACATACATGTTTTATACCAAATATAATAATAAGTTTGCTACTATTTTGTATATATAATATTTATCATAATTATCTTTATTATAGTTTTATTTCATTTATTTTATAATTATGTTTATTATTTCTATAAATAAACAATCTATAAAGCATTATATCTTACAAGTTTTTTATACTTTGCCAATTTTAAAATTTCTCTAGAGAAGATATTGGTGTTCCACGATACGATGGTATATAGGACGAACATAGCTACTTGTTGCGTTTTATTTATCTTGGTCAGAAGATTGGCACTAATTATGATCTGATGGTGCTAAAGGTGTCCATTTTGCTTGTTATATTGAGGCTCGTCTTTAACTTGTTAGAATAACATATAGTATACATGTTTATATCTTCTAATATCAATCATTAAAATAAATTTTTTATTATGGTTGTATACGCACTAGCAATTTTTACAACTCCTCTCTCGTGTGTGACAGAAACCATTAGTCTTCTCTCTGATTGTCATTTGGTAGGGATGGTCAATATATATGATCTTTCTTTTTAGATGTAGGTATTTTGGGGATAGAAATGATCACTTAAAGATGATCTTGAAGTCTAGGGTTTTAGTGTGCAAGATTATATGTTAAATTTTGAAGGAAGACTTGTTTAAATGGAGTAAAAAACAAGTTTTTAAAAGGTGACAAATCCTTCGTGTTCATTTTGTATACGTATCCATCGAACATTAAGAGCACGTTGTCTTTTTGAAGTTTATAGACACTTTTTGTTTTTAAACATTTTCTCAAATATTCGAGAGTTATCATAAGGATGATAGTGATACACCACATGTGTGTTCTTTTCTCGTCCTCACTTACTAAGGAATGGTTCTCTCGATGCTCTAACACTCAAACCAGCTGGGGCTCACATCCTAGAAAGTATCAAAGTTAACAACTTTTTTTGATAGGTAATTGATGTGTCTGGAATTATACATGTAAAACAAACATATTGTCTTTTATTTTATTCGTGTTTTGATTGTAAGTTCATTGTTTTTGGTACTTAATAGTGTTTATTATTGAATTTGCAAGTTTAACGATGATTTAATGAAGTTTATGAAGAAATTAGACACGGGGATGTACTATCATAGCAGCACTGGTCGTGGTCAACAGTGACATGGGCGTGGTCAACTGCACGTCAGCAGCCAGATCAGCACCCACGTTCCCTATTTTGTAGGTGACACGAGTCATGCCAGGATGGCACAGCAAGTGTTGGTTCCAAAAATACATTTTCTTCGATTGTGTTTCAATTTCTAGCATAAATGCTTTCTTTTTGTATTTTGGACCTGGATCGTCTTAAAATCAATTATGAAATAATTTAGCATTGTTTTACAAATAATATTTCGGAAAACGATCCAAAAGTGAGAAACATTTTATACAAAAATATGTATAATTTGATGCATATCAATTAAGCGAGGATTTTAGCGTTTGGTTTGCGTTTTATCAAATTATTCTTCGTTTAATCATTCGGTTTTAATCTTTGCTGCAAACCATGAACTACTACATATGTGATTTCGTTTATGTAATGAACATGCTTGTCTAATTTCTTGTAATCAACTAGATTAAATGAATTTTTACATAGTTTAACTTTTCATTTTACTTTTCATTTGAATACGTTGTGATTGCAGTAAAGTTATGAATTGGTTTACTTATGTTGATCATGTGTAATGTTATGTTCCTATTATTATCATATCATGTAAGTTTATCGTGTAGGGCATGTAAAACTACCCCACATACATTGATTTGCTTATTGTTAAAGTGTTAGAATTTATGTTTTTCGGTTTAATGCATATTACTAGAACTAGTATTTGATGATTATGATGATATTAGTGGGCGAATTTGGTGTGCATATATAAGTGAAAGGTTTGAACGAATCCTTATTTATACTATTAATTATCTATGCATTGTTTTGTTGAATATTATGCTTATGAACGTAAGGTACGAGCCTGTTTTTTCATGTTTAGAGTTCTATAAGCCAAAAGTGGTATTAATTCACAACTATCACATGATTTTAGGGCTGCTAAGATTAATTTTCTTGCTTGTTCCTGTAACTGTGAGTTTAGACAACCTTGATCGATGTGTTTAGACCACTTGATCAATACGGCATAAGTTTAATTATCCACACTTTATCGTATAATTGTTAGTATATTTTGGATTTCTATAGTCCTTATGATTCTGATTATCTACGTTAGAAGATAGTTATCATATGTCAAGTCAATTCTAGGGATTTTAGTCGCCTTGTGAGGATTTGATGTCTAGGTGATATTTTTCTTCATTTAGTTTCTTCTACATTTTAAATCGTTACCTTAGTTACTTAGTTATTTTGATCTTAGACATTTGTTACTTAAATCTTCCAGTATCATCTGCTAAATATCAACAAAGGTTCATTATCGAGAGATTGCATTGTGTCCACGGATTGATATCTGGTCCTTACAGATATTGTACTACATACGATAAATACACTTACTTAAGTTACTTTTATGTTTAGTTTGATCACTTGATGAAAATCCTTTCAAACTTGATTGTGTTAAGCTTATTTTATATATACATTCACAAACATAAGTAATATTAAATATTTTGGTATGCTGTGAAAACTTGTATCAAAAGCCCAAAACCTAAGTTCGAAACACGTCTTTTTATAGATAATATTTTGATGTTGAATAGGGTTCGCAGTCAAGTAAATGGCACTCATGTTGTCCCAATAAACAAGTGAGATGCGAGAAGGGGGACAACAAGCTCCAAGATAAGGTTCCTAAGCCAACATATCTCTGCAACAACATGAGCAGCACTTCTATATTTCGCCTCAGCACTGGAACGGAAAATGATAGTCTAGCGTTTAGAGGACCAAGAATTAAGATAATCGCCTAGGAAAATGCAGTAACCTGAAGTGGATTGTCGTGTGATAGGGAACCCCACCTAAGAGACAATAGTGGATGTAGAATCGGGCTTTAGTTGAAGGCCCATAGAAAGAGTGCTCTTAAAATATCTCAGAATCCGCTTAAAAGCATGTAAATAACCGGTTCGAGGATTGTGCATGTCAATGCACACCTGCTAGCCAACATCAGAAATGTCTGGGTGGGTGAATGTGAGATACTGCAAAGTACCTACCAATCTGCGATATAGAGTCGGATCGGAGACAGGTTCCCCAGCTGTGGAACCAAGTTTACCTGTCGTGTCAAAATATGTGGTAGATGGATTACAAGCCGCCATATTCGCCCGTTCAAGAATCTCACAAGCATATTCCTGCTGAGATAAAAAGAACCCGTCTTTTCTACGAGTGACAGAGATCCCAAGAAAATATGTAAGAGGCTTAAGGTTTTAGAGGGAAGAATGTGGATTTGCCATCCCTTAGGTTTTTTTTCTTCTTGCGCTTAAGTGTTTTTATGGTATCATTTTTTTTTATCCTCATAAATTATACCTTTTTTTGTTTTTTTATACAAAGGTGACGAGTTTAGCACGTACGTTTTTGGTACAGCGAGTACAGTCGTGTACATAATTTTTAGGTCATAGGCTTACTTTGAGCGTTCGGTTTCTAACTTTAACATTGTAACGTAGTCTTTTGGTATTTGCGATTGGGTCAATTCAGTTTGGCAAATGAGTTGGTGTTTTGTTGGTGGTGTAATAGGTACACATAGATTTTTTTTTATATACAATAGTGTAACATAGTTTGTGGTTTGAAACGTTTTGATCATCACATGTTTTTTTATTTCGTTTTCTTTACGTACCGTTATATAATGTGACAGTTTTGTATGCCAACGTTATCCTCGCGACAACATACGAGTAGCAAATCTAGTTATATATAAAATAAAACAAAACACCATCAAGAAATAAAACTTATAATAAGTTCTTACCTTAATTTTATGTAAAACTAATTTGTTCAATAAAATAAATTCAAACGATATTTAACTCGATACTCGGCTTAATATAAGACTTTGATACCATCCTTTAAGAAAGAAAAAAAAAGGTTTCAGCGGCTAAGGCAGGCTTCCGGAAGCCAGGAGGAACCGCGGAAGAGAAGCCAGGAGGGTGATGGTATGGTGAACCGGATGGAGCCGCATGGCTCCTTGGAACCGCCATGCGGTAACCCCCTCCATACCGCCTCCCCTTAGACCACATACTTTTATAGTTAAAATTGTTACATGTCAGTACAATGTGACACTCCACAAAAAAATCTAATTCTAATTAAATGAATTAAAAGTTATGTAATTTTGTAAATTTCAAATTATTTACAATAATAAACAAATATAATTTAAATACACAAAATATATTCACCATTTCCATAACTACATAAATCAAAACTTATCCATCATAACACAGATTAATAAATATTTTTGTAATCTTTTCTAATATAAAAAGTAGCGAGTAACGATTAATTCAGATCACTCACCATTGTTTAATAATATAAGAAGAAAAGTAAAATGTATATTGGACCACCGATGCATCATATACGTCTATTAAATTAATTTTAAATAAAGTCATGTGTCCAACCTATACGAAATTAGGCGATCCGACATGATGAGAGAGTCCCCGGGGCCGAGACGAAAAAGAAGTTACAATCAAATTACATGTACAGTAAATGTTGAGGTAAGTTGTGAAAATAAGGAAAAATATAGGAAATTGCACGTACAGTAAATGTTGAGGTAGGTTGTGAAAATAAGGAAAAGTATAGGGGTGATAGTGACATTCACCGAATTCATGAAAAAGCATTGATGGTTGACTAAAGGCTAAAAAGAGAAGTTTGTAAAAGACCAAATCAAACCCGTCATGTCAAAACTCAAAACTCACAAAAGCAATTTTATATTATTTTATTTATATTTTCTAATCCATTTTAAACGTTCTATGCTACCAAAAAACTAAATATTAGAAGTCTCGTGTTGAAAGTATAAAACTATAGAAGTATACTAAAAACGAAAGTAGAAAAGTTAAAAGTTTCGTGGTAAAAGTAGAAGACAAAAGAACTTAAAACAAAAATCAAAACCTTAAAAGTTAGAGGGTTAAAAAGTTAAGGAGTATAACACGTAAAAGTCTAAAAGTCTCGTTGTGAAAGTATAAAACTATAAAAATATACTAATTTAAGGGGTATAAAACGTAAAAGTCTAAAAGTCTCGTGGTGAAAGTATAAAACTATAAAAGTATACTAAAAACGAAAGTAGAAAAGTTTAAAGTTTCGTGGCCAAAGTAGAAGAAAACAAAACTTAAAACAAAACAAAAAAAAAACTTTAAAAGTTAGAGGGTAAAAAAGTTAATGGGTACAAAACGTAAAAATTTAAAAGTTTTGTAGTGAAAGTATAAAACTATAAAAACATACTAAAAACGAAAGTAGAAAAGTTAAAAGTTTCGTGGCCAAAGTAGAAGACAACAAAACTTAAAACAAAAAAAAACTTTAAAAGTTTAAGGATACAAAACGTAAGAGTATGAATAGTGCAAACTATAAACAAAAGTTTGCTATTTCTTAAAAAAAACAAATTGTAAAAGTTTAAGGGATAGAAATGTAAGCCCAAATGTTGTGCAAACTATAAGAAAAGTATACTATTAATTTTTCAAATTTCATTGTTATATATATAATTAGTTGTAAATAGATATGAGTAGTAAGGAGAAAAAATTAATAGAAATGTAGTAAAGAAGCCCCATTTAATTGAATAGAGATAGATATGAAAATAAAACGTGGAGTTCTTTAAAACATGATATGTACAAATGTATACAGTATGAGTTCTTATAGTTAACTTATAAGAACGGAGATGACTAGCATATTCAGCATACTCCAGCAGCAGTCTTTCAACGCGAGACTTTTTTGTTTTTTTATAACACGACAACTTGACATGTCACAAAATCATCGCATTGTATAACAGTTCGTAAATAAACGAAAATAAAAAAATGTGTAACGACCAAAACGCTTCAAACCAAAACTTTTGTTACACTATATACCTAAGAAAATCTATGTGTACCTATGTGTACATATTACACCACCAGAAAAATACCAACTCATTTGCCAATCTCAAACGAGTCAATCGCAAATAGAAAAAGACCAAGTTATAACATTAAAATTAGAAACCGAACTCAAAGTGTTGAGTATATGAGTTAAAAGTTATGTTACATGACTATACCCGTTAGAACACAAATTTATGTGCTAAACTTGTCGCGTTCGAATAAAAAACAATGACAAAAAATGATAAAAACTCTCAAATGAAGAAATAGTAAATAAACCCAATTTTATAAAATGTATATATAGATAAGTAATTACTGATTTTAGTATAAACATAACTCTCAATATATGTATATGTGTGCAACAATGATGATGAATGTGATATGGTCGTTGATGTTGGTGTAGTAATTTATTATGACAATGTTTTTCAAATACTAGTGACTAGAATGTCATGTCTCGTCATGAACTATTGACAATTATTTAGTTTTGGATGTCACTTTATCGACTTAGGATGTTTTTTACTTAGGTATAGGTATGTAGAATCAACATCAACAACCAATGACTAATTTTACAAATTCGTACGAAATATTACTTTCTTTTCATCGACTTAAAACTCTACTTTCTTGTTTTTTTTTTTAATAACCAACAAACAAATTCTTGACTCACGCATACATAGGGAGTACACTGGACAAACGAAGCTCCCTAGGGAGACTGAGCCGGAAATAGTTGAACACATTCCAGGAAAATAATTCATATTCGTGAACGACTGAATGGTAAAACCTGTTGGGCTCGGGGATCGAACTCGTGATCTTTTAGTCCCGAGTCATCCCTTCATTGTCATACCATTCGGTCAAATGACAGGTGGTTCTAACAAACGAGGTTGATTATACAACAAATCAACTTACTATGATGGTTGTATTATAAAGTTAACATGAAGAAAATAACTATAGAGTGAGCATGGGTTGGCCTGATTCAGATATCGAATAAAACTGAACTTATTATTGATATTTTAGTTTCTAGATTTTATAACCGGTTGGTTTTGGTATACGTAGTTTGGTTAGCTTAACTACTAGAAAATATAATTTGATTAATTCGGTTAACCATTGATTATGAATATAGGTGAATTCAAGTTTTCAATCTAAATTCCATTGATAAGTCATATTTTATTTTAGGTTAAATGAAGGATGAGAATATTGCACACCCTTCTGATATCCACATAAACTTCATACGGTCGTATGGGTTCCATAGCCGTATGAATATTTTTTTTTAATTTAATATATATAAATGACCCTCCACCTCCTGAATCTTATATGGTTTATACGGTCTTAGTGTGTATGGATATCAAAAATGTGTGTGAATATAAAAACGCTAAATAAAATGTTAACCATAGTTTTAATTTATTAAAAAGATATAAACTTACTACTAATATAATATTTATGAGAATTTATGAAAGTTAATTATAAATTTTGAAAAGAATTTATAAATAAAATAAATGAAAAGAAATACGCGGGTGAACCACTTGACAGTTAACAACAAGCGTGCTTCCTACATCCTCTTTGCCAACTCATTTTACAAAGGCCACCCCTCCACTTTCCATTACTTGCCAAACTTACCTGGAAATTCATTACAACTCACCCTCTAATTAAATACTCTCTTTTACTTGATTTAGAAAATGCATTTTAATAATTAATCAACTATTTAAAAACAAGCTTACTTCATTACACTTAATGCAAATTGTAAACTCTTTTGAATCACAACATGACTCTTACAAAAGTTTAAATGTGGGTGTAATGTAAAGATTTGCTAAAATTTAAAACGATAGTTTTAACGTCATTTTTAAAGGCTCGAGATCGAAAAATCTCTGTCTTAGTCTTTGATATTGTTTATAAGATAAGGAACCTTTATGGAACCTTCTAAAATTGTTAAAGATCTGGATTCATGCTCTAGTGATTTATGTCATCCAAACAATTTAATTACGTACATCGAATTTTGTAAGTTAACGGATCGAGTAAACAAAGATTATACCATCTGTGATATAAATCGTCTAGAAACAACTTGTAAAGCTTTTGTTATTTAAACAAACATATTCGGTAAAATTTCACTCAAATAAAATACAACATTTTTATTATTAACATTTTTATTATCAATGTACTCAAATCAAACAAGGTATTCTTTATTCTATATAATTTTATGTACCTTTGTGTACAGTCACTTAGATCGATACGAAGATCGAAATAGTAAAATCCGACCGACTCTTTGCTCTTATTATTAATTTTTTTTTTTGGTGGAGGGGCACTATGTTTCATTTATTCCTAATTTAAGATTTAAGATATAAAAAATGATGATATAAAAATTTAAAATAAGACCATCACGATTACCAAAAGCTATCAAAAT
This sequence comes from Deinandra increscens subsp. villosa, assembly GCA_039602395.1. Taxonomy (NCBI): domain Eukaryota; kingdom Viridiplantae; phylum Streptophyta; class Magnoliopsida; order Asterales; family Asteraceae; genus Deinandra; species Deinandra increscens. The sequence continues at coordinate 52,375,434 of JBCNJP010000024.1, read as the reverse complement.
AAAATAAAGATATTTTCCATTTTCGAAATTTGCGAATTTTAAATCCATTATAAATATTTTTGTGTTTAAAAGTCAAGAGTACCTATCATTTATTTATTTTTTAAAGAACAATTAGACATTCTTATATACATATATACACATTTTTCTCCGAAGCAATAATAATAATATGTTAAAACTGTAAGAACTACATACAATCATACATTTGCTTAACTGAAAGAGATAAAACTAAAAAACAATAATTTATTTTCTCTTTCCGTTTATTTTATCCTCTCTCACATTAAATTTTTACAAAAAGTACAATAATATGCGGATGCACACATAATATGTGTATGAATGCATTTAGATAGAATAAAAAGTTATAAATATCAATTTTTTTAAAGAAATTCTAATATATAGAAATTCAAATGCATTGTGGTCAACTTATATAGTATAAAATTAGATAAACCGGCTTTTTCTATTCTCAACATATTATTTGTTATAAAATATATAAAAGTTTTAAACATATATACATATATGATATGATATGATGTGTATATATATATATGAGATTAATTAAGATATGAAGAAAGAAGACTTGTGTAGTTTAATTGTTGTGTAACATGGTTATGATTTAATTAGTGACAGACAGCCCACGTGGCTTGATTCCCACCAAACAGCCTGTTAATGGGTCATTTAGTACTTTTTGTAATCTCCTTTTCGATTGTAATTTCGGTGTATGAATAATAATAATTACAAGCAAAATGCTTAGCATAATTCTATATTTAAATGATTTATTAAAATAATTCCACCATGTATGTGTTGTAATAATATAATAAGCATGTCTACACATTAAGAGTGTATCGAACATCACATACTACGTGGGAACAAACTTGTTCAATAATTATTTATATTCCTTTTGCATTATTCATTTAAATCATCCACTAATTCACCACACTTCCTAAATACAATGTTCAATGGATGCAACCCCTATCATATATGATATATACATATATTTATTTATAATAACTCGTGTATTACACGAGATGTTTTAAAAATATAATAAATAACTTCGGGTATAATTATTATTATACACTTTTAAGCATAAGTGTAAACGTAGACATATAAGGATTACTGGAATTCTTTTAAACATACACTCGTAAATAAAAAACAATTAATATTTAAAATATATATAATAAATAATGAAGATTTAAAAAATTAGAAAAATATATTTTAAAATAGGATATAATTGAAATCTTATTATTAAGTTTTAAAAAATTATTAGAAAATAAAAGGATTTATATAGTTTACATTTAATTATTTAAAATCATTAATAATTAATAGGAGAAAGGGTTGATATTTAATAAGAAAAATTAGCAGGAAAATTTTAATGAAAGTGAATGTGGACTGACACATGATATTGAAGATTTTTTTTTATAATAGATGTAGATACACATAGATGAGGGGTTTGGGACACTAAAAAATAGGCAATCACAAGGGTTCAAAAGAACTCCGGTTGAACTTCAACATCGTTGAAACAGTCACGTCGAATCATTATTGAGGTTATAAAAGGTCATTTATATGAACATAATGTGGAAAAGTTTACATATTATGTAGACAGAAAAACATGAAATGTGGATTATAGAAATAACGCTAAATCCCAAACTAATGGTTCTTCTACATTATTAAAGAAAATTATTACAACGGGCCTAATGAAATAGTCAAATAGCGGTGCAGAAAACCGGATTTTTACTTTTTTTAGTCAGTTCGAATCGAACTTAAAAAAAAACGTTCAAAATTAAAGGTTTGGATCCAAATGGATTGTTGGTATTGATTAGGGTAAAAAAAATTAAGATGGTTGATTAGTTTTTAGTTATGGATTGTGGATTTCTGGTTGAAAAGAGTGGGTGGGATTATGATCCAAATGTATGTCTATATTACTCGATTTATACTATGTATAAATGGGCCCATTACCTTCTCTACATCCTTGAAATTGGATGCATGTGTTTTAGACATTTTTTATTGATGTCCACCAAAATTAGCTTAATATATATAGATCTCTAATCTCTGGAATCTTTATTTTAAAGAGAATTTATTATATTCATGTTGACGCGGAGATAAAGTAGGTACACAAAACAGTTGTATTGCTAAAGTGTAACATAGATATTAACAGAAATACGAAAGGACTTTGTAATGACGTTAAAATTATAAACCAAACGCTTCAAGTATCGAACTTAAGACCTAAAAGCTATGTTACGCGACTCTATCAAGGCAACGGTGTGAAACTAAAACTAAAACCAAGAAAACGTTTTTTAAAAGAATGATTTAAAATGATTTAAAAAATAAAATAAAAAAAGATTTAATCATGATACGTCACGTGGCAAGCAATGAGATAGTCGATGTTACTATTCCTAAAGCATTGATCTTTGTTTTTAGTATCTATTTATACTTTTTTTTTATTATAATGCATTTGAGGAATGATGAGATTGCCTTTCTACCGTAAATTTTAAGAGTTTTAATGGATTATAAGGGTTAGATCCGCTAAAAACACATTTTGCCTGAAAAAAATAGGAAGATATATCCATTAATTTTATAAATTAATAGTTGGATTCAAGTACAATAAAATAGGAGGAAAATAAGAGGTGGAAGAGTATTTTTTGTATAGGCTCTTTTGTTGGCTTTTTTTAAAAAGTTTTCTTCACTTTTTTTTAATGTTTATAGCTTTTTCATACGACATTACTTTTTTTATAAAATTATACCATAAAATCGAGTTTTTTCCTCATTAATTTGAGTATAGTATTTATAAAAAAACTAAAATTATTTTTTTTCTGTACTAGTTTATTAGTTTATTGACTTGAAAACTATAGCGATCTAGTTTATTGATATAAATACTATAACATTTTAATTAAATAATTAGAAACTATTTTTCCAAGTTTTACTCTTGGACATTAAATTTTTCTTTAGGTTACAAGGTATTCTAGACTTGAAAAGTTGTAGTCACCGTCACATAAATTAGTGACAGGTAAGTAGAGAAACATAGTATATGAAATAAACTTTGTTCTTTCTTGAACGGCAGAAAAATATATTAAGGAAAATCTAACAAGTTGTTAGAACAATACAAACTTACAAAGTGTTTAATAAAACAATAAATAAAAAAAAGGTACATCAATTTTCCCAATTAAAATGGCTCCATTTGGAGTATTGTTTGATCTAATAGCCAACTTTATATCCTTCACTATGTAAGTGATGTTAGAAATTGGAAATCGAAAAATGGGATAATCTGAGAGTGTTGATTAACACTTTTAGATTGAAATTATTCATGATTCATTCGAATAGGTCAGTCGGATATAACTCAGAATTTTTAGATTAAGAATAGTGAAGATTTTATGTGAATTCTGCAAACCACTAATCTAACTAAGGGGTTGTTTGATAGTTGCTAACTGAGTAAGAGCTGACTGAGTTAGAGCTGACTGAGTAAGACGCTGACTGAGTAAGAAGCTCTGTTTGAAACTTGGTTGTTTGATATTTGCTAGCCGAGTAAGAGCTGACTGAGAAATTTGTTTTTAATGTATTAAAAACATTTTATAGAAATTAAAATAAATAAAATAAAATAAAATAAAGAATTTGAAACAACATTTTTATCCCATCAACATTTATCGGTGATTCCTCATCAATACCTTCAACTTTTGTTAAATCAATCCCTGTTTTTTCTCAATCAAAATCAGAGACAAGAGGGGTAATCACTTTAAAGAAATCAGACCAGAGGGGTAATCATTTATCAGATGCGTAATCCCTTTTCATAATCATCTCCATTAACGCAAGCAACCATCTCTTGAATTTCATCGATCAACTCTAGAAACATACTAACAATTGGAGATATATTAACTATCAGATTACAATGAAATTCATGAGATATATCATCGCCATTAACCATTTCAAAGAAGTCGGAATTCAGACAAAGGGGAGGAGGAGACGAGTACCGTTGCAGGTGGAGGAGGCTGCTGCGACAAGGGATGGAGCGCCGCTGTGCAGAGGAGGGATGGAGCGGCGGAGGAGGCTTGGAGCGCTGTTGTGCGGAGGAGCTTGGAACACCGCTGTGTGGAGGAACAGCTGTTGTGCGTTTAGGTCAAAATTGAAATGGCGGTGAAGAAATGAGGGTGAAGAAAACTCGGTCAGTGATTCACAATTTAAGGACTCGGTCAGGGATCTCTGACTCGGTCAGAGCTTGGCTTGTATGATATCAAACAAGCTGACCACTTACTGGGTCAGCGGTCAGCCCTTACCGGACCCAGTAAGAGGTCAAAATTGAAATGGCCGCTAAATGTGTTCTTCGCGAATTTGAGGGTCTGGCTAGGAAATCCATAGAAAACTGGCCTTGCAATTATTGTCATTTAAATTTTGAATATTGCCAAAATATACACAAAAATCTCACGAAATTTAAATAATAGATTTTCGAGAAATATAAAATCTGGTGCGACATACCAATGTTTTCAAAATAATTTTTTTCTAGCTAGCTAGAGGTTGTCATTCTTTTGAACCCCAAATGAGGTTCCTAAATACTTAGGGTGGGGGTATGGCGGGTTAATTTTTTTCGGTAAAAGGGTTTTCGGCAAGGGGGGATTTTCGGCAATTTTTAGCAACCATACCCACATTTCGGCAACCATAAAAATCGGCAAACAATTTGGAAAAAACGGCATGTAATTGCCGAGTATTGCCGAGGACGTTGGGGGGGGGGGTTCGACCGTTTTTTTTAACGTTACATTAGTAGCATTTAATTTTATTTTTTGTTTTTTTTTACAAGTTTTCCTCCTATATAAACCCCAAAAACTCATAACTTTTAACCCACATTTCATTATTTCTCATCTATTTTCTCTAAAAAAATAATGGATCCTCGGAAAAAGAATGCCTCCACATCCGTCCCGAAGAAATTTCGACCCAAAGTCCGGTCGAATACCGGACAAAGTTCGACAAACCGAAACCAACAACCTTTCTACGTTACACCACCTTCTCAACCTATAATTTCTCAACCCCAACCCGTTTATTACCCACCACAACCACCACCACAACAATCTTTTAATGATCTACTTCGATTCGGACATCCCGACTACTTCCAACAATACGCTTCATCGGCCCAACAATCATATCAAAATACTCAATTCCGAGAACCCCGTCGTCTTGTCGACGAAGCTAGTGATAGCGAAGAGATGGACGAGGAGATTGAAGTAGATGAAGAATATTCGGTTGAGTTCGAGGAGGAACAACATGTTGAGATTGAAGAAGAAGTAGAAGAGGAAGAAGAAGAAGAAGAGATGGAGGAAGAACCACCGGCTCGTCGGAAGCAAGCTAGCAAAAACAAGAAGAAGACGACAACAAAGGCGAATCGAAGCCCATGGACTTCCGACGAAGAGAAGTATTTGGCACAAGCTTACATTCACGTCACCGAAGACAAAAAAATCGGTGACCAACAAAAGTTTTCATCTTTTTGGCAAAGAGTTGTGGACCATTTTAACGGTTTAATGGGTCACGAAACAAATCGAACCGTTCATCAAATTAGCACAAAATGGAAGAATTTGAACAAGAAGTTGATGAACTTTGGAGGTCTCATTGCTCAATTTGTAAGTTTTTATTTTTAATACTTAATTTTTTTTTAAGTTATATTATTTTTAAATTGTTTCTATTATATAATTTTTAGGATCATGCAAGGGCTAGTGGTGCGGGGGATCTTGATGTTTGGAAGTTGGCTAATATCGAGTATGAAAAGAACTATGAAAAGAAAGGTTTTACTCACGTTTCGGCTTGGGAAGTTGTGAAAACTCACCCAAAGTGGAAGGCTCCGAGGAGGAAGGTTGGTGGGCTTAGTGAGCCCAAGAGGACAAAGACCTCGGTCTCGGGTGACTACACAACGTCAAACGAAGTCGACTCTACCCAATTGCCAAGTCGGTTGCCCGACTTAAACGAGGACTCAACGCCTCCACTTCCACAACGAAAATCTAGAACGAAGTCGGGTGAATCGTCGAAGGATGGGTCCTCAAATGCTTTGGAGGTGATGAATAGGTTTGAAAGCAAATGGGAGAAAGAAAAAGAGGCGAAGGCGGCGATTCGAGAAAAAACCGCCGAGAGAAAGGCGATGATGTACGCGGCGGTGAAAGAAACGATGGACAACGAAAAACGAGCTCGCGATCTTGAAATATTTTTAAGACCGACCGAGAACGTCCCTACGAGCTTACTACCGACCCTTCTCGCCGAGAAACGTCGAATCGCCGCTTTGCATAATTGGGAATGTGATTTTTAGATTTGTGAAAGTTGTTTTTTTTTTATTTCTATGTTTGTTTTTTTTTTTGTAAGTTTTTTAATTTGAATGGAAAATTTAGTTTTATGTTTGATGCAAGTCTTAAAGTTTTAATTTAAATATAACATATAAAAAATAAAATTAAAAAAAGTAAATCCAAAAAATATTTTACTTATCTCACCCAACTTATCTCACCCATACCATGCAAAAAACACAAAAGACATATTCTTTTTTCTCTCTCCTGGTGGCACTCTTCTATTGGTTAAAAAACTTATCTCAATTTACTCATCCGGTCATCAAGTCAATCCAATTATACTAAAATAGATAGATTCATATTTCCTTTTCACCTTTTGCATTTCTTGATTTTCAAACAAATTTTGAAGTTGATAGTAAAACTAAGAATAATAGCTTGTACATGTTTAACAAAGGAAAAATAGACACTATTAATCCCAATTATTTGATATTAGACAAAAATAATCCTACCTATTTTTTTGAACAATATTAGTCTTATAAATACACCTTGTTTTTTCTAATAATCTTTTCGTTAATTTTTTTAATGTATATATATACAATGTGAAACTTTACCTATGGAATTGTGCAACCTGTTTCATCTCTTTCATTTATATATATTTTGTTCTGAATATTTTCACTTAAGACATTTATCTCAGCTGGTTCGGACCTCTGTCCAATTTTTTTACAGGCGTGGGATCGAGACCCGGTTTGCTCAGCTATTAGTTAGGGAGAAAGTCTCAGATTTTTACTCCCTTTACACGTGTCTCTTTTTCTGCAACGTGTCTTCACTCTTTTATCCTAGCCTTTATAGGTATGCTTCTTCATCAGCTTTTTTACCTCTTTCTTATCCCATCCCTGCTCTATCTTCAATCTGGATTCAGACATCATACACATCACGATCCTCTTTTCAAGGTTAGGGTTTAATTTTCTTTGCTATAGATTTCTTTTATCGCTACAACTATTTCTCTGTTAATTGTTTAACTCTCCGTTCTTTTTCTTCTTTCTTACCTAAATGTTGTACTAGATTTAGGGTGTTTTTTTGTATATGTGGTTTTATCTGATGTGAAACTGTTGTTGTTTATAAGTTTGCCGTGGAATCGGCCTTAATTGGAACCTAGCTTTCTGATGTGTTGCGTCTGTGAGTACGGTGTTTACATCTCTTTCCGATTACCACATTAGCGTAGGTTTAGCCTTAATCGGAGCTTCTCGCTAGCCTCTTGAGGCAGAGTACAGAAATATAGTTACATAACAGTAGTAGCTGATAAGGTTAGGAACCTGTAACATAGGTTAGGCTATAAAAAGAAGCATACCTTATAACCTGAGGTAGATAGCATTAACTTTCATTATATGCAAGTTGCTGAAAAAATAATAATCAAACCTACATATGCTCTTTAATCATGCTGCCTATCTGCAAAGATACTAGAAGTAAGCGGAGGAATAGGTGTAATCAACCGTTTAAACATTGGCAGCCAAATTTCTTTACAAAAGTAATTGATAAATTAACGAGATAAACTAAACCAAATTATCATATAAATCCTATGACAAATAATACTCCATCAACTATAATTGTATCTTCTGTTCCATTTCTTACTATTCTAAACATGATTACTTGAACAGTCCAGATTTTTACTCCTACCTTATACAGAGATATGCATGACATGATTATCTACTAAATACTAACCAATTACTAATGCAACAGCATAGGCAATGGCTGCTAAAGGAATAGTTGGTATAATAGCTGAAGACGAACCGCTTCAGCTATAGGTTCAAGTCTTTAGGAAATACATACCATACTTTGGAAAAAAAGAGAATCGTAATTGTGATTTCAGATTTTGATTTGGAATCTGATTCCTTTTGGGTTTTATTTAGATTCGGAAGTACTAAGTATGTACTCGTGCAATTTGCATCGCATTAAATAACAAACAAATTACTAAATATAATTTAGAGATTGAAAAAAAAAGGAAGAAGGGAAAAGTTTTAAAGTAACTAATCATAAGAATGGCTGGGCTTTAAACCTCAAAGGATTGCCCAAAAACGATCAGCCCACTTTAACTCTTCAAGTGCTACCCACGGCCTAACCACCCGGAAGTCAGTTCTATTCTTTTTCCTTTTGTATTTTTTAAGGCTTATGACCCGCGCTTCGCATTGGGTGTGATTTTGGCTTGATGATGTGCTTGGCCTAAAAAATTTTGATTCTTGAAAATTTCAATGTGTGTTCCTGTCACTTTGCTACCTTGCTG
>JBCNJP010000024.1:52333804-52366417 GCA_039602395.1 Deinandra increscens subsp. villosa | reverse complement strand
GTATGTAGATGATATTATCTACGGATCGACAAACGAAGAATTGTGCACCGAGTTTGAGGAGATCATGAAGAAAAAGTTTGAGATGAGTGACCAAGGCGAGATGAGTTTCTTTCTTGCACTTCAAGTCAAGCAGAATGATTCCGGGATTCTTATTCATCAGGAGAAGTATGTGAATGAGATACTGGACAAATTCAAGATGCAGGATTGCAAGCCCATCGCCACTCCCATGGCATCCAGACCACTCCTGTCAGCGGATCTTGACGGGGAGTCAGTGAGTGAATTCCAGTATCGGTCGATGATTGGATCACTAATGTACTTGACAGCAAGCAGGCCAGACATCATGTATGCAGTTTGCGTGTGTGCTCGATATCAGGCTAACCCTAAACTCTCTCATTTAGCTGCTGTTAAGCGTATCTTCAGGTATCTGAAGGGCAGGCCTAGGCTTGGTCTTTGGTACCCGAAGAACACTGATTTTCAATTATATGCTTTTACTGACAGTGATTATGGAGGTAGTGACCTTGACAGGAAATCTACTACTGGAGGATGTCAGTACTTGGGAGATAGGCTCATCTCTTGGCAGAGCAAGAAGCAGCATACCGTATCCAAATCAACTGCAGAAGCTGAGTACGTGGCCGCATCTGCCGGTACTTCACAGGTAGTGTGGATCCAAAACCAGCTCACGGATTACGGTATGGAATTCGTTAACACTCCAATATTTTGTGATAATGCTGCTGCTCTTGAGATTGTGAAAAACCCTGTCCAACATTCCAAAACCAAGCACATTGATATTAAGGTACATTTTATTCGTGATTGCTTTGATCGTGAGCTGATTCAGCTACAAAAGGTAAGCTCCGATCAGAATGTTTCGGACATCTTTACAAAACCCCTTCCTCGTCCTAATTTTGAATCTTGTGTTGAAGGCCTGAAGATGATTGCCTTCGAGGAATGATCTGATCATCTATGTTTTTGTACAAAGTCTTTGGTTTTTCAATTTATTCTTAAAACAAAAATATTTTAAAAAAAAAAATAGAAAATGACTGAAAAATTGAGTCTTGTTTCAAAAGCCTCACAAAAACAGGGGAAGAAATGGTGCTGGTTAAACTGAAAGGTTTTTATGATGTCTTTTGATAGGACTTAAATGCTTAATGACGGTTGGAGACTGACACGTGTAAGGCTGATGTGAAAGACTGCTCGAAGATGATATGTCGGTAAGCTCAACCAAAACAATGATCATCTATGTAAGTGCAGTAATCTTAAACTCTATACATGTTTAGTTTCCCATCCTAGTATACATGGTTTAAAAAACTGAGTCCCGACAAAAATGGGTTGAGAGTGGTATTACCTAGTATTCACTCTCTCACACGCCATGTTAATACTGTATAAGACAACACCACAAGAAAAAGAAAAAGAAAAAGAATTCAAAGAATTCAAAATTGAAAATTCTGAAAAAGAAAAAGAAAAGAAAATAAAATTATTCAGTTGGTCTTCTCTGCGTGCTTATGCGGCCGACCTGATCATCAACTGATAATATATGAAAATCAGAAATAAGTGGTAGTCAAAAACAGTGTTGCATGGTTCCTCAAGTTGGGGGTTTGTGAATCCTCAATAAACTCTGAGGTTGGGTAGGTTTTGCTATGGAAAATTGGGTGTGGGGACGGTTAAACATAACGGTAAATCTGTACAATATTTAAGCACTTTACTGGATGTGAGTTTATGTGTTCAAACCACCTGACAATTGTCTAGAGTGTCTAGTAACAGAAGCTGAAAAGGGTTCCTCAGTCAAAGACCTGTCTGAAATTATCTGTGAAATTTACCAGCACCAGGTATGTGAATATTTGAAATTTTTGCGGTAAGTTTGTAAATATTTTATTTTGAGGCATTTTATCTGTTTTTGTTTAATTTTTTAAATTTTATGATCGGGATCAGATACTCGGGGTATGAGTCTAAGGGGAAGTTTTGTGAAATTCTCAAAGTTTTTAAAATTTTAAAATTTCTAAGATTTATCAAGTTTGGGGTAATTTGTTCACCATTTTGAAAGTTTGAGGAGGTTGGTTGAAAATTTTTATGTTTGAAAGTCTAAGAGGGGTCAAAATGAAAGTTTTTGAAAAGGGGTATAAATATACCCTAAACACGTTTGCGATTCTCACTTATCTCTCACTTCTGCGTTTCCGATCCTACCGAGAAAACCCTATCTCCGCCGCTACCCTTCACCGGAAAATCTTCGTTTCCAACCTCCGATCTCGGCAATCCACACACACCAACACTCTCGTAATCGTGTTCCAACCATAAACCCTCAGTCAATCGACTGTTTTTCACAGGTTTACACCGTCGCATTCACAGTTTTACGGTGCAAACCCTAACTCAAGATTTCTCTTGTTTTCAAGCCATATTTGCGAGATTTCAAGACGATTCTGTGTTTAAAACTCTCAAAGGTAGTTGATGTTGGCTTGATTGTGAGTTTGAAGTGTTTAATCGTGTTTACGAGTTGTTGCAGGTATCATCCATGGCGGTTGTGCGGTGTTTACGACTTGGCGAGGTTGAAGAAGACGACGTTTGAGAGTTTACGATTGCTGATTACGACTCGAGTTTACGATCGGAGTCGTTTACGACTCGGTGAATAACGACAAAAGGGCTTGAGTGTTTACGATTGGGCCAGGATCAAAGATTTGGCGTTTACGATTGGGTTAACAGTTTACGATTGGGCCAAATTGAAACCGATCGTGAACCCGTTTGCTGAATCGTAAACCTGATTAGCGAATCGTAAACCCATTGTTATGGATCGTAAACTCATTAATTGAATCATAAACTCACTTATTAATGAGAATTAATAAGTGTTTAAATCTTAATTACTTAAATATTTTTGAGATTTCATTAAAATTGATCGTTTTTGAGATAAAATTTGTCGGTGTTTGTAAGCATGTGCTTAAATTCAATTATTTTCCCTAAAATGTTCAAATTGAAATTTTGTGAAGTTAAAAAGTAAAATGTTATCGTCAATTGAACACGTTTAGGGTTGATAATCATAATTGCTTACTCATGATCAAATCTGATGCATATGTCTTGTTTGTCTCAGATGGCAGGAAATGTTATTGACGAACCAATCAAATTTGATCATGATCACTGTATACCAGCTTTCCTGGAAGACCCACCAGAGCATCACATGGATCTATTTTACTCTCTGGTGGCGGGAATGAACGTCTGCAAGATCAACCATGCACTAAGAACGAGTGTATTGATTGATGAGATGCTGGTAAGAGAATTCTGGGGGACTGCACGGGCGAGTGCTGATAAGACGAGAATCACTGCTACAATCCAGAATCGTCAAGTTGTCATTCTGGAAGATGATATTAGAAGAGGCTTGAATATCAACGATCGTGCTACCGATCCGGTTGATTACCCTAGAGAAGCCGTTCTGGCAGGTGCACAACTACTGGGATATGAAGGCAGATTCCCACCTATCATGAAGAAGCAGCTGCCGCACTACTGGAGGTGCCTTGCCCATTTCATGCAGAAATCATTTCTGGGCAAGAGAACGAGCTTTGACCAGCTGAACAAGCTCCACGGCACTGCTTTCGTCGCGTTGGCACTTGACTGGAACTACAATTTCTCAAAGATGATGCTGCTTGATTGGATCGGCAATGCTAACTTGGGTGCTCGTGAGCAGTTTCTGATGACACCACGATTCGTGCAGATGGTGGTCATGCTGAAATATCCAATGATTGAGGAAAGGATACAGAAACTGGATGTAAAGGTGATGGATGCTGGTGTTTTTGGTCTTCAGACTCAGGATAGAAGTGGCAAATACATGTATGAAGGTAGGCTGGAATGGGTTAAACGTGGTGCCTTTCCAGAGGTAGCCCGTGAACAAGTGATGGAGGAAGATGAGCCAGTGGCTGATGAGCCAGCTGTGAATGCCATTGTGGCAGAAGATCAAGATGCTGAAGCTACTCAAGCTGTCAATGTTCAAGAAGATGATGTCATTCCATCCGATGAAGAAAATATAATGGATGACATCCTCACTGGCCAGGACTTAGCTGAAGATGATATTTATGGGGACTTGGAGCCACTAACCCATAAAAGATCAAGAGAAGATATGATTGGGTCATCTGGCAGTGATGATACACCTCCTGAGCTGGAGTTAAACACTGATGAAGCTTTCGTGGAAGAACCCGTCCCTGCTCGTGAACCATCTCCAAGAAAGAAAATTGATCCTAGGAGCATACGGTTCAGATTCACCAAGACCAGCTCGAGCCTAATGATTGTAGAACCAACTGGACCCAGTTCTGCGGGTGCCAGTGGTCAAGAAGAATCTGTTAATGAAGCACTCCAGGAGCAACCGTCTCTTACACAGACTGAAGGTGGCAATGATCAACCTGCCCCTGTGCAGCACGATAGTCCGATTCTGAACGTGCAAAGCCCTGTACGTGAAGATAGGCAATTTCTGGAGGTTGATAGCACCTTCGTTGTTCCTAGTCCGGTTAGAGTGAGCCTCTCTACCGCGACAAGCCAACCACTCGCAGCTCCAGGTTTTCGCCCTTTGATGGCTGCTGAGCTTCCAGTTGATCTGAGGATTAGTGCTGATCCTCAGATTAACTTCCTGATTTCTCAGAATAGGATGAGACAAAATGAGATCAAGGCTCTCATGGAAGAAAATCAGCGTTTGAGAGAGAAGGAGGAGGCAAACAGCAAATATATGAAAGGATATGAGGTAGCTGACAAGGAAAGAATGGAATATCTCTACAATATGATAAAGGGACTGAGAAAGAAGATTAATGAACTGACAGGTGGTGCAGGGCCTAGCAACACAGGTGCCTCAGGTCAGAGTTCATCTCAAGCTGCAGGAGCTATGGAGGCGGATGATGGTGATGAGAATATGGAGATGCCAGATTACGCCCGAAGTGGCAGAGTTATCTCCAAAGCCCCTGAAGGACACGAGAACTGGTTCAGAGAGTTCTTCCAAGGACCAGCTCCCATTCTTTACACCATCGACGTTGGCAAAAGCTCAATTGATAAGCATGGGAGTTGTGAGGAAATCCTATGCTGGCACTACGACATGGAGAAGAAGATCTTTGCTGTTATCCGTGACGGCTACAGTCCAGTGGAGTACTATCAATCACGTGCTCAATTCCACTCCTGGACTGAGCCTGAGATAAGGAAACTTCTGAGAGCTCCATTTATCAACAGATGGAATGGACCAGAGGGAAATCAGATCAGAGATAACCTGCTGGGCCACATGCAGAATGATTTCAGGGATTTTGAGCTGAAAGAAGTGAGATGGAGAGAGACAGGATCTGACCCTGTGACAGGGGAGCCAATTGGAGAAGTACGGAGGCCACCGACCAAGCGCACAAGGGTCATCAACATGTTGGATGAGATCGAGGATGGAACACTGGTACGAAACTTTGACTGCTGGTACTACGATCCAACAACACATGAGGTGGTGGTTCTCTGTAAGCCGATGCGTCAATTCCGATTTTATGACCCGGTGGATCTTCTTCGATTTGGTGAAAGAGATATAAAGCTTCTGGCCACCCAACCCATTCTTGCAGACGAGACTGATATGGTAAATGCTGTAAGGGTTGGCATCTTCGATGGAGCAGCTAAGAAGATTGTAGAGAAGGGATGGTGGTTTAACAACGTTCAAACCTCATTCAGATTTGACTTGCTGCTGCCGTGAAGTGGTCTAATGGTTCATGCCTAGGGGAAGATTGTAGGGCTATTATTATTAAGGCATGAACATTAGTGGGCTTTTGTGTTTGGGCTTATTAGATATTGGGCTAGTTAGTGATTATGATTGGGCCATGTGGGCTTCTAACTAGGTTTGCGATTTTGTAAGGGCTATATAAGCCTCTCTTGTATGTGTTTATGATTCAAGCTTTTCAAATACAAGATACCATTTACGATTTCTTCTTTGTTTCTATTTCCGATCAGCTTCCAAGTAAGAGGGTTTTCATTCAAGATTCAATCTTTATCTTAGATTGAATCTATTTTCTTCTACTTGTTTCTTGGATCAATCGTGTTTGAGGATTCCGCACTCATTCACGATCAAATATCGTGTGTTTGGTTTATTTTCGGACCTACATTTAACCCTGTTAGTTTCTGATGACATGGCATCCTAATAATCAGGTTGAGGGGGTAATTTGTAAACTTTTAAACCTAAGGGTTCATTTTGTTATTTATTAAACTCAATTTCTTCATCACTATCAAACACCCCCATTTTTTGTTTCCAACAGTTGAGAGGGAGAGCTCCCAAGAGCCAAAGCTCCGCCGGACCTCCGGTGGTCAACAAAACGGAGTTTAGGTTGAAGATATGTCGCAATCTGAGATTCGATCGGTTCCGGCACACAAGTGACGGAATTCCGGTTCCGACGTCGACGCACGCACGGTGGCACACAGGTGATTGTTGATCTTAAACTCGATGGATTGATTAGTCGATGTGGATGATACGAACAAGGGAAGGTCACAGGCGGTTGTCGTTGGCTCGCCGGAAGTACATGAACAAGCGGCCGTCGTCTTTGGGCTGAACCCTAGCCGCCACCACCCTCCAAATCAACCCGCACCGTTCGTCACCATCAGTTAACCACCGGTCGCCACCATCAATTAACCATCGGTCGCCACCATCAATTCTCCATCGAATTTTGATGTGGTGGAGTGGTGGTGGTGGTTGCAGAGTTGCTAGAGCTTGATGGTGATGAAGAAATCAGGGGTGAATAGAGGAGACCTAATTTCTTTTTTAATTGGGCAAAAAGAAACCCTTAGGTTTCTAAAGTTTACATTTTGGTCCCCCAGGTTTCTTATATAGGAAGAAGTTTAGAAAATGACATTTTTGGTCCTCCACGTCATCACAAACTAACGGGGTTAGTTTTTTAACGGAAAAGATTATTAGAAAAAACATGGTGTATTTATAAGACTAATATTGTCCAAAAAAATAGGTATGATTATTTTTGTCCAATATCGAATAGTTGGGATTAATAGTGTCCATTTTTCCTTTAACAAAAGGTGTATTTTTTATGCCAATTCTGATTTATTATTTTTTATATAAGTTTAGGCCGGTTGTATAAAAAAGATACATCTTTAATTTAAGTTTTCTTGTTATGGTGTCGGTACTTCCTCGGCATTCTGTCAATAATTACCGACTTAACATTTTCTCATCGATATTCGTTAGTGAACACTAAACAACCAAAAAGAAAAGTATATAAAAAAACTTAACCAACAGGTATAAACGAAAAGTTTTCCTTAGTATAATGTAAACAAAAACTCTACTCGTAGAGAATTGTTAAGCATAGATCATACATTTATATGGTTTCTTTGTGATTTTACTATATTAACATAATCGTATAGAAACCATATATGTGTACATATTAGATCATCATATAATATTAGATAATGATCAAGTTATAATTATGGCCTCAAGAAAATGGCTCAAACTCATCCCATAATATGAAACTATCACCTAATTGTGATGCATTAGTACTCACACCATCTTCCATACTTTCCCATTCAAGCAAGCCCTCACCCGGCTCAACGCGGTTCGTAGCAACATCATTACTCGAACCATCTTGACACGACCCACACGGGTGATCAACCAAACGGTTGACCACCTCATGCTGATCTTCACACTGGTTGTGAAGATGGAGCTAACACTTCTTTTGAATCTTTGATAAAAAGATCAGGGAAATTAAGCCGCGCCTCGTTTCCTCTCAACTTGAACGCCTCATGATCGTACGCTAAAGCGGCTTCAACCGCAGTAGCAAACGTTCCCAACCAACGTCGACTCCGACTATGTGGGAGGCGTATTTCCGCCACCCATCTTCCCCATTGCCGCTGCCTAACCCCTCTGTATAGCTTCACCGCGGTTTTCTCATCGTCACGCATGAGACGATCACGACCCCTCTCGGGGTTGAAAGAAACCATGTGCTGGTCGTTTGACGATTGAGATTGCGAGTCAAGCGAAAAGGGAAACACGAATCTTGATTCGTTGTGTTGTTGGTCGGGTCTTTCGATCATCTTAACCGGTTGAACCGCGTTCCATGATGGTTTTCTTTTGTTTCGACACGAAATCGAAGAGGGTTCGACTACGGGTTCCATTGTTGTGTTGGAAGTTAGAACTTAGAACAACAGGAAAACATATATGAAGAGTAAGCCATTGAAGTAGTTGAAGATTTATAGGTGTTTTGAGATATTCATGGCAGGCGTGCTAAAATGTCACTCTCATATATAGGCATGCTAAATTACGTTTTGACTTTGGGATTTGTTTATGACAGTTATATATGATCAGGTCAACTGTACCACCTACGAAATAGCACACGCGCGAAGAAACGTAAAATATCAAGCGATATAGTGGACAAAATGTAAATTTAACACATCGGAAATTACGGTGAATATATCTAGAGTCAATGTTCATCACTTTTTGTGTGGATAGATGATAGAGACTCATATAAGTGGGACTCTGTTGAGTGACATCCGACAAAGCTACTACTAAATAGGATTTAAAGGGTTAAACCATAAATAATGATAAACCCGATGATATTTATGTTGGCCCAATCGGTTAATAAACAACGAAGAATACGAACACAAACTATTCTATAAAGGAAAAGTAAACTGAACTTTGAATCTAATAGTTTGTGGTACAAAAAAATAGAGAAAACACATATCCTATTTATAAGCAATTAACCTAAGCAATCCTATTCCAACTCTAATACCCTTTATAATTATCCTAATTATTAAACTATTTGATAACCCATAATCTAAATAATAAACTAGCTAATTTATCCCTTAACTTTTACCCTTTTACAAGATTAGCCCTTCAATTTACCTATTTAAATATCCTAAACATAAATGTATTAATTTGAGTAAATTAACTATAATTCTAATTTAAATGAGATCCCTAAGCATGAACAATTTGAGTAAATTAACTATAATTCTAATTTCAATTTATTTCACAACCAACTGACCACACTAAATGTGTAGTGGTTTTAAGTAGGGGTGTTCAAAACCGGATATCCGGAATTTCGGATATCCGAATTTCGGGTATCCGAAAATTTCGGATATTAGTTTTTGTTGTCCAAGTCAAAGTCCGAAATTTCGGATATCCGAAATTTCGGATATCCGAAATTTCGGACTGGACTCGGATAGTTAAAACGGATATCCGAAAATCCAGTTTTTTAAAAAAAAACCACAATTTAACAAAAAAAACGACAAAACGACAAAACAAATAAACATATTCCAAGTCTTCATATACAAATAAACACAAGTTCGACCTAAAAAACGACAAAACAAATAAACATAGTCCAAGTATTCAATAATTCCTTATTTTTTAATATAAAATTTATTTTAATTTATTTAAATTTTCGGATACCGGGTATCCGAAACTTCCGAAAAATTTGTAAATTCTTGTCCAAGTCCAAGTCCGAATTTTCGGATATCCGAGTTTCGGATATCCGAAATTCCGGATATCCGAAATTTTCGGATAATTCGGATACGGAATTTCGGATAATTCGGATACGGATTCGGACTCGGATATTTTTGAACACCCCTAGTTTTAAGTTTTCAAGCCCCTTATGTGGGCATTATGTGACATTTGACATCTTATATGGCAAGAGACTTGAAAGGAAAAATGATGTAGTGGTTTCAAACCCCCATCTCTCCCAACCTTCCTCCATATGCAGCGTGAAAATCATCACGCATTGGACATTTTTTTCCTCTTTCATGCCCAGTCATAGTAGTGAAGAGCGTGAGGGGCGCTAAAAGGGTTTTCAAGCCCCTTTTAAGCCCCATTACGGATAGCCTAAGTATATAATTCATATACTAATTCCAAAAGATTCTACTAATCAAAACAGATATTGAAAAATGAATTCAGATTCCACTCAATTAGACATGAAACAACATGTTTAAAACAACATACAAAAAACATGGTCTTTTTTCTAAAACTCTGCTGCCAAACTGTACCATGGTCATATTAACTATAACCTAAACAAATAGAGAGAATAACGGCAATCCAACATTCAAAATTCCAATTATTCTATAAAAATAAAGCAGCTTCATAGAGGAAAACACTCCCATCCCTAATAACGCACAATATCTTGGAGGCAGTCATAGAAATGTGACATCTGAATTGTTTCCTTGCCTGAGTAAATTGCTTCAGCACTTCCCCCGGATTCTCCTTGTGCCGCCATCTCCACCACCATATAAAGCCTCTTAATCGGCGTCTGAAACACCACCACAGACATCTCACCGTTTAGGTTTGTTAAAAACATATACTGTATTGTAGTAACGGGAACAGAAAAAGATCAAAAATCTTACATCATTCAAAGCCTCAGCAGCAGCATCAACATCATTGGGAGAGAAGACGTTAAGTTGTTGCAATACCTGAAAAAACAAAGATTGACCATTAATTGAGAACGCAAAAACATTAAAGAAAAAAAATTGAACATGGGACTATGAAACTCGCCTTTTTAGCATCCTCAGACTTCAATGTAGGAACATGATAAGTGACGGAGAAAGCATCACAAACACCAACCGACTCCAAGAAAGATACCTCACTTGTTGTTCCGATCACCAGCATATTTTTGCCCTGAAGTTTTAGCAACAAAAAACATTTTTTTTTTAAATTATGCTTCAGTATGTTCAGTTTGTTGGCTTTAAAGGTGCGAGGCATCTAGGTCCCAGAAGCCAAGTAACAAGGTGTTACTCTATGTAAAACCTAATATGCTTTATGTATAACCACAGGCAGCATTTCTCTCAACTCTCCTACATATTACTTCTACTTTAATACCGCTCTTTAATATCGTTTTTTTCTCTACCCGAAAGATAGAGGTATGGTTTGCCTATATCCCACCCTCCCTAGACCCTAATAATAGTACCAATGTGCTATCCGTGGGACTTTACTGGGTTAGGCTGTTGTTGTTCTTGTTGGTTTTAAGAGTGCGAGGCATTTAGGTACCAAAGGCCGAATCATGCGGCAAGAGCTTCACGTACATGAGGTGTTCCTCTATGTACAACTAAAAGTTGCAACTCTCACATATCTTTTAGATATCAGCCTTCTTCATCAAGTAAACCATTCATAATCTCTAAGACTTTGTGGTTGGGTTATACACATTAGCCTCCCAAAGGTCACTATTTCCAAAACTTAAGAGCAACGGTCCTAATATAATAATACTGACCTACATGGCTACATGTGCAAGAAGCCACCATCGCCTCACGCCTGAGGCGTGCTTTTTAAAACCAAGATTATTATACCCAAACAGAGAGGAATATACCTTTGGAGGAAGCCTTTTGAGGAGGACCATTAATGTCTGAGATATTAAGTTTGAAAACCGTGGGCCAATTGCAACATATTCCAGTAGCCTGTATTAGTGAAATAAACAATAGATTAATCAGAAACCGTTACAAATTCAAATTCATTTATAGGCCATAAGGAAGTGAAATTACCTTTCAATATCATCAAGAACAATAATGCTCAATGTTGACTTATAAGCATCCTCAAATACCTGTAAAAAATGTTATGAGAATTAAACCCCTCATGAAATCCATCATAAAAATAGTGTAATAAGTTGGATAAAGTATAAAACCTTGACAATTTGTGCACATTTACTGGCTTCACTGAGTCCAATCATCGATTCCGCAGAAATCTATAATTATAGAAAATATGTCAATTTCATACAATAATATTCAATTAATACTTAATAGATTATTCTAAATACTAAAGGGCAATTTCATATATATGCCTGAAACTTATGTATATCAGATTTATCCAACCAAAAAGTAGTATAAAATATAATCATTTGATATATTTTAAATTTTATATTCACCCATTTCATATAATACAGTTTAAATTATGACCACTACACGGTCTACACCTTTCTCCTCCTCCTTATACTCAAAACTCTCATATACTAATGAAAGTTGAAAGGGAAGGGCAAACAAACAAATAAACAAGCATACCAAGCAAATCTCACTCAAACGGTTGGGTTTGGGGAGGGTAGGAAGAGGGCAAACCTTACCTCTATCCGAAGAGATAAAGAGGCTACTACAATAGACCCCCGCTCAGAAGGAAGTAAGGAACATCCTCTTTTTTTAAAGGAAATTCCAAAAGCATTTAAAGAAATAAGTATACACACCAGAGTTTATTAATAGTGGAAGGTAAAAGCACAGAAAGGCATAAAAATCCTCAAGGCTAAAGTAGCTAAAACCAGATGCACACTTAAGCCTAAAGGCAGTAAGGCACGCCTAAGACTAAGGGCAGACCTAGAAAGTGGTTAACACCTTATGAGTAAAATAGCTAAGCCTAAAGGCACACCTAAAACAAAAGGCACGCCTAAGACTAGAAGGCTTGAAAGGTAAGAGTATTAATGTCAAATTTGAAGATGGGGTATATATGCTATTAATATATTATCATTTTTTTGGACAAATATGATACTACACCAAGTTTAGAAGGAAAATGTATGAAATTATCCCGAATTTTTACATATAAAATTAACTTACAATCTTCACATAAGAGAAGTCGCTACCGATGCCAACAGTAGCTGCCATTGCAGACTTACCACTGCCAAAGATGACAAAAGAAAAGATTGTGAGCTGGGAGAAACGATTATATTAATACTAATCAATAAATATACACCAAAACCAAAAATTACCTGCCGCTTGGACCTTCTAGAAGAACTGTGACAAGTGGACTGCCTCTGCTAACTTTAACTTGCTCTGCTAATAGCATAGTTCTTTTAAAGATATGATCATGTCGCTGACCACAATCAACTATTCCATTTAGTCTGCATTGGTTTATAAAAATTCAGAAAATATTACAATAATATTAATTAAAATGAAATTAGCTATTTGGATTGTAGCCCACTGGCAAGAGGCTTTCCTTCTTTGGAGGAGAGCTAGGTTCAAAACTTGGGGAAGGTGTAATTTAAGGTGGTGTAGTTTAGGAGTAGTGTAGATGGGTGTTTGTCGGAAAAAAATGTGAAAAACATCAGATAATATTTACCTGCAACGTTCAAGGTCATCTGTTGAAGCACCAAATGCAGGAATAACTTCATGAAGAGCATTCAAGAAATCATCCATCGTGACTTTTATGCTTTCCTCATCAATTGTTTTAGTTAAATCATCAAGACTGAGCTGGCGATTGAGAGCATAAGAAACTGCACTTTTCACAACACCTTCAAGTTCTGCTCCACTGTAGTTCTTTGTCCGTGCAGCTAAAATACAATTCATTAGACTTGATTAAACCTTAACATATTTTATTTTTCATTAGAATGAGTCCAGTGAAAAATATACCGAGTTCTTGCAAGTTAACATCTGGAGCCAGAAAAGAATTCTCTTTCATCTTATTTGTATGAATCTGGAGAATCTGAAAGCGACCATTTTCATCAGGAAGGCTGATTTCCACTTGGACTTCCAAACGACCAGGCCTAAGCAAGCATTAGAGGAAATACTGAACAAAAGTTTAACACTAATTGACGTTTAACATCTTAATGAGAGATAATGAACTTGCCTCAAAAGAGCTTCATCAAGCAAATCCCTTCTATTTGTCATACCGATTAGCAAAACATTATTCAGCGCTTCCACACCGTCTATCTAAGGAAGAGATTTTCCAAAGTCAGTAATTAACTTTTTTGTTGAGAATAAAGTTAGGATATAGAAACATTGATCCAACCTTTGTAAGAAGCTGATTGACGATGCTATCGTGCACTCCTGTGCCATCCCTAGTTGAACCTCTAGACTGCACATGCAAACGGCAAGCACGGGTTACCACAAGGCATGATTTTCTTTATAAAACAAAAGAGATTTTATTAAATGCTAGGAAATGGACCTTACCTTACAAATGGCATCAATTTCATCAAAAATAATAACATGCAAGTCACTTTGATCTCCTGCAACAAATGTAAAAAAAAAGGGTATCAGAAATTAAACAAATTTTGTTTCAAAGCCCAGATTCTAACAAGTAGACAGCCCTACCTCGTGTTCTTTGATCTTGTTCAGCATCAGCAAATAAGTCCCTTACATTCTTCTCGGTTTCACCAACGAATTTACTCAGCACTTCAGGTCCATTTACAATCTAGTTTGTATAATTAACAAAGAAAATCATCAAAAGGCCATTAAATGCTATTCCAGATTCACATTCCCATGATAATCACAAAGGAAACACAGAACAAAAGGGTTGATTCATGCATAGAGTACCTTTGGATCCTTTCCATTTAACATTTTTCCAATTTGGCGAGCCATTAGAGTCTTGCCAGTACCAGGGGGACCATATAACAGCATTCCCTTCACATGCTTTACACCCAGTCTGATAAACAAAGATTCACATTCCCATGATGGATTCAAAAGAAACTAATAAATATATTTCACATTTCACAACATATTATAGAGCAGTATAGCATAACAAAATGATTAGCATTACTTGCTTGCCACGTGTGGAGGGAAAACCCTAGAGGCGAAAGCTCTTCTAAATATGTCTGCAAATTCATTGCTCAAACCACCAATACCGAGTGATTGAAGGTTAAATTCCTTATGCTTAAAAATGTTGCTGCTAGCAGCCTCGCGCTGATTTACAATCTGCACATAAAGAAACAGAACTTATAGAAATGAAACAAAATAAATAAATAAATATAGAGAGAGGCCAAAAGCTTAACACACTGGTATTTTATAATACCTTTATTCCACTGGAATTGGAGGCTTCAAACACAATGTATGAATCTTCAGAAAGCATGCCTCTTTCAATGTCTGATTTTATCCTGCCCTTCCACAGCAACTTGGGTGACTGTGAAGATATAACCATTTCCTTGATACTCAAAAGTCACCCTTTGTCCTGACGTCAAAACCTGCATTGAAGTAAGCCTTCATGTAAATCTCAAAGAAATAGAAATAAGCAAATACATATAAAGCAGCATTGTTGTCTTGCTGTGATTAGTAATTATAAAGATGGACAAACCGACAAATCATACATTGTCATACCTGGTTTATAAATCTTTTCTTAAGCTGTTGACCTAAACGGACAGCATCAACCTTCACAATATAAAAATTCAGAACGCAGGATGAAAAGGTGCAAACTCAAAGAAAGAAAGGAGACACGTGCTTAGCTTAAAATGCATGAAAAATACCTGCTCTTCTTTATTTCCCTTTTTTACAAATTCCAACTCAAGGGTAAGTAATGCAATGTTGAAATCTTCAGGTGGAGTAAACCTAAAACGATTGGTAAAATGGATTTGTAAGAGAATGAACACAAACTTAGTTACCACACTAGAACAAGCATAACCGCAAACCTGCAAACAGATACCGCATCTCCAGTAGAAACTCTTGCATGACGCCTTTGGATGGCATTAAGCCCAATTTGCCCATTTTGTATGGTATCATACGCAGTTTGTTTCAGTTAAGTGGAACAATAAAGTGTGTCCTAACACATAACAGGATAACAACAGGCTCCAACAGATAATTTAAACATTTAAATAACAAAGATGCAGTCACTTAGATATAATGTTCTCGGCATAAACAATAACCAAACAGTAACTTCAGCTTTATACACTGATCTTCAAGGTATATCAAGCACAACAATAAATTAACATGGATCTGGCTTAAACTAGAATGCTTCTGTAGTTCAACTAATTTCCACATAACAAAGTAATCTACCAACTGCCAGCCCCTACTATTTGTTAAAAATGTAAAATACAGTACTATGTTCACAACAATAAGGAATTAGATGAAATGATAACAAATAAAGGACGAAAACATCAAATTAGGTCAAATAATGCACTCATCAAAACATTAATAAAAGCAGGAGATCAACACCGAAATACATTCACAATCTCGCAAATCGAAACAAATTCACACACCGCTTCATCAACTAAGCCAATTTCATAACATTTCAATCATCGCATTCACGATTTAGCAAATCAAAACAAATCACGTATTCGCGAGATCAAAATCTCTAAGAAACACAAAGTATGAGGTGAAATAAGGATATGCTATGGAGAGGACGAAGACGTCACCAACGAGAGCGAGAGCGAGAGTGGATCCAGGTACGGCAAATTGACGGAGATCGGACGGGGAACAGTACGCGCAATTCGTATAGGCGAGATCTTTCGCCGGTGTGTTTGTGACGGTCATCGTCGTCGATGATCCGGACCTTTTCGCCATTGTGGAAACACAGAGATCTAATCAAATTATGTGAAAACAATTTGTGCTGCTTTT
Organism: Deinandra increscens subsp. villosa; assembly: GCA_039602395.1. NCBI lineage: Eukaryota > Viridiplantae > Streptophyta > Magnoliopsida > Asterales > Asteraceae > Deinandra > Deinandra increscens. Next base: position 52,350,229 of record JBCNJP010000024.1, on the reverse strand, counting down.
TCAGGGAAACACAGTGCAAATTTGACGCTTCTTTTTAGGAAATGAATAGGGGGAAAACCAGGGAGAAATAAAGGAAGAAAGACGTAGGTCGGTTTCGTGGGATCGATTGTTGACGGGGTTAAGAAACAACACCGGGCTAAAGCTTTTGACGAGCGTCACATTATCAGAAGTTCGTTGTGGTTTCTCGAAGAGTAAATATTACAAAGTAACCCCTAAAGTTATATCATTCTCCTATTTTAAGTAAAAAACTATGATTATTTTTTAATCAAAATGTTATGAGTTTTTACTTTATAAGGTATCACTTTTTTATATTGTCTAGGGCTCGGAAGTTTTTTTAAAGTTTTCGGAGACGTCCCTGCTAAACATGTTCTTTTGGTTCCTATTTGTGTGTGTGTCCTTTAACCATTTTAGGGCATTTTGTTCATGCGTCTCTTCTTTGGTTTGCTCTGATGCCACCGACATCCTTTTCTGGTTAGCTCAACCGTCGTAGACCTATGTGTATGTGTGTGTCTTGCTTATTATTTATATATCCCCCTTCATTTGATTTTTACTTTTCTCGTTTCGTTTACCATGCTTTGTCATTGTAGATCTATGGCTTATGTCAGCCACCGGAGATCTCCGGCTATGCTGAGTGCTTGATGTGAGCGATTTGGCTTACTAGGTCTGAAAAGTGTCTACGGATTTATTTGATTTGCTTGTATGGAGTTTTTTATGCGATTCCTTTCTGGTGTTGAGTTGAATTTCTTTTGTTGGTGATTTTTGGTTGTTTGCTCGCTCTACGGTTGTAGATCTATAGCTTATGTAAGACGAGTAGATCTCCGTCTATGGCTTGCCGGATCTTAAAAGTCTTAATAGATTTATTTAAATTGATTAATTGGATTTTGGGTTAATGAATTTATTTAATTTACTTATTTGGAGCTCTTTTGATGTGATTACTTTCAAACCTTGAGTTGAATATGTATTCTTGATGGTTTTTGGTTATCCGTTGAGACTATGATGATCTGCTAAAATTTTCAATTTTATAGGAGTGTCAGTGGTCTTTATCGATGTGGCAATCGTGTTTTGCAACCATAGGATTCTTGGGTGCTCCTTTGTGTGATGGCCTCAGTCTTCTAGGCAATTGCTCTAGTTTTGCCATATACATTAGGCAACTACTTTTGCCTCTAACGGTGGAACTATTCATTTGTATGTACTCATTCTTTTGCATTTGTATAACTCTTTATTGTGTTGTCTTTTGCATGTGTGTATATGTAGTTTTGACGGTTGTCATTGTTTCTCTCTTCATTTGTGTGGATGCCTTTGGATTCTTTTTGTTTATTGCAGCCATTTGTGGTTTATGTTTATGTGTACCATTTCTCGAATGGTGAACATGTTTCATGTTACCTGTTGACCCCTATGACCCAACAATGATGATTGTGATGATCTAAAACGATAAAAGAGTCATACTGGGTATTTAGTGAGGCACATGTTACAACCATATCCATATTGGAAAATTCATAACCAAAACATATTCGAGCGTATTCAATTTTGTTGATTTTAGATACAACCGAAATTCAACCAAATAACATGTTTTGTTTATTTGTTCGGATAGCAACAAAAAAGAAACGAACAACATGCATTCTAACATATCCTAAAAGTTTAGAACCACAATACGATATATAAAACCCTAATATAGTCTTAAACAAAAATAATAATAAAAATGCAAACTTCAAAGTTTGATTTTTTTTCCTTTTCTTCAAAGTTTGGTGAAAATGAAACTTTCATCTTGGTATTTTTACAACACACGTGAACAAAACTAAATATTGCAGAAGTGTCTTTATCAATGTCACAATCTCGTGTAACTCTTCAAGTAATAATAAAGATTAGATGTTAAACTATAAAAATATGATAAAAAAGATGGGTCATGGGAATTGGTTAAATGTTTGGATTGTTGTATTAAATGGTTTAAAAAAACCTATTTGGTTTAAATGGATAACTGAGTAGACCGAATAAATAAACATATACATTAAACCAAATTGTAAAACCGTATTCACAATTCGTGTACTATTTGAAACCGAACTCTATCCGAATTTACAATACAAGTCAGTTTTTTCGGTTACAGATGAGGTATACCTCATGTTATGTTATGTTAAACTCTTGCCACTTAAACAATGACCGGACCATAACACCACATAGCATACATACGGTATACTCCATGTTATTTGAGAAAACAAGACTTCATCCAAAATAATCATTAAGATATAATAAATTAGAAAAATAAGCCATGTGTCATAAAATAAATGGCTTCCACAAATCTTCAACCAACATCACGGAGGTTTCTCGGTGTTAAAAGTTTCACGCAGAAGAACGACGCAAGCCTTTCACACATATCGGGTATGGTGTTCCGTGACGCCAAAGAGACGCCAAACCCTTTAACGCAATATATACCGGTTGCTATAAGGTGCAACTAGTCAGATCAATCATTCATGTCTACATACGAGATTCACATCATCAACGAATCTACACGTTATCAAAATATATATTCATAAATCTCATCGTAAAACCCATCTCATCCTTGCATAATAAAATAAAAAAATAAAAAATAAAAAAACTTTTTCCTCCAATAAATATTTGTACATTGATCATTTCTTATACACATCGATCAGTCGAGCTGATGACCTCGAAATCGATCTACTCTAGATCTACCCCGGATCACGGCTCTACTACCAAATCATGGATCTTGCATGGCGTCGCCGCAGTCGCCGCCATAGCCGTCGGTGCTCACGCTTATCTGTACTACCGTCGATCCGCCACAATGTTTCGGAGTCGCGTAGTAGGCATAATCCCAGCACGCTTTGCTTCTTCCCGCTTTCAGGGGAAACCCCTCGTTGAGATCCTCGGCAAACCCATGATCCAGGTTTCGTTTCACTTGTCGATTTTATCTCCGATTCTTCACAATATCTGTTTTTGTTCAATCTCTGTTCTTCAATTAGTAGCCTCATTGATACAAATTAGGGCTTGATATTGAATCTAGGCTCATAAGTTGCGATTACTACTAAATGTTAGAAATTGAGAATAGTTAGATTTATCTGAGAGGCCTGTTATCACTATTAGATATTGAACAATTTGATGGTTAACTTGAACTTTCAATCAGAATTGAGAAAGAACAGAGATTCAAGTGATCGCCCATTTTACACCTTTAGTCCTTCCAAAACTAAAAATGTTATTTTTCTGCTCCTTGGACCCGCTCCCGGGGAAGGGCCCTTGGAACCCCAACGAGCTCATTTGATGTATATCGCAATTCACATTGGTCAAAGTCAATCCAATTGCATTATAATAGGAACACTAAAATTTCAAAAATTTTATGGATGATATTAAAAAATTTGCATTGTAATTGATACTTGCGTAGATGCAACCAACTGGGTGGTTTGATTACCTCACAATTTGGGGTTTTTCGTTTCATTTCAACAGAGAACTTGGGAGAGAGCAAAGTTGGCAACAACGTTGGATCGTGTTGGTAAGTTTTGATTTGAATTTGGTTCTTGATAATCGTTTTTCCAACACTTTTGGGATTTGGGGATGACATGTTTGATTATTCCATGAAACATTCTCATGAAATTACCAATGAAGAAAAATAAGACATAAATCCTCATGGTTTATTGAGTTAAGGAATTGGTTTCTTGTTACCCAGACTTTAGGCCTTCTGTAGCATTTGTTTTGAAAATCATAGATTTAGGCTATGTGTAGTCATAAAGCCCCATGCACTCCGGTCAGCATGGGGCTTTATGGCTTATAAGTGTCTACTCATAAAGCCCATAACGCTCCCTATGTTTTTTCTAAAAAAAACCCTTCATAAATTATCCTCCACCAGGCGCTATAAATATAACGCCGAGTCAAATTTTTATCCATAGCGCCCCTAGGGGCGGTGTTGGGGCGCTATATGCGGGGTTAACGCCCACTACACATAGCGTTACCACAAGATATATGTTTTGATAAGACGTGGTTTCCACAGTCACATCTGCGACAAATTAGTTTTCATTGATCTTTCATATGGTGAGGGCGTGGTTTTCACCGCCCACACTGTTTTCACTACCACGTCATCTTTATTTAAATGTAAATAATATTTTTTATGTTTTAATAATTTGTAAGTAGAAAATAGTTTTAGTTAATATTTAAAGATTTTACTTTGTAATAATCAGAAATAAGATAAACAGGCTACAAACTAAGAAGAGTGTATTTTTAAGGTAATTTGAGTTGTTGAGAGAGAGAGTTATTTTTTATCAATGTGTAATGTATATATATGGGATAGTGAATTAAATGGGGTTCTTTTTTTTTTTCAAGAAACCACCGTTGAAAAACGGTTTTTTTTTTCAAATTATTATTTTTTTGTTTGTTTCCACCTCCTATTCTCAACCGTGGTATCTTTTACGTCAAAGTCCCACGCTTGTGGTCCACGCATAGCTGACCGCTAACGTGGTGTTCCACGTGTGGGTTTGTGTCCAACTAAGTTCCACGGCATGAGGCATGTAAATGATGGCCTAATATCCGACTTTGGTTGCTAAACTGAACGCTGGTCCTGTTGTAGTTGTGGCAACGGATGATGAAAAGATTGCAGAATGCTGTCGAGGATTTGGTGCTGATGTAATAATGACTGCAGAATCATGCAGAAATGGTATGAAATTATGTTAATTATCATCAAGCTGGTGATAGTAATCTAGCTTGTGAATCAGCAGATAATATTATGTGTATGCATCAATCTTTAGGTGCTGAGAGGTGTAGTGAAGCACTTCAAAAGCTTCAGAAAAAGTACGATATTGTTGTCAATATTCAAGGAGACGAACCTCTTATCGAACCGGAGATAATTGATGGGATTGTCAAAGCTCTTCAGGTATCACATGTGATAAATTCTTATAATTCTAATTGTTGAAATGTGTTGATTTGGGCTGTTTGCAGACCACCCCAGATGCAGTTTTCAGCACAGCAGTAACATCTTTAAAACCAGAAGACGCTTTTGATCCAAATCGTGTGAAATGCGTGGTTGATAATCGTGGTTACGCAATATACTTTTCTCGAGGACTGATCCCTTTTAACAAGTACACATTTATTTTATTTTAAAATTATACTCCTTTGGACATTATTGAATCCTTATTTTACTTTTTATTCACTCTTTTTTGTTCCTAATTCTTTATCTAGGTCAGGGAAAGTCAATCCTGAATTCCCGTATAATCTTCATCTAGGTATTCAGGTACCAAAAAAAGTTAATTATTGTATGTTGAAAAATTTTCATTTTCAGACCTTACATATAGAGATAGCTATGTTATGAGTGAGATTATACTGGGTTCATTTATTTCTCGTATAATTTTTCTTTACTTTTTCAAGTGAATTAATCTTAGAATTTTCTTTACAGAGCTATGATTCTGAATTCCTAAAGATTTATCCTGATCTGACTCCAACTCCATTGCAACTGGAAGAAGATTTGGAACAGTTAAAAGTTCTTGAAAATGGTTACAAAATGAAGGTACCGAAAGTGGTTTTTCACGAATGTGCCTTTTCTTGACAAAGATACGAAAATGAAATCTGATCAATCGTCAAAGTAATTGTATCCATTTCTTTTCGATTCTTGTAGGTTATAAAAGTTGATCATGATGCTCATGGTGTCGATACTCCTGAAGATGTTGCCAAGATTGAAAATTTTATGCGCGAAAGGAACTTGTCTTAGCTTCATGTCGGGATTCGTCTAGCTGCAATGAGGTTTTGCCACCAAAATACTGAAGATTCTTCATGCTAGTGTTTGTTTTGCTTTGTTTATTTTCCTCCATGAGTGTAATTTGTAGCTAGCTGTAAGGATGTATATTTCCAGTGAGTTTTTGTAGACTTTGATAACATGCCAAAGGTTTTTGTTTATGGTTATTGGAAGGTTTTTAGTTCTCACTTGGTTCTTTAAAGTTTACTTTTTGTCTCAAAGTGATGACATACAGATTAGATTCAAAAGATAGAAAGAAATTTTTGCTCTAAAAAAAAGATAGAAAGAAATAAAAATAAGAGTTAATTACATTTTGCGTCCCTGTGGTTTGCGGGGTTTTGCTACCTGAGTACATAATCCAAATTATTAACAAATATATCCTGAGGTTTGCATTCTATTGCCAACTGAGTCCTTGGGACTAACAGGGGTTAGATTTTTCTGTTAAGTAGAAGGGGTTTTAGTAATTTTATACATGAGGGACTAGTTATGTAAATTAGTAAGTTTAACTAATAGGAGGGTAGGGGTTGTAAATTAAAAAGAAGAGAGAGAAGAAAGGGGCAGTCCTCCCTTCGTCCCCTCTCCTTCCTTCCGCCTGATTGAAGCCGGCGACCCTCCGCCGGCGTTCCTCCGCCCTCCGGCAGCCCTGCTCGGCGACACTCGACGACCTGCTCCCTCCGGCGCCAATATTCCGGCGATCGGACTCGAAACCTGGCAGAGCGGCGGCGGGTTTTGCGTCAACGCCGTGAAAACCGCGATCTCCGCCGGATACCGCCACATCGACTGCGCACATCTCTACGGAAACGAGGGTGAAGTTGGTGAAGCATTAGCTCACGTTTTCAACAAGGGTTTGTTGAAAAGGGAGGATATTTTCTTGACATCAAAGCTGTATTGTAGCATGAACTCCATAAATAAGATTGAGAACTCTGTTAGGGTTTCTCTCAAGAATCTTGGAGTTTCGTATTTGGACCTTTATTTGATGCATTGGCCTGAAAGTTCGTGAAAGTGAAACCGTCGCCGACGCATGATGGGCCGGGAATCTGTTCCCGTTTCCAGTCCTCTCTCATCTTTCTCTTTTGTAGAATAATAATTTTGGTAGACATAGACGCTTCAGAACAAAATGGAAACGAAAGGGCTGACATCGATCTAATTAGGGTTCTATGAGTAAAAGAACGACGCCAGTGATGCCGGAAATATGTTTCTATTCAAGAAAATTACAAAATAGTTTTATGACTTTGATAATTTACAGAACTAGTCCCTTATCTATAAAATTACTAAAATACCCTTCTACTTAACAGAAAAATCTAACCCCTGTTAGTCCCAAGGACTCAGTTGGCAATAGAATGCAAACCTCAGGATATATTTGTTAATAATTTGGATTATGTACTCAGGTAGCAAAAACCCGCAAACCACAGGGACGCAAAATGTAATTAACTCTAAAAATAATTAGAGAAGATTTTGTAAGGTGCCAAGCACGTGACACCTCATCCATCCCACACCAATCTCATCTTCCCAGCAACACAAAGCTGTTTGAACCAACCAACACTCAACAGTACTACCCATTCACACTCCTTCCCTTCACAACTTCCGTTTCCGATCGGTTAGATGGCCGGCGTTCTCGAAATCCTCACCGTTCCCCGCGCCTCCGGAATTCCGATCGCCTCTTCTCCCGTCTCTCAACTCTCGCTCCACCGGAACTTTGTGACGGAATCCAGAGCCTCAAAGTTAAACATCAATATCAATTCCTTCCGCTCTTCTGCATCCGTGAGATTGAGCTCCAAGTCCGGCCGCCGTGGTGGACGAATCGTCTGCGAAGCACAGGAAGCAGCCGTACAAGGTTCGAATCGTCGTTTAATTTGCTAATTTACGTTGCTTCTCTCATGAAATTTGAGTTAAATCGCTAATTTACGTTGCTTCTCTCATGAATACCGCATCTCCGAAACTCGTTTCATTCATTTTTCTTCGATTTTGAAACCTAATTTTGTTTAGCGATCGAACATTCTGTGGTAGCAATAGAATTTTGTAGCTTCGGATTTTTGTTAGTTGAATACGTCTTCAGTATTGTAATTGTATAGGAAGAACATGTTTATATCGATTTGAAGGCACATTTATCAATTTCCCCCCAAAATGTTGAAACATTTAGTTCTGGATCCGAATTATAACTCTCTTAATTCAGATTTGTTAACTGACAGTTAGATTTGATTACAATATGATCATTTGCTGAAAAACGAATTAGTTATTAGTATACATGTCATGATTGTTGATGAACAATTGATGTAAATTGTAACATTTGCTGACAATTAGAATTGATTACAATATGACCATTTGCTGTGCCAAAACGAATTAGTATACATGTCATGATTATTGATGAACAATTGATGTAAATTGTAATCATTTGCTGACAATTAGATTTGAATCTTTGATTACTTACAATATGATCATTTGCTGCGTCAAAACGAATTAGTATACATGTCATGATTGTTGATGAACAATTGATGTAAATTGGAATCATTTGCTGACAGTGAGATTTGTTTACAATATGATCATTTGCCGCATCGAAACGAATTAGAATACATGCCATGATTGTTGATGAACGATTGATGTAAATTTTAATTATTTTGCCGAAAATTAGATTTGCTTACAATATGATCATTTGCTGTGTCGTTAAAACGAATTAGTATACATGTCATGATTGTTGATGAACAATTGTTGTAAATTGTAATCATTTGCTGACAGTTAGATTTGATTACAATATGATCATTTGCTGTGTCAAAATGAATTGGTATACATGCCATGATTGTTGATGAACAATTTTTGTAAAATTGTAGCACTTCCTGTGACCGATGGAACATGGCAAACACTTGTTCTGGATTCTAAACTTCCTGTGCTGGTTGAGTTTTGGGCCCCATGGTGCGGTCCGTGTCGCATGATCCACCCGATAATCGATGAGCTGGCAAAAGAATTCAATGGAAAGCTCAGCTGTTACAAGGTAAATACTGATGAGAGTCCTACAATTGCTACCAAATATGGCATAAGGAGCATCCCAACTGTCATCATCTTCAAAGATGGAGAGAAGAAAGATGCAGTTATTGGTGCAGTTCCAAAAACAACTCTGTGTACCTGCATTGAGAAGTTTTTGTAAGAGGTACTATCATGTGTATATACTATATCTTCACCAGTTTACCTTATATTTGTTTAGTCTATTTTCTCACAAATTATAATCTTGTTCATTATGTATTTTTCTCTTTTTTATTTTTGAAATCCTACGTTATACGCAAACTCTAGCTCTGGTTACTATTAACTGTTGAAACCAAATTGATCGTCCAAACTGAAGCAAGTCTGCGGATTTGGACCCAAACAGTCATTTACGGTTTGATTTTTATGGTTTGGTGGGTTTAACGTTTCAACCCAGTTTAAAAAACTGAACAAATTTTAGGTGTCCTTCATTTGTTTCCAAACTAACTTCTTTCTTGCATATCAGCAAACCCTTAAGATGATCTTGGTGGATGTTTTCTAGCGATTCTTCTGATAAATGCTAATAAAATCGTGTCTTCTTCTTCTTTGATAGTATATGTTCTATTATACCTATTCATTCACAACTGTAACACCCATGTTTTCCAAATAATTTGTTCGATTTTCATGGTTTGGTGGGTTTAAGTGTTTAACGTTTCAATCCGGTTTTATACTAAACAGATTCTAGGTGTCATTCATTTGTTTCCAAACTACTTTCTTGCATATCAGCAAACCCTAAAGATGATCTTGTTGGACTCTCTAGCGATTCTTCTGATAAACATAAAACGCTCATAAAATCTCGTCTTCTTCTTCTTTGATACTATATGTTCTATTATACCGCTGAAGCAAGTCCCTAAAGTTTTAAAAGTTTGTTAAGTTTTAGCATATTACATTTTAGTTAAGAAACTTGATCCAAATGTTATTTGGCCAATATCCGTGAGGTTCAAGGACCTCAAGCCTAACCAAAGCATGTCAATCACCAGTGAGGTTCCAAGACCTCAATTTTATGTGTATCCTTCCGGTGGGGGTCAAAATCTCAAGATGCATATAAAAACACCACTTTCCGATAACATTCACAATATTGCAATCAAGTATTCACATAAACACATCATATCAAGTTCTCTTGAAAGTTCAAACTCATTTACACTAAAGTTTATAATGAGGACAATTATTATCATATTATAATACAATCATCTAGCAAGACCCACTTACCTTTGATGTTTGAAGAGCCCGGTGATCTTCAATCTTGACACCTTGATTTCCCATAGACAATTAACTCATATTGATTAAATTCCACTAGACTACTATTCGTCTAATCAATTATGTGATCTAACCGTTCACTTAACATCCCATGGTTGACACATATGGATGTTTGCAAGATGGAATATTAACATTCCTAATTTCATGAATCTAATCTCACTATATTTCATAATTAGGTACCAAATCACTGAAATTGCTCAAGGTTCATCTGGATTCATGATTATAAATGACTACATAAACTAATTTCAGTTATTCCACGCTTAATTTCGACATACTCTTTAACCAATCCTACTCCTATTCAAGAACACAACTTAGAAACATGGAGAAGATGAATTGATGGAATAGTAGTTTTGGCAGGTCACCATTCATTCGTGAAATGTTTCTCCATGTTCTAGACATGATCAGTTTGATAAGAACTGGGTCAAGTTGTAATGTATAAGATGCTATTCTTTTCTATCTTCACCACCAATTTTACTAACAAATTTATTTAGTAGATCCAATAAAGATAGTTTTATCTTTTAATTCTCAACAGTTTATTTACTTTTTTGAATTTGTAAATTGTTTATTATTTATTGTTTGAAGTGATAAATTAATTTTAATTGAGTAATTATCTATATTATATTACTAGCAAGGTGTCCGCACGATATAGCAAGAAACACAACACTATAACTTTCTTATATTTAATCAACATATAAATATTCTCGTTTTATATAAATATAATGAAAATATGCTATATTTTTAATTATCTGATAAATTTTCTCGTTTATAACTTCTCGTAAGGAGGAATTAAAATAAAGCTTAAAATAAATGTTTAACAATATATTCATAATTCTTTTTCATCAAATAAGTGAATAACGCAACATTGGTCCACATAATTGAAAATTTGAGATACAAACTTCATGTTGTCTACTTTAGATTGGGAAATGGGAAAATATCATCCTAATCCATTCATTCATATTTGGATTAATTACATGGATAATTTTTATATAAGGTTAATAGGTTATATTATGGTAAGAGGAGTGAACGAAATGTTGTAACAAGAAACAATCGGAAACACAACGCTCTCTCTCTCCTCCTCCTAACAATATAGTTCTTAATTAAATAAAAAAATTATTATATATGTGCTATCACACTCAACTACTTTAAACTCATTTTTACACCAAGTTCTTCTAACTAAAATGTCTTCTTCTTCCTCTACTTCTTCTAGTTTTTCTCATCTACACAACACTACATCAATGGAGTCGTGTCAGATTTTTCATTTGTGATGATTAGGTGAATGAATCTCATTATAAATATGAATAGTATAATGCTAACGGGTATATACCCGATAACCCAAACCATGTTTGTTTTTTGAAATTATTCACCTACCCTTCCAACAACAATAGTTCAAGAGGGTACATGACACATTGAACGAGCTTTCAATGTCCTGAAAAGTGAATGAGCTATAATTAGAGCCCGGCGTGATCAGTACGCTACTTTAAAATTAGAAGAATCAGTATGTTTACCTCATTTTACATAATATGATATCGGTGTTTTCTGTATAATTCGTCTTACGAGATTTAAAAAAAAAACTATAGCCATGTTTATAATTAACGTAATTTTCACTTAATACTCTATCTATATTATTTAGACAAAGTTCAATTAAACAATTGAGTCCATAATTAACATGGTATTTCCAAACAACACAAGAGGATTACAAATATAAGCTTTAAACTTAAAGTTGAATTAAATAGGTCAGACTATCAAACTTGTGAAACCATAGGGACCATTATGCAAAGATTTAAACAAGCATTAAAAGATGAGGATAACATCGAACGTTATGGGCGAGCCGGTTCAAATCTAAAAGATGGTGATTAATTAAATTCTATGCAATCTTTGTCTTAAATCTAAAAGATGTCTTCCCTAAAATAATAAAATATGATGAGAATAATGTGTTCATTTCAGATATCTTTTTCTTAATATATTAATTTTTTAATAGTTTAATAATAAAACCATGACAAGTTGAAGTTAATAGTTCTTTTTTTTTTCTTTCAAATCCAGATTAGTAAGAAAGTTACTTGTAATTTGATATTCAGCTAATGATTATAGAAAACAAGAAAAAAGAATTATAGAACCATTATAAAGTTCTAACCTTTCTTAATTTTTTGGAATAATTGAAGGCAAATCTTAATTTGTAGAATTGTTTGTAGGTCATATTAGAACAATGTCACCTTGATAAAGATTTTACTTTTTGAAAAAAATTAAAGGTAATGTGATTTTTATTTTTATAACCGAAGATAAAACCAAAAAAAGCAAGAAAAGGAGGAGCAATAAATTATTAAAGAAATGATATTCCCATCACACTCCTTTTGCTTGCTTTTACTGCCTCTGTTCATACCGCTGGTTCCCTCTTTCTCTCTCTCTCATCACAAAACCCTCATTCTCTCTATCTACAATCTGAAGCAGCAAACACACAAATGAGAGGAGTGATTGGGAAATACCCATCAAGTGATGGAAATGGTGAAGTGGGTGGTGCAAATGGGATCATAAAAAGCAACAGAAAATGCAGAGATGTTGTGTTTCTTGTTCTTTTCATAGCTTTCTGGATCGCCATGATTGTTAACTCCAGCTTCGGATTCAACCAAGGAAACCCATTGAGGTAAAGAAATAAAGAACCATAAAGTTTCAAGATTTTTGAATTTTTGAATAAATGTTTTCAATTTCCTTTTATGAAAGTTTGATTTTTTGTTGTGGGTTTTCAAGATTTCTTGCAGGTAGTGTCTCTTTCTTGCTTTATGTTTTGTTTTTTGTTTATTTATGGTGTTGGTCTTAACACTTTAGTAAGCTTTTATGGTGGTCAAGATTTGATTTTGTGGTTGTGTCAATCTCCTAGATAATGTTAAATTGTTAATTAATTAATTAAGTTATTTTTCAATATATTGATTTGTATATCTATATATTAAAGTGTGGTGAGTTGAGGAGTCCCTTAGTTTTCAAATGTGTAGATTTAGCAGAAAGATTAGAATGTGTGAGAATCAGCCGTTCTAAAGAAGCAAAAACTAAAAAACAAAATGTCACATTCTTCTTTTTAACTCGATTTTCTTTGATTAGGGTTTCATTTTATTGTTTAATGCTGATGTTTTCACATCATTTAATTCATTGGTGTTGGAGTTTACTTTCCAAATATTTGAACTTTATCATATTGTTTTCAAGATAATCATTAATATTAATCTTAAAGGGAAAATTGCACATATCCCCCCTAGACTTGTAAAATTGCAAATTACCCCAAAAAAACAAGTTATGTCATGCGGATTTGTCTGAATGTTTACTGATTTTGATATTCTTAGATCAGGATAAACAAGGAATTGTCTGTATATTTACTGAATTTGATCATTAATATGTAAAAAACATAAAATTTTTAGTTTTTTTTCTTTTCTTTCAAGCTCTCACATTTGATCATGTGATTTCCTTTTACCCTTATTTAATGTATGGTGTATGATAAATCATAAATATGTGTTTTGGCAGGCTAAATTTCGGGTTGGACTATAAAGGAAATGTATGTGGAGGCAATCACAAAGATTTTAACCTCCATGAATTGGAACTCAAATACTATGTTAATCCTAATCAAGTTTACCAAAGTGGATTAAAAAACAGTGGAGTAAAACTGTCGAACGCCCGAACAATATGTTTACTGGATTGCCCGATTCCATCTGAAGATTCGTTAAATTGGGTTTGTGATTATCCAGAAGGAGATATCCGTATTTCATTAGATGATTGGATCGATATGAATTATGATTACTTTGCTGATCTTACTCCAGAACTAAGAAACACCTCTCTTCAACTTCAAGGTCCTTGTTACCCTGTCATTTTTCCAAGTGTAAACGGTACGTTAGTCAAATTTGTGAATAATATTGGTTATTTCTTTAGTGAGTTGTTAATCTTTGTTATTAGTTGTATTGGTTATGCAGTTTATTGGACTTGCCAGTTTATTGACCGACCATCAAACGTGTCATTAACACATTGGAAACAGATGAATGGGGTTAATATTGATGATAATATGGTCATAGATAAATCTATTCATAACTCCATCAATGCACGGTCTTCAGTATTGAAGGTATGATAACCTTAATGTGTTTTTCATTCCCAAAACTTTTTTTTTTGTTGTCTATTAAATTGTTAAAAATTAAAGGTGGCAAGATGGGTGGGATGGACAGGCTGTGTAGCGGGTCAAAATGGTTCTGGTTGAAACACGCCTATTTTTTAGCGTGGGTCAAACGGCCCTTCCCTTCTTGTCCATTTTTAAATGAATTTGAAATAGTCAAACTGTTATAGGGTTAGGATAAATTGAGAACTTTTTGTTTTAAGAACTTTTGAGAACCATTCTAAGCCACTCGTTTTCAGGGGGGGGGGACCACTCAAATTCATGGGGGATCTTCTTATATATAACAAGTGTCTCAGAGTGGTTCTCAAAAGTTGTCAAAATCAAATGGTTCTCAAATGAACCTCCCCCTACGATGCTATGCGCTTTTAAACATCTTAATAGAAATGATCTTGGAACTCTAGGAAGTTTGGGCAACTTTCAAACCATCACACCCATTCAACTCATTCCCCTTTTAGCTAAGCTTTTTTGGCCCGTTTGAGATAAAATTACAACCAACATTGATTCATTCATAACTAATTGGGTCGAAATCCCCACCTTTAGTAACAATTAAAAGTGCACATTGAAAGTAAACCATCAGATCCGTTTGACTTGATCCCCTTTAGCTAAATTTTTCGATTGGACCCATTTGAGATAAAACACAACCCAGATGGATCCATCATAAGTAACAGGGTCAAAATTTCCACCTTTTGTGAAAATTAAATTTTTTATTGAATTGTTTTTGTCATGGTAGTGCATACCTTCAAGATTTTCAAGATTGAGATTATTTGGTGGCTTAATGATTGCAGAGATATGTAGCTGATGTTGGAAAATCATGGCCAGTTTTGATTGTGTGTGGGGGACTCTTACCTCTATTTCTATCCTTGTTGTGGCTCTTAATGATTCGACATTTTGTAACCGCAATGCCATGGGTTACTGTATTTTTCTTTAATGGCCTTATAATATCAGTCACAATGTTCTACTACTTAAAAGGTAAGATCATACGGTTTAACTTATTAATCTTATACTTTGAACTTATAAATCCTTTGTTATAATATTTTTATGTATTTTTGTTTATTTTGGATTCTTTAGCCGGATGGATTGGACACGATGCTATCTCACCCATCATCGGTGAACACGATCCATACTATCATGTTTCTGCAAGGGTAAGTTCTTAAATCAAATCTTTTTATTCATTTAACATCACAAATGTGTTGCTAAGTTGCTATAAATTTGACCGTTAATAAACTCATTAATTTTGCTTGAATTAGGAGCAACATCATATCCGTGCAGCTGCGTTTCTCATGACTTGTGTCATGATCGTTGCCGTTTTATCATCTATAGCTATAGTTAGACGAATTCTTATGGCAACATCCGTACTCAAGGCAAGTATAATCATAATATATTATACTTCACAATCCCACAAATATAACATTAACTTGTATAACATAATAAACCATATTTGCAGGTTGCTGCAAAGGTGATTGGAGAAGTTCATGCTCTAATAATATTCCCGGTTGTACCGTATTTAATCCTTGCAGTCTTTTACATGTTTTGGTTATCGGCTGCTCTTAATCTTTTTAGTTCGGGTCAAATAGTTCGCAATGATTGCAGCACAAATTGTTGTGCATATGATCTTAAAGCCAAACGGGTCAGTTGTGATGATTGTTGTGGGTATAGTATCCATTACACTCCTCACATAGGCGCTTCGATTCTATTCCACTTGTTTGGATGCTATTGGGCCACTCAGTTTATCATAGCATGTTCTTCAACTGTGATTGCGGGTTCTGTAGCTTCATACTATTGGACTCGTGGGCAATCATCGGTTAGCCTTTTAGCCAAATAAAAATACTTTTTTTTAAATTTTTTATTTTTATTTTTGCATCTATCTTTCTCTAATTAATGTATCTTTTTTTTTAATTTAGACTACGATTCCGTTTCTTCCGGTTTTTTCATCAATGAAGCTACTCATGCGATATAGCCTTGGCTCAGTGGCAATCGGTTCCTTGATTGTATCTTTTGTTGAGTCAACTCGATTTATACTCGAGGCTGTACGGAGGCGACTTAAAGTGGCTGACATCATGCCCGAAAGCTGGATTAAAAGAATGATGTTCTATACTTCTCGGTTTTGCTTGAAATGTATTGAATTGACTGTGAAATCTGTTAACCGCAATGCATACATTATGGTAAGTAAAAACTCAACCTATATCTTTATGTAATGATGGCAACATGGGCAGGTTGGTTGGCTAACTTGTCAAAACAAGTTACCAGTTCAAATGGGTCATTATTAGTATGGGCCCAAATGGGCCGGGTCAGG
>JBCNJP010000024.1:52249541-52333304 GCA_039602395.1 Deinandra increscens subsp. villosa | reverse complement strand
CATATTGCCAGGATGCAGATGAACATCAAGGGACTGCACATTATGCACCTCCACTTTTGATTGAAACATTTGATGAACAAAATGAGGTGCAGAGAATTGCACAATGAGGGGTATGAGAAATGTAGTGGGATCTTTTGCTGTTACTTTTTGTGGTGGTAGGATTCTTTATGTATGTGTAGAGAACAAGTGATGGAAACTATATATATAGAGCATTTTGATATATTATATATATATGAAGTGCAAGTTTTGAATGAATATTTTGTAGTAACCATTGGTCTAAAATATTAAAATAAAACACTTTTAATTTGATATATGATTACAACGGAAATAAACAACTATTTTTTCGATTACAAGGAAAAAAAAATGAAGCAGCAAAATTACAATACAGTAGAATTGAATGATAAAACTACAAGGAAATTGATGAAAAAATAAAGAAATGACTAATGTAAAGAATTGTAAGTAATTTACATTACCAAAGCAAGTTTCAAAACACTTTTGATAGAATGTTTAGATGAAGAAATTATTTTAGAGACAACAAAAAAGGGTGGTTAAGGATAGGGTTCAATCCAGTCTCTTAAAACAAATTTGGAGTCTTAACACGAGAACTCGTTCTATTTTCAGGGTACAATAGCTAAAGTTGTTTGTACATCCGGGACGAACAAACACCCGAATATTACCTTAAGGTCTTCCTTGAAGGTGGTAGAACGATGTAGAGGGAGAGAGTAAGTAAAGTCTCATGCTTGATGTGTGGAACTCAACATATGAGCTTCCTATTTATAGTGGAAGTCCCAAACTCAAAATAACCAAACATTAAAGATTTAGTCAATCTTTAATAAACGTCTTTAATAAATTATTTTTTGTTTCTTTGACCCTAAAAAGGTGTTTCGAGTGGATTTAAGGTGGTTAAAACCGTAACTGCAACAGTTACTCAAGTGTTTCAGCATCTGCTACCAGTCTCCCGCAGTTGCACCACATGCACATGTCTGAGCGCGCGCTGGTCACCGATACCCGCGCTCTGCACGTACTGTGCCAACCAACCTGCTGATCCGCTTCCGCGCACATAGACACCAACCCCGCGCACTGTACCAGTGGTATGCGCAACCTAGAGGCACCCACGGACACATGTCACGCCACGCGTGACTGACTCATGCCAACCTCTTCTGTGCAACCTACCTGAGAGACCAAAGAGACCAAAAATACAAAAGGCGGCTCTCAATCAAGGCGAAGTGTGCCATCAAAGCACCACATTGTGCCCATCGCCCACGCGACACACGCGTGTGCGAGTTAGGGGTGTTGCGCACCCTTTGGGGTCCAGGAAATTTCTCATATTTAAGAAAACAATCTTAGATAAAGTCTCCATCTTATATGTCACTTCAAGTTTCATCCCCCAACCAATTTGGGATGAATTACAATTCTATACTTTATTTATCTCTATTTTTGCAGCTTCTAGAGCTTTGAACCCTCAATTTTGAGCAATCGATATCTTATTCAGCGGCAAATCCAGAAAAAAAAGTTCAGGGGTAACGTTTAATTTTTTTTAACCGGAATTCATAACGTTCAAAAAAGTTTTTTAACCATAGTTCATACAATGTAAACTTAAACACATACCTAATAAATGTCCCGTGTTCGGTTTTTGAAGGCTTGAAATCGAGCCATTACATCCTCGTTTTTCACTTTAAGAAGAATTTCTTTTTCGACCGCACAAATCAAAAGGTAGGTCCAACATTATCATCCTCTTTCATACAATTAGTATCAATATTTGGACTTGGAGTTGGACAAATTATTTCATCTTCCAGGGCTTTTCTTTGAAACAAATTGCTAATAAGATCTTGTTTATGTTTAGGTTGTGGTTTCATCTTCCTAGATAAACCCTAAATCCTAGGCCTGTAAACGAACCGAACGTTCAGTGAACCGTTCGTGAACCGTTCGACGGGAAGTTCGTTTATGTTCGTTTATTTACTAAATGAACGAACACGAACAAGATTTTTTGTTCATTCAATTAAATGAACGAAAATGAACAACTGTCTCGTTCGTTCATTTATATTTGTGAACGTTCGTTTATGTTCGTTTATTTATGTTAATGTATGTGTGTTTGTTTATGTTCGATGATACATGTTCATTTACGCTTATTATATAATAAATTTTATTAATAAAATACTTAAATTAAGATTGTTGGATGAGTCTTTATCGATTTTGGAATGATTTATGAACATTTGAACCATTCTTTTAGATTTTTTTTTTAATTATTGACATTGCTGGAAACAAGGTGGGGTTCTTAATGTTCGCTTAAATTTGTGTTCGTTTAAAATTATGTTCGTTTATGTTCCCGAACCGTTCGTTTAGTCTTAAACGAACGAACATAAACGAACACGAACATGACCATTTCCTTAATGAACGAACACGAACAAGAAAATTTTGTTCGACTAATGTTCATGTTCGTGTTCATGTTCGCTTAAAGTTAAATGAACGAACACGAACATGCCCCTGTTCGTGTTCGTTCGGTTCGTTTACAGGCCTACTAAATCCTAAAAATAAAAGGAGAATCGAAGATTACCAGTGAGAGCGGCACAGGGGCGGTGGCGGACTGCTGAGGTGAGTGGCAGCCTGGCACGTGGCGGTGCTAGTCGCTCGGAAGCCGCCCAACAAGGGAAGAGGAAACGAGGGCCTGGGAGGCGCTGAGGCCTGAGGCTTCTGTCTCCGTTCGCGACTTTTTTTCTTTTATTTTGGACCCCCCACCCCCCACCCACCACAAAAAAAAAAACACTAATGATTTAGTTATAATACTTTCAGTTTACCCCCTAAACTTATAACTTTTATTTTTAAATTGCATAAATTTATTAATTGTTCGGTTTTAATTAATTAACGGACGTTTAATCAGATTTCAATATCGGAATTTTAATAAAAAATCATTAAAAGATTCGAGGGGTACTGGAAAAATAATTTCAGGGGTAGTAGAAAAATATTTTTAGAGATAGCGAAGTACAAAAAACGTTAAAAAAAAACTTTTTTCAACTACACGGTGCGAGTTCAGGGGTCCTGCTTACATGGTAAGTCCGCCACTAGTCTTATTCATCTTAGCTCTTAAACACAGTTTGTTGCGTTGAAAAACCCTTAGACTATTCCCATTGATGATTGATTGCCAAAAAATCGTGAGGCCCGAGACTTAATTAAAAATATATATATTGAAAACTAGTTTTTTTATCCCCGTGTGTTATACGGGCTGACTTTTAGAAAAAACTACAAATACAATCATAATCTACGTCAATTATGTATTTTTATAACTATCTAAAAATTTCTCAGTAATTATATATGGGTCAAAGGTTTTACGACAGTGAGACATTTAGGCGGTGAGTTTTCTTTGGGATGGATGTTCAACACAGAGGGTCTTGGTTACTCGTACGGACTACGGTCGTAACGTGTCGTGGGTAACATCGTTTGCCATGCTGAGACCACCGGGTAACAAGATGTTTGTAGTTAAAAAAAAAAACAAATCAAGTCAGGAAAAATAAGAATTTTATTTATTATATTGAAATAAGATACTTAATAAATTTAAAGTTAAACTTAATTAAAGAAAAAATTTATGCGACAAGGTAAGAAAATCTCATTTTTACTCATTTTCTAAAAGTGCTTTAGATAAAAGTACTTATTAGCTTATTACTTTTTGAAAAGGAGTTTTAAAAAAAATGTTTGAATTAGCTTTTATGGTGTGAAAAGTAGCTTATATATATAAAATTACCAAAAAAGACATTCTATATGTATTAATTAGGTAGGTCATGGGTATTGTGGGGTAGTATGGTAAATTTGTTGTCTAAAAGTAAAATGAAGTTTTAAAAGCCAAGTTTTTGATGCTTTTGAAAATCTCATTTTTACTCATTCTCCAAAAGTCATTTTACAAAGTGCTTTTGCACTACCCAAACAATATTTTTGACTTATTGGCTTTTTCAAAAGCTAATAAGTCAATAAGTTGATTTATAATGGTTACCCAAACATGCTCTAAGTCAGTTTTTAATAAGTCAAGTTTTTCTGGCTTTTCAAAAGTGCTTTTAGCTTTTTGAGTAGTGAATTATCATATTACCCTTATTTTAACTTATATTCACCTAATCTTATACTACCCACTCAACTCCTTTGTAGTTATTTTATATATAAAAGCACTTATCCACTTAAATAAGCAAATCCAAACACTTTTTTAAAAACTCATTTTTAAAAAAGTCTTAAGTCAATAAACACTTTTAACAAAAAGCACTTATCCACTTAAATAAGCAATCCCAAACAAGCCCTAAATAGATTTGGGGTTTTTGTTCTCTGTATTCATCGTCTAAACCTCACTCAAAAACCCTAGAGTTGCAATCCCCCAATTCCCTCAAGAACTTCGATCAGTCAACCCTCAATCAGAGGTACTCATCAGGATTTCATTTCCATCTTAAAATTTCAATTAATTATGCTTTAATTTGTTGAAAGCTGAAATAAGATCTAGCACACTTTAATGATAACTCTTTTATTATGTTATGCTCTTTTAATTTCTTCAATTTGTGGTTTTGGGTTTCTCTGTTATAGTGTTATGCTGACTTTTGCTTATTGCTATGTCGTTTTTGTTTGATTTCCAATTTCGTAGATTAATTGAGGTAGATACACATTCTTAAATTGACCAAAAAAAAAAAAAGGAAGCTTTACTTCTTCAATTAGTTCGCATCACAAATCAACTGTTCATCAATCATCATCAGTTTGGAGCAACGATTTCAGTTCAAGCCCATTGTTAAATCTTCCTATCCACCTCAAACCTGTGAGCTTGATTATCCAAATCTTCTTCCAAGTTCTTGACAGTTTTCAGTTTATTTAAAACAGTTGACTATTCCACTAGTGTCTGTTGCTTGTGGATCGAGGATTAGCAGCTGTTTATATGTTCTAAGAACATAATTGGCTGTTTATGAACTGTCCAGATCAAGTTTGAGAAGTAATTTTGTATCTTTTTAGTTTGCACACAAAGTGTTCGATGAATTGATTGAGAGAAAGGTGAAATGGGTCTCGGGACATTGTATCAGCCAGGCAATGTTGGTTAAAACATCTGATTCGGTCAGTGATTTTCCATAAGGAAAGTGACCCAAATTTTGGTTTTGAGAATCATCTTTTGTAATTTGAAATGACTGGAAGTTGTACTTGTTTTTGGGGGTTTAGTGTATATTTTTTATGGGTAATTTGACCATAACAACATCACACATATTTCTGTTTTAGGAATATAACTTTCATCTTCCAGTTTTCCATGATGTTTCTTTTTCACTTAATGATAGATATCGATGCTACTATGTATGGGTTATGACCATACTATCTTGAAGATGAATTCATTATTTGTTTTGGTGGTTTCAACCTCTTATTTGTTGAGTAAGATTTCCTAAACAAACTGACCCACATTTTAGTTTGTGTGAATGAAGTCATGAACTGAAGATCTTCTGTTATTTGGTATATTTACATGCTTTTACTTTGGCATTCAAGTGATAGATACTACGCTTCTGATAATAGTATGTTGAAGATGGAAAAACATATTGTGGTTATAAAGTTCGAAGATCCAACCGTTTAATGATTTTGGGTTAAACTCAAATCAGGGGCATCTGGATATGCTTTTATCAAGTAATCTTCAGGTTATAGTCATGTCTAATTTTTTAAAATATAACCTTATTTCTAGTTTGTGAGGTTATCTGAATGAATCTGGTCAATATATTAGCCAGTGCCCAGTGTAATCTTGATTCGAGAAGTTTGATGACCAAAAAATTAGTTGATGTTGTAAAGTTATATTACAATCATTATTTGGATATCTTATTGTGTATGAATCTAATAATCTTTGTTTCTTCTTCTTTTTTAACATCTTGCATTCTATGTCATATAAATCATATATAATCATATTTTTAATCACAAACGTCATAAAGGGTTAAAGGGGTACCTGTTTGTCTTTAAATTGGTTGTGTAATTGAATCTGCTAGTAGTATGTGGTCGCCTGGGATGGTAAGACCACTAATACCAAAATTCCATTTTTGGTAGATCATTCCTGTTTGATTTCTCAAATGATTTTTTTTTTATATGTATAATAACTAATTGTTTAATTGGATGAACTAGTTATTCTGATGTGTGGTTTATATGGCCTAAGGAACTTATATTGCTATATGGTATTGGTTTTGTGATGTTTACAAATTTATAATCTTTTTAAGTAGCAAAAATTTTAACTCAACCTGTTTTTACCTGCACCCGTCTTGACCCGTGACCCAACCCGACCCGCCCGTTTTGCCAGTTCTAGTTATGACAAATGTCTTATCTATTTGGATTATATAACTTAACTGTTTCTTGATGTATATGGCAGTCTACAAATGGGAGGTAGAGGAGTGATTAGTGATAAATGGTCCATGAGGGTTCTCTGGCTTACAGCAATTGGAAGTGCTGTTGGTATGTTGTTACTAAACTACCCCTACTGTTTTACAGTTTTACTAAAGCTGTCATTTTTATGTGTAGCTTATTTACTCTTGTAGGCTTATATATGGTTGCTGTTGAAAGACAGACACAGAACAGGGAAAAGATGTTAGCTGAAGCCTTAAGGGCTGCAGAAGCAGATGCAAACAACACCTGATTTGTCATCCCTATTTTCCCAACTGAAAAAGCATGAATTTTGTTCTCCTAGACATGATTTAATAATTGATCACCTAAAAGTCTAAAAGTTAGAGATTTGAAATCTTGAAAGAATGATGTTCTCCAATCTCCATGGTGACCCAATTTGTTTCTTTACCCAAATTAATTAGTTTCTGTTGATGTACATGTGTTGTTGAATTTGAATTAACTTTTCTTCTATGGTAAATATGTATTACCATTTTATTATCAGTTTAGGTAGAGGTATATATCGTGTTGTATTGGCTGGTTGAGTAGTTGAAGGGTAGATTAGGTGAACCCAAACACAACCCGTGTATTAATTCGTGTTAAGAAATAATCTGTAAGTTGGATACAATAGTTGTATCTTGTTCCGTTTAAAATTCATTTTTTGCCAGTATGAATAATGTTTAGTTGTCTTTTTAATTGCGATTTTTTCTTATCTTTTGTTCTTGATTAACAAACTTAAAGTTTATATATTTAGCACTAGATGCAGAAGTGAGAATAGTTGGTTAGGGTGTAAGTTATGAGTGTAGTGAGTTCTGTAATGTAGGCAGTGACTGGACTTAATACATTAACTCAAATAAGAGTGGTATGGGTGCAAATGACTTGATATTTTTTATAGAGTCCAGAGAGAAGCAGTGTCACTTCCGTAAGGAGGAAATTAGAAAAGATAAAATATAAAACTTTGAACATTAACTTTTTAAAACTTAAATAAAGAACTAGTGTCACTTCCGTAAGGAGGAAATTAGAAAAGATAAAATATAAAACTTTGAACATTAACTTTTTAAAATTTAAATAAGAATTTTTATAAGAGCCTCAAACATTTATTAAATAATTCGTGTTTAGATCCTAGTTGACAAACAAGTTATATTAGCCAAACCCAAAAGCTAATTATATTTGTGTCACACTTTGGGTTGTGTTAGAAATTATCGTCACTAGATAAACAAATACAAAACGGGTCATAAGTAGGGTTTTAAAGAGCAAAATCTGAGCTCTTGTTTAATTTAAGAGAGCTCAAGCTAGACTAATTTCAAGCTCTATAACTAAAGCTCAAGTTCAACTAATTGATTATTTATTAACTTGTATGAAATAAAAATAATGTTTATATAAATAATATAATTCTGTATGAAACGGATGTAAGTATGGGTGATGATCCAAACAAGTGTGTAAATATAAAAGCAGGAAACATAAAGGGTAACGGTGCATAACCATAAGTAACACAAAATGAAATCGTTGGTTTTTTAATGGTAACTTTATAGAATAGTAATCAAGGTTTAATAAGTATTGTTTGAAAGAGAAAGCAACGGCATACACGTGGGCCATGTGACACGAATGAAAGTCCATTGATTGATTTTCATTATGATCATGGATGAGTGTTGTTAGTTGTTAACTATATCCTAGTTTGAGTTGGGTGAGTTAGTACTCGTAGGGTCATGTCTCACATGGGTGAAAGCAACATTGATATTTCTTGGGCAAAATTGGTTAGGCTTGACTCAGTTTAAGCTTTTAACGAGCCAACCGCATATAGATTTTTAGTGAGCCGATCTCATATAGATCGGCCCATTTACACATGTGAACATGTGATCATTAGATAGGAATCACCCAAGCACATTGTACTTTGAGCAACATGCATGTAAAAAAGCAGAAAAGACAGCCAAAATGAAAAAAAAAAATAATGGAAGAAATAAGGCATGAATTAACCATGAGTATTTACAACAAAAATTGAATGTATCAAACAAAATTGAGAGAAACTCTATCCATCATATGCTACATACATCCAGAACCCTGTGTTCTTCTCTTTCTTTTGTTAAAAAGAGTCGAATGCGAAAAGAAAAGAAAAGAAAATAAAAGAAAAAAAAACAAATTATCAAATGACCGTGTTGTCCCTGTTACCGGGATTCTTCAAATGCCTCCTAGAACGAGATCTCCTCTCTCCTTTCCCACGTTTAACAGCGTTTTTCTTCACTGTACTTTTAGCAGATGAATTATTACTCCTCACGGGTATAGGAACTGTAACAGGAGTAACTTGTCCCCGTTTTAAACTACTCATTTTAGCTGCAGGTGGTGGCATGTGTTCTAGTAGATCTCTATGGTATGCCTGTGTATAGAAAAAGATTCAAGGTATTTAGGACATTTCCTCGTAAGAATGGCAATATCATACCCGTCGGGTACACTTGTGTGTATGATGTATACTTGTTTATGATCTTTTGCGGTTAGAAATTTTAATAATTCCACAATTTTATCAAACACTCATCTACACTTCTAACAACTCTACAGTTTTAATAATTTCAAGTTTCTAGCACAACTTCAACAGACTAGTTATTATTTTTTATGATTATATATGTTAATATATCTGGGTAAATAGGTTTGAGTAATGGGGTGGGTAGAGCACCTAATGCCATACCTGTCCCGAACCCTTGAAAATTTCTCAACGATTCTCGTACCCAAATATTAGTCCTATTACCCATCCCAAATATTTTGGGTTTTGCAATCTCTATATTTTACTCATTCATGGTGTAATGAGAAGGTAATTTCAAACCTGTATCACGAAATTCCGTCTTTCACAGTCCATAAACATATTAATACTCCAGTTGACTTGAGCCATGATTTTGTCTCTTACAGTAGCAAAACTTAACTGATCTCTTGAGGTAAAGCGGTCAACTTCATTAAACCATAAACACGTGAAGAGATTCGTTATTGGAATATGTTCTCGTATGATTACACACCCTTCCGGAACATCTACATGAACAATAACTTTCCTTGTAACATGGTAAAATATAAATGAAAAATGAAAAAGTAAAAAGAAATATACCGCTGATTATAGGAAGCTTAGCCTCGGAATAAGGTGTTAAACCCTCATTTCTGTAAAAATTAATTTGGTAGTCAATGGATGCATTGTCGTATTTCCCTGCAGCTTTATTAGCTTCAGCTTCTTCAAACACATCAAACCGCCTATAGTGTTTTGAAATAGCAAAAGTAGCATTGTGGCGCCATAAAAACCTGAAAGATCATATATATCACAACCATAGTATATGTTAAGTTTATATGTCACTTATTTGTTTATGTTATAGCCCGGTATGTAGCCCAGGGCCATAGGGGTGGTTCACTTTTCTATATATAAATAAGCCTGTATAATGTAAAACAACACATAAAATACACAACTATTTACTCCTAAACTTTAAGTTATATATAATTAGGACCCTTTTCTAAAATGGTGATTAAATTGAAGGTTGAAATTACCTTTCAAGAAGTTGATACGGGTCCACAACGAGTTGCAGCTTCCCGTCAATCCATATAGAATAACGAACATTTGGAAAGAGTCTGTGCAGTAAAAGCTTTGGGACCTGGCACACGTATAACTTGGTATATACAAAATCTAATTGCATTGATTTAAATCAATATTCATTGCAATGTTCATAAACTAACTATTCATCGTATGGATGTATATGATTTGCTATTCGGTTTGACAAGGGAAAATTGCATGAATTGTAACCAACTTCAGTCTGATTTCTATTTTAGGTGCCCATCAAAGTTCAAATCTTTTGAATAAGTAACCAATTTCTAACATTTCAACTTAGGGTCATTTTAGTGTTGTGGCAACTAGGTGTCAGTAACTTTTGACCATGTTACATTTTCCCCTTTTCTAATGAAGCACTTGTGTCCGTTTATCTAGTATAATACCTCATATAATTTTAACTTTCATGATTTTTTCTAATTAGCATGTTTCAGAGGAATGGATTTTGTTTCTCCAGGAGATGAACTTGTTAATAACTATTACTTCTATAATCCATATTTGGAGAAAAGGGGACTTATGCTGGTAACATTGGAGAGGACCTTAGCCCTTGTTATACATACTTCAACTTGCTCACCTTCCAATTAGTTAATACATACAATTTACTCATATTCCCAGTCAAGTAATTGAACTCATTTAACAAGTAACAACACATAATTACATAACAAGAACATATTTAGAAGATAAAGAAGACAAACCTTTCCATTTCGTCTAGAATCCGTGTAAGGAATATTATGCACAACAATAATTCTCCATAATCCGACCTTCATTCTGTAGTCCAAAGCACTAGCATTTCTCATATATGCTTCAGTTTCTTCATCAATAAACATATAAAATGGTATGTTTTTACTTGCAGCCTCACTAATCTTAGTTGGCTGCTGAATTACATCATAATTTCCTGAATACCAGAGAAATGATATGGCTGATGCAACAATAATATTTATAAGAATTCAGAAAACGAGACGAGTTTTACTCAAATGTACCAAATATGGCTGATGCAACGATAATATCATGAAATTGCTCCAACTCCACAAGATCAGAAACATCGATATCAAATCCAGTTTTGTAACCAGGTCTGCAACCTTTCACAAACCTGGACGAGTTTTATCAACAATACGGTTATAAAGATTTGTAAAAATGTTTTAAAAGATAATACAAAAGTTTATATCAAACACATACCCACAATGTACAGTCATTGATTCTTTAATGTCAAAAGATTCATTCCTTTGCTTTATGGAAGGATACCCACCAAAATCTGAGCCTTCATGTGGTTCGGTTTTAGTAGAAGTCTCCTCGTGGAAATATGTTAAGTGTTGAACAGGTGATGCTGATGTGGCACTTGGCATGCTAGCCATAGCTTCATCCACTGGAAGGTAACATACAGGACACGCTGATAGAACAATAAGATCAAAAAATCAGTTACAAAATGGTTAAATCAGTAAAGGTTCTTAACATTTACGGTTTTAAAGGAACAGAAACGACTTGCTTACGTCTAGGTCCGGGTCGTCTCCTATCACCTGGAGGAGGGGGTGGAAACGCAAAATTCTGACATAAATTGCTATGAGAAGGGATGGATGCCGTGGAATGTGATGAACTGTAAATATGGTGGGTAGGAGGGTTTTCTTTGCATACAGACAGTGGTCTTAGTATATCAGAGTTATCATCTTTCTGACTACTAAACGTTCTGGAGAACTGTAAAGAGGTATTATAAGCATCGCTAAAATGATTGAAGATCGTGCTCTCTGATGCGTCTTCTGACAAAACAGAACCAATATCAAAAACATGATAACAAGACCAAATACAAATAGGTGTAAATATTATAAACACAGAGCTATGGTTAAAATTTAAGAAACAAACCTCTATTGGCAGTAAAGAACCCTGATAAGAAAGCCATGAGTGCAAATGAAACTAAAATCATCATCACAATCTTCTTTCTACTTAGATATCTACACAAAAAAGGAAGAAATTTATCTTTCTCCCTTGAACCAGAGAGGGACATCCTTGACGGCTTGCGTACAGTGAATCCATTTTGAGTCTGCACCGAACCGTTTTGTGGCTGTTGCGGTGATCCATAACTCTGAGTTCTTAAATCCAATGACACTCCAGTCATTGTAATTCCAATCTCAATGTTTTGCTCTTCATTGCCTTGTTCCCTCACACCTCTCCCTCATTCACAACAACCAGAGTTCCTCTCACAAACACCAAATCTAACAGCAGATCAAAATCAACCTGTGATTCAACCAAATATTCAACCAAATCCGCAAGCAATTACAAAAAACATATAGATAATATCTAAGGAAGCAACTAAACTGTTCGATTCCAATCATCAATTCAACAAACGTCCTCGCTATATCCGTCCAGTACACAAATAGAAACACGAAATTTCCGTAAAATTACGGTAAATCAATCTGTCGCCGCATTAGATAAACAGATCAAAATCTCACACGTCACATTACTTCACGATCTAAGCCCTAGACGAACACGCACTACTTCACATAATCCGAACACAAATCTAGCATTTCGAAAGCAAAACCACATAGATAATAGATAATAGATTCGATCGTATATACTATAAACAGAGATAGAGCGAGAGAGAGAGAGATTAAAACTTACTTGTTCCGCTGCGATGCAATCGGCAGCAGTAAATTCGAACTGTAACAGTTTTTTGCAAGGAACAAATCTGAGGATTTCCTCTTCCGATCGGTTGAAACTTTGACTAGGCTATGGTTTATTCCCGTGGAAAATCCGTGATTTCAGTCGATTTTTGTGCGAAAAACTGTGCGGCATAACAGATTAGAATCCTCAACTACGAAATTTGTTGAAGATGCAGGAACTGCTGGTGGTGATTTTGCAGAAGTAGAGAGATTTCGAAGCAGATTTGATCAAGTTTTTCAACATTTATCGCATCAGCCAATGAGATTTGTGATAGTGGAATCAGGTTTTAGTTTTTTCTAATCGGAATAGGCTTTGTTTTCGCTTTCAGTTATTGGTGATATCCCCTCTAAATCTACCCTTTTATCATTTAACCATCGACTAATTATTTTTTATATATTTGTTTCCGTGACATGTGGTATATCTGTGTGATGGTAATTGTGCACTATACGAGTGACGTGGAACACCGTCTTCGGTTAGCGTAAATAATGTGTGAGAACACCGTATTCTAAAAATACCATTTTGAAGCTTTAAAAAAAAACCTTTTTGTTCTTTATAAATATCAATAAGACAACTAGTTTCTTCATCCCTAATTTTAATTTTAAATGTTGGATTATTCTTGTAATTGGTAAATAGTTAGGGATAAATTAGTAAATTTTATTAATTATTTTATAGAGTTAGTATTAGATTAGGATTGAGTTTTATTATTTTATTAGCTTTAGATTATTTTTCTTTCAAAGTTTTGTTAGTATACACAGGGGTTTAAAGGTTTTTGTAAATTGTTTAGGTTCTATTGAAGATCAAGTTTATTTTCGTTCCTGATTATACATGTGATATCCATTATTAAAAACATCTACTTTTAAAAGTTATCTCCAACAAATATGAACTGAGCTCGCCCACAATGGACACCAACCAAATATATAGGGTTTTCTATTTTTAGATACAGTGTTTTGTGTTACTAAAAACATTTGACTTTGTTGATTATTGGGAAAAGTGATTTGATTTGACTGAAATTGGACAAGTCTTTGTTTTTCAGCATTTTTTCTTTGCCTTACTCTCTCTGTTTTCTACCTTTGGAGGATTTAATTTGTCTTTGATAATCCTCCAGGGTAAGGTACTAATTAAAGAGATTTTCTTTGTCTCCCACCGGGGTAGGGTGTCTACCGGTATAAGAATAGTGAGGTTCCGGGGTAAAATTCCTCCCGGGGTAAATCTTACCTCAGTACCATTATGCCTCTTGTTATTTAAATTCATGACTCAATTTTGGTGATTCAATAGTCGACGCATGAATCTCATTCTTGTTATTTAAATTTATGAACACGATTCTTGGTGATTCAATAGTCGGTTCATAAATTCAACTCGTGATATTTAAACTCATGGACTCGATTGTTTTAACTTAATAGTCGATTTATGAATTAAAATATTGATTATTTAACGTGAACTCAACTTTTGTTGACTCAATAGTCGATTCACTAATCCATCTTTAGTTGCGAAATTCCTGTATTCGACTTCTTCTTCATGGATTCGATTCTTGTTAAATTGGTGATCGTTTCATAATTACGTCTTATGTTCGATACGTGATTACGCCCTTTGCATGATTCACTGATTCAATATTTAATACTCTATTTATAATTTTGCCACAGGTTACCCAATGACCAACTTATTCAATCTATGGATCTAATATGTGTCATTCTATACGTGATTTATGATTTCATTTGGCATTGATAGTTTTGTGGTTTGACTTGTGATATTCGATATCCAATTTATGCTTGATTTATATTTTTCAATGCATGTATTGGGTTCGTGCAGTCTGAATCATGTTATTCGATCTATGATGTTCATGTTATTTGAATAATGTATTCGATTCATGCCACCCCATACATGACATTTGACGCAACTCATGTATTTAATCCTATTTGGTATTGATTGATTTTGGATTTAGTTACTCGCACACTATTTCTATACTCAAGGTTGTTTTGTGATTGTGGGATTCTCATTTATCATTGGAGTTTCTCACCACCTCATGTTTTAAGTGTGATTTTCCTACGTCATTATTTACTACACTTGGTAAACCGTGACTCATACATGCAATAACTGACGATTATGTGTGATGCTAGCTACATCATACGATTGGTTTCGGTCGTTGGCACCAGGTCTTGGGTTTAGGCAGGGATTGCTACAGATTTTGTCAGGGCCTCGTATCTTGTGGATGGGTCGGATGTGGGTCGCGACCTATCTGGCATAACCAAAACTCGATGCATTGTCTTAACGAAAAATTCGCGATCACAAATTCGTTATTATATGGAACAATTTTATTAATGTTATGTTAAGATCTCAAGCTTGATTTTGAAATGCGTACATGTTACACCCGTCCCTCTCATTCCATACCTTCAGTCTCGCTCCTGAATTAAGGGAGACTGTGGTTTTCATTTCAGGGTCAGATTATCTCGTACAACCTCGATTTCAGGTCAAGCTATGATTTTACTTGTCGATTCTTGTCATTAATCCCGTGTTGGTAATGTATCATTGTCAAGCTATTTGGTATCTTTTGGTTATATCGCGCTATCGCAACCTCAGAATCAGTTATCTGAATTCAAATTGTTGTTGTGTGGAATAGGTGGTTCTTCATAAGCGACTAGTACACTTCTAGGTATCAAAGATGTGATGGGATAGCTGCGGTACACCCTATATATAAACATCGATGTGCTTTAAGGGTGGGCTGGGAGTCGGACCGAGGGCTAACCTTGGCTGTTTGTTGTGTCGAAAATATATGTCAATCTCTTTATCACCGTTAGTAACTTAGCCTTTGCGGTTAAGTGAAAATCGATACCTATGTAAATGATTCAGTAACCGGAAGTATACTCTCATTTTCAGTGAAATCTCTTACATCGTCACTTTACCTCTTGATCGGAAATCATAAATGTATCTTTCCTTTCTCGTTGAAACCTTTCGGTCATTTTCTCTATCTCGTAAAGTCTCTACTAATTTCGGAACGTAATTCTCTAAAGTAGGGGAAACTGTGACATCCGTCTATTATCCATATTCGTACCCGACCCGCCTTTAATATATAAATTCAACGTCCGTTTCAAACAATACAACCTTGAAGAAAATTTTGTTAGTCATTTACTTATATATATCTATCAACTTAATTGTGGTTTATTAATTAAATAAGAACATCATATACTAATTGACGTTTTATAGCGCATATATCTTTATCAAATGATTTCGCTGTATCTTTGTTTTTTTTTTCTATTGGCTACAAAATAGTTACGAGTGTCGTGAAGTGAATAACTTTAGACCACATATAAAGTCTGGGGTCTAAAATAATTCAACTTGAATTGAAGGGTTCTTTTAGTTCATTATTCAAGTTAGGAGGGGGTAATAGGTCATTTAACGAATCTTGATTTGAAAGAAAAAAAGATGATAGCCTTATCTCCCACCTTCTCGTCACCACCGTTCGAGCAAATTCTGGCTTCGAAATCGGTTTGGATAACGCTATATTCAATTCAAATCGAGCTTCTCCCTTTAAACTCAGAAGGAAACTCACGATCCATACACTATCACCCCTCATAGTCATCGCAATCATACTCCTCTCAACCGCAAGTTAACGCAAGAACACCATCTCTGACCCGTCACCCGTTCTCACTACTGTTTCGTCCAGTGGCGAAGCTTCAAAGAAATGTCGGGGGGGGGGGGGGGGCTCAAATTTTCTACCGAAGGGGCGATACTCAATACATATATTTTTTTTTTCATAAAATCACAAAAATATGTACTTCTAGACGAAAAAACCGAGGAAGCGGTCGCCCCCTGTGTCCCAATGAAGCTTCGCTTATGGTTTTGTCCATCGTCACACTGATGGGAAAAACACACAACCAACCACAAACGGTATACTACAAAATGTGGAATTAACTTTGTTTGGTCAAAACTTTCCCCGACCTGAATGAACCTGTGAGGATTGCAAACAAATAGACAATCTAAAACAATAATGAAATATGGAAATTTTTAGCGTGAAAAACCTCTCAAAACGAGATAAATAAAAACCACACGACTACTAGAGACGCTTAAAATTCACTATCACCAAAATTGGGGTAATACAAAGTCTTCTCTAAGTATACTAGAAACATACTCAAATAATCATATACTTAAAATATATACTTAGAATAGAAGACATCAAATATATGAAATAAAATGAATAATAAAGAATGATATTACCCGAACGAATGGTCTAAACCTCTCTTTTGCCGACCGCCAGTTTCCTCCAAAAGGGGAAAAAATTCCACATAGGAAACACAACTTTTGTGTGTGTCAAAAACGTGGGCATGAAGGAAAAAAAAATCATTTTCTTTTTTCTTTATTATTTAACCTAAAATAAATAGAGATCAAATAAATGTGGGTTAAGATTTTAGGCTTACTCATAGGCCTAAAATAACCCAACAAATCTCCCTCATTTTGGTCTATGAGGAAGAGTTCGTCATCCCGGTGAAGGAGCAACACACCTTTAACTTTTTCCTTAGCAGAGCTTTAGTCAACATAGCGGAACCACTATCATTGGTATGAACTTTACCAAGTTCAAACAACTTGTATTCGAGGGCATTTCTAATACAATGACACCTCACATCAATATGTTTTGTTTTCTTGTGATACATAGAGGTCTTCGCAAGGTGAAGACACTTTCAATATCACAAAGAACCACATAGCACTTATGCATAAAGACAAGCCCTTGCATAAATCTTTTCAACCACAATAGTTCTTTGCATGCTTCAATTGTTGTCATATACTATGTCTCTGTAGTAGACAAAGCCACACACTTTTGTAAACTTGCCTGCCATGACATAGCTCCCCTACAAATGTCATTAAGTATCCTGAAGTGGATTTCATGCTGTCCTTATTTCCCGCCATATCAGAATCCGTATAACCAACAAGCAACGGCTCCCCTTTTCCAAATCTTATACCAACGTTGGAAGTACCACATAGATATCTAAGAATCCACTTTACTGATTCTTAATGCTTCTTACCCGGATTAGACAGAAATTGACTGACAACACCAACTACATGTGCAATATCAGGTCTTGTGCACATCATTGCATACATCAAACTTCCAACTGCTGAGGCATACGTAATTCTATCCATTTCTTCAATATCTTTCTTGAAAGAAGGGCAATATTTTTCTGTTAGTTTAAAGTTGGGAGTAAGAGGTGTACTAACCACTTTAGCTTTAGCCATGTTGAATCTGCAAAGCACCTTCTCAATTTATTGGTCTTGTTATATGTGTAATTTCTTTGAAGCTCCATATCTAGTAATCCGAATGCCAAGAATTTGTTTTGCAGGCCCCAAGTCTTTCATAGAGAACGATTTGCCCAATTGTTTCTTCAGCTGGGCAATTCTCTCTGCATTCTTGCCAAGAATCAACATATCATCAACATAAAGCAATAAAATAATGAAATCATCATCACTAAACCTTTGGAAGAAAACACAGTTATCTGAAGTAGTCTTTCGGTAGCTTTTGTTGATACATAGTCCTGATCGTCATGTGAAGTATCGAATACAAGATGGATCACACAAGATAGTTGAGGTCCGAACTCCCAGCGAACCTGGAGTTCGGACAGCTCCGAGCTTGTGGCCGAACCTGAGGTTCGGCCAGTCGTATTTCAGCATGTATAAATAGTTCATCTTGTATAGAATAGAAAAGGCTTCCGTGTCATATTCTCTAAGTGTACTCTGTGGTTTCCTCTGTGGTTAATACAAGTCATTTGTATTTACTCTTTGTGTTTTACACGTTTACCTTGATTTCATCACGACTAAGTAGAAGATCCATACGCTCACGCACTTTCAAGTGGTATCAGAGCCATAGGTTTGCTCTACTAGTCGGAAATCAGTGTTCTTCAGAATTTTGAGTTCAAATTCACGTTTTTGCAAAAATGTCAATCATTTTTTAGTTCGTTTGATCGTTTCGAGTGTGTTTTTCGTCAAAAATCTGTTTCTAGATCGTTTTTATCGAGTTTGCTTGAATTCCTGTCGAAAATTCCAGTAAAAAACGTTGAAAATCGAGAGAATGAGGTCGAGAGAAATCTGTCTCGTTTGAGGTTCGGACAAGCTCGGCATAACCGCTCCGAACTCGGGGTTCGGACGGAGCTCGGTCATTCTTTAAGTTCGGTGAGAGATCGGTCTAGGCTCGGACAGAGTTCGGTAGTCATTCGGAGCAAGTTCGGACTTATTTCTGTTTTGTTCGACCGAAGGTCAGGTTCGGAGGACGTTCGGTGTAACTAAAGTTCGGACGACATTCGGAGATAGTTCGGAGGAGGTTCGGACGAGGTTCGGAGTGAACAGTAACCAGTTTTTCGACAATGTCCGATTTTCAAGCGTTCGCGACTATTCAAAATTCAGTTCAGGCAACGATGCAAACAATGATTAACTATGATAATGAAATTGGAACAAGTCAGAAAGTTCCCAAATTACTTAAATTGGAAGATTATCATAGTTGGGTGACACGATTTGAAGCGTTTGTTTCTGCAAATGATATCGATATGTGGTTATCGTATTCTGAACAATATACATATCCTAAGGGTGAGGATGGGGAGCCAATTCTTCAACGAAAGCTTTCTGGTGAACAAAAGAAAGCATATCAAGCTGAGAAAAAGGCTTATGGCACTTTAACAATGGCTTTGCCTACTGATTTACTACATCAATTTTCAAGTAACTATACCGTAAAGAGCTTGTGGGATGCTCTAGAAAAGAGATGTGAAGGCAATGATCAGTATAAGAAAAGTCGACAAAAAGTGTTGAAGAAAGAATTTGATAGCTTCAAGCATTATCAAAATGAATCAATTCCAAATCTGATTGCAAGATTTGCACATTTAATGAGTGAAATGAAGTTGGTGAATCTTACAAAAGATGAAGCAGATAGAAAAGAAAAGATTATGGAAGCTTTACCAGAGAAGTGGGAAAATTATGTGATGATGATTACTAATGATAAGGATTATCCAAGGTTGTCGTTTAATGATCCGATTCAACGAATCCAAGCTAGGGATATGGAGTTAAAAGTGAACAAGTCACTTCCTGAGCAAATTGATAACGGGTGTCGAGACCGCTACAAATAATCCTAAACTTAAACCTATAGATAGGGTAAGTAGGGTATCAATCCAGGGGAGTTAGTGGTCACTAGTGATTTAGAATTTAACTAACTAACTAAATTAACTAACTAAACCTAGATTACTGTCACTAACCTAGATTGGCCTAAACTAACTTAATCTAATTAATTAACTAGAATTGCCTCTTGGCTGTTTTGATTGCTGAGATTGGAAATTAACTAAAATTTAACTAACTTAACAACTACGGAAATTATTAAAGCTAAGATTACTTATGTGACAAGTTAACTACTTTTGGATCCTGGTTGGCTACCGATCTAGGCAAAACCTAATTACTAACTAGTGACACATAGACATGCCCCCCAATTGCTTCCTTGACCTAATAACCTAGTTTCCTAATGGGCTGATTAGTCCTGCCGCAAGAAAGTGCTAGATCAATAAACAGTGGACCACTAAAACCCTAGGTTACTAGTTAGATTAAACAATTTAGCATGCGGGTGTTCAACGGTTGCAAGGATTCCGAAACAACTTAGCAAATAACCGGTTAGGAATAGAACGATTTTACACAACCATTCACCAAAAGCAGTTAAAGAAAATTAGCCGAACATTACAAAGAAATCTAATACAAAATTAATAAAAAAAACAATAAAACCTTCAAACAAAGAAAACTCTTTTCATCTCCCCTTGATTTGAATCTGTCGCACGAACCCAAAGCAGCCAAGAAGGCTGCTGCCTTCGTAACCTCTGCCCTCCGTATGCTTCTGTCGAATTAATTCCCCCCTTGAATGTTCCTTTTATATCCTTTCAATTGTTGAACCGTGATATGCCCTCCTCCTTTATTTTCATTAAATGGGCTTTAAAGCCCATATGTCTTTCTTCCTATCTTCTGCTCACGTGAACACACAAATTAAACATAATAAAACATTTGAGATTTTATAATATTTTACTTATGAATGAATAAATTAGAACTAATATTAATTAAAATGTAGTTATAAATCTTCAACGTTAACGGTTACAGCTCAGACTTTACTTATTCATATAGCTTATTTACCCTGTGACATAGTAAACACCAAGAATGATTAAATTAATATACTTTAGAGTCAACTAGGTGTGTTTAGGAGATGATTAATATTGAACTAATATGCACTTTTAAACCGTTTTTCTCAAAATGACATGATTTATAACATTTAAACTCGAAGCACATGAAACACAAACCGTAGAGAATATGATGAGAATTAATATAGTATAACTAATAAAAATATAGAATTAAATATATAAAAGCGTTACAAAATATACTCTCATCACATCCCCACACTTATCTTTTTCCGTCCCGGAAAAACTGCCATGGAATCATAATTGGAAAATCAATCTCAAAATCATTTAATTCTCTAATTTGTCAACCATTTCAACTCCACAAACCATAATGTAATCACATATACTAATTGCAATTGCCGATATTTCGGTCCGACTAAACCCAACCACTGATCTTTGAGCCCCCAAAGTGTTTATCAATTACCAATCAGTGTATCAATCTGCCTATGTGTCCCACACTCAGAAAATTCTAGCTCAATTTAATCCCGACTCAAATTCGGTCAAAGCAAAGGGTAATAAAGATGAAATATTTATATTTTCCGCCACCCTCCTTAAACCAGATACCTATATATCCCAAGAATGATGGATTTGAATGGATGAATGAATTTGTTGAGCATTTATTCATTTGCTATCACTTCCTAATTTTTTCATTTTTTTTTTATTTTTTTTATTTTTTATAATTGGTTAATTTTAACTATGATTATCAACGGACATCATCAGAGGCATTCTTTCACAAGGTCTTACCCCCGAAATCATACGTGAGTGTTTTGCCCGCGAGATCCGGAACATCATCAGAGGCACTCACCACGGGATACTATCCTTAGTTCGTACGTGAGTATTCTGCCCCTTCACTCTAATTCATTAACCGCTTTTTACCTAATATGCTCAAAAGATGGAAAGATGGTGCGCCGTTATTTCTCGGATTTGCTTTCGCAAAAAAAGATCATAACGTGCCAGGTATTCTGAGGATATATAAGTCTCTAATCTAAAAAGGTCTTTTTCCTCCTAATCATCAGTTTCAACCTCACTATTACCTCTAAAATGAGAACCCACTAGCAAACTAATTTAATTACATATTTATACAACAATAAACACCAAAGGATAATTAAACTTTACTAAATCAGTTGGGCCTACCGACACATCACAAATTAGCTATATTTTCCATTCTCACCTTTTCTACCACTTATCCATTTCTTTCTTTAATTTTTATTCTGAAAATTGACTCCCAATTGTACTATCATTTTCCATGTACCGGCAATTTCCCTCAAAACAGATTTGACTCAAATACTAAAAATGACTCAAAAAATGAAAAATCTTTTTGGATTTTTGTATTTTTTTTTTTTTTTTTTTTTTTTTGACACACACAAAAAATAAAAAAAATAAAAAATAAACACAAACGAAACACGTTATTCCCCTCCCCACACTTGAGTTCAACATTGCCCTCAATGTGAACAAAGAAACAACAAAAATAAAAAGAAATAAATAAAAATAAAAAGAAACAAGAATAGGAAACGTACCGGTGATCGGAGATAAGAGACAAAACAAGCAATCCTGACAGCCACTCCTGGGCGTGCCGCCCAGGACTTTGAAGAACTGGGCGTACCGCCCATCCCCGTTTTCGACAGAAAGTTTTTAAATTTTTAGACACTTAGAAATTTTTCTCTTCTCTGTCAAAACTCCCAGATTTCTTACCACAACCTGTTCCAATTCATATCTAGCCCTAAACATACCTGGAACATCCAATTTTTGCTCAATTCCATCACCGAAAACTGATCCGAATCCTGAAAAACACAAAACACATAAAAACTGAAAAATAAATAAAAACACAAACTTACCGCTGGGTTGCCTCCCAGGAAGCGCTAAGTTTAAGGTCTTCAGCCAGACCCATCCATCCTCTATCACGGTGGCTTCAGTCCACACTTCCCAACCGAGTTACCGACAAAGGCTCGGTATTTCACGCGCCACTTTACTTTCTTCAATCCGCACTTGCCAATTGCATTACCGATGAATGCTCGGTAATTTACATGTTTCTTAAATTTTCTTTTTAGACTCGACATGTGAAAAATATTAAATTGAAAATTAAAAGTAAATTTATCATGGATTGAACACTTACCTGCCGAATTGCCCACATATGCACGATGACTGATATGATACATCCAAACATGCAAATTCACACACGGCTCATCCACGACATCCCTGCGGAGTTTCTTCGGTGGTATTTGCCCAACATCAACTTCATCCACCTTCCTCTTCCTCGAACTCAATTGTACCTGCTCACATTCAACAAATTGATTATTATTTAAAATTGAGAGATTAGTGTTACCTGGTGGATTCTCATTCATGGATTCTTCAATATGCACATCTTCCGTCGGCTCTGAACATTCCTCTACTTGTACTGGAGGATTCGGAACCTTTACCTCCTGCTCATCTTCAGTCAGTTCTCCAGCTACACTCTCACAATCAACTTGCTCCACATCACTCTCAACCTCTAATTCAATCTCCTCAACAACTTCTGAAAGCAGCATTTCTTTCTCAACCACTTCTTCTAACTCCCCATTAACCTCAACCGGTGTGAAACACGATTCTGAAGCTATGTCCTCATCGAGTTGAACTATGTCATCGGCTAGTTGGTCAGCTGCCTTTACTATGCCCTTAATGCACTCAAATAAAACTTCCAATTGCTTGTTCAATGAGCTAGAATTATTATTCACATGACTGTTGCAACTCTTTGTTGTTCCCTGGTTGTAAGCCTGATATGGAATTGAATAGTTCTCGGCCTTCATTCTTTCCTTCCAATAATCCGGGTTCTTCCAAAACACCCTGCAATCCTCATCTATGTGGACTCGGCCGCAACAAAAGCACGAATCTCTAGCCCCATGGTTAAACTCATACGGAACCCCGTACGCCGGTTGAGAGTAATTGTTCCCATATCCATCATCATATCCTGCAAAAGACGAAAAGTTAGAATTATAATTATTATTATTAGAATATATATCATGATTCAAATAATTATAATTCTTGGATTGAGAATATCCCTGGTTGTAAGATGAAGTCGGTCTTTGATATTGAGAATATACGCTTGTATCTTCATATTCCTGATAGTAGGATGAGCGAGGTGCTTGATATGGATAATATGAGTCTTCATACTCCTCCTCGTCCTCTGAATCCTCCACAAATCTGATCTCGGTGGGCAGTGTTGGGCAAAATTTAATTCTATGATACAAACTCCCACAGTTATAGCATTTCTCCTCTTTACCCATGATTATCCTCAAATTCCCTGCAACGATCAAAAACAAAGAAACCACTTGCGTAGCACTGATCGAAACAATAAAATAACGCAATGGAATCGAAACTGGCAATTCAGAAAGAATTATGAACTTTTTTCTTTTTTTCAGGACTAACAAAACTAAGAAAAATTAAAATTGCAAAAATAAAAAGAAAATATTTTTGGTTTTTTTTTTTTTTTTAAAGAAAAACAAACAAAACAAAAGTTAACTAAAAAAAAACTAAAATCACTAATAAGCGCACGTACTCCCCGGCAACGGCGCCAATTTGATAACGGGTGTCGAGACCGCTACAAATAATCCTAAACTTAAACCTATAGATAGGGTAAGTAGGGTATCAATCCAGGGGAGTTAGTGGTCACTAGTGATTTAGAATTTAACTAACTAACTAAATTAACTAACTAAACCTAGATTACTGTCACTAACCTAGATTGGCCTAAACTAACTTAATCTAATTAATTAACTAGAATTGCCTCTTGGCTGTTTTGATTGCTGAGATTGGAAATTAACTAAAATTTAACTAACTTAACAACTACGGAAATTATTAAAGCTAAGATTACTTATGTGACAAGTTAACTACTTTTGGATCCTGGTTGGCTACCGATCTAGGCAAAACCTAATTACTAACTAGTGACACATAGACATGCCCCCCAATTGCTTCCTTGACCTAATAACCTAGTTTCCTAATGGGCTGATTAGTCCTGCCGCAAGAAAGTGCTAGATCAATAAACAGTGGACCACTAAAACCCTAGGTTACTAGTTAGATTAAACAATTTAGCATGCGGGTGTTCAACGGTTGCAAGGATTCCGAAACA
The DNA here is from genome assembly GCA_039602395.1 of Deinandra increscens subsp. villosa. Taxonomy (NCBI): domain Eukaryota; kingdom Viridiplantae; phylum Streptophyta; class Magnoliopsida; order Asterales; family Asteraceae; genus Deinandra; species Deinandra increscens. Next base: position 52,308,457 of record JBCNJP010000024.1, on the reverse strand, counting down.
ACTTAGCAAATAACCGGTTAGGAATAGAACGATTTTACACAACCATTCACCAAAAGCAGTTAAAGAAAATTAGCCGAACATTACAAAGAAATCTAATACAAAATTAATAAAAAAAACAATAAAACCTTCAAACAAAGAAAACTCTTTTCATCTCCCCTTGATTTGAATCTGTCGCACGAACCCAAAGCAGCCAAGAAGGCTGCTGCCTTCGTAACCTCTGCCCTCCGTATGCTTCTGTCGAATTAATTCCCCCCTTGAATGTTCCTTTTATATCCTTTCAATTGTTGAACCGTGATATGCCCTCCTCCTTTATTTTCATTAAATGGGCTTTAAAGCCCATATGTCTTTCTTCCTATCTTCTGCTCACGTGAACACACAAATTAAACATAATAAAACATTTGAGATTTTATAATATTTTACTTATGAATGAATAAATTAGAACTAATATTAATTAAAATGTAGTTATAAATCTTCAACGTTAACGGTTACAGCTCAGACTTTACTTATTCATATAGCTTATTTACCCTGTGACATAGTAAACACCAAGAATGATTAAATTAATATACTTTAGAGTCAACTAGGTGTGTTTAGGAGATGATTAATATTGAACTAATATGCACTTTTAAACCGCTTTTCTCAAAATGACATGATTTATAACATTTAAACTCGAAGCACATGAAACACAAACCGTAGAGAATATGATGAGAATTAATATAGTATAACTAATAAAAATATAGAATTAAATATATAAAAGCGTTACAAAATATACTCTCATCACAAATTCAGAATCCTGCAGTATATTATGGCAACAATGATTCAACTTTGAATGCTGGAAAATCTAATATTCTTAGTTCTGCACCCCCTACAGCATTTCTGGCAGGTAAATCTGACAATCCAAGTTACTCATCTGCTGGTTGTAATGTGTCAATTCCTAGTTCTTCGACTCAAAGTGCATTGTCTGTTCAAACTGTTGATGACTATAATGCATTGATGTCTGCATTGGTATCTTCATACTTTGGTGTTATCACTGGTTCTGTGAGTAATGCTGAGTTAGCAAATGAAGATTACGATCAGATTGATTATGATCATTTGGAGGAAATGGATTTGAATTGGCAATATGCTATGTTGGTTCGTAGAACGAAGAAGTTTTTCAATAGAACTGGTAAGAAGAGACTAAATCAGGAAGGAAAGATTGGATTGGACAAATCTAAGGTGAAATGTTATAAGTGTTCCGTTTATGGTCACTTTGCTCGAGAATGTCCAAGTTCTGTAGAAAGTAAATTGAAGTCTGGTCAACATGCACATTTAGTTTTTCATCCTTCAGATAAAGCTGGAAAGGTTGATCAGAAAGCTGCTACTCTTGTTCAGGATTGGACCAATACTTTTCCACATTCAAGTGAATTTGCATGGAATGCAGATACTGAAGCTAAGAAGAATCATACTCCAATTTCAATTGCTTTAACTGTTCGTCATGATGATGATGATAGTCTTCTGACTGATTCTGATTCTTATTCAAGTGCATCTTTGGTTCACGAAGATCAACCTAAAGTTTCTGATAGTTCAAAGGTTGAAGAATTTAAATGTTTTAAATGTGAAAAATTGATCCAGGAGATTGCTAGTTTTGAACAAAGTTGTCAAATTTCAACTGAAGAAATTGTGGTGTTAAAGAAGGAGTTGGAAGATTTTCAAAAGAAATATTATGCGTTAGTTCATATTCATGAAGATGTTTTGAAGGACAAGGCTCAATTGGCTGAAGAGTGTGTAAAAGCCAAAGCTGAAGCGTTAGACGCAGCTCAAGATTTTGAGAATCTGTTTGAGAAGAGTTATCCGGTTCAGCAAAAATATGAAGAGGCTACTGCTCTTATAGCAACAACTGCTGTTACCGTTGAGAAGCTTCAAAACAAGATCTCTATGCTTCAAGATGAAAATGTTCTATACAGAGACAAGAATGAAGTGTTAACAAAAGATGTTGAGATCTACAAGCAAAAGAGAGAAAATATGCTTGAAGAATTATATGCTGAATGTGAGATCTGGAAGTTACAAACTTACGAATATGATGATCTCAATGCAAAATTCATCAAGTCACAACAAGAGGTGTTTGAAGGTCAACAGAAGATTAATGATTTAAAATTGGAGATTTTGGAGTTGAAAAGACAAGTGAAAAACTGCAATTTGTCACCAACATTGCTTAACTTCTTATACAAGCAGGATCAGAGTTCAGAAGGTTCTAAGCAGAATGATGTTCACTCGGTACCTCAACCAGTGGATTTAATTGAAGTTACTGCTGCTCAGATTGATCCAAAAGATGAATTGCATGATTATTCCAAGTTTGTCACTCCATCCAAGAAGAACAGGTCCAAGTCTCAGAAGAAGGAGAAACCTTTGGGTGAAGCTCCAAAATTTGTTTCAAAATCTGTTTTGTTAGAAAATGAAAAGGTTTTTGATAAGGTTGCTGCAAGTTCTTCATCTGCAACCGAAGAAGAAAAAGTTTTACTTGAAAAGAACAAGCTGAAGGATATCAAGGCTAAATTCACTAGTGAAGCTAAGTCAAGAGAAGCTTCAGGTTCTTCTTCAAGTTCGTCAAAGGTTTCAGGCTCTAAGCACAAAGGCTTGGGTTATGTTATGAAGGAAGTTCCGATTGTTGCTAAGAAACTAGTGAAAGTTGACAAGACTGCTAAAGCCAAAGTTGCAAAGAAATCACCATCTCTAAAAGAATTTTCTTATTATTCTGGAAGGTCATCGTCTTCAAGAAGTCCATCACCTAGGTATGACTCTTCTGATGGTTTCTTTGATACTTTTGATTCTGAACATTCATCTGATTTATCAAAATCAAAACAATTTTCAAACAATTTTAGAGAAAGACTTTGTTATGTATGTCGTCAACCAGGACATCTTGCTGCTGAGTGTCCGACGACTGCATATATCCATAAAACTGCAAAATATGTGGATAACAAAGGTCAATTTTTGATGAACCATGGTCCCCAAAGATTAAGTCAACTCGTAAATCCTCTTGGTCTAAATCAAGTTCGTTGGTTGAATCTGATTCCGGTTCTGATCAAAAATTAAAACTTTTACAAATCTGGAAACCAAAAGTTGTTTCCAAGGCCAACAAGGACTTTGTGGAAGACACCGGGCGACCCGACAATATTGAATCGGGTCGATCCCAGCACAACTAATGTTTTATTTGGTGTCAAGCAGGTGTTTCAGGAAGACCTTTGGTGATTGAAAAATTGCTGATTGGGATTTCAAAATCAATTTCGTTTTTCAAAAGGCTAAACTGTTAGTATTCGTGTTGGTTGATCACTTTTTCTTGTTTTTTCACTTCGTCTCATTCTGAGGGGGAGTTTGTTTTTGCAAAAATACAAAAATAGTATTTTGTTTTTCAAATCGTAAAAATGAAAATTTATAAATAGAGTTGTCATTTTTAGGGGGAGAAATTTGAAAAAGACAAAAACATTGAAAAACGAGAAATTGTATCCAACATGATTGGGAAATGATGGTACATTGGTTGACAGTGTCTGACTCATGGATAAAGTAGATGAAAAGGCCATAAGACCATTTGATCGATGTGTAAGATAGGCTCAGCAAATCAGAAAGTATACAAATGTGATATATACTAAATCTGATGCTTGACCTAGTGGACAACATCTTGATGCATATCTCATGATATATCAAGAAAAAGATATGTGAAAAATAAAATGAGAAGTCACTGTGTATACATGTGTTCATTTTGCAAAGATTTAAACTTGTTTGATTTTCTTTATTTTGTCAAACGATCGGACTTTCTTTGCGTGTTGAAAGACCGACCTGATCGTTGTTCGTTTGACGTTCTGCTTTATTTTCTTTGGTGTTTCGTATAACTCATCGGACTTTCTCTGCGTGTACGGGAGTACCGACCTGATTGTTGTTGAGGTATACAATTTCAACTTGTTTTATTTTCTTATTTTGTTAAATCCGAGGCCTTATCTGCGTATCGAAAGATCGACCTTAAGGTAGACGATTTAACGTTCTTATTTCTTTTTGCATGAAACACAGTTGACTATATCATGGTTACAACCATTATGTGATTAAATTCACAAGTGAAATCACAAAATGTGATAAGCAAAGCATATCTGAGTATGTCTGATAGTGTGGGGTACACTGGTCAATGCAAACTTAATAAATACCTTAACATATCCAAATGTTATGAGTATGATTGTGCCAGAGTTTAAAGTTGGACAATTTATATCTGCAATTGGCATGGCTTATGTGCTTCACTAATTGAAATTGAAATGTAGTTCAGCATATCATGACCAATATGATCCCAAGTTGTGATCTTTCTCACAAAAGACAAAAATAGTGTCTAATTCGGTATTGTTTTACTTTTCTTATCAGAAAATACCAAAAAGATTTTAGGTTTGTTTTGATATAAAGTTTCTAAAATCCAAAAAGATTTTGTTTCTGATTTGTTTTCGATTGATCAACACGAATTACGAAATCATTTTCAAAATCAAAATATCTTGGAGTCTCGAAGAGACGTTTTGGACCAAGATTATTTATGTTGGCAGGTTTCTAAGTGGGAAGAGAACATCACAACTTCAAGTCTTCTGAAGTTTGTTGATAAAGAGATTACACACGATGCAATATCAAGTATTTAAGATTAAGCTCATCGTCAAGATTGAGGAAGTGTTTAATTGAAGGTACAAGATACAAGTTTGAATAGAGAAGATGATACTGCACATGCCGAGGGGGAGTTTGTTGATACATAGTCCTGATCGTCATGTGAAGTATCGAATACAAGATGGATCACACAAGATAGTTGAGGTCCGAACTCCCAGCGAACCTGGAGTTCGGACAGCTCCGAGCTTGTGGCCGAACCTGAGGTTCGGCCAGTCGTATTTCAGCATGTATAAATAGTTCATCTTGTATAGAATAGAAAAGGCTTCCGTGTCATATTCTTTAAGTGTACTCTGTGGTTTCCTCTGTGGTTAATACAAGTCATTTGTATTTACTCTTTGTGTTTTACACGTTTACCTTGATTTCATCACGACTAAGTAGAAGATCCATACGCTCACGCACTTTCAGCTTTGCTCCCCCATAACCGATTCAAACTTCTTATACCACTGTCTTGGCGCTTGCTTCAACCCATAAAGACTTTTCTGAAGTTTACAGATATAGTCTTCTTTACCTTTAACCTGGAAACCTTCAGGTTGCTCCATATAGATTTCCTTATCCAAATCACCATGAAGGAATGTTATCTTGACATCCATCTACTCAAACCAAGAATCACTCGGATGGAACACATCTTCACAACTAGAGAGAAAATATTATCAAAATCAATACCTTTTCTTTGACTGAACCATTTGACCACCAATATAGCCTTGTACCTAGGCTGTGAGGCATGTTCTTCAGTCTTCACTTTGGAAACCCATTTGTTCTTCAAAACTCTTTTGCCTTTAGGCAACTTTACCAACTCAAAAGTATTGTTCTCATACAAGGAATTAATCTCATCTTGCATGGCTTCAATCCACTCTCTTCTATGCACATCTTCCATAGCCTCTGTATAACACTTGGGCTCTCCCCCATCAGTGAGTAAAACATACTCATCAGCAGAATAACGAGTAGAAGGATGATGATCTCTCGTGGACCGCCTTAGTGGTCAATGCTGGCATATCTGGTACTGGTAACTCTAGATGAGAGTTGTATCTAACTCTATCTGCTCTAGAATATCATTGTCATGTTGCTCTTTGGTTTGAATACCATCTCCATTTTGTGACTCGGAGTGAATTGGAGGAATAATGTCCAAGTCAGTAAGATCATTAGTAGATTGAGGAACTATCTTGGTCTTCTCACTATCTTTCAATGGGAGAGCCCTCCCCACATAGAGCATCGAGAATGTACTGCGCCCTTAGGCCATCTATCCCACGCGGTGTCCCTTTAGGGAATGATTTAATACATCCCGGAACGCAATCAACGTTCGCCACCAGGGGAGGCTCAGATAAGCAATGGTCGGCCAGAATGGAGGTGGCATATGAGGATGCTTGGCCTATAAAGCGAGCATGGTATATGAGGATGGAGGTGGCATATGAGGATGCTTGGCCTCTAAAGCGAGCATGGTATCCCCATTATAAGGCGCAACACCCGACGTACATAACACTTTTACCGTCGTTGTAAAGTGGGCGTCCGCAATCTTCCAAAGGAACAGTTTGATGTTTGTGCTAGCAAATGTATCTTTAGTGGTATTAACGCACTGCTGACCCACAGACCCCCTAGAGCTATCGAAAATGCTTTTAAAAAGTAATTCTATACCATCCTCCTTCCCTCATGTGGCTAAGGATGTCATCATATGCCGGCATTGCAAGGATTTCCTATTCCCATACCTACATTCTTGCCGACTTTGAGGTCTGAAAACCCGCAACGTGCATCGAGGAAGAAGTAACAACCTCACCCAAGCATCAATAGACCCGAGTTGTGCTACCACCCTGAGGAGAGCAGATTTTAAAGCATGAGAGAACGCCAGGCGACAACTAGGAGGGATGCTTTTGATAATGACGAAACGCACTTTGAAAACCCGATCGAGGAGATCACCATCCAAAACAAACGAACTATTGGCAATGGACACCTCGACAACGATGGCAGGCTTTGAGATCCCAATAATGTGTCTCTCAACGTCGGGATCAGAAGTAGAAAACCTAGTGACACCATCAGGGTGATAGCAGCCACGACTCAAAGCATGGATTTTCATACACATTCCACACATCCAATATCCAAAGGTCCTTAAGGTATTCTTCAGCGCCATGAACACGTCAAGGTATGTAGAAATAACCTCACGCAACACAGCTAGACGTTTATCAATTAGAAGGTGTAAAATTTTGATATGCGGGATAAGCCTGGAAATCTCTTAAAGTCAATTTCACCATCTGAACAACAATGAACACTTCGGAAGGGGCACGGCCATGAGCCTTCGAACGGCAACGAAAGGGCAGCCATAGCAAACAAAAAAGAAAAAGGAATCACGGCTCGAGATGAAACACGAAAATAAACAAAATGTGTCTAAAAGCAACACCACGATAGACCAACAAAGAATTGGCTACCACCGAGGCCCTACCCCCGCGCTACATCCGTGAACTAGTGACCGGCGAACCAGTTGCGAACTAGCCGCGAACAAGCGAACTAGACACGAACTAGCCGATCGACGAACCAAGGTGCGAACAAGGCGAGTGTCTCCTTCAACAACAAAACAGAGATTTTAAAATTGGAATTATAAAAAGAAAGGGATTTACGGTTCGAAATGTGTTTGCGGTTCGGGATGGGTTTTTGACCCAACGGATACAATTTGAAATTAGCAAATGAAATTCGCCGACGTAGGAAAGAGAAACGCAAGAATCTTTAACCGTTTAATCAACATAAAAGTTTAATCAATCGTAACTCCTTCAAAACTAGTCAAATCACAAAGTTTAATTTCGGTTTTTTATTTTATATATATGAAGGATCATTTTACAATAAAGTGGCAGGTAAACGGGCAACAAGCTACGCTGCAAACCCCTTTTGGATTACAAAACTGATCCTACTAAAACCAAAACTATGATTTTCATGAGTCGAGGAACTGTTGTGCACGACGCGTTGAACTCTATTAAGGAAACCTATTGCCTCGGGGGCCAAGGACCCAAATGTATCACACGCAAACGATATAAATACATGTTGATTCTTTGAACAAACTTTCTTGTGTTTAGCGACTTTACTTGATTCCGCCTTCAACACAGCTTGGCCAACAACGAACCCATTATCCCTAAGACTAATAAAAGGGGACACTCCTCTAAGGTCCACACACGTGTGTTTCCCCTACACATCCGAACACAAGGACGTCGGCTGGTCGTAGTGTATGGTCATAGAGTAGACCTTTCTTCAAGCAGATTCGTCAGAAAGTTAACAGGAGCTTCCTTTTTAGCTGAGATCCCCGCTCGTTAGAGAGCATCATAAAGAACATCTCTGACCAAATCTAGGGGTGAGCATGGTTCGGTTCGGTTTGGTTTTTGGCTCGAACCGAACCGAAAACCGAATGGTTCGGTTCCTAGAAAAAAACCATTCGGTTTTGGTTTTTTTCGGTTTGGTTTTTTCGGTTTCGGGTTTTTTTTGTAGTATGTGGTTAAAATAGTTATAAACTTTAGATGTCTAATCTTAGAAGATTAATTATTAATAGTAATAAGCAAGTAATGTCATAACCATCAAATTAAAAAAAAACAAAACAAAAAAACGTGTAACATACAAATTAAAAAGCGGTTTTAAATTCAAAAGTTTTTAACAATAAAGATCTTGAACTCAATTTTCATTGTCTTCGAGGGTAAGAAGAGGAGTTGCTGCTTAAAAATGAAATAATAGATTGAGATGACACTCGAACTTGAGGCATCTTAGTGGTTTGCAAAAGTAAGTATCAATGGAGTTATACAAAATTGTAAATAACTATAATTAAGTTCATTAAAGTACACTTACATATCTATACAAACATAAAAACTTATATAAGTTTTTTATTCGGTTCAGTTCGGTTTTTTTCTTTATCCAGGACCGAAACCGAACCATAAGTTTCGGTTCGGTTTTTTTTCAGTTCGGTTTTTTCCGGTTTACTGCGGTTCGGTTTTTTCGGTTCGGTTATTGCGGTGTTTTCGGTTCCGGTTCGGTTTTTTTCAGTTTTTTTGCTCACCTCTACCAAATCATGTCTGCATTTAAGCCCAGGTAACTCCTTACAATGCAGGGCTCATCAATCGGAAACAAGGGGATCATTAATCGATACTTAAGGATAACCCGGTACTTCACTACAGACATGTGTTGACCTAAACCTTCAATGAGAATGACTGTCATGAAATCTTGAGCATGAGGGGCGTGAAGACATTCTAACATGACTTTTTACTGAATAGATAAGTCAAACTTCTTTCCCAAACTCTAGATGGCTCTAATGAATAGGGCACTCGCCAAAGCATCTTGGAATTTAGGGGGGGGGGGGGCAGTGTCCTTAATAGCGAACCCGCCAAGATCAAAATCAAGAAAGGAGTTGCGCAAGCAATCCAACGCACATCCATAATCAGAACAATCTCGAAGTATATGGCCCTATAAAGTGTAAACCCTAAGATTGTGCCCTCGAGGGCACAAATGCGTATGTAGAAACATTTTTAAACTGAGTATAAGCCTAAACCTCCAAAACGAGTCAGTGAGATGCCAACCTCCATCAAAGATCCCCGAAAAACGGACCCCCACCAACCTCCATCAAAGATCCCCGTTAGGTGTTATGTCAGGAAAATCTCCAAAGGCTAAACCATACTCCAGAAACAAATGAAAAGTCCTAAGATGCAAAGGCAGGAAACAAGAAAGCAGGTCCGATGCATGCACAGCAATTAAGTTCAAGTACCTAAGAATTCATACGAGAAAACGGTCAACAAATAATTGTTGGTGAGTTTCACAGGTTTAAAGTGCTAGCAGTTAAAGGTTGAATGAAAATAGTAATTGGAAACAGTTCATGTTATTGTTGACAATATCAGATAAGACTAGTTGATAAAGTTACCATGTACCGTGAAATCCGAAACTGATTGTTTACCCACTTTTGGTACCTTTTGTCCGTTGGTACCGCATAGATATGACATAACAATTTGTACTCTTTGACTAAAAGACAGAGTCACTATTGGAGCTACCAATCAGAGCAGGGGCGTTAACCCAATAGATCTATTCAAACGTTACCTTTTGCAAATGATAATTAATCGGTTTCAGTTAATAGTGGGGTTTGGGTTATAGCATGAATGAACATGAGATAACAAGTTTGGACAATGGAAAAGCACATGAAACAATTATGATAACAAGGTCTAATTGTCTAACATGGAAAAATTTTATGTATGAATTCTCCCCCAAAGATAAAATAGTTAAAAGGAAAAAGGGGCCGTGAAAAACTCACATGATTCAGAAACTGTAGTCGGTAGTGTGATCAACGGAAAGTGCAAGCCTAGATAATTATAAGACATGCAATAATAATAAGTAATTGGGTTGACATTAATGTCACTCCAATTAGGTAGGTCAAGTATTGATGTCATGGTAGCCTTAGAGTTAAATGATTTGGAAAGTCAAAGTGAAAGTGTCCGGTTATGTGTTTATTTGGAAAAATGTAAATTATATATTTTTAATTAAATAAAATATACAAAAATTCCCAAATAATATTTAGAGATGGTAAATATTTATAGAAATAATTATTGAGTCAAAATGAGGGTTTTCATGTAAGAAATTGATTATTTTGACTAGTTAGTCGAAAACCGAGCGATTTCGCGGTAACCGCCGATTACACGATATTTATCCGTTTAAGTTGGAAACCAATCAAGTAAAATAAAATATGATTATTTTCTGTCCAAAATGGGTAGATAATTATTTCAAGTGTCGGTTTTCATTAGTTTGCCGGTTTGGTGGATTTTGTGTCGGTTTTGCCGTTTTGGTCTCGTTTGCCCGTTAAATGACACTGTTAGGTTCCTAAATTTTCCATATGCATTTGTAGACATGTTTTTACCATTAAAATAACCCTATGTGTTCATTTGGACCATATTTGGGTTTTCTTACAAAAATGGTGTTTCCGGGCCCGTCGGGTGTCGGTTTTAGTCCTGGTTTGTGCCCAAATTCAAGTAAATTGTTAAGGGATCTTTTGGCCATGTTCTAAAGTAATTTAAACCATCACAACCTACTGTTTAAAAGCCTAAAATTTGTGCTCAAAACGGATCTATAGTAAAAAGCATTTTCTAGGGTTTTTAAGGTGTACTTTTGTATGTAAAAGTTTGCTATGGTGAGTTTAAGCACTAGTAATCTTTCTAAAGTCCAAGATATCATATTTTGACTATATTAAAAGTGTAAAAACGTGTCATAGGCATCAAGGGGTCCAAAGTTACAAGGACAACACATAATACACAATATATACAAAGTTAATGTCTAAAAATGCAAACCAAACATATACTTGTGTAAAAGGTCCAACCAAACTAAGTTTTGAACATAATATTGCAAGTAAATACTATCATGAGTTTCTAGTAGGTAAATACATGGTGGAACATGAAGATAAATACAAGTAAGTAAGCTTTTATGGGGTAAAATGATGTTTAGACAACAATGTAGGTCAAGACTTGCTAATGGAGTGTTCTAGTCATGAAGGAAACTAAGATTACTTGCTAGAACAAGATTTTACTAGGCAAAGTGAAGATAGAACCTTGCTAGGAGGATATGGAGGCCGTGAATGATGATGGTGATGATGATCCTGTTGGATATATGGTGTCCTGACCCGACAGATTAACGAACCCGACCGATATTGACCCGTAAGAGTTACACCCGGGTCAACGGACTATTATATCTAATTAATTGTTAATTAGAAATAAACGAACTAAATGGTGAATTAAATAAATATTAATTATTTATTTAAATCGACAAAATCTATCGGTTCAAAAATACTCGGTAATTAAAAGACGAACCGATCAGTTGTTACCGGATTAACAGACTGATCGGTTGGTGGATTAAAGGAGATCGCGACCGGGCCCAGTCCGTCTGGCCCCGGTCCGCGAATTTAATATTAAATGAGAAAAGGAGGAGGATTGAAACAGAAGTTACCAAAAAACCCTAATCTCCTCTCTCTCTCTCCCTGCGCCGAACCCGCCGAAGCCGGCTCCTCCGCCGCCGACCGCCGTCGCCGCCCAGTCTCCACCCCGTGATCCGTTCGTGATTTCCGATGGATCCCCGTCTTGCCAGTATCTGTGCCCGACTCGAGAGCGAAGCAGTCGCAGCCCGAGCCGAAGCCGCAGCCCGAGCCGAAGCCGAAGCCGCAGCCCGAGCCGCCGCCGCGGCTCAAGCCGCCGCCGCCGCCGCTGCCCTTCACCCGCCGCCGCGCGACCACCGGCCGGTGGTTCTTGCGCTGCCGGCGCAGCCGAGACCACCGCGCCCGGTCGCGTCGTCGTGGCCGGCGCCGCTCTACCCGTCCGCCACCGCCGCCCCTCCTCCGATCTCCGGCGAGTCGTTCGTTGTGGGATCGGTCCCGGTGGCTATCCCGACGGAGAAAGTTTTGTCACCACCACCGGTGGTATCCCTACCACCGCCGCCGCCACTACCGCCGCCGCCGCCTGTCGCCGCCGCCGCCGATGCCGCCGTCGATGATCTGTCTCGAAGATTCGAGTCAGACGTCTCAGTTCGTCCTAGCGCGAGCCCGTTGAATCCGGGTGTCTCGAGCGGTTGCTCGGATCCCGCCAAGGTATATCTAATTTATTAGATATTTAATTATTTATTTATTTTAAATAAATATATTTTTCTGTGTTTGTCGTGTTTCGGTGATTGATCCTGTTACGGTTGCATCCGCGTTTTAATCGTTTCCGCTGCCAAATTAATTGTAAATTAATTTAATTAATAAATCGGTTTTAATAAAATTAAAATCGGTAACCCGGATCCCACTGTAAAACCCCAACAGTGGTATCAGAGCCATTATCACCGCGCGCAAACCAGATTCGGTCTTTTCGTGACCGATAGTTCGCAATTTCGACTTAAATCCAAATTGCGAATTAGAATTAATCTAATTTGTTATTTTAATTCTATATATATTTTATTGTGTGTTACGGCCGACCCCTCCATTTTATATGAATGTGTAAATGTTTTGGCGTGTATTGTTTTTCTCTGTTTGGCCCAAGTTGTTGGCCCAATTGGCTGTTTTTTATTTTGGTTCATGGACCCGTTTTTGGGTTTCAAAGTTGTACAAATTTAGAGCTAGGTTACTAGAAGTAGTTTTAGTAATTGTAAATTTGTATGTAACCAAAAGTCGAAGACTGGACACACGCAAGAGGGATGTCAAAGCAAGTGGGAGCTGAACAGGATTCCAGATCGCACAGAGTTGCCATCTCGATCGTTCACCATTTTATAATTTAATTTATTTTTAAATTGTCCCATATGATCTCGCTTGTATGGCTCGAGCGAGATCAAGACCTTATGCCGTTTAACACACAATATGCCATTCGCGACAACTTAGTAATTTAATTAGGTTAAATTAATTTACTGGTCCCGAGTGGAGATAGGGTTTTATCGTTCGTGTCTGACGATGATTAAATATTAAAAGTAATTAATATCCCTATTTGGTAATTCTTTAAAACTGGTAGTTCGTGCCATCCTATCTCAAGTTGAACTTGGAATGTATTTACCGGAGCATCAGTGTTGGAGTATTTCAACACCGCACTTGGTGCCGAGGGTACCTTCTAAGGTGAATGACATTGGAGTATTTCAACACCGTGTCATCACATCGACCATTTAGGACTACTATCGCTTTAAACGTATATGTTCGTGGTGTTGGAGTATTTCAACACCGCGCCACGGATGTGTACTGCTAAAGTGGGCACGGATGAGGCTAAACGTATCGCAAAATACAATTGTATGTATATAGCGGCCTCATACCGAGAGTTGTGACTTGAGTCTCACAATTGACAATCGTTGTCAGTTTGTTTACACGGTTTTGCTCCTGAGGCACATTTGGCGGTCTCAAGTGATCTCGTCTAAACGAATTCTCATTTTCTTAAAATAAACCTTACCAACTTATTTTAAAGAAAAAATAAACATCGAAAATACTGATTAAATTTACTTTGCTTATTTTCAGAAGGCTAAAGAAAACTCACCACCATTAAGTTCAATGGTACAACTCGACCCCTTCACTGAGTCTGGCTTTCTCGCATGGCAGACAACCCTGAGGAACCTTTTAAGGCTCTTCGGGAAACTCTATGTCATTGACCGACCGATCGCGAGTATTCCATCTTACTTGCTAAATGAGAACTCGCGGTCTGAGCTCCAAAAGCACACTGACGATGATAAGGACGTCACTGACCTGATGTTGTCCAGCATGACTCAGGATTATCGGTACAATTTCATGGGGATGTCTGCTTATGACATCGTTCGTAAACTCAAGGATTTATTTGAATTGAGTCAGAGGACTGAGCGAGCTGATGCACTTTCGCAATTTGTGAACTGCTCTATGGCTAACGACTCCTCTCCATACGATCATGTCATGCTGATGAAAGCGTATCGTGACAGACTGATCGACCTTGGCTACTCCATCTCTGACGGGATGGCTCTTGATGTAGTACTCAGATCTTTGCCAGAACATTATCGTATTCTTGCGATTAATTGTTCGGCTCAGTCGATCGAGGAGGTCATTCCGTTGATACCCAACGTGAAGATCAGGACCACGCCCGACGTGCTCAAGGTTACGAAAACAAAGATCTCCAAAGCCAAGAAGGTTAAAGAGGGCAAAGGCAAGAAACCACAGGTTCAGCCTCCTGAGGAGCGCCTGTGCTATGAGTGCAACAAAATGGGACACTGGCGTCGCAACTGTCCTGTTTACCTTGCAAAGCTGAAGATGACCAAGAACTCTAATATGGGTTTCTCATCAGGTATTTCAATAAACGTTATTGAACTTTTCACTGTTTCCTCCAATTCATGGGTATTTGATACTGGATGTGGTTTCCACATTGTTAATGTTTTGCAGGAACCTGAGAAGTGGAAGAAGACAGAACGAGGCCGCATGGACCTCATCGTTGGTGACGGGAAGAAGGTCCCAGTACTTGCTACTGGAACATTTTCTTTTTCATGTTCTTCAGGCCTTGTAGTTAATTTGATTAACTGTTTATATGCACCTGGTTTATCCAGGAACATTATTTCTGTCTCTTCATTGTTTGAACAAGGATTTCGGTATAAATTTAATGGAAATGTGATTTCTGCTTACCTTAATGATATCTTTTATTTCGAGGCTAAACCTCAACATGGAATATATGAGATAGATGTTCAAACAAACGACCAGCTCTATCATGTTTCTAAAAGAAACAAAGATGATAGTAACGAATCCTCGTTATGGCACCATAGACTTGGTCACATAAGCAAGGCCCGCATCAAGAAGTTGCAAACTGCTGGCATTCTCGAATCCCAAGATGCAGATTCCTTTGATGAATGCGAGTCATGCTTATCTGGTAAATTAACCAAGTCACCCTTCACCCACACAGGTGAACGGGCCCAAGGTTTGTTAGGCGTTATTCACACCGATGTGTGTGGACCCTTTCGAACCGAGACGAGAAATCGTGAACGGTACTTCGTGACTTTCATCGATGACTACAGCAGATATGCCTATGTCTATCTGATGAAACACAAACATGAAACTTTTGAAAAGTTCAAAGAGTTTCAAAACGAAGTACAAAATCAGCTAACTCGAACTATTAAAATACTTCGATCAGATAGAGGCGGTGAATACCTAAGCGCTGAATTCCTAAATCATCTGAAGGAATGTGGAATCGTTTCACAACCTACTCCACCTGGCACACCCCAGTTAAATGGCGTTAGTGAGAGGAGGAATCGAACTCTGCTTAACATGGTTCGATCGATGATGTGCAGGACAACCTTGCCGCATTCCTTTTGGGGATATGCCATCTTAACCGCCGCTCGCCTAATAAATCTGGCACCGACCAAGAAAGTAGGGAAGACCCCATATGAGATATGGCATGGTTCTCTTCCCAAACTTTCATACCTCAGGGTATGGGGATGTGATGCTTATGTCAGCAGTGATTCTGATAATAAGCTCGATCCTCGAGGCGAAAAGGTAACTTTCGTTGGATACTATGGTAATACCGGTTATTACTTCTACCATCCCGATGCAAACACTGTTTCCATCAAGCGGAAAGGTAAGTTCCTTGAGAAAGAATTTCTTACTCGAGGAACAAATAGTGATCCAGTGGATCTTGAAGAAATTCGAGATTCACCTAACCCTGAAGCAGTCGATGTGTCTGACCGACAAGTTGTTGTCGCACCATCAGACCCAAACACAAGCACAAGCGTTCGTAGGAGCGAAAGAATACGACATGAGCCTGATAGATACCTTGGATATCATGAGGCCTTCGATGTTCTATTAATAGCCGATTCTAACGATGAACCTATTAATTACAAAGCTGCTATATCAGATCCGGAATCTGATAAATGGCTTGAAGCCATGAACGCTGAGATGCAATCTATGCGTGACAATCACGTCTGGGACTTGATTGAGCTACCCCCCGGTACACGGGCAGTAGGGAGCAAGTGGATCTTTAAAAGAAAAACTGCCATGCATGGAAATGTGCAAACCTACAAGGCACGGCTTGTAGCGAAAGGTTTCACTCAAACTCAAGGGATTGGTTATGATGAGACCTTTTCGCCCATTGTCATGATCAAATCGATCAGGATTCTCCTTGCCATAGCCGCATACCATGACTATGAGATATGGCAAATGGACGTGAAAACCGCCTTCCTGAACGGACAACTCGAAGAAGATGTCTATATGGTTCAGCCTGATGGTTTTGTCGATCCAGAGAATCCAAACAAGGTTTGCAAGCTTAGCAAGTCCATTTATGGACTCAAGCAAGCATCTCGAAGCTGGAATCTTCGTTTTGATCAGAAAGTCAAAGAGTTTGGCTTTGAACAAAACAAAGATGAGCCTTGTGTTTACAGAAAGGCAAGTGGGAGCGCTGTATCATTCCTCGTACTGTACGTGGACGATATACTGATCATAGGAAACAACATACCCATGCTTAACGAAGTTAAGAAGTGGCTTTCATCTTGTTTCGCTATGAAAGACCTTGGAGAAGCCGCTTATATTCTGGGAATCAAGATTCACAGAGATCGATCTAAGCGCCTTTTGGGACTCAGTCAAAGCACATACATAGATAAGATCATAGCTCGGTTCAATATGAGTAACTCCAAGAAAGGAGCAGTTCCCATGACCAAGGGAACAATATTGGACAAATCTCAGGCACCTAAAACGGAGCGCGAGATAAGCCAAATGGCATCGATCCCATTTGCCTCTGCTATTGGATCTATCATGTACGCCATGCTCTGCACACGACCGGATGTCTCGTATGCATTGAGCGTGACAAGTCGGTACCAACAGACGCCAGGGCTAGCTCACTGGACGGCTGTAAAGAACATACTGAAATACTTGAGAAACACCACTGACATGTTTCTCGTATTCGGGGGTGTAGATGAGGAGCTCACTGTAAGATGTTACACTGACGCCAGTTTTCAGACTGACCGAGATGACTCTCGCTCACAGTCAGGATTCGTATTCACTCTTAACGGAGGGGCTGTTTCTTGGAGAAGCTCAAAACAGCCAGTAGTAGCTGATTCTACTACTGAATCCGAATACATAGCCGCCTCAGAAGCTGCTAAAGAAGCCGTGTGGATGAAGAAGTTCATATCCGATCTCGATGCTGTTCCAAGTATTAGGCAACCCATCAAGATGCTGTGCGATAACACTGGCGCTATAGCTCAAGCCAAAGAGCAACGGTCCCATAAGATGGCCAAGCACGTACTGAGGAAATTCCACTACATAAGAGAAGTAGTCGACAGAAATGAAATCAAGATAAGCAAAGTACACACAGATCAAAACTTAGCTGATCCCTTCACTAAGCCTATGACTCAGGAGACTCATATACGCCACAGAGAAGCGATAGGGCTTAGATTAGCTAAAGACATGTTTTGATTCAGTATTTGGATGTATGAACACCAACAGTTATCTGTATTATTCTTATTCCATCTGTTTTATGCAATAATGAATTACATAACTGTGTTCAATATTTGTACGTTTAATCCATGGACAATAAGTTCTTGTCCTAAATGTCCGTAGTCGATTAGTAAGTGGGAGCTATACTAAAGTAAGACTATTGTGACTGGTTGAACTTTAAAGTTGTTTAACGTTCAAACTCACAGACCTCATTGGTGAATGACGTTGGACGTAACTCGCATCATGCAACGCAAACATGGAAAACTTGCCTGCTTGATTAAATGCATGCTCTAATGTATCCTTAGACCTGAGACGCATATTCGAACTCCTCTCTACTAAAGAACATTCTTTGATTGTAGCCTAACGTTGTCGCGTAACTGCCAGCCATAACGGCTACTTTTGGGAATGGCTCTGAGGTTTAGTGGGAGCTGTATGCCTCAACAAGGGATTCTGTACTCTTGCTTCGGCAACAGTTAGACATAAAGGCGCCCTCGTTGATTCCAAGTGATAAGTGTGAGGCCTCACCCAAACTTACTGTGTGTTTGTTGGATCACTTCGAATTGTATCGAGAATGAAAATCGATGAATAAAAACATGGGAGTCCATGTCCCATAATTCATCAATGTCTTATACAGAAAGGAACATATGACAATGAATGCACAAGTCGTGAGTCTGCTTGATGGTCAATCAGATATACTTTGGCAAACGACTTAAAGTGTCAATATTAGTTGGTGTGGCTATGCATAGCTAGAGTGCCTCTGGCTGCGCTCGTTAAACTGTCGCGTTCAGTCCAAGTGGGAGACTGTTGGATATATGGTGTCCTGACCCGACAGATTAACGAACCCGACCGATATTGACCCGTAAGAGTTACACCCGGGTCAACGGACTATTATATCTAATTAATTGTTAATTAGAAATAAACGAACTAAATGGTGAATTAAATAAATATTAATTATTTATTTAAATCGACAAAATCTATCGGTTCAAAAATACTCGGTAATTAAAAGACGAACCGATCAGTTGTTACCGGATTAACAGACTGATCGGTTGGTGGATTAAAGGAGATCGCGACCGGGCCCAGTCCGTCTGGCCCCGGTCCGCGAATTTAATATTAAATGAGAAAAGGAGGAGGATTGAAACAGAAGTTACCAAAAAACCCTAATCTCCTCTCTCTCTCTCTCCCTGCGCCGAACCCGCCGAAGCCGGCTCCTCCGCCGTCGCCGCCCAGTCTCCACCCCGTGATCCGTTCGTGATTTCCGATGGATCCCCGTCTTGCCAGTATCTGTGCCCGACTCGAGAGCGAAGCAGTCGCAGCCCGAGCCGAAGCCGCAGCCCGAGCCGAAGCCGAAGCCGCAGCCCGAGCCGCCGCCGCGGCTCAAGCCGCCGCCGCCGCCGCTGCCCTTCACCCGCCGCCGCGCGACCACCGGCCGGTGGTTCTTGCGCTGCCGGCGCAGCCGAGACCACCGCGCCCGGTCGCGTCGTCGTGGTCGGCGCCGCTCTACCCGTCCGCCGCCGCCGCCCCTCCTCCGATCTCCGGCGAGTCGTTCGTTGTGGGATCGGTCCCGGTGGCTATCCCGACGGAGAAAGTTTTGTCACCACCACCGGTGGTATCCCTACCACCGCCGCCGCCACTACCGCCGCCGCCGCCTGTCGCCGCCGCCGCCGATGCCGCCGTCGATGATCTGTCTCGAAGATTCGAGTCAGACGTCTCAGTTCGTCCTAGCGCGAGCCCGTTGAATCCGGGTGTCTCGAGCGGTTGCTCGGATCCCGCCAAGGTATATCTAATTTATTAGATATTTAATTATTTATTTATTTTAAATAAATATATTTTTCTGTGTTTGTCGTGTTTCGGTGATTGATCATGTTACGGTTGCATCCGCGTTTTAATCGTTTCCGCTGCCAAATTAATTGTAAATTAATTTAATTAATAAATCGGTTTTAATAAAATTAAAATCGGTAACCCGGATCCCACTGTAAAACCCCAACAGATCCTTGAGTTCCAAAGCTTCCTAGCATCATGAATCATCAAGAAGATGAGTGATTACTCAAGAGTTTTAGAGAGAGAGTAGAGAGAGAGGGACTTACGGTTTCTAGAGAGAGGAGGGAGCAAGAGAGAGTTTTCCTTGAGAAATGAAAGTAACTAATGAAGTCTAGGGTTGTAAAAGGTGAGTATAAGTATGGAAGTAAGTGAGAAAGGGTGTGTTTGGATGTGGTGTGTGTGTGCTTCGGTTCACACAAAACCGAGAGAGAGAGAGATGACCGAGAGAGGAAAAGAGATGGAGAGAAATGAGTGTTTGGGTCTTGTGATGTTAGATAAATATCTAGTAGAATGAGGGTTAATAAAAGCCTAAGTGTTATGTGTGTGTATGCATGTATGCTAACCGAAAAGAAAAGGGAAGGAACGGGGTTCGGTCCCCTTGGTGTACCGTCGCACACACACACACACACTTGCATAAGGAGGTGGTTCAATTCTAATGGGGTGTATAACTTGGTTCATTCATTAGCAAGAGATAAGGGATGGTTTTGGTGGGAAACTATGGACCTTTGGTCCATAGAACTCATGTACTTGAGGGGACAATTAGCCACCTATATGTTGAGGCTAGGAGGAGGTGACTTGGTAGAGTGTAAAGGTTGATCAAAGTTTATGATTTAAAATGAACGTAAAATGATGAATGGTAATAATGATAAATCCCAAGATGATCGGATCATGCATAACGTTTACCACATAGTTTGGTAAGTTCGATAAACGAATTTGGTTAGTCACTTTATAAATATTGAAGTTCCAGCGACCATTTCGTGCAAAGAAGTCATAATGTTCAAGCATTATTTTCAACATGGATTAAGGCTACGTCAAGGTTATATTCCTATTGTAAATGAATGTAATTATGATAAAATTGGCACGCTGCAAGTAAATAGTTACGTAACAAATAAGTATATATTATCGGTTTAAGTCCTTGGAAACTTACGGATTGTTACAGTTTATAATCTTTTTTCGAAAGCGAATACTTGATTACAATCATATGGAATCAAATTGGACTTCTCAAATTGAAAATAAAGCAATTTCGTGTTTTTACGCAATTTCGGTACACGATTCGTTGTTTACCAGGAATCTCGTATTTGGACATCGTATATCAAATTCAACATTTGTGTAAGTCTAATAATCAATTATCATGTCATGATTCATCGCATACTTGATCGAGTCGTGAAACGTTGGTGAATTGCCCAAAATCGATATGTACGTCAAAACCGACCAAAAACGCATTAAGTGACCTTATGTGTTAATTGTTATGCGTTATTTGACATATTTATATTCATTATGAATGGGTTAAATGTGGTTGATATGATGGATAATGAGAAATGGTGGAAAAAAACGGGACTAAAAAACGATGAAAAACGAAGAGACTGGAGCGAAAAAGGTGAAATTAATAAGATTTTGGTTTGGGTGTGCTCCAAAAGTATGGCTTAGAGCAACACCACTTCCAAGCGATACGCTTGGGCTGATTTTTCAAGGAAAAACCCTAATAAACCCCTTATAAAGTCATCTTAAGCGATACGCTTGGGCTGGTTTTTTCAATAACACCACTTCCAAGTGATACGATTAGATTCATGTCGTGTATGATGTATCATGAATATATCTATGGTTTACCATGTTAAAATATTATATTTGTATGCATGATAATTAGTTTGACTTATGTTGACTTTGTTTGAATTTCCATGTTATTAGTTAAATTAGGACCCTTTAACCCTACCCTTAGTTTAGGATTGGACTCATCTATCATAACATACGTATCACCTCACCAAATCACCATCAAGTCATTGAGTCGGCCGTGTCGTGAAGTTTAACTATTTATTCACTCAATTAATCATTTATTTATTTCGCTCCTTATCTCATCTAGTCGTCGAGGTCGTCTTCGGGTATAATCGTTTTGTGGCGTATTTGTCTATTCATATCTCCTCCATCAGGTAAGTATTCATAGCCCATCTTTCATTTCAATGTTTTTGGGGTACAACATGTATCAGTATTCAAAAAAACCTAAACTCTTTATTATGCAAAATTCTATGCGGTTCTACGTGATCTATGTGTGATATTCTATTGTGTGATACTTGTTGGATTCTGTGTATGGATATTCGCTAATCGCTAATCGCTAATCGCATGTGTACCATTAACCATCGAGCCGTGGCAACAATGATAAATCTATTGACTGACGACCCACCTGGCCTGCCTTGGCTTGGGTGCCGGGTGATTACTCCATTAGCGTCTAGGCTTGGTGCACATCACTTATATGACTTGTTGATCATAATTGGATATTATCGCTTGACTCATTGAATCACAATGTTGTAATCTATGTCGTATGCTAAACCTATGTTTACTCACCAACTACTCGTAGTTAACCTTTATTTTATACATGTTGCAGGTTTTGCTGTTTGATGAGGTTTAGCTTGTTGATGACACATTAGGATGCATGCTGACATAGTGTGACCTAAAACTTAACAAGAATATTCGTTGATTAAATTGTTGTAACCGAAAAGAAAAGGGAAGGAAAGGGGTTCGGACCCCTTGGTGTACCGTCGCACACACACATACTTGCATAAGGAGGTGGTTCAATTCTAATGGAGTGTATAACTTGGTTCATTCATTAGCAAGAGACATTTTGGTGGGAAACTATGGACCTTTGGTCCATAGAACTCATGTACTTGAGGGGACAATTAGCCACCTACATGTTGAGGCTAGGAGGAAGTGACTTGGTAGGGTGTAAAGGTCGATCAAAGTTTATGATTTAAAATGAACGTAAAATGATGAATGGTAATAATGATAAATCCCAAGATGATCGGATCATGCATAACGTTTACCACATAGTTTGGTAAGTTCGATAAACGAATTTGGTTAGTCGCTTTATAAATATTGAAGTTCCAGCGACCATTTCGTGCAAAGAAGTCATAATGTTCAAGCATTATTTTCAACATGGATTAAGGCTACGTCAAGGCTATATTCCTATTGTAAATGAATGTAATTATGATAAAATTAACACGTTGCAAATAAATAGTTACGTAACAAATAAGTATATATTATCGGTTTAAGTCCTTGGAAACTTACGGGTTGTTACAGTTTATAGTCGTTTTTCGAAAGCGAATACTTAATTACAATCATATGGAATCAAATTGGACTTCTCAAATTAAAAATAAAGCAATTTCGTGTTTTTATGCAATTTCGGTACACGATTCGTTGTTTACCAGGAATCTCGTATTTGGACATCATATATCAAATTCAACATTTGTGTAAGTCTAATAATCAATTATCATGTCATGATTCATCGCATACTTGATCGAGTCATGATATGTTGGTGAATTGCCCAAAATCGATATGTACGTCAAAACCGACCAAAAACGCATTATATGAACTTATGTGTTAATTGTTATGCGTTATTTGACATATTTATATTCATTTTGAATGGGTTAAATGTGGTTGATATGATGGAGAATGAGAAATGTTGCAAAATAAAAAAAAAACAGGACTAAAAAACGATGAAAAACGAAGAGACTGGAGTGAAAATGGTGAAATTAATAAGAGTTTGGTTCGGGTGTGCTCCAAGCGTATGGCTTAGAGCAACACCACTTCCAAGCGATACGCTTGGGCTGATTTTTTCAAGTAAAAACCCTAATAAACCCCTTAT
This sequence comes from Deinandra increscens subsp. villosa, assembly GCA_039602395.1. Lineage (NCBI taxonomy): Eukaryota > Viridiplantae > Streptophyta > Magnoliopsida > Asterales > Asteraceae > Deinandra > Deinandra increscens. Next base: position 52,285,256 of record JBCNJP010000024.1, on the reverse strand, counting down.
AAAACCATCTTAAGCGATACGCTTGGGCTGATTTTTCCAATAACACCACTTCCAAGTGATACGATTAGATTCATGCCGTGTATGATGTATCATGAATATATCTAGGGTTTATCATGTTAAAATATTATATTTGTATGCATGATAAGTAGTTTGACTTATGCTGACTTTGTTTGAATTTCCATGTTATTAGTTAAATTAGGACCCTTTAACCCTACCCTTAGTTTAGGATTGGACTCATCTATCATAACACACGTATCACCTCACCAAATCACCATCAAGTCATTGAGTCGGTCGTGTCGTGAAGTTTAACTATTTATTCACTCAATTAATCATTTTTTATTTCGCTCCTTAACTCATCTAGTCGTCGAGGTCGTCTTCGGGTATAATCGTTTTGTGGCGTATTTGTCTATTCATATCTCCTCCATCAGGTAAGTATTCATAGCCCATCTTTCATTTCAATGTTTTGGGGTGCAACATGTATCAGTATTCAAAAACCCTAAACTCTTTATTATGCAAAATTCTATGCGGTTCTACGTGATCTATGTGTGATATTCTATTGTGTGATACTTGTTGGATTTTGTGTATGGATATTCGCTAATCGCTAATCGCATGTGTACCATTAACCATCGAGCCGTGGAAACAATGATAAATTTATTGGCTGATGACCCACCTGGCCTGCCTTGGCTTGGGTGTCGGGTGATTACTCCCTTAGCGTCTAGGCTTGGTGCACATCACTTATATGACTTGTTGATCATAATTGGATATTATCGCTTGACTCATTGAATCGCAATGTTTTAATCTATGTCGTATGCTAAACCTATGTTTACTCACCAACTACTCGTAGTTAACCTTTATTTTATACATGTTGCAGGTTTTGCTGTTTGATGATGTTTAGCTTGTTGATGACACATTAGGATGCATGCTGACATAGTGTGACCTAAAACTTAACAAGAATATTCGTTGATTAAATTGTTTTAACTTCCTTAGAATTATCATGTGTAAATTATATCTTTTGAAATGAGTTGATTAAGAATATCGCAATATTAAATAGTATTGTGTACATCTGGACAATTATCGCGCCCTGACATCTTCCGCCGTCAGTCGGCGTGTGACATCCTCAACCGATTTGTGACACCCGGCAAATTCAGGTGAATTTTTCTGGACAAACACGAACATGAACAATTATTTATATCAAACACGCATTCATTCATATATCTAATAGGAATTTTAGATGGGTCATCGAGTCCACGAATAATCACACACGGGTTGAGTCGGTCCTAATCGTTGGTGACTAAATTACTAAAACGCTATTAAATAAAAACACAATGTGCATAACTACAACTCCATGATTTTATGTGTACATGTGTGCTATTTGGTGTTAGATGATTATGATTTCATGTGGAACTATGTGTTACTAGAATTACACGAACCGAACATGTATATATACGTCGAACTTAGATTAAGCCGTGCTTGCATATTAAATATTGGTTAGAAGGATGAAGGGACCTTAATTGAAAACTTGGTATACTTGATGGAGGGATACGTAACACCTCAATCTAAATCTTTAGATTGAGATATACTTGATTTGAAATTTAGATAAATATTTTGATTTGAAATTGTGATAACCACAATCAAATTGCCGAAATCACAGCCTCCTCCCCCTTTTATTTATCCCATTTAACCGGCTACTCCTCCCCCTCTCCCTAAAAAATTACGCAGCCCCTCTCCCCTCCCCTTCTAGCTATCGAACTCAGCCTCATCCCAGCCCCTTCGCTCGATTTCTGGACTTAACAAGGCTGTACTACAGCCCTAGTAGGATCGCAGCACTCCAGGAGGTCGTCACGGGCAAGCAACTCGAAGGTAATCATCTTTTGGTTTTAGTACTTTCACATCGATAACTTACGGGTCGATATCTTACGGGTTTAACCTCTGATCTTGTGTGTGATAGAGATATTTATTTGCTTGGGGGCTGGGGCTGTGAACAAATATATATTTCGATGCTTTAATAAATTATTAGTCACGGGTGTATATAATCTATGCTACTCGAAACACATACGTACGTAGTCCTCGATTCCGTATATTCACATCCTAGAGCCATCGCATGATCACAATAAACCATGATGAAAAACTAATGATTCTAAACTGATTTCAAGTGTTGAATCACATTAATTATCGATCAGAAATTTTAGAATGTTAAGCTTTAGGTTCTGGTTCGTTAATGGGGTTTGGAGAAGATGACATCAAATCTATGTGTTAAATACATTGCAAACCAGGTTATAGAACAATTAAATTATAGTCCAGCCGGTACACCACGCATGTTCTAACCAGAAGGTCGCTGGTTCGAACCCAGCGACTAATATTTCTGTGTCTTTTTGTTCCTTTCTAAATCCTGTAGTTAATTTAGTATTAACAGAACTGGTTAAATAACTTACAATCAGATTTTTTAAAAAACAAAACAGAAGTTGGCTGGGTGGTTAGGGTGTAAGCGTGGAGATTAGAGGGTCACGGGTTCTAATCCCGTACCCAGCGACTATCTTTGTTTCATTTTCTTTTTTTGTGTTGCAGTTAATTTGAGATGAGTATAACTGGTTTAAGGTATTTGAATCTAACTAATTAAAAAATGGGAGACTGACCTGGTTTGTAATACGCGTGTATGGGAACTGGTGGGTCGCAAGTTCAAACCTTGCGCCGAGCAGTTTTGTTTCTTTTTTATTCCTTATTTAGTTAATCCTTTAAATCCTCCCCATAAGTGATATAAAGCATGTATTACATAGTATTAGCGATAAATAAGTTGTATGTTTCCATGAGAAGGGTATTTTTAAGGCAAAAATTTATGACACACAATTTATATAATTAAATTTCTAAAAAAATTGTACTTAATGACCTTATGACACCGCAAGGTATCTCGTATGTTAAAAAGGTTATGTGATTGTGTGATCTTAGGAACTTTATTAATCGAGCTACATCATGAATGATTTCGTATGTGGTTAACATAATTATTTAAACGTGAAAACATTATGTGCTTATTGTTACCCCTTTGTAATAACTAGGATGCATGCTAGAACCGTTTAACATGTGCTTGCCTGTTATAATTGGAAAAGATTAACCGAACAAACAAACCCAATTATTAACGAGTCACCAACGTGTCGTCGGGGTCGATTGAGTCAGTCTCGTTGTTCATTCACTGTAGTCTTACACGTTCACAAACATATAGGTGATTCGTAGGAATTCATCAACAGTTTTATTTGAACTTTCTTGCCGAGCTCCCAAAGGTGAGTTCTCGAACATTTTTCTCTGAATATTTCATTTAGAGAAGGAACATGCTACAAACAGTTTGGTAATATAATTGTATGGCTGATCACGTATGTGCGAACATATAACACGAATTACAAGTCCTTACATTTCGAACTGTTAGTTTATGAGAAAGCGAGGTAATCTTTGGTAGTACTACTGGGTTTGACAAACCCCACCCGCGTTAGTAGCTCTAACTCGACAGGATGTTGAACGGGTTTAATATTAGCCTAGACAGTATCATCATCGTCCGTGTTAGGCGATGGTGGAAGGCATTACAACACAAACAGTCACGCTTCGGTTGCGAACCACATAGTGATAGCATTATTGGCCTTGCTAGCTACAATTACTATTATGATTACCATGGTACAAACATTTTGCAAACATTGTATTATTCTTGCATTGAAATTATGAACTCACCAGATTTACGCTGACCAACATAGCATGTATTTCGCAGGCCGTTGAGGTACGAGCACGCTAGGATGCATATCATGACAGTTTAAACATTTTGAGTTGCATTTCAACTTTTACGTTTGGGTTTATTTCCTTTTGTGTTTGGTTTGAGGGCTTTTGCGCAACACTTTTACTTACACTTTTCGCTTCCGCATTTCTTAAACTATTTTTTTTGGTGTGTTTTCATGGTTTGGTATGACTAATGACTTGGATCCACCGAGCAGCTGAATCGCTTCGTGGGATGGACAAACAGTTAGAAACTAAAGCTAATGGGGCAAGGTATTCCCGAGAGCGGTTATGGGTCCCCTCCTTTGGAAATCTGCGTAAGCTAGTAATGGATGAATCTCATAAATCTCGATACTCAATCCATCCTGGTTCAGATAAGATGTACCATGATCTAAAGGTAGCTTACTGGTGGCCAAACATGAAAGCAGACATCGCTACCTATGTGAACGAGTGCTTGACGTGTTCCAAGGTTAAGGCAGAATATCAGAAACCATCGGGGTTACTTCAGCAACCAATAATTCCCAAGTGGAAGTGGAAACACATATCAATGGACTTTATTACAAAGTTACCAAAGACCTCTAGTGGTTGTGACACTATCTGGGTGATCGTCGATCGACTAACAAACTCCGCATATTTCCTGGCCATTAAGGAAGAATACAAGACGGATAAGCTCGCTAAGATTTATGTAAAAGAAATCGTATCTAGGCACGGGGTGCCAATCTCCATTATATCGGATCGGGACGCCCGATTTACCTCACACTTATGGAGATCACTGCATAAAAGGTTGGGTACACGACTTGATATGAGCTCGGCATACCACCCCCAAACAGATGGCCAAAGCGAGCGAACTATTCAAACACATGAGGACATGCTGAGAGCATGTGTTATAGATTTTGGGAACAGTTGGGAGACTCACTTACCCCTAGTGGAGTTCTCTTACAACAACAACTACCACACGAGCATTCAAGCAACACTATTTGAGGCACTGTACGGAAGAAAGTGCCGATCACCTATCTGCTGGACGGAAGTTGGGGATAGCCAACTCACCGGTCCAGAACTGATACTCGAGACGTCAGAAAGGATTGTTCAGATCAGGAACCGAATGAAGGCGGCTAGGGACCGTAAAAAGAGTTACGCAGACCAAAGACGAAAACCACTTAAGTTTGAAGTTGGTGACAAAGTTCTTTTGAAAGTGTCACCTTGGAAATGTGTCATACGCTTTGGAAAACGTGGCAAACTAAACCCACGCTACATTGGACCTTTTGAAATTGTCAGCGAAGTTGGCCCGGTAGCGTACGAACTAAACTTACCAGAGAAATTACGTGGGGTACACAACGTCTTTCACGTGTCAAACCTGAAGAAGTGTCTATCAGATGAAAGTCTAGTAGTACCACTAGACGAGATCCAAGTCGATGAACAATTACGCTTTATCGAGGAACCGGTTGAAATCATGGATCGTGAGGTCAAGATGCTCAAACGCAGTAAGATCCCGATAGTTCGAGTTCGCTGGAACTCGAAACGTGGACCAGAGTTCACGTGGGAACGCGAAGATCAAATGCGAAAGAAATACCCACAACTCTTCGACAAACAACCAACGACGAGTAGAGGTACGAACTAAATTTCGGGTCAAAATTTTCTTCAACAAGGGGATGATGTGACAACTAAAAATTTTATTTTTCTTTGTGTCTAGCGAACGAGCAACGATCTTAATTTTTGGGACGAAAATTCCTTCAACAAGGGGATGATGTGACACCCGGCAAATTCAGGTGAATTTTTCTGGACAAACACGAACATGAACAATTATTTATATCAAACACGCATGCATTCATATATCTAATAGGAATTTTAGATGGGTCATCGAGTCCACGAACAATCACACACGGGTTGAGTCGGTCCTAATCGTTGGTGACTAAATTACTAAAACGCTATTAAATAAAAACACAAAGTGCATAATTACAAATCCATGATTTTATGTGTACATGTGTGCTATTTGGTGTTAGATGATTATAATTTCATGTGGAACTATGTGTTACTAGAATTACACGAACCGAACATGTATATATACGTCGAACTTAGATTAAGCCGTGCTTGCATATTAAATATTAGTTAGAAGGATGAAGGGACCTTAATTGAAAACTTGGTATACTTGATGGAGGGATACGTAACACCTCAATTTAAATCTTTAGATTGATATATACTTTATTTGAAATTTAGATAAATACTTTGATTTGAAATTGTGATAACCACAATCAAATTGCCGAAATCACAACCTCCTCCCCCTTTTATTTATCCCATTTAACCGGCTACTCCTCCCCCTCTCCCTCAAAAATTACGCAACCCCTCTCCCCTCCCCTTATAGCTATCGAACTCAACCTCATCCTAGCCACTTTGCTCGATTTCTGGACTTACCAACGCTGTACTACAACCCTAGTAGGATCGCAGCACTCCAGGAGGTCGTCACGGGCAAGCAACTCGAAGGTAATCATCTTCTCGTTTTAGTACTTACACGTCGATAACTTACGGGTCAATATCTTACGGGTTTAACCTCTGATCTTGTGTGTGATAGAGATATTTATTTGCTTGGGGGCTGGGGCTGTGAACAAATATATATGTCGATGCTTTAATGAATTATTAGTCACGGGTGTATATAATCTATGCTACTCGAAACACATACATACGTAGTCCTCGATTCCGTATATTCACATCCTAGAGCCATCGCATGATCGCAATAAACCATGATGAAAAATTAATGATTCTAAACTGATTTCGAGTGTTGAATCACATTAATTATCGATCAAAAATTTTAGAATGTTAAGCTTGAGGTCCTGGTTCGTTAATGGGGTTTGGAGAAGATGACATCAAATCTATGTGTTAAATACATTGCAAACCAGGTTATAGAACAATTAATTTATAGTCCAGCCGGTACACCACGCATGTTCTAACCAGAAGGTCGCTGGTTTGAACCCAGCGACTAACACTTTCTGTGTCTTTTTGTTCTTTTCTAAACCCTGTAGTTAATTTAGTATTAAAGAACTGGTTAAATAACTTACAATCAGATTTTTTAAAAAACAAAACAGAAGTTGGCTGGATGGTTAGGGTGTAAGCGTGGAGATTAGAGGGTCACGGGTTCTAATCCCGTACCCAGCGACTATCTTTGTTCCATTTTCTTTTTTTGTGTTGCAGTTAATTTGAGATGAGTATAACTGGTTTAAGGTATTTGAATCTAACTAATTAACAAATTGGAGACTGACCTGGTTGGTAATACGCGTGTATGGGAACTGGTGGGTCGCAAGTTCAAACCTTGCGCCCAAAAGTTTTGTTTCTTTTTTATTCTTTATTTAGTTAATCCTTTAAATCCTCCCCATAAGTGATATAAAGCATGTATTACATAGTATTAGCGATAAATAAGTTGTATGTTTCCATGAGAGGGGTATTTTTAAGGCAAAAATTTATGACACACAATTTATATAATTTAATTTCTAGAAAAATTGTACTTAATGACCTTATGACACCGCAAGGTATCTCGTATGTTAAAAAGGTTATGTGATTGTGTGATCTTAGGAACTTTATTAATCGAGCTACATCATGAATGATTTCGTATGTGGTTAACATAATTATTTAAACGTGAAAACATTATGTGCTTATTGTTACCCCTTTGTAATAACTAGGATGCATGCTAGAACCGTTTAACATGTGCTTGCCTGTTATAATTGGAAAAGATTAACCGAACAAACAAACCCAATTATTAACGAGTCACCAACGTGTCGTCAGGGTCGATTGAGTCAGTCTTGTTGTTCATTCACTGTAGTCTTACACGTTCACAAACTTATAGGTGATTCGTAGGAATTCATCAACAGTTTTATTTGAACTTTTCTTGCCGAGCTCCCAAAGGTGAGTTCTCGAACATTTTTCTCTGAATATTTCATTTAGAGAAGGAACATGCTACAAATAGTTTGGTAATATATTTGTATGGCTGATCACATATGTGCAAACATATAACACGAATTACAAGTCCTTACATTTCGAACCGTTAGTTTATGAGAAAGCGATGTAATCTTTGGTAGTACTACTGGGTTTGACAAACCCCACCCGCGTTAGTAGCTCTAACTCGACAGGATGTCGAACAGGTGTAATATTAGCCTAGACAGTATCATCATCGTTCGTGTTAGGCGATGGTGGAAGGCATTACAAACACAAACAGTCACGCTTCGGTTGCGAACCACATAGTGATAGCATTATTGGCCTTGCTAGCTACAATTACTATTATGATTACCATGGTACAAACATTTTGCAAACATTGTATTATTCTTGCATTGAAATTATGAACTCACAAGCTTTACGCTGACCCACATAGCATGTCTTTCGCAGGTCGTTGAGGTACGAGCACGCTAGGATGCATATCATGACAGTTTAAACATTTTGAGTTGCATTTCAACTTTTACGTTTGGGTTTATTTCCTTTTGTGTTTGGTTTGAGGGTGCGCGTTTTTGCGCAACACTTTTACTTACACTTTTCGCTTCCGCATTTCTTAAACTATTTGTGTTGGTGTGTTTGCATGGTTTGGTATGACTAATGACTCGGATCCTGGTTTGTCACACGCCTCGCGGTATAAACCCCGCATGTGGATTTTGAGGGTGTGACACGCTTCCCGAAGACCCTTGTCAAAAATAGAAACAACTTCCCAAACAAACATGGGTTGATAAATTCGGAAGGCTGAACAACAACTTAGCAACCCTATACATGAGCGGAGCAAGATGAGCTCGCATTGAGGATCCCGTAAGCGAGAAAGACATCTCATTAAATCCACCGCATCGGCTGCTCTTTTCACGGCTAAACTACTGATGAAACATGGATCCCGGCTAAAAGCACATCCGAGTTGTTTCACACCCAACTCCGGCCTCCCATTCCTGTTAGGAAATACATCCTCTTTCACCTTTACTCCTTTGCACGATGGCCAAAAAACTCTAGTTTTCAAACGTTAAGTTCAAACCCCAAACATTACCCTCAGAACTAATGATATCTAAAGCTTTAGCCACTTCATAAGCGTCTTCAATAATCGTACCAATATTTTATTATGTAATTTTTAGTTATGCTTTTTATGTAATGTTTATTTATTAATGAATGTTTTTTAATTAGTCTTATGTTACTAAAATATCTAACTTTAGTTTTATTTATTATGTAATATTTTTAAAAATTAAAATTTTATTGTTATTTAACAGTAAATAGAAGCAATGAAGCATAGTGAGTTTAATTTTCTTTTATCGAGTAAAGTGAAATAAAAACGAACAAAATGTGATGCGATAACGTAGAGACATGAAAATAAAGTAAAAATAAAGTAGGATAATATTATATACACCCATAGATTTACATACAAAATAAACTTCTTCTCATAGGAATTGTACCACCAGTTTATTGGTCTACATGGCTTTGTTAGATCGTGTATTTTAATTTTTTTTATCTTTTTTAATCTAAATACAATATATTTTATATAAGAGTTGAGTTTATAACGAGTAGAGTTGTTTAACCTAAATTTTAAGTCATATATTCAATACTTTAAAAGTTGAGTTATAATTTTAACTTAAGCAATATTTTTATCTTTTTATTTTATTTACTTTACGATTTAACAATCCAAATATTTTATAGTTTGTCATCTCTACACAATATAATACATATACAATCTATATATATATAAAAGTTGAGCAATGACACTTTTCTGCATCTACATCATAAATACTATGTACAAGCAACAAAGCCCGATGTATTACATGTTTAAGCATGCGTCATAAATACGTATTTAATACAAATACACCATCATCATACAACATCATCATACACCATTATCATCATATTAGGCCATAATAATGTAGCCTTTAAAATCCCCTACACTTATTTCAACCCATACGAATTCTAATTGAAATGAAAATCGTAAATGAAATAACAAAAATAAATATAGATAATTAATATTAACCCTTCCAAGTTCTTGCAACTCTTGAGTAATAAAGTACTTAATAATTAACATCATAAATATGATAATAATAATAAGCCTTTGGAGTTCTTGCAACTAATAGGCAATAAACATGACCCTTTGGAGTTCTTACAACTCCATTTTAATTAATTAAACACATTTTTATGATCCTATATAAAGGCATGAAGGCCTCATTTGTTCATCCCCCCACCCGCCATCTCCTAACCGTGTAAGTCTTTTATATTTTTTGTTTATGTAATCTTCGTTGCCAACCCTCTCCTTGGTTCCGGCGGGAAGAAAATGTACCGCCGGAACGTTAGACTTTTGTTGCTTTGTCCGACGTGAATAAAATGTAACGTCGGCGGCAACCGGGCTATTTTTTTTAAAAAAAAAATTGTATATTTTGTTATTCTACTCTACTAAATGTTCTCCGTTTTGCATTTGCAGATTCTTACTTCGCATCTCTTAGTAATATCGTTGAATATCGTTCGTTATCATGAGTAGCTTACAACGTATTTAGCTTCAAACTCCCGTGAATACACCCTATAAATGCTTTTCTTGCAACTTGGAACATGCTGAGTTGTACAAACTCCCGATAATGGACCCTGTAAATGTAAAAAAAAAACAAAGCCAAGTGTTATCGTATCATGATGGTGATGATGATGGATGGCTCATGCTGTAAGCCTGTAAGCACATAATTCTTTTTTATTGTGTTGCAACAATCAAGCTCAAATTGAAGCCTCCCTAAAGATTTTCCTACTTTTATTACATCTGAAATATAGGTCCAAAATCATAATAAGCTAAATCAACATTTTACATGATCAATAAAATATAGGTCGAAAATCATAAATAGCTAAATCAACATTTTACATGATCAATAAAACAATGAAAATTATGAAAATCGTAGGTAAAGCACATAGTACCATTACACTATACCTGCAACAAACATGTTTGATTATTGGAATACCATCAGTTTGCCATATGCCTTCTCCAACAGAAGCCCCGAAAAGGCAATCATTAAATTCAAACCCAATCCAAAAAGCCCAAATGAAAAACACACCTTAAAAAAAACAACTGAATTAATAGTACGATGCAAGACTGTTGCAGTGGTTAGTTAAGGTTAAGAATCGAAAATTCTACAATCTGTTCACATATAGTACTTAGGATTAAGTTAATTTGGGGTAAAACCATCATTATTATTTTAAAATCAATTCATGATATGTTCAAACCAGTGGAAGGGAATTACCTTAACACCGAGACCACCGGGAAAGCTTCTCAATCCACTTTAAGCAAAAACAAAACCGGAAAATCTTTTGAATCGGTGTTACCGAGACCTCCACAACACTGATCTGAAAACCAATCGAAGGATTAGGGAATCACCGTATCCGGCGCCAACACCGTCTTCGATTGAATCCTCGCCGACACAGAAGAAATCTAAAAACCTATCAACAGGAGCAACTGTCACCATTGTATTCGAATCCGCGCTAATTCTTGCTCTATTGTTACTAATCATTCTGTTATGTTTACGGAAGAAAAGAAATCAAACATGATGATATTAAAGAAGATTCGAATATGATTATGGATATAATCGGACTAAAGAAGATGAGATTGAGAAGATAAAACAAACCTGATGGTGTTCTTCTTTGATCGTAGTCGAAAGGTAGAGAGGATCCAGGAAGAAGAAAGTAAGGGGCAAATAGAAAATTAGGCCCTACATGGTTAATGAATTATGCATGATTTGCTACGGAATTAGAATTGATTCAAAAAGGAAATTAATCCTTCATCATCCTCATATCAAATCCCAAAATCGTTTATCACCAAAAAAAGTTACAGATTGTTCAAGGTTTATGAATCATCGAATTTCAAAAGAAATCGTCGCCTTTAATATCAAATCTTCTTCACCAGTTCATAAAAAAAAACATCAAATTCCAAAAGAAAACACTTTTTTTTTATATCAAGTCACTGAATCTTCTTCAGCAGTTCATCGCCAAAAAAAAAAAGAAGAAACGAGAACAAAATCGGACCCCCAAATCGTTCTTCAACCAAATCGGACCTCCAAAATCTTTCTTAACCAGTTCATCAAGAGACGATTCAAGCTGTGTTGATCGGTTTTGTACGGGAGTGGTGGCGAACTGGCAATCGGCGATGATGTTGTTTCTAATGATGACGATCGGAACTCATGTACTCACGGGGCAGTGGCGATCGGAACTCATGTACTCACCGGGTGGTGGCGATCGGTGGTGCTGCTGATGGGTAATTTTAGGTTAGGAGATGAACGATTTGGGTTTTAGGTAAATCGGTAGTTTCTGCTGGTTCTTTCTAGGTTTAGATAATTACAATTTACAGATATGGATTCTTTTGTTGAGGGGTAATTTTATCAATTTATTTTTTATACATTTAATTCCATTCACATCTTAACAAACCACCAAACACAACATAAACTTCTACCGGAATCTATTCCAATTCCCTCATATTTCAATTCCATTAAAATGTTTTAATTCCACAAAAAAAAAAAATTGTGAAGCAAACGGGGCCTTAGGGTTTTTTAAGAGGCAACGGGTTAAGATCCGCGAGTTATGAAAACGGGTCGAAAGTCAAACCTAAATAAGCGGATCGCTGATAACATCATCGTGAAGCGAGATGATAGTAGTCAGTCGTCCTTCATCCCTTGGTAAAGTTTGAATTTTGGAATACATACGCGTAAATTGTGTTTCGTTATTTAGATTAATCATTTGATCTGATTTGTTTGGGCGATTAAATCGTCGTTTGCAGGTACCATGCAAGCAGGATGTAAAGTTTCTATGCCCTAGGCGCGTTTGGTTATGCGTTTAACCAAACAATGAATGGAGGATGCCCCACCTTTTTATTATGAGTTTATTTTATACAAATTCTATTAAAATAATTTTCTTTCAAATTATCAATCTTTATTGTAAGCATTTAAATGTATCATAGATATCGATCTGCAATATATTGAAAGTCATATTGCAGAATCCTTTCTTATATAACCTTGGAGGTTGAGTAGAGTGTTCCTACTAAATTTTAGCTAATTTAAAATAGCCTCTAATATTATGTTAAATATTGTGAAAGTGATATTGTTGAATCCTTTTTTATATAACCTTGGAGGTTGAGCAGATTTTCATGACCATATCGGATTTCAAAATCATAAACACATAACAATGGCGTGTTCTTAATATACATCATGGGAATACTAAAAATAAAATCATTAGAAGGGTAAATTAAGAATCGTGTATCTTCCTCGGAGTCATATTCATCAACACCATCACTACTATCCTACAAACCAAAATATAAGATACAATCATAATAAACATTTGAAAAACCCAAGAGGTTTTATTTAATCGGGCACTTGACTAATAAAACAGTGAAAGAACTTCAATGGCAAAACCCTCTTTTCTGAGGGACATGTTGGTCATTATTTCATCAAAACCTCCACATCAGCATTCAAGTCCAATGGAGTAACATCTTGATGATTATGAACTAAAATCAAAGCAGATCAAAGCCATCAAATTTTACTCAAAATGTGCACGATAACAACGGAAATTTAAAAGAAAAGAGAGCGATGTTCGCTAACACCTGAACAAATTATAACTTACCAGCTCAACTGTTTCGGTGGCCCAAGGCTAACTAGAACCTTGAGGCCTCTTTTCAAAGGTTATGTTATAAACTTTTTGTCTCAAACGTGGGACTGACAATAAGTTGATTGTTTCTTTTAAAACAACTTGATTTCTCCTTTTAGAACAACTTGATTTCACATGGAACTAAATAAATTTAACATCTAATTAGTAAACAAATCTCACCGAAATTAACACCTAATGACTAAATAAGTAACACCTAAGGACTAAATAGTTACTAAACACAAGTCTTATCAACTAGAAATCATCTAATTAACACAGGTCTCACACAAATTACTAACACAAGTTATTAAACAGGTCTCACCAAAATGTCAACTAATTAGTTGTTAAAAAATCAAATTCACAACACAAAGACACAAAACAAAAATTAACTAAACAGTTTCTCACATCTGGCAATTGAGTAATTAACAAAATTCATAATCCATTAAAGTCTAAGGTAAACAATTTTAAAATAGGTGAAAGAAATTGAGCAATTATCACATACCTTTGAGAAAGCGATAGATCGACTGAAATATACATAAATGGTTGGAACAGAAGACACAAATCAACAGTAGGAGATTAAGTCTTGAGAACCGATTGAACATAAATCTACAGAGAGAGAGAGAGAGAGAGAGAGAGAGAGTCTGAGACTGAGAGGAGAAACAGAGAAATAGACTATAGAGCACTTAGCAGTAGTCGTCGAACGGTGAGAACCAGGGGCTTAGGCGGTCGCCACTCGCCGGACGTCGGGGATAGCCGAATCATCGATCAGGGGGAGTGAGGGGTGGGAGGCTGAGACATGAGAGAATGCGTATTAGGGTCGGGATTTGGGGCGTTTGAATGTTTGAATGCGTATATGCGAGGATTTAAGGGTCGCTCAAAACAAAAGGCATTAAAAAAAAGTTAAAGAATAAACAATAAAAAACACTGCTAACGGGAATCCAAACTCGAGACTTAAGAGTTGGAATATCACGCTGTAACCATTGAACCAAAGCAATTTTTGGTTTTGTTAGGATTCACTCCTATTATATATCAGGATTCACCTCTACTTTTTTCTATATATTTCTAAAAAAAATCGAAGTCTTATCAACTAGAAATCATCTAATTAACACAGGTCTCACACAAATTACTAACACAAGTTATTAAACAGGTCTCACCAAAATGTCAACTAATTAGTTGTTAAAAAATCAAATTCACAACACAAAGACACAAAACAAAAATTACCTAAACAGTTTCTCACATCTGGCAATTGAGTATAACAGAGTGTTGAATTCATGGGCAATGTTTTCCTAACAAGCTAATGGTGTGAGAGTTTACTAAGTATAGCAGAGTGTTGAATTCATGGGCAATGTTTTCCTTTTTATTCTAAAATATGCATTATACTAAATTGTAAGTGCATTGTGGTAGAGGCTAACGAATGAATTTGGACCTGTGCATACTTTTCCAATTTTGTTTACTGTGTGTAGGGTGGCCATATACATTTAGTACAATTGCTATTTACTAAACTAAGCAAAATTATGTTGTATATTCACTTTAACTATTGGTCCATATAGGTTTTCTTTGTTATTTTTCTAAGTTTTTTTCCCATATGATCTTACACGATATCATATATAGTAAATAATAAATCGTCTCAAGTTTTTAGAATATACACATACATGATGCTTAAGTGCAACGATGTTTTGGCATTAGACATACCTGCATCATAGAAAGAAACTGATCTGCTAAAGAAAAAAAAGAACCTAAGAGAACATGTCACTGATTAAATTAGTTCTAAAGCTGAAATTATCCTCTTAATTTATAGAAATATCACTTTATTACATTTATATATATATCTAAAACTCAACAACATACTAAAAAATTATTTAAGTGTTGTAATGCCCAACCATTAATACATGAGGCATAAGTTCAAGAGAACTTACTGCCTGCTGATGGTGGCATAGTTTTGTTGTATTTAGAGTGATGTACCCGTATTTTAAAATCTTACTTATAGACACAAACGATTTGTTCGCCATGATACATGAAACCTTAAACTAAGATCAAAGTCTTAGTTTAAGGTTTCATGTATCTGGAGACAAATGATCGTATGCTATCAACGATCCCCGACGATGAAAAAAAATACTTGAGCCCAGACAGTATATGTGAATCGGAATACGTCCACCAAGACTTCGATAAAAGTCTATATTCTCCTAATATTCTAAATAGTCTCACTTTCAGGTTTGCCAAACCACAACCTAAGTTGCTTCTGAATGCATTGCATAAATTACTGTCCGTCGAATTTAGTTGTCAAATAACAGTGTATCAAGTTATGTTCTAATTAGTTTATGGTTGATATATATTTTAAAGAAGTAAACTTTTTCAAGCGTAACTAATTTCTAATAGTTCCTCCAAATTTTGGTAGAAGGATAATTGTTTACGACTATTAATAGCGAGTTCGGTGGTAGACATAAACCCACAAATATAAAGGGGTCTACAGCATCCCCAGTAATCAAGAGAAAAACAAACCACCCAATCTCACAGATTACGTTTACTGATAAGCAGAAAACTAGAAACAAAATAATGCAGCAAGTGAACGTACAAAAATACAATTTGGAATCAAATGAAGACAATGAATGGAAAAAAAGAAGCCGGAATGGAAGCCACAAATGATCGTTTTACTAACAGGTAAAAAAGGTCTTCAACCTATGTCACATACTCAATTTATACTCTCAAAATCAATTCGCAAAATCATCATACAAACCATCCACACAAATTCGAAGGTGTAGTCCTGGAGGAAGATAAGATTAGTAATTGTACCAGCAGATTGAAAAATGACAACCAAACATATATATTAATCTTTAATAGCCTACTGTACTGCATGAATAATTAACACCGAAAAGCTCAATCAAGCACATAAATCAATTTAACAAAATCATTCCTATCAAAACCCAAGAAAAAACTGATATGGGTTAAAGGATCAATAAAAAATTAGTAGCTATTGAATTTAGAGACAAGCAGAGAAACGAAACTGTTATTTGCAACTTGCAAGCATGAGGCATGAGAAATCGACAAGAATCAACTGACCGATCTCTTGAGGCTTGAGAGTTGAGGAACCCACAAAAATCCATGGAAGCATGGGCAAATTGCGCCACTTAGGTCAAAAGGAACATATCAACACCTAAAATTAACCAAATATTTGGTTGATGCCCAATACTAATTCAAATCAATTAACGATTTCAAATATAACATCCCCAAATGCATAAATAAAAAAATCACCTTACCTACGACGACGTAGGGTTGCAAGCAGCGATTATCAAGTGCAATCCAAATTGATTAACACACCATCGCCTTCGTCAGGAACGTCGTAGGAGAATGACTGAGGAAAGAGGCAGACATAGAAGGGTTAGGGTGTAAATCTAACTCACTGTTTGAAGGAGTTGCTCACCCGGTCGTTGAAATCAGAAAGAAACAAATGAAGACGGAATGCTTGAAACGAACCAAAGAGGAATAGATACATGTGAAGACGGTGAGAGAGGAGAGGATGTATGTGAGTGACTGGAGAACAATGAAAACTAAATTTAGGGTTTTAGGGAATAAAGAAGAGCAGGTAAGAAATACGGATCTTTAGATCCGTGTGTCTATTATTTTGGGTCAAGCTAGCTATGGGCGGGAAAAGCAATGTAAGGATTAACGTGAGAGTGACAAGTGGCAAGATATCTAATTTTTTTTATTAGAGTAGGAAGATATTCAAATCTTTGCACCATATTCTTTTATTGAGGTTTCAATGGTCTCAAAAGATTTTTATGTACGAAAATAGTTGATAATTCTAAGTATATGCAAGTGGTTGTATATGTCTCTAAGAAAAGATGATAATAGAGGCAAAATTGAAGTTGGCAGTTAGCTTATTTTTACAGACTATGGGAGTGCTGAACACCATCCTTACAAATGTGGAGTTACTCATGTATTCACCGACTCTGGTGTTGCACTATACCAAGACCCCCCAGCATCATTGCACCCTCTCCAGGCCCAGCCAGGTTCACAACGATCTTAGCCCACACTACTTCAAGCAGCTGACAACCCACAACCTGGAGAGTCAGCTACTTTATAATAATAACTTACTATTGCAGTCCATTACTAAAACGCTTTTTCGTAACTACAACATCCATGTTTACAATCAGGAAATTCTAAGGTTTGGACTGACAGAGTTTACGGTTAAACTCTATGGACCGGGCAGGATGGCATCTACCCTCCATTAAGGATGAAAGCAGACTGGGCAGCATTCTTCCAGACAACGGGCCTTCCTCGACACAAGCTGCTGCGCTTCCAACTTCACGAGGAACGTGCCCAACCGGATAAAACTGTCATGTTTGATGTCTGTTAGTATTTGTTGGTTTGCTTTCATGAAACTGATCTAATTTGACAAACTTAAACTATTTCTATGTTACTTCTACACTGTTGACCTACAACTGTTTTTGTAATTATATATGCACGGCGTGCGTTATCTTTAGCAAATACAATGAACATATGACTATTGCTAATATGGATATCATGCTAAGCTGCAATACTCATACACTACATATGTGTCTCCTAAGTTAAAACACTTGCGTAATTTGGGTTCTATTAATAATAAATTATTGCCTAATTTGTCTTCTGTTAATAATAAAGTATACATTTGTTTACGCAGTTCCCAGCTGCTACCACAACATCCATGTTTACAATCAAGCAATTCTAAAGTTTAGACTGACATAATTTACTGTTAACATCCTATGGACGGGAAAGGACGGCGTCTAACCTTGATTAAGGATGAAAGTAGACTGGGCAACATTCTTCTAGACAACGGGCCTTTCTCGACACAAGTTGCTACGCTTCCAACTTGATGAGGAACGTGCCCAGCCGGATGGAACTGCCCTGTTTCATGTCTGCTATTATATGTTGGTTTGTTTTCATGAAACTGATAAACTTTGACAAACCTGTCTCTTTCTATCTTACTTTTACAACTTAGACCTACAACTGTTTTCCTAATTATATATGGATGGTGTATATTATCTTTAGCAAATACACTGAATATATGACTATTGCTAATGCCAAAAAATAGTTAGAGACCTTCTTTACTTACACTGTTACGTTTTTTCCCAAGCACTGGTGTGATCAAAACCATTTCACGTATACAAATATACTGAGCATGTTAGGGTCGGCCAAAGTTCCCCCGGCCGTGCATCGCACGGGCCTGCACACTAGTACATATAGTAAATCTAGTGAAAGAAACATTATTTCAAATTTATCATTTGTCAAACTTATTTAATACAAATAACAGTTACACACCAATCAACCATTATTGTAAGAAAATGACTCGATCTCATGAGGAGCTCAAGAGCTTATTGGCATTAACTAGTGAGATTCTTAAATCTTAATTAAAGAATTAGAATTAAATTATTAGATTTATGAATAAATCCAAGCTTTGACTTGTGAGTGGTGGCAAGGATGTCTCAGTAGACCAGACCCCCCTCTCTCTCTCTCTCATCACCAACAGACCTCCAAAGGCTGCCCCAAACTGTCAGAAAATATAAATGCTAAACAAGAAAATGTATACACCTTTTCTTTAATTTTCTTTTTTCTTCACATTCCAATTTTCCATTTCTGTTTATCAGCAATTAAACCTCTTCTCTATCCATCCATCCATCTATCTACCCATCTCTTCATAGATCCTGCAACTCCAGATCCGGGATTTTGTGAATCCTAGATCAGTTTGCAATGATTTAACTCTCACTTTCAGGTAACACTTTATCCTTTTGTTTCTTGATCATGGTTATTGCACGAATTTTGACCTCATGAGTTGGTTTTTTTTGTTAGTACCAAATAATTCGAGCTAATTTCGCCTGAATTTGCTCCAACCTGTTTTTTGGATGTGGGAATGTGTTCTTAGTTGACATTGGGAAGAGTAATTTGTGAAATTTTAGAAATTATATGACTTTGTTTATGTTTTATGTTCAAGGCATGATTTTTATTGCATATTTAATTGTGGGTTTTTGTGGGGTTGTATTTTCTTGATTCAAAATGCTTCTTTAGTTATCTTTTTATGAAAATAATTGTGTTCTTTGTCTGTTCATAGTAGAATTGAGCAAAGACATGATTTTTATTGCATAATTAGTTGTGGGGTTGTGTTTTCTTGATTCAAAATGCTTCTTTATTTATCTTTTTATGAAAATGATTGTTTTCTTTTTCTGGGTTTAGTACAATTGAGCAAAGAAGTTGACTTTTGGAAGTGAGTTAGGGTTTGGTGGATTATGGGTTGTGTTTGTGGCAAGCCATCTGCCATTGAAGATAGCAGAGAGAGTCCAAGAGAGAGATATGGTGATAAAACTTCATCTGAATTGAGGGTGCCTAGGGTTACATCATCAAGAAGAGAAGATGTCTACAGGGTGAAAACCCAATCGGATAACAATGGTGGATCAATGCTGATTAATAAGCATGTTAATGGCTCGGTCAGACTGGCCGGGGATAATATGGAGAGGAAACGAGATAAACCGGACTCCATTGTTTCCACACACCACCCTGCAATAGGTAGTGTTCCTAGAGCAACCGAAGGAGAACAGATTGCCGCTGGTTGGCCGCCATGGCTAGCGGTGGTTGCTGGTGAAGCTATCAAAGGTTGGGTACCCAGAAGAGCAGATTCTTTTGAGAAATTGGATAAGGTTTGCCTCTTCTTTTTGTGATTGCAGAACTTTATTCCACAATGTATGAACATGATGGATTTTTGTGCAAGTTCTTGTGATATAATCCCTAGAGGTAAGTTTTGAAGGTGTTTGGATATGTGTTTTAATAAGAAGTAATTAATGGGATTTTAAAAATTAGTTAAATCAGATAATCAGGTGCTTAAATTTATGGACAAATAGTCAAATATGTAATTTTATATTTTTCCTAAATCATAATATCCAATTTTCTGCTAGCTATGATTTTTAGATCCTAAATAATCATAAACTGTCGTCACTTTTTGGCAAACACTTATCCAAACACCCGTAAATCAAATCTTAAAGAGTGTTTATAGAATTATGTTACCTTCAAAATGTGCAGAGGTGGCAAGATGGTCAGGTAGACAAAGAAATGGGTAAAAAATTCAAAATGGGTCATTTTTAATACGGGTCGAGATGGTCAGGCTCGATTTGGGTCAACCTGAATTAATGTGTTAATTATGATTATAGAAACAACATTGTTACAATAATATTTCAAAGCAATAACTAAAGAATTTATGCGGTTGTATGACTTGAAAATAGACTTTGGGCAACTGTCAACCAATTCGGCCCATTCTTTAGTTTTTTAATTTTTTTAATTTTTACACACATCAAAATCGACCCATTCATAAGTAAATGGGTCAAAATTCCCATCTCTAATATTGTGTTATGCGATGCGTTTTCATGAGCTGATCATAGTTTTCTTGCTTTTTTTTCCTAGATTGGGCAAGGTACATATAGTAATGTCTATCGGGCTCGTGATCTAGATCATGGTAAAATCGTTGCTTTAAAGAAAGTACGGTTTGACAATCTCGATCCTGAGAGTGTCCGGTTTATGGCCCGTGAAATCCACATTCTACGCAAGCTCAATCATCCAAACGTGATAAAACTAGAAGGTCTAGTAACCTCTAGAATGTCATGCAGTTTGTACCTTGTTTTTGAGTACATGGAACATGATTTAGCAGGGCTTGCTTCTCACCCAAGTCTCAAGTTCACAGAATCACAGGTAAAATACAATTATCCAAAATTTTAAAAACAAAAAAAAACATGTTAATTACTTATCTTCTGTATAATGTTACAAACTTACAATAGTCCTTAAATTATGTTATTTTTATAGGTTAAATGCTACATACGACAATTATTACACGGGCTTGACCATTGTCACAGTAATGGTATCCTTCACCGTGACATAAAAGGTTCAAACCTATTAGTCGATAATAATGGCATTCTAAAGATAGCAGATTTTGGTCTAGCAAGTTTCTTTGACCCGCGTCAAAGTCAACCGTTGACCAGCCGTGTCGTGACATTATGGTATAGACCACCTGAACTTTTACTCGGTGCTACATATTATGGCACGGCAGTTGATCTATGGAGTACGGGTTGCATAGTTGCTGAATTGTATGCTGGCAAACCGATAATGCCAGGAAGAACAGAGGTAAGTTATATTAATAGTTTTGATAATAATGTAACCTTTTTTTTAATTTATTTGTTTAATTGTAGGATTTGTGGATTGTAGGTAGAACAGCTGCATAAAATTTTCAAGCTTTGTGGATCTCCGTCTGAGGATTATTGGAGAAAGTCAAAACTGCCTCATGCCACCATTTTTAAACCTCAACAACCTTACAAACGGGTCGTTGCAGAAACGTTTAAGGAGTTTCCGGGACCTGCTTTAGCTCTCATGGAGACTCTTCTTTCTATAGATCCTGCTGATCGTGGGTCCGCATCTTTGGCTTTGAAGAGTGAGGTGTGCATTTCTTTAGACACAATTGGTATATAATTATATATTTTAAAAGGGTGTTTAAATTTGCATTTTGAAACTGATTATATAATCTTTGGGTAATCAGATTCTGCTCCTTATTGTCTTCATTTTTATGAAAGTGTCCCTAAACGCTTAGAATTCGCCCAAACACTCAAACAAATGATTATCTAATTGTCGCAACATCAAATATCTCGCCCATATTCTTAAACGCGCCCAAACAGTCAAACACAACCCTTTTTTTTAAGAGACTTCACATTTATATATATATATTTTTAAATATTTTTGCAGTTCTTTACTACAAAACCTTTCCCTTGTGATCCTTCAAGCTTACCAAAGTATCCTCCGAGTAAGGAATTTGATGCAAAGTTGCGCGACGAAGAAGCTAGGAGGTACGTGTAACACGTAACTTTTATTCAATTTTTTATATATTTTTTCCTCAAATAAAGGCTATGGTAATTTGTATATTCTGCTAATGATCAAAGTGTTTAATTTGAATTAACAGACAGGCTGCTGCTGGAGGCAAGGTTCACCGACCCGACCCGGAAAGAAGACCCGCAAGGGAGTCTCGTGCGATTCCCGCACCTGAGGCTAATGCTGAACTTGCATCATCTTTGCAGGTTGGTTAATCTTGATTTTTAAAGTATTTTAATCAGTAGTCAAATACCGAATTTACCGTTGATTCTTGACTTATGGGGATGTGAATATACAGAAAAGACAAGGGCAGTCATATTCTCGTAGCGAAAAATTCAACCCACAACATGAAGATTCGGCTTCCGGGTTTCCAATTGACCCGCCAAGACCTTCTCAAGCTATGGAAGAAGATCAAGCCAATAATTTGCATAAACGGGCTTCACATTCCGGGCCATTGGTCCAACGGGCTGCTTGGTCAAAGGTTGGAAAAAAGGTCGAGTCAAACGGGGCGGATTTATCAGCAATGTCAGGGTTAGTAGCCGCTCGGAAAAGTATGATGTATGAAGATCGAAGAGATAGGGACAAAACCGGAACTTCACAACAACTTCCGAGATTGATAAGCCGGTTTCCTGGTTCGCTTAAAGAAGCTTCGTCTAATGCTGCAGGACAGCCTGATGATGATGGAAGAACAGTTGATAAAGATCCGGTTAATGTAAGTTTTTTATTTACAAACAGATGTTATAAAGCAAATTGTCAAGTTTATTAGGAATGAGCAAAAACCCGATTAACTGAAGCGAAACTGAATTAACTGACAAACCCACACTTAAAAAACTGACCCAAACTAATACCGGGGTAACTTTAGGGAATAGTAATCAAGTTTCTCAACTGTTTTACTAAAGTCTCTTAAATTTTTTTGTCCTACCAACTTTCATTAGGTGTTCTAATCACATACCTATTTTTTATAAATTCTAAGTTTTTATAAAATTAAGTGAGGCGAATAAAAGATATAGATGATTATTTTTTTAAAATTAACTTGAACTAGGTGGTAATTGTAATGGAACGGAAATTACTAAATCATCAACAAGTGTTAGAATTGTTCACTTTAAGTCAAATTGGAATAAAATAATTAATAAATATTAATCAATATTCATATATCTTTTATTTGTCTCACTTAATTTATAAAAACTTAAAATTTATAAAATATAGGTACCTGATTGGAACACATAATGAAAGTTGAGTGACTTTACGGAGACAAAAAAAAGTTGGAGTGACTTTAATGAAACAATGGGCAAACTTGGTTACTATTCTGTGAAGTTTTCCTAACTAATAACTGTGTCGATTTTTCGGGTTTGGTTCGGTTTGAACCCAAAACGGACCTATGCACACCCCATGTATCTGGTTAGCTCAAATTCACTATTTCGGGCCGAAAGTTTCAGCCCTAGGTCCATTGTTTTGGGTCAAGTTTTTTCATGACCCATAACCCAACTGAACTCATACATAAAACCGAAACCAAAAACGAAGCAAATCGGTTTCCATTCACCCGAAAACCGAAAAATTCTGGTTTTGGTTGAGTTTAAGTCCAAAAACCGACCCATGCACACCCCTAATTATTTTTTACCCTTTGCGCAGATCGGGTATGGATCCAAGGGCAGCAAGATTCATTACTCAGGGCCGCTACTAGCTCCATCTGGGAAAGTAGACCAAATGCTCAAAGACCATGATCGTCAAATTCAAGAAGCCGTAAGGCGTGCACGTGACAAGACCAAGGTGAGGAAAGTCCAGATGGAAAATTCGTTCTTTTCGGGTCGCTGAGCTGGATATCTATTCATACCCACCGCTAACTCGGATTACGAAGAACTCGTAGGCAAATTCATGTATAATGAGCTAAACGTTTTCACCTGTTATAGTAAGCATCGGGGCGAATTGTGGGCCGATGCTTTTTTCCGCCTCGTGTTCGGGACGGAATGGCGTGGGTGATCGGGGATGCTGAATCTGGGTTTGGAGGATGTAATGTAATCTGTATTTTTAAACAATTCTGGTTTCTAAGATTGATTCAAGTCTGGCCATTTTGCTCTCCGCCTATTTGAAACTTGCTTGAAAAAAACTCGTTCGAAAATGGTGTTGTGTCAACTTCAAAATATCGGCGTCAGTTTAATCGTTTATTCGTTAGTTGAAGTGGTTGTTGTAAATACCGGTGAACATGTTACCATGACGTTTAAATCCTTCCATTTGGAAGGAAGTTGATGCTACGTAGGGTAATCACAATTAAGATGCTTCATATTTGTCATTTTATTGTAATCGTTATTCAAAAATGATATGTGTTATTAAAAAATGATTATGCGTTTGAGCGTTCCCTAAAAAATAAAAAAATTTAACATTTATAATATAAAATAAAACATTGTATAAAATACATGAAACAATATATGAACAATAAAAACATTGAAAAAAATATACCTTTTCGATTATTCTTGGAAATGTCGACCTAACATCGAGTTAAAGAAGTTTTTTATCGGGTTGTCACAGTTTGGCGGGTGCGGGATAGTTAGATTGCGGATTTGAAGTTTGACCTTTAGCTTTTCTTGTGAGTCGGGAGTTGGTTCGGATGGAGTCTTTAGAACAAACTCGACTTTAGTATTTAGGTTACAATGTTCCTTGGTTGTATTTAGGTTACAATGTTCCTAAGTTACAGTAGATTTTATTTTTGAACGGCTAATTTTTATTTTACATCAATTTTCATCATGCCAAGGTTTGAACCTTGATCTTTCCTCAAAGAGGCTTTGCCTCTTACCACTAGGCTATAACCTAAATGGCTACGGTAGATTTTATTAACAAGAATAAGTACACATGTGGAATGCTAAGAGCAGATGAAACAAAAGAATACCCTTTAAGAATATGAGCTACTTTTAAATAAGACAAATAGAACAAAAGAATACCCTTTAAGAATATGAGCTACTTTTAATTTTTTTTTTGGAACGGATGAGCTACTTTTAAATAAGACAAATAGTTACAACACATGTATGAAGAAATGATTAATACAAAAGTAACCTTATACCTATACACATGACTAATGTCTATTTATATTGTTATCCCCCACAAGCGTTATGATAGAGGCCGGAGGCAAAGCTTGTCCCAAAAGAAGTTAAATTGAGGCCTAGCTCACGAATGAACTGATAATCCAAGTTGATATGTTTTGTACGCTTGTGAGCGACCGATTTTTGAGAGAGAAAAGTGCACTTTGGTTGTCACATAATAACGTAGGTCGATCGGGAGGCAAATGTAGGATTAATCTTGATGGGTCAGGTTATGCAAGTCAGGTCAAACAAAATGGATACGGGTCAGCAGAGGTTCTAGATTAAGTCACATGTTTTAATGAGTCATGGTAGTTAGTTAGAGTCAAAATAGTGGGTTAGTGGTTCCTAAACTTTAGATGCAAGTTTGTTCTTTTCTATTTAATGTATGTATTTTTGGTGAATGAAAAAAGCTAAGAGTTTTAACTCATTCTGTTTACGTGAGTTTTTAGAGTGTGATTAGGGCTCTGATTTCCAACATTTGGTATCAGAGCGCTCGGGTTAAACAAGAGGGTTTTGAGAGTCGCTTTGGGAAGAAAGGAAGCAGCCTTTTGGCTGCAGGGCTGGAGATCAAAGAAAGTTTAAAAAAAGAAGCAATGTGAAGTGATGGATTTCCAGATCAGTAAAGAAAGAATACAACAGAGACCGAAAACCGATAGAGACCGAGACATCGGAGAAGATCCGGTGTGAAGAAGACCGTCGTCGGAAAAGAGATACCGGCGTAAGAAAGACCGTACGTTGCCGGAAAAGAAGAACAGAAGCCGTGACAGACCGATCGGTGTGTGACCGAAGATAGAATCTGTTCTCTTCACCGGAAAGTAAGACCGAGACGACCGAAAAGACCGTTAAGCAAGCAGAAAGAAAGACCGTAGCAGGGCTCGAGAAGACCGTGAAGCCGCAACAAAGACCGGTGCGGCTAACTATGACGAAGAAAGAAGACCGAGAAAGAGCTGATTGAAATCAGCAAAGAAGAAAGAAGAAGGAACAGATTTGTGTTATCCAGAGAAGAAAAAAATAACCTGTGTGGTTGATGTAAACAAGAGCCGAGAGACCAAAGATCCGTGTGATCATGTCGTGTTCTTGTGTGAAGTCGAGTGAAAAGAAAAAGGGAGACGAAGAAGACCTGTGTGTTTGTTTTTTTATTATATTTTGACATATGAAAGAAGGATCCTGAGGTGATTACTTTCTTATGTGTGGTGACTAAAGTATGTAAAGGAAAAAGCAAACTTTGCTTTGTCAGTTCAAAGTCAAACAAAGCACTCAAGTGTGCTGTTTGGTACTGTACGAAAAAAAAGGAAGTGAAAAAGAAAAGAAATCAAGAAAGCAAGTAAAAAGATTTGAAGAAAGCAGGCAAGAGACAAGAAGTGTGTGTTCTTGAAGCATGTAGCATGAACCCCGTGTGGTTCGTGTAGCAAGAGCAAGTAGCATGTTAGCAAGCAAGAAAGAACCGGGTAGCAAGTGCAGTAACTGACTCTGGTTTAGCACGTAAACCAAGAACGAAAGCGAGTAGCAAGAAGCAGGACCGACATCAAGATTAAGGAGGTGAATGTAGGATTAATCTTGATGGGTCGAGTTATGCAAGTTTGGGTCAAACAAAATGGATACGGGGCAGCAGAGGTTTTAGATTAAGTCACATGTTTTAATGAGTCATGGTAGTTAGTTAGAGTCAAAATAGTGGGTTAGTGGTTCCTAAACTTTAGGTGCAAGTTTGTTCTTTTCTATTTAATGTATGTATTTTTGGTGAACGAAAAAAGCTAAGAGTTTGAAGCACTAACTCATTCTTTTTACGTGAGTTTTTAGAGTGTGATTAGGGGCCTGATTTCCAACAGCAAGGCATGTAGTTCACGTAGAACATGAGTAACCCAAATTATTTCAGAGGCAGTAGTGGCCATGGCCCTATATTCAGCTTCATAGCTCGAACGAGAGATAGTAAGTTGCTTTTTGGCACTCCAGGATACGAGATTTCCTCCGAGGAATATGGAGTAACCATATATCTTCTTGTTTCAATGCAGCGGGCCCAATAAGAGTCTGAATAACCAAGTATAGCTGTATGTGTTGGTTTGAGGAATACTAGACCATAGTCAAGTGTGCCTTTGATATAGAGAATTCTTTTAATTGCTTGGAAGTGTGTTGTTGTGGGAGATTGCATGAACTGACTCACCTGGTTGACCGAGTATGAAATGTCAGGCCGAGTAATAGTTAGGTATTGCAAGGCACCCAAAAGAAAGCGGTATAGAGTTTAATCCGTGAATGGTTCACCATCATAAATTAAGAATTCGCTAATAGCCATGGGTGTAGCGATTGCTTTGCAATCAAGCATCTGAGCGTGCTCTAAGATCTCAGCCGCATAGCGTGATTGATTTAGAAACAACCCTTCATTAGTGTAGGATGTTTTAAGCCCCAAAAAGTAGTTTAAGTGACCAAGATCCTTGATCGCAATTTCTCCGTTTAGGCATTTTATAAATGCGCAAATAACGGTCTATTGGTTTCCTATTAGGATAAAATCATCAACATAAACGAGTAAGTACAAGATGCATGAGTCTTTACGAAACACAAGGAGAGACGGGCCAGCCTTGCTACACGTGAATTCGTTTTGAAGTAGAAATGTACTTAATCAATAAAACCAAGCTTGGGGAGCCTATTTGAGGCCATGAAGGGCTTTATTAAGATAACATACATACTCGGGAAAACGGGCATCAACAAATTCGGGGGATTTCTCATGTAAACTTATTCACTTAGGTTCCCATGGAGAAACATGTTATTCACATTGAGTTGATGAAGTTTCCAAACATGTATAACTGCTAGGGAAAGCACAATGCGTATAGTTGAGGCATTGACAACCGGACTAAACCTATAAGAGTAATTTAAACCGGGAACTTGACTAAACCCTTAAGCAACGAGGCTGACTTTGTACCGGTCAATTGATCCATCCGAGTGGTATTTTGTGTGATATAACCATTTCAATCCAACTACATTATAATTAGTTGGTCGAGGTACAAGGGTCCATGTGTTATTTAGACGAAGAGCATCCATCTCTTTTTGCATCGCATCATTCCAATGTTTGTACTTTTGTGCCATTTTAAAACTTGTTGGATCACTTTTTGTAGCATGCTATTGAGCTACATAGGATTTGTGTTTTGGTTTCAATATGCCGGCCTTGGCTCTGATGGCCCCGGGATGACCTGCGGCTGTTTTAGATGGGGCAGGAGATTCGGTATGAGGAGAGGGAGGTTCGATCTGATTTGTAAGATTACTGGATCAGGGTGGGAGGTGGGTGAGTTTTGAGGGCTGGTTTGGGGTGTTTGGACTGTCTTAA
This sequence comes from Deinandra increscens subsp. villosa, assembly GCA_039602395.1. Taxonomy (NCBI): domain Eukaryota; kingdom Viridiplantae; phylum Streptophyta; class Magnoliopsida; order Asterales; family Asteraceae; genus Deinandra; species Deinandra increscens. The sequence continues at coordinate 52,256,654 of JBCNJP010000024.1, read as the reverse complement.
AGGCTGGGCCAGGAGCGGTAGTAGCGGGTGGGCTATTTGTGAGACTTAGGATTGTTCTATTGGGTTGGGCTCCTTGGGTTGTATTTTCCGAATCACGATGATGACATAAGGTGCATAAAGTGTCTTTTTGTGGACCAGATCTGTGTGTAAGTATTTGAGGAGCATATGAATGTATTTTTTTTTACCACCAATGTCATCATGGAATTTGGCCACAACTAACGTTGAATATTCAGCTTGGGATGATGATCCTGTAAAAGGGAAAAATTGCTCATCAAAGCGGGCATGTCTTGAAATGTACACCCTGTGAACAGGTATAGAGACAGAATTGAAGAGAGTTGTATTATATATTTTTTACTTGATGATTAATACAAAGAATTGAGCTACAATTTATAGACATAAATAAACATATATATGGAAATGTCGAGGCTGTCAATTTGCTGTGAATGAGGAGGATTTTAGGTGTTGACCCATTATTTTGGGAGATGATGTACCCTCATAATTTGCTGAATATTTTTTCTTTTTTTAACACTCCCCCTCAAGTTGAATAGTGGGATTTCCAAAATTCAACTTGACCAAACATTTGCTGAGGGTTTTTCCGTTAACGGCCTTTGTTAGAATATCGGCCAACTGGTCTTCTGATCGAACAAATGGTAACTCTATGATTTCTGCTTCCAGTTTCTCTTTGATAAAATGTCTGTCAACTTCTACGTGCTTTGTTCGATCATGTTTTACTGGATTTTCTGAAATCTGAATGGCAGCTTTATTATCACACATGATTTTGCTTGTCTCCTTTGGGTGGGCACCAATTTCTTTCAGGAGTTTTCGTATCCATAAGACTTCTGCCACTCCTCGTGCTATCCCTCTGAATTCAGCTTCAGCACTTGAAAGGGCTACCACCTTCTGTTTTTTGCTTCTCCATGTAACCAGATTTCCAGCGACTAAAGTTAAGTAACCTGAGGTTGACCTTCGATTTCCCTTGTCTCCTGTCCAGTCTGCATCGGTATACACTTGAATTTTTAGATGTCCGTTTGATTTAAAAATTACTCCATGAACAGCTGTTCCTTTGAGATATCTAATAATTCTCCATACTGCCTCCATATGAGAAGTTTGGGGTTGGTGCATGAATTGGCTCACTACACCAACAGCATAGGCTATATCTGGACGGGTATGTGAAAGATATATTAGTTTTCCTACAATTCGCTGATATCTTTCCCTATCGGCTAATCCTGCTCCTTCTTCAATATAAAGTTTTTGATTAAACACCATAGGAGTTTCCGCAGGTTTGCAATCGATCATTCCTGTCTCGGCTAGTAAGTCTAAGACATATTTTTTCTGACAGATAAAGATTCCTTGTCTCGATCTTAGAACTTCTATCCCAAGGAAATATTTGAGTCTGCCCAAGTCCTTCATTTCAAACTCCATGAACAAATTCCCTTTCAGCCTCTTTATTTCTTCTTCATCATTTCCTGTAATTATCATATCATCAACATAAATAATTAAGCAAGTTATAAGGTTGTTTCTCCTTTTAAGGAACAAAGTGTGATCAGAGTTGCTTTGTCTAAAGCCATATCTCTTCATGGTTAGGGTGAATCTCCCGAACCACGCACGAGGGGATTGTTTTAATCCATATAGAGATTTTTTTAGGCGACAAACTTCCACAGCTTTGAAGTTCCTTGTGAATCCAGGTGGAGCTTCCATGTACACCTCTTCTTTTAGCTCTCCATGTAGGAAAGCATTTGTAACATCAAACTGTTGAAGTGGCCATCCTTTATTTGCAGCTATGGAAAAAAGAACTCTAATTGTGTCAATCTTAGCGACTGGAGAAAAAGTTTCAGAGTAATCAATACCATATGTTTGAGTGTAGCCTTTAGCTACTAACCGGGCCTTATATCTTTCAACCTTACCATCTGGTTTATGTTTTATTGTGAAGACCCAACGACTTCCTACTGTTCTCTTTCCCGTTGGAAGGACACACTTTTCCCACGTGTCATTTTTAATCAGGGCTTCCATTTCGGTTTTCATTGCATTTTCCCAGTTTTTTATTTTTAAAGCTTGTTCTGCATTGGTTGGGATTTCTTCAGAATAGAGAGAAGACATAAAGGCCTTGGCTTCCTCAGAGAAATTTCCATTGGCCATGTTGGCCATAGGATACCTGGATCCCCGCGATTCCTTTTCTGGAGTATATCGTTTGGGAGGAACGCCTCTGTTGGCTCTTGGTGGTAACACATATCTTTCTACTGATTGTTCCTGTACTTGTTCGGTTGGTTCTGTGACAGTTTCATAGTTAGAAGTAACCGGTTTAGTATGTTCAGATGACTGTGAGTTATGAGTGTTACATACCTCGGATGTCAGGTTGGAATGCTGATCTGGGATGGCACTAGAGTTAGGAGTCTCAGATTGTGTGGAGGTGTGATGTGACTCATCTTGAGTTGGAGTTTCATCATCTTGGGTACTGTGAATATCTCGACAGTTTTTATTATCTTCTTCTGATGTCACCTGGACATACTCCAACCAACTCAGCGTGTCTATGCACTCTCTCTCCCCCTGACCGCTGGGTTGGGGGTGTAGTAATATTCAGTTTCAAGAAAGTTACAGTTCATAGTGGTGAACAGTTGACGGGTCTTTGGGTTATAGCATCTGTACCCCTTCTGATTTACCCCGTACCCGACAAAGACACATTTCACAGCACATGGATCGAGTTTATTCCGATGTGTTTTGGGTATGTGGACAAAAGTAGTGCAACCGAAGATCCGTGGTTCTAGTGTGAGAAAGGAGGGCAGTTTGGTGAATTGTGATAAGGTTTGTAATGGGGTTTTGAACTTAAGGATTTTCGTCGGAAGCCGATTTATGAGGTAGGCCGATGTGGCAAGGGCTTCGGGCCAAAAGCTTTTTGGAACTTGTGATTCAATTAAAAGAGCCCTGGTCATTTCTAACAAAATACGGTTTTTTCGCTCAGCCACACCATTTTGTTCCGGGGTGTGTGGGCACGTAGTTTGATGAATTATTCCTTTTGATTGAAAAAACTGTTTCATGGAGGAGTTAACAAATTCTCCTCCATTGTCAGATCGAAACACTTGGATATTACTTTTGAACTGGGTTTGGATCATGGTGTAAAAAATAATAAATTTGTCAAATACTTCCGACTTATTTTTTAAGAGGTAAGTCCAAGTCATACGAGTGCAATCATCCACAAACAATACGAAAAACCGAAAATTTTGTCCCCCAATAATTGGTGAAGGACCCCAAACATCAGAATGAATTAATGAAAATGGGACTTCAACCCTAGTATTTGTTGGTTTAAAGGATTGTCTATGACTTTTGGCCAAAACGCACGTTTCACAATGCGTCACATTATTGGATAAAAACAACTTAGAAAATAAAGCATGTAAATAACCCGTAGAAGGATGACCCAATCTCCTATGCCATAGCCAGGCTTCCCGTTTCTTAGTTCCATGAGCTAACATCACAGTACCATTTTGAGTCACCTCATCCACATAATATAGTCCTTGTCTCTCAGTGCCATGCCCAATGATCATCCCCGTCCTGATATCCTGTAATATACAAAAGGTAGGTTGCATGAGAACTGAGCAATTTAATTCTTTTGTAACATGGCTTATTGATAAAAGGTTGTGTGACAAAGTGGGGACATATAGACAATTGGAGAGTTTTAACGTGGGGGAAAAATTGATTGTTCCTCCTTGTTTTACTTCAATTTTTTCACCATTTGCGGTTTCGATAAATGTTCTTCGAGGTTTTGATAATGTCGTAAGTTCAGATAGTTGGTGGGTCATGGTGTCGGTAGCCCCACTGTCGAGTATCCATGCATTATCTCCCTTATTATTAAAAAACATGGCTGTATTTGCATTTCCAAATATTCCAGGGTTATTTTTGCAATTCCTGAAATTTCTTTCCATGTAAAAAACAAAAGATGTAAGGCTGAGGGGTTCTTCTAAAACTTCATTATTCTCAAGGTTATAATTAAAAAATGTATGTTTAGGGTTAAGAAGGGGAATCGGAGATGAATCTCCTCCGCCCCTTTTACCTGTTACCACCGAAAAACTCCCATCAGCAACGGCTGCTACACCACCGAAACCACCAGAGCCGCCCGATTTGCTGCTATCGTCGAGGTTGTTGCCCACGGCGGCTGCGCCCACGCCGGCGGCGCCTTTCCCCTTGTCTGGTTCGGCCGATTTTATTCCCTTTTTGTGTCCGTCTGCCCACCAATCAGGGAATCCGACGAGTTTGAAGCACTGTTCTTTGGTGTGTCTTGTCATGCCACAATGGTCACACTTCAGGTGAGTTTTATCTTCTTTGTTTGGCAGTCGGTTCTTTTTACTCGAATTTTCCGGTCGGCGATTGTTCTTCGAGAAGAATCCTCCTCCGGTTGATTCGGTGGCAGCTAATCCCGTTGCTATTCCCTGTGGTTCGCTTGAGATGTTACCCAGGATATTTTGGTGAGCAACATCTTTGCGAACTGCAGCGTATACCGCCTCTGCAGTCGGAAGAGGATCCCACCGAAGGATTTCTCGTTTAACTGAATCATATTTTCGATCAAGAGCATTTAAAAATTGGAATAGCTTTTGCTCAGATCTTATTCGGGTGTAAGTTTGGATGTCTTCTGGACACTTCATGGGATTCGGATCTATTCTATCTATTTCTCCCCAAATTCCTTGTAAGGTGATCCAGAAATCTTCAAGTGGGGCAAAATTTTGTTTAATTTCATTTGCCTTCACATGAAGATTGAAAGTTTGCAATTTGTCTTTCCCGCTGCTGTAAGTAACCACCAAAGCATCCCAAAGTGACTTTGCGGTGGGATACTCGGTTAGGTTGCTTGCCAACACCGGTTCTATGTTCTGTATTAGCCATGAAAAAACGACTAAGTCATCTTGTTCCCACTGCTCGAAATTCTCCTCGTTGCGATTAGGAGGATTTGAGGTTAAGTGGGTTAACAGATTTTTTGATTTTTCGCCTATAGCGACTCGAATCATTCGGGTCCATAGCGCGTAATTCTGACTATTGAGTTTGAGATTGATATGTAGGCTGTCGGATAATTTCGGGTTTTGTGGTTGGGAATTTTTGAGTAGATTTGCCAATTGTATCGACAAATCTGAGTTTGGGCTATCAGACATGGTCTTTTTGGGTGAATGATGAGCAGGTTAAGGATCTCAACACTGCTCTGATACCATGTGAACAGGTATAGAGACAGAATTGAAGAGAATTGTATTATATATTTTTTACTTGATGATTAATACAAAGAATTGAGCTACAATTTATAGACATAAATAAACATATATATGGAAATGTCGAGGCTGTCAATTTGCTGTGAATGAGGAGGATTTTAGGTGTTGACCCATTATTTTGGGAGATGATGTACCCTCATAATTTGCTGAATATTTTTTCTTTTTTTAACACACCCGATGTGAGACCGGTTCGATACATTTGAAACCTTTATATTTTGAGCAATAACCCAGGAAAATACATGGAAGGCTACTAGGAGCCAATTTATGTTCCGCATAATCCCGCAAGTAAGGAAAAACGAGGCAACCAAAGATTCGGAAATTTTTATATGTAGGGATTTGCGATTTTTTTTAAAAGGTGGCATATCTTGTAGAACTTTAGTTAGAAGCCTCTTTATGATATATGTAGCTGTACTAAAAGCCTCAACCCAAAATGTGGGTGAAACTTGACCATTAAACAACATGGTCAAACCCATTTTCCCGATATGTCTATGTTTCCACTCGACATGCCCATTTTGTTAGGGTGTATACGGGCAAGACGATATATGAAAAGTATTGTTTTCTTCAAAAACTTTCTCACTTGATGATTAACAAATTCCGTTTCTCCATCGCTTTGAAACACTTTAATTTTTCTGGATAGTTCGACTTGAACAAACTTAGTAAAAATCATCAAAGTAGCATATATGATTTGGGGCCCACGGAATAAACAGACATAAAAGGTCCCCTAAAAGTAGTTATCACATGTGTCGCCATCTAGCAGGATCTAAAATCCTCATCTAATCCACACCCTCCATTCGTAATTGATTCTAGAAGACTCATCGCGTCACACGCAGTGAGTACGTGACATTCTCTATGCAACCTTAAGTATAAATACTAAGAGTTGGACATGTATACATTCATGCTCACTTTTACACTTTAACACACACATACTCTCCTCTCTATTTACTCCGATCACTAATTCTCAAACCGTCGCAAGGCACCCTTTCCTGCCTTGCATTGGCCCTAACGTACTGTTACTTGTGCAAGCCTTGTTTCCAATCGCTTTCTAGTTGTTTATTTGATTCGTTCCAGAGATTGAGTTGAGTTGGTTTTATCCAGATCACTTTTCCGGCCCAGTTTCTGATTTGGTTCAAACACATATCACTGACATATCGACCAATCATATGGCCATATACGTCTTTACGCGACATATATGGGTGTGAAAATAGAGGATGGGGTGCAAGTATAGTAGGATACATGGCCTTACGTATGATTTGTGATCGACTGTTTCGATCGCTTCTGGTGAAAATGCTATGTTAATGTTCGTCTTCCGATGAAACTTTGATCCGTAAATTCGTTCGTGACTTGAAGTTTTCCTTCCGATCATGGATCTCTATGAAGATGTTGAGGCGGTTAGCGATTCCTAATTCCATTTCCCCCTTCTTTTATTCTCCCTGTAGCATAATTTAAATAATCGAAACCCTAATCCCGTTCTTACGTCATCCGATTAGTTTAATCAAGTTTAATATCAGTTGACTAATCAGTAATCCACCAATTCCACGTCTCCCAAAATCAAAATCCTGATTTCCTGTTCCTCACATGTCGTTAATTCTACTATTATTATACTGTCACGGTGCCTGCATCACGATTCGTCACAAATTGCAGGTTTAGAGGACGTGAATTTGCCACGTATGTCATGTAGACAAGAACCAGAAACGAGTGGATTAGATTAGAGAGATGATGGGGCCAGTCTAGGGTTTCAAATAGAAAGCCTTATAATATTATCTCACTTCTGGTTTTTGTTCATTCCCGAAAAAATAAAACAATTGTTTGTTTTAAATAATTTTAATTCATTTACTTTTATGAGTTTCTCTCACTGTTGGCAGGAAAACATGGT
>JBCNJP010000024.1:52170875-52249041 GCA_039602395.1 Deinandra increscens subsp. villosa | reverse complement strand
TTGCTCGAATAAAGTAAGCCCAAAACATGGCCCGACAAGTCACCCGATAATTTTAATCCATAACGTAACCCGTTCGGTTAATTTTAATAATTTACGGAACTAACCGCGTCAAAAACGGAGAAAGCCCGTATACCGGCTCGGCCCGAACTTTACCCGGCCCAACAACCGTTTCTCTAAAAATTCGGCCCATATAAGACCCATCAACTTTGTAGTAATTATTTTATAAATACATCACGATTATAGTTGCGGTTTTTATAAAAATTGTAGAGATTAGTGAAACTTTTTATAAAAACTAATACCCTTAATCACCTAAATATCTAATTAACCCAAGGTTATGAGTTGTCTAACCATGATCATTAACCCTAACCATGGTTACCAATTTAAACATGTGGTAAAGGACAAAGAGGCCATACTCTCTTCTCCAACTCCACACACAAACAAACCCTTCAAGAACCCTCCTCCCTCACCACCGATCGGCCACCCCACCACCTCCCTCCGCCGGCGAACAACAGCCACACCACCACCGCAGCTGCTGCTGCTGCTCGGCCAGCTACACCACGCCACCATCACACCACCCTCACCTCCTCATCTCCCCTTCCCGTCGCAACCCCAAGCAACCACCGCCACCTTCATCGTCATCCTCATCCGACGCCGCCACCAGCTTCACCATCACCGGCCGACGTCACACACACCACCACCATCATCCTCGTCGTCTTTCATCACCACCACCACCGAAACCCACCACCAACCAACACCCTCTCTCTCTCTCGGCAAACCAAACACCACACCACCACCTTCACCATCGCCGCTCGTCACCTCAACAACCACCTGCATTTCCGTCACTCGACGCCTGCCGCCGCTCCCCACCAGCAGCCGTCGTCATCGTCGTCTCCGGCTGCCATCGCCGTTGTGAACAGTAACCTCCACCGCCACCGATTTCGATCACCACCACTTTCACTCGTCGTAAGCTTCTAAACCTTTTCTCCTTTACATTTCACACGAATGTTACACCAATGAAACCCTCGGGTCTTGATAATCTAGCTTTGCTCTCGGGTTTTAAAACTCACATAAAATGACAAACCCTCTTTATTTTCTTTGTAACATTTCATGGATCAAACCACATCGCGATGCTCTCGGGGCTTAATGTTGTCACGATTGTGGGTCTTGAGCTAAAGAAACCGAGTGATGAGTCGGATGGCTCACCCGGGAGTATTTACACTCAAGATTGAAACATAGATTGTTACTTGTTCATCTTCTTTTTTTTTCTTTTGGTTCTAAACCAAGAAACCCTAAAATGGGTGTAATAACCTAAAATGTTAAACTATATGACTAAATTGTGTTTAGTTAATCTAAAACATGGATTTAAATGTTATGGAGAATTGGATGAGAAATAACACATCTTTAAAAGTCTTAAACTTAAGTTACATAAGATATAACTTGTTATGAAATGATATAAGTTCCGATTTGTAAGAACTTGATAGATTATGCTTAACAATAGACATAACTCATGTTTGATAGAAATTGTGGAACTATGGAAACTCATCTTGAACTATCGGACTAGCATATGGTATAAAAACCATGGACAAATAATGGTGACCAAGGGTCGGACCTATCGCGAATTTTTGAAAAGACAAAGACTAACAAAGAACCTTTTTTTTTAAATAAAAGTCTTATGACAATTACTTATCTAAATATTAAACCAAGCGTTCATGTAATAATTACACTAGATAGCTAACTAGAACTTCTTAAAAGGACGTAGCATAACCGATACAAACAATATCGGGAAAAGGCTCACCATGATTCGTAATAATAAACAAATCATTATTATTCGATCTATTTTAAAGACCTTTCACATTTATATTTTTTCTTTCAATGTTCAAGGATAGATCCAAAATGAACATCTTGTTTTCTTTTGATAAATCATCTAAGAGTTTCTAAATATAAAGTCACTCACGATCCAACACATCTTGGTTCACCAAACTTATCTTTTGAGATCCTTTCACTAATATCATGTAAACTTCAGGAAAACGTCGAAATAAATAATATGCCTTATTATTTATCACGACGAACAATATAACGATATAAACATATAAATATGGATTTACTAATATCATAACAAGACAAGTTAGCTTGCTAATAACTCATACTTATCATATGATTAAGGAATCATAAACTACCAATATTTATGTTCATAAATATTCTGAAACATGTTTTCTCTAAATATACAAACGGGAATAAATTGTCAAGACTCGACCAGGAATCATTGGGTAACTAAACATTACCAAATCGAACCAAGACCTAAGACTTGTTCTGCTATTATTGATAGTTAGGACGTCAGTCACTTGCAGCTCACAACAGCTATCCGATCAGTCACCTTGAAAAGGTGAGTTTCACGGCCCCTTTCTTTTAAAACTGTTTAAATACTATGGGGGAGAAATCATGATCAAACAAAATCCTTTTTACTTGATATTATGGTATAACTGTTACGCATTATTGATTATCTGTTCTTTCAATTCCCTTATGGTAATCTGTTATATAACTTATTGCTACAAATCCCACCACATATTGATTTCAATTAATTCCTGTAACGAAACGGTAACTAGTGAATAGATCTATTTGGGTTGACAACCCTGCCCTAGCTGGTAGCTCCAGTTCTGACTCACCGGTAACAGTCACAGGGTACATGTCAGTTATTTGGTGCCATTGGTATTTCTTGGGAAAGATACCACGGGTGGGTAAAAACGGTTAAGTGTTTGAAATCAAGGAACAGGTGAATCAATGCAACAACGAGTAAACCTTTATAGTATCTTGTATATCTGCAACTACTTTTACAAATACATTTTTGTAGAGTCTTAAACCTGTGAACTCACCAACATTACGTTGACCTTTTAAAATTCATGTATTTCTCAGGTAACTAAGAATCTCTCTCTCTCTCGGTGTGCAAATGGGAAGTCTATCAATCACTAGGGCCTGCATTAGGGATGAAGTCATGGTCACCCTTTTCTATATTTAAATAAATCATGAACACTCGTAATTTCTATCGTAATGTCATCATTTTCAGTATTGTAACACTATGCTATCTTTTATAAATTCCGCTGCAACTTGATAAATATTTGGTTTGCAAACGTAAACGAAAACTGATAGGATACGTTCCTTGTACCCACGACTATGACCCCATGACGTCACATGCCCACGTAATCGGTAACATCGGGGTGTGACAAAAATCAGTGTTTGGATGCTTGAAATTGCAAGAACAAACTCTACAATTAGTTGGCATGAGCATACCAATATCATTCTTTAACAACTCTTTCAATAACAATTAGTTAGCATGAGCATACCAATATCACTTAATACAAATATGATATATGGCATATGTTAAACTCAGTTTTGTGGCATCTCTTCAAAAAGAGCTGCAAACGTGCCAAGAAAAATAATAACAGTGCTACCTGCAAATAATAGCGTGCCAAGCTTTATTGTAATCCATGTGCAGGCTCATATAAAAAAATACAAAATACTCATTTTAAGGTACCAAAATACTTTTTTTCATCTTCATTTCACCTAGTGTTCATTCCAAAAAGTTAGATTCAAACCCATTTAAAGAAAAGCCAAAAGAACAAAATCAAAAACCAAATACAAATTTGAATCAAAATCAAAACTTAAAGGCTGAAAAAAAATAAAAACATCTTACTCTTATAGAGCACAAAAAGGAAAGAGGGAAAATATGTAACTAAGACGGAGACATAACAATTCATGATTGTGGATACCTCAATCTGTCTCTTTCTTTTTTTGTTCTCAGCAACACATGTACCCTGGTCAAGAATATAGATACATGAACCTGAACAATTGGGGAGCGCATATTAGAATGACATTCGAATTTATAGAATGAAAACCTTGAAATGAGTTTGAATTTACAACCGTTTGTGCACTAAAAATATACTTTATGAGAATTCTGACTATTAACATGTTTAGCTCATTTAACCACATTTCCTTTATAGTCAAATGCAAATAAAAGCATATGAATGATACGATGTTCTATAAATTGACCAATTCTCTACTTTATGTATGTTTAGTTACCTGTTGACTGGCTCTTTTGTAGATATCCAGGGCTTTGATAGCTTCGTGTCTTGGCAGCTCAGGTTGATTTTCAGGTACAAATAAGATACGACCTAACAGGTTTAGGAGTAGATACGAATTAGTTTTAGGGTTAGAATAAATGTCGATGTAGTTATGGGTTAGAAGGGAAAAATAAGATGCATACCCACAAATCCAATGGCGGTTTCAAGCTATGCTGGATATCAAACAAACCCTACACTCCTCGATTTCAGGATCTTCATCGTCATGAGTTGCAGAAAGAATAAAAACAGATGAATGAATGCTTTCAAATCGACAAAGATGATGACCAATACCTGATAAGATGAAGATCTGGAAGACGTTGACCTAGGGTTCTTGTACATCTGAAGAAAACCTTCATTTTCGCCACTGGCCAATCCATCACTTTAGAGGGAGGGTCGATCTACAATATGAATTTCAAATTTGAATTTGAAGAGAGAAGACGGTCGATCTACAATTTGAAGGGGTAAAGGTGGAAGTACCGATGTCCTGCAAAAGAAAAGGGGAGTTGTCCTTTGTGGTTCAAATTGGGAGGATTGGTTCATGTGGAACTGATATTGGTTCACATGGAACCGACCATGTTTTAGTCTCTTGTACATGGTGCTTGATTTGTGGTACATTTTAAAATTAAGAGTTTACATAAGAGAGTGAAAGAAATGCTTTATATAGTAGTAAAGATATAATACTAGCCACTTACCCGGGTAAATACCCGGGTCTAAAACGTAAAAAAAATATAGATATATATACTATCCAAAAAATTCTTATCGGTAAAACAATATTCAATAAAAAAAAATTCAATAACAATTATAAATTTGAGAAGATAGATTTATACACTATATTTCTTGTTACATTTGTTGGACGACCGTCTTCATCCAAAATTAAGATCTTCAGACCCTTCTTGCTCTTCACCCTTGATAAAGCAACATATAATTGACCATGAGAGAAGACGAGATCTTTCAAGTACAATCCAACTCTCGAAAGAGATTGACCTTGGCTTTTGTTTATCGTCATTGCAAACAAACAAAGATCGGAAACTACCTTCTCTGAAACCGAAAAACAATTCTTTTATCTTTTGGAACCAAGGAAAGTCTAGGAATAAAAGTCCTGAATCCAATGTTGCTTCCAGAGATAATAACCGCTTCAATCACGTGCTTTCCTAGAGATACGATCTGAAGGCGTGTTCCATTACATAGGCCATTCCTCTGATCAATAAGCAACATAACAGGAACACCGACTTTCAACACAAGTCGATGATTTGGAATGCCAGATATATGTAAAGAATTCAAGACGTCTGGTGAGTATATGTTACGATCAAAGCTGTCACCTACCATCTCATCTTAACATACAGAGTATGAGCTTAAATACTCATGCTCTTCACCGGGAACCAAAGAAAGTATACGATTATTGATATCATCGACAACTTCATTAGTTGGTGCGAGAACAACTCTTTCTGACCAATAATCTCGATGACCGAAGTTGGCAAGAAGCGAAGGGTAAACAAACTCAATAAGATCACTGACTGGATCCGATGAATCATGAATAAGAAGATCAGGAGGAATATCTATATTTGACTCACCATCATTATCTCCACCGACTTTTCCTTCTCCAATATCCAAAAGCCATCGAGCAAAATCAGTTGTTTCTTATATCTCTGATGGATCGTTACCTTGAAGAAGACGCATGTTTTTTGTTAACTTTAAAACCTTACACTCTCTCCAAATGTAAGACGAAGTAAGGCATCAAGTAACAACACCTGGGTAAATACCCGATGTTATAATATAAAATTGAATACAAAGTAAAAGATTGCATAAAACTACATATGAAATAAAATAGAAAAAAAAGATAAATAAGACAAAAAACAAAACAAATATTAAGTAAAATTTAACTTGGTAGTTTGAAAAAAGAGATTTTAAAAACTGTTCTTTGTTATATATGTTAGTTTATAATACACGTGCATCGTATGGTTGGGGTTTTTAAACAATAACAATTATTATAATCTATTATAGTAAATTTTGAAGGTAAAATAGATTGCAACCAAAATTAACACGTAAGTTGGTTATCATTCCAAAAACCAAAACAAAATTTTCGAAAACTAAGTTCAATATGAAAGTGGACCTAAATTCATTCCAAAGACCAAAACAAAATTTTAGATGTCATCTAAATGATCCTGGAAACCAAAACCAAAATGGAGATTGATCTAATACATCACCATGCCCACATGATATTGTACAACTGAGAAGAGAGTGTCATTTATATTATGCAGCAAATGAAGAACCAACAAAGAAATAAATAGAAGAAACGATTAGGTACACCATTTAAGAACTAAATCTACATATTTAACCATTATTTGGCAGCAACATTTATGAACAAATTGTACCTAATTAAGCATTTTGACACACAGTGACACAGCTGAAGAAAATATAAAACAACCATATGTTCATATCGCCTGCTAGAGTCGGTTCAATATATTCAGCTACAACTAAAGCAAAAAGTAAAAACATTTATAAATTAGCTCTATACTTACGTTATATTTTTAATAATCAATAGCATACCACTCTCCAAAAATCATTGCAATTATACAACATGTTATGGCATAACAAAGTTGTGATTTAGATCAAACCGTTAAGTTTTAAAAACCTCAAGCTATAACTATGGAGATTGATGTGTGTACTAATTTAAACCAGCAATAATTAATAATTAATTAGTTGAATGTAAATAATAATAAAACTGAACCACTGGTACGCCTACTAAAATCGACATACCATCCATCCAGAAATTGAAACCACATGTGAATGAAGAATGCAACTTGTCTACATCCACATCAGCATAACCTGCAAGACTACAAATATTGCTGGCTGCTGTTAAAGATGATATGTACCTCGTATTCTTAGACCGCCTTTTGTCATTTGAGTCATTGATGCAAAAAAATTTAAGCCATAAGCTAATGCTTGATCAATTTCTGACCCCGATAAGATGGAATAATTCTCTCTGTAGCAGCAAAAGCCCCTCTTAGATCCCCTAGCTAGCGTGTTAACCAATCCTGGAAATGAAATATGAATTGAGCAAAGGAAAGAAACCGAATATGAGTACTCACAGCAAATGTCAATGTGAACGTTATCCGATAAAAGAAGCAACAATCAGATTCTAAGTTGAATAAAGAGATAGAGCTTTTGATGTATTGCTAATGATGTACGCAAATACTGACTGGAAATAAATATATTAACAACAAAGAACCCCCAACTAAATGTAATATATATAATGCCCAACTTAATAAATTTATTTTTTAAAGATCACAAAGTGAATTTAACAATAGATATTGTTATACAGATGTTTTGAAAGGGAAAATAAATTGCACACCTGTAGCTCTGCATTTAAGACATGAATTTATTGAAATTACAATTTTTGCTCATCTTAATCTAAAGAGAATAAAACAAAACCAACATCAAATGTTAATTTAGTCACCAACAACAATAATGAATGAAGTAAATCTTCAGTTTCTCGAACACAAAGAAACAAATATTTTGCATATTTATAAAAATATGGAAGAAGAAAATTAAAGCGCACGGGGTTATCTCTGCATGAAAACGACCCGCACAACCAAATCGTACATAATTTTACAGAATTTAACCTACTGTCCAATCCTTCTATATACATATCCAGAAGTTGGAGCATTGTCCTCAATAGAAGCACCTGAAAATATGATATCCCTTTTTAAAAATACTTGTTTAAGACTCAATGACAGTATAATCAATGGATGAAATACTTGAACATGACATTAACATAGATGATAATTTCTAATGTCTTAAAGGAAAATCATAGGTTTAGGACAAAATGATTGTCATATTTTTTTCATCTACAAAAACCTAAATGAAGACACCATGAACAGATACAAAATCTAGCACTAAATCTTTACTTATGAGTTATGACCCAAGAATTCAAAAATTGTTTATCTAAAGAAAACAGTATTCATGCAAATCAAAAGATCCTTTAATATGTACAGACTTAAGAAAATTGATTTAAGATGTAGAATTACTTACTTTCTAAGCCAGTAAGAAACAATTTTGTAGGAAACTTAGTATTAAAAGCAAGTATTGGATTAAAATTTAGTCAACCATATTTACGTAAATTTAAATTTCAATCTTAAATCACAACATCCTTTCATAATAAGATATATATATATATATATTTTTTTTTGGAATAAACTTTATCATCCATTAATTTCACAAAAGCAACGGTTACAGCTCAACATGAAGTACAAGGGAGGCGGGCAACAAGCTGCGCCGCCACCCCTTTCTGTATAGCAAAGCCTAACCGAGTGAAAACCACATTCAAACCCCCAGGAGTTGCCACATTCCCGTTCATGACCTTCTGGACGCGGGTCAAAGTATCCACAGCTTCCGAGGCAAGGTACCCGAAGGTGTCAAACGTAAAAGGCACGAACACATGTTGATTCGCCAGACACGCATCCTCATGTTTGCGCACTTTCCCTGCAGCAGCATTCGTGGCAGCCTGGCCAACCCGGAAACCAGAACCCGTGAACCCCACGAGAGGGGACACACCAGTAAGGTCAACACAGGCATGCTTCCCGTGCTTCCACCCGAAGACAAGGACATCCGCCGGTCGAAGGGAGGAACGCCCATCCACTGGGTCCGACAAAAAATTAACCGGGGCTTCCTTCTTGGCAGATATCCCGGCTCTTCTGAAAATGTCGAATAAGACGTCCCGGACCAGATCATGCCGGTATTTGAACCCGGGCAACTCTTTGCAATGGACCGCGTGTTCCCCATAAGCATCCAAGCATGCTTTGCGGCAGACTGGACATCGCTCATCCCTCGGGTACAGGGGGATCATAAGCCGATATTTAAGAATCGCTCGGTATTCGACTGGCGACATGTGCTGCCCCAACCCATCAATAGGGAGGGCGAGGAGGAAATCTTGAGCATGTGGTTGGCGGAGGCATTCCCACACCGCTTTATCCCTTGCTGACATCCCGAAGGCAGCTTCCATTTCTCCCACGGCTTTACCAAAAAGGACATTCGCCAAAACATGTTGGGCTTTGGGTGGGGCGGTGTCCTTGTTAGAGAAACCGCTAAGATCAAAGCCCGGAATAAGGGTACGGAGGCCTGCCAGCGCGCCAGTGTAGGCCGAGTCCATAGGGCACACCCCACACTCCCGAAGGATGTGGTCCTGAAGCTCCCAGGATTGGGCCCGCGAGGCCACGAAAGCGTAGGAGGAGGCCTCGGCGGCCGAGTAGACCCCAAGCCCACCCATCTTGATGGGTAAGGAGGCAACTCGCCATTGGAGGTCCCCAAAGAAAGGCCCACCACTTACGACAATATCTTCAAGGGTCGCGCGAAGGTCGTTGTCAAAAGCCATAGCTGCCTGGGCCACATGAACAGGAGAGCAGGTTCGGAGACCAAAGGAAAGTTTGGCGATACCCATACACGACCGGAGCAGGAGGAGGGCACATTGGGGATCACCCAGTTGGGGGAGGAGGCGCATGAGATCAGCAGCTGAATTGGCCCTCCTCAAAGCCAACCCTTGGATAAACCCCCCACCGATGCTGACCGCTCCGCCTAAGAGCTTCACCCCTAACGTCGGCCTGCTGATGCCCACTGGGAAAAGCCCCGGAAGAGTCTTCCTACCATCGCAACACGGCCAGAAAAGTTCGGTCTTCTTAATGTTAAGGTCCAGCCCTAACGGAGGGCCCATAACCTTGATGATTTCGAGAGCCCTGGAAACCTCTTCAACATCCCCGATGATCGTGCCGTCATCGAGGTACCAAGCTTGTAGAAGGAGGCGACAAGAGTCCCGGATGTGGTGGGAAAGGGGGTGAAGAACAAGGGCAAACAGGAGTGGCCCCAACGGGTCACCCTGCTGAACCCCTGTAGTGGCCCAGATATGATCGTCCCCCAAGTACAAACGAGTCGGCTGCCCGTATAGGAAGTCCACCCAGGGCGAGATAGCCGGGCACCTCAGCCGAACCTCGCGTAGTAAGGACGAGCGGTCGACAAGGTTAAAGGCGTTAGAGAAGTCCACTGTGAGCATGGCAAGGGACCCATCGGTATGCCGGGCATCCAGGAGACGATTGACACTATGCAAGATAGCCTCGGCCCCACTGGGGACACCAACCCCGAACTGGAAGTCTTGGAGATATTGGGTCATGTCCTTAGCGACCCCTCTCATAGCGATTTTTGAAACCAGACGGCGCCAAATAGTGCCTACCGCAATTGGCCGAATCCCATTGTCAGGCTTTAAAAGCGGCGTGAGGGGCGCCGAGGCAACGAATTCCGCAAGACTGACAGGGCACCTCCCCCCCCCAGCCACAGGTTAACGACTGAAGCCATAGCACCCAAAAGATCATTAGCAGTGGCAGACCCTTCCCCGCAGAGGCTGTCCAAAAGGTGTTGAGCCCTCAACCCATCCCTACCACAAGAAGTCCCTTTAGGAAACGATTTAACGCCGTCAAGAACCCAATCAGCGGTAACGACAAGCGCGGGCTCAGCAAAGGGGTCGTTAGGCATGGAGGGTCCCGGACGAGACGGGTGCTTGGCCACCAAAGCGCGAATAGTGTCGGCGCTATACGGCGCGACCCCAGAAGAGGATAGCACTTTCACAGCAGCAGTAAAATGGCCATCCGCGACCTTCCGGAGGCACCGTTTGATGTTAGGGGCGGCCTGGTCACCTTTATCTATACCAGCCACAAGTCCCCCTCCCCTCCCGGGAATGTCAAGGAGACAACTAACCAACTTCTCGACCCCATCTTCCCCCGCCCAGGTGGATAAGGAAGTCATGATGGAGCGGCACTGCAGAGCCTTCCGATTCCCGGAGCGACATTCCTGCCGACTCTGGGGTTTAAAAACCTGCAACGTGCACCGCGGGAGGAGAAGAAGGCGCACCCAGGCGGCCACAGAATCAGGCTGACCAACCACCGCTAGGAGAGCATTTTTAAGGGCTTGGGAGAAAGCCATGCGACAGCTGTGCGGGATGCTCTTAACGGTAGTGCAACGAACCCTAAAAACACGATCAAGGAGCGCCACATCCAACAAGAAGGAGGACGTGGGGGAGCCCAAATTGTCAGGTGATTGGGGCGCCGAGATCCCAATTATATGGGTACCCTCACCCCCAACAGGGGCACCGTACCGGACGATGCCATCAGGGTGGTGGCACCCACGGCTCAGGGCATGAATCCTCATACACCTTCCACACAACCACACCCCCTGACATTTTAAGGACCCGTCGAAGGCCTGAAAAATATCGAGGTTAGAAGCTAAGGTCTCTCGCACAGAAATCCGACGATCATCAGAGGAGAGGTGAAGGGTTTTGAGGTGGGCGACGAGACGGGAGAAACCCTTGGCACCAACGTCCCCATCGGGGCAGCAGTGGAGGGACCGAAGGGGGCAGCGGACACCACCCGAGCCAAAGGCTGACACGGAACCCATAAAGGAAAACGGAAAAAGGAAAAAGAAAGGAAATGGAAAAGGCGAAGGAAACCGGGTCCCCGCAACCGAGCAGGAGCGGGGCACGACTAGCACCACCCACCCGATATGCCAACCGGAGGTTGGCAAACCCGGGAGACGGTAGACGGGATTCTACATCCCGGGTCCACGGCGGGCCAGCGCCCCGACGGACCAGACCCTCGACGGACTAGTTAGAAGGTGATAATATCATTCACTACCCAACTTTGAATTTGCTTAGATTTTATGTATCAAACATAAATGAAAAGAAGGTGTAGGTCGCTAAAAAAACAGTATATTAATAAAGTAGGATTCAAAATTCAATAGATCCATTTACACCTCACAATTAAGAAAAAAAACACATTTATATTCAAGAATTTAGTTTGATAATCAATCAACAAAACAAACCAGAGGGGCGGAGGAGGAGGGCCAGGGGAGGCAGCGGACCAGCGCCCCGACGGACCAGACCCCCGACGGACTAGCGTACCAGGGGCGGCGGACAAGATGTGCTGGCGGACCAGAGCACCCCCGGCGGACCAGCGGGCGGCGGACCAGCGCAGACTCCCAGCGGACCAGAAGGATGACCGGACCAAAAATAAACGGCGGACCAGAGAGGGGCACGGACCAGTTCAAACTGGTCCGGCGACCCGTTGGCAAATGGTCCGGCGGTCAGGCGGCGAGCAGCGGGCGGACAAGAGAGGAGGAGGAGGGGCGGTGGAGAGGGGCAGAGAAGGAAGAGGGGCAGAGGAGAGGGGCGGTGGAAGAGAAGGAGGGCGGAGGAGGGCTGAGGAGGAGGGGCGGTGGAGGAGGAGGAGGAGCGGAGGAGGAGGAGGGGCGGTGGAAGAGAACGGATGAGGGCTAGAGCCGCAAAAAGGGTTGGAAGAGAACGGAGGAGGGCTAGAGCAGGAGGAGGAGGAGAGGGGCGGAGGAGGAGGGCTGAGGAGGAGGGGCAGTAAACCTAATCCACGTCCTTTGATTAACAATAACATGTAAAAAAATCTTAAATAGAGAATTAATTTTACTTTCTTAAAAAAGGTAGGTATTCATTGCTCCGAAGATCATTCCCTATATTTTAAGTTTAATACTTTAGATTTTTTAAAAAATCTAAAAAACTAACAAAATTACACTTAGGATTTTAGTGTCATTAGAGGGTGCCACATCACCAATTGATGATGTGGACACACTTATTATGTGCCAACTCAACCCAATATGTTTTGTTTAATGTATAGGTAGATGTGTGTGTGTATGTGTGTGTGTGTGTATTAGTGTGTTATCTATTATATGTGATTTATGAAAAATTTATAAGATATTTAAAAGTATGTTCGTCTCACGTACGAAAATCTCTCGTCTTTTATTCGTCTCACGCCTCGACTCGGGACTATACTAGATGGTACGGCTATGTGTAGTCATGGAACCTTACCTTGGAGAGTTATATATCATGTGACAACCTAGTCAACAAGAGTATCCATAACTAAAAATGGTATAGTCATAGCTCACAGAAAATCCCTAATTATTACACAATTATTGTTTTTTTAGTTTATTTTCAAATTTAACTAAAGAAATAAACAAAAGATAATTTCATTAAATAAAAAAATTACATAATTGGATTAGAAAAAAGAATCTAAAAAAAACTAGAGATGAAGTTCTCTTAATCATTTCCTCATGAGTATTGTCATTGACTATTATGGTTCCTCATCAGATGGAGGTTTGCTTAATTGCTCGATATCCTTCTCCATTTAATGTGTCTCCCCGAGTTCAAGTTGTTGCTCCCTCACCGAAAGTAATCGATTGAGTTTTGTGTTAATCTCCTTCAATCGGACGTCAGGCTAGACATTGTCGGACGACGAAGCCGCTTGTTTCCCTTAGAGCGGTCCCGACCACATGGTCTGGGAATCTCTTCCTGTACCGGTGAACCTTCCTCATTGTCGGATACGTTTAGGTTAAACATCCGAGCGTCCGAGGACTAACTCTCGGGATCCACCGAGGACGACGTTCTTGACTTTTCTAAGGGCCGTCTTGTCCTCATTGTCATGTTCGCCGTCTCGTCCCACTTGTGACTTTTGTGTAGTTCCCAACACTTAACATGTGGGAGCGCACCTCGAGTACTTGAAACTCGATCAAAGCGTCTTGTTGAATATTCGCGTCGCTTTGGCCGATCGCCCAACAGCACGAATACGCTAGTAAATGTCATTGTACAATTGGCCCTTCGCGTTCATATCAGATCATTTTCCCGATATCGAGTCATTCAGCCGGTATGCATCCGACCTCCTCATTTGCTCGTAGAACTTTGCTCATACCTTGTTCCAAAACACTAGCGTATCTTGATTATTTGCTAGAAAAAAGAAAAGAAAAAAGTAAACTTTAATATAAATATATAAAAAATATTAAAAAAATAACTAAAAAAACTCGTAACGGGGTCCTCCGATATGTCTAGCCAACCACGAGCTAACATGAACTCCTTGTCAGAGTTCCAAAGTTGAACATTTTTCTTGGACCGAGCCGGTTGGTCTTTCTTCTTATGTGACCATTTTCTTGGTTGTGACGGTCCTAGTTACGTTTTGGGCACCACTTCAAGTGCGATCGGTTGAGACGGTTGAAACGGTAGTTGAAAACCGTACGGCTAAGAAGAGGCAATTTGATCAAAAACATTCTAAACGACGAAACGCAAAGCTCATAATCCATGATCGCTTTCGTCTTCACGTTCAACAATCGCTTCCGATGACTCTTTGATCCGAAATTCGAAGTTTTCCTTCCGATCATCCATCTCGATCAAGAAGTTGAGGCGGTTTGCGATTCCTAATTCCATTTCCCCCTTCTTTTACTCTACCTTTAGCATATTTAAATAATCCGAAACCCTAATCTCGTTCTTACGTCATCCAATCAGTTAATTACATGATTATTATCTTAATCAGTTTAATATCAGTTGACTAATCAAGTAATCAGTAATCAGTAATCCCCCAATTCACGTCTCCCCAAATCAAAAATCAGAATCCTGGATTCCTGTTCCTCACATGTCGTTAATTCTACTATTATTATACTGTCACGGTGCCTGCATCACGATTCGTCACAAATTGCAGGTTTAGAGGACGTGAATTTGCCACGTATGTCATGTAGACAAGAACCGGAAACGAGTGGATTAGATTAGAGAGATGATGGGGCCAGTCTAGGGTTTCAAATAGAAAGCCTTATAATATTATCTCACTTCTGGTTTTTGTTCATTCCCGAAAAATAAAACAATTGTTTCTTTTAAATAATTTTAATTCATTTACTTTTATGAGTTTCTCTCACTGTTGGCAGGAAAACATGGTTCTATTTTATGTGGCTGTGGACAAAAGGTCACTGTTTCTTCATTTAAAGATCTGATTTTTGCGGTTCTCGTTTGCAAACCTGAAAAACTCTCTGTATAACTACTTTCTCCTTTCTCCTATAGTTTTAGGATCATTTGTTGTTAATTGTTATCTCTCACATGAATCTTGATTGAATTAGGGTGTCTGCAAGATCATGAAATGTTTTATCTGATTTGAGTTGACAGATGTTAGTTTCTGTGAGAGAATTTTGTAGAAAAACATGGAGAATTCATCTGAGTCTAATTGGCAGAGGTCTGGAAGCTCTAGGGGGTTGAATTCTTCAGCAGTTTTAAATAGATACTCTAGAAGAATTCCTAATGATCAAGATTCTGAGAAAGCTGTTTTGGGTCATTCAAATAGGGGTGGAACTTACTTTAGGGAAGGTGATGGTGCAGTTATTAGGTCAGTGGAGTCAAAAGATGTTAGCTTGAGACAGTGGTTAGATAGCACTGATAGAGTTGTTAATGTGCTTGATTGCTTGCATATATTTATGCAAATAGTTGAAATTGTGAGATTAGCTCATTCTCAAGGATTTGTTGTACAAAATGTTAGGCCTTCCTGTTTTGTCTTGTCATCGTTCAATCGTGTATCGTTTATAGAATCGGTATCTTGTTCAGGTTCGGGTTCGGGTTCGGGTTCAGATTCTTGCAATGATGAATCAAATAACCAGACAGCTGAGTTTAGAGGTCAAAATCAGCCTGAGGTGAATTCAAATTTGAGAAAATTATCAGAAAACAATTGGCTGCAATCAGGGTCTTTATATTTAGAAGGTAGTAATGTTGAACAAGCAGAACAGAAGAAGAATCCATTCCCAATGAAGAAAGTATTGCAAATGGAATCCAATTGGTACACTAGCCCAGAGGAAGCTGCTGGTGCTCCAAGTTCTTGTGCGTGTGATGTTTATCGATTAGGGGTTCTTCTTTTTGAGGTATGCTTTATTTGTTTAGCACTTTAGCTTAAGGTATTTTGTTCTTAACTGTATGTAACAGAACCATCTAATGATGTAGTTTAACCTTCCAGTTATATTGCACAAGTAGTTCAGCACAAGAAAAGAATGCAACCATGTCTAGCTTGAGACACCGCGTATTTCCTCCTCAATTCTTGTTAAAATGGCCTAAAGAAGCCGTATTTTGCTTGTGCTTATTGCATCCAGAGCCTGATAGCAGACCAAAAATCAAGTGAGTTCATTTAAATTACTGTTCTAAATGATTAATTTCATTGTTCTGTACCTTTAATAGTGAATTTGATCTTATTTGTTATTAGTGAAGTGCTGCATAGTGAATTTCTTAGTGAACCCAGAGATAACTTGATCGAACGAGAAGCAGTTTTAGAGCTTAAAGAAAAGATCCAGGAGCAAGAATTATTGCTTGACTTTCTTTCAACTCTCCAGCAACGAAAACAGGAATCTGCAGACATTTTGCGCAGGACGGTTTCATTTATATCTTCTGATATACAAGAAGTTACAAAGTTACAGGCATCTATCTCTGGAAAACAAGGTTTGAATTCAATTAATGATGATTCTGCAAGCTCAGGATCAAGAAAAAGAATCAGAAGCGCAGAAATATCCAATAGTCTTGAACCGGAGCATCAAGAAAACGCCATCTATAAAAGCCCCCGATTGATGAAAAACTTCAAGAAACTAGAATCAGCCTACTTTTCAACCAGGCGCAGGGCTTTTAAAACATCAGTCAAACCGTTGACTAAAAATGCACCGATGAGTAGTGATGGTAAAGGATCCATTGTTCTTACAGAAAAAAGCTCTGCTAATAATTTCCCACCAATTAAGCGGCTTTCTGAAGGTAAACAAACTGGATGGATTGATTCGTTTTTAGACGGTTTATCCAAATACCTGTCTTTTAAGAATTTAGAAGTCAAAGCAAGCTTAAACCAAGGTGATCTCTTGAATTCTTCAAATCTTGTATGCTCTCTGGGTTTTGATCGAGATGGAGAATTCTTCGCAACTGCGGGTGTGAACAAAAAGATTAAAGTCTTTGAATACGATTCGATTTTAGATGAGAATCGTGACATACATTATCCTGTTGTTGAGATGTCTAGTAGATCTAAATTAAGCAGTATAAGCTGGAACAACTACATTAAAGGCCAGATTGCTTCAAGCAATTTCGAAGGCGTAGTACAGGTATATATAACTATATATTTATATATCAAATTCAAATATTTCAACTTTTTTAATTAGGAAACAAAAGTTTGTTAATTTAATTTGAAAGTTTCAGATATGGGATGTGACGCGGAATCAAGCATACAGGGAACTGAAAGAGCACGAGAGACGTGTCTGGTCGGTTGACTTTTCCTGGTCAAACCCGACACTGGTGGCAAGCGGAAGCGATGACTGTTCTGTTAAGCTGTGGAACATCAATCAGGCAATTTTACTTTTGCATTTGGTGGATGTCAGCTTTGAAAACTAAACGTACTGCAGTTTATAATTAAAAGCAGTTATATCTGAAATCTTGATGTATGATAAGTTGTTTTGTTTTTCTTACAATTGGTGCTACTGCAGGGAACAAGTGTTGGTACAATTAGAACAAAAGCAAATGTCTGTTGTGTTCAGTTCCCATCTGATTCTGGAAACACTCTAGCATTCGGCTCAGCTGATCATAGAGTTTATTATTATGATCTTCGTAACCCGAGTGTGCCACTTTCTACGTTAATCGGGCATAACAAAACCGTCAGTTATGTTAAATTTGTTGATTCGTCAACTCTTTTATCGTCTTCCACTGACAACACTTTGAAGCTGTGGGATTTATCAGAGTCAACAGCAAAAGTTATCGACTGTCCTGTTCAAACGTTCACGGGCCATATGAATTTAAAGGTATATGCTTGTTTTTTTTATTATAAGTTCATGCAATTTGTTCTTTTTTTCATAACCATGAGAACCCGTCACTAGAAAGCTCACGCGTTCCACCAACTAGTGGGAATCAGCCCACATGATGGTTTTTACAACTTTTAACTTTGTTTTTTTTTTTTATTCTTTCAGAATTTTGTTGGTTTATCTGTATGTGATGGTTACATTGCTACTGGTTCAGAAACGAACGAGGTACTTTCTTATTCTGATGCGATTTCCAAAAATTATGTAAAGAGTAAACTTCGTTTTTGGTCCTTGACGCTTGCTCCTTTTATCCCTTTTAGTCCAAAGTTTTCAAAAACTCACATTTCATTTTTGTATCAATTTTTGTCCAAAATCTAAAATTCATTTAAAAGAATCGTTAGTTAACCCCACCTGAGGGTTATTATAGTCCAAAATAAAACGAAGAAAGAGTTAAGGTAAATGACTAAAATACCCCTCAGGTGGGGTTAACTAACGGCTCTTTTAAACGGATTTTAGATTTTGGACCAAAATCGATACAAAAAGGAAATGTGAGACACCAAAATTAGATTTTTGAAAACTTTGGACTAAAAGGGATAAAAGGAGCAAACGTCAAGGATAAAAAACGAAGTTTACTCTTATGTAAATGATCGAAATTTTCATAAATTTTCATAAATTTTTATAAATTTTATCATGAACATGTGTCAGGTGGTCGTGTATCACAAAGCGTTCCCTATGCCTGCATTATCATATAAATTCAACATGACGGATCCCATATCAGGAGACGAAGTGAGCGATTCAGATCAGTTCATCTCGTCCGTGTGCTGGCGGACTCAGTCGTCCACTTTGGTGGCTGCAAATTCAATGGGAAATATCAAGCTTCTGGAAATGGTTTAACTACTCTTTTAAACATAAATATGTTATTTTGCATAGAGATTTTGATGTTTCACTTCCCACAGGAAGGGGTGTATAGGGACAGAAGTTGACAGAAATTTTGAGTATGTCATGTATTGTAGATAAAGGAAAATCTAGTGGTTATTCCTGTATATTGTGCAACTGTTCAGCCATTTCGTACATTTTATAAGTAGCCCTTCATAAATTATATTTTATAAGGCCAACTTGTTAGTTGTATCACTTGTTCAACCCTTTTATGACTTGATTACAACTGTTATAATCCAAAATAATAAGTTTATTTTTTATAATATATTGTTTTAGGTAAGAGAATTAATTCCCTTTGGTATTTTTTAGTAAAAGAAAAAATAAAGGTACATTGAACTAAAACTAGACACAAAGCCTATATCATATGTTTTTTCAATAAAAATATATATTTTATTGAAAGTTTACCCAAATAAATATTAAACTATAAATTTCTGATTATGAGTATGTTACAATTTTATTTTTGTTTCTTATATATCAAAATGTTTAAAAATATACTAGTTGGCTTGTTTCGGTTTTGCTCGGCTTTTAATAAGTCGGGCACAAATTTAACATTTCAGCTATTAAGATAAACGACCGGGTTTGGCTCAGCTCTGTGTATAAATTAGTTGAGCCTAAACCCGGCTCGACTCGACTTGGCTCATTTATTTATGGTCTAGTCATGTTTAAGATTATGTATGCTATCTATTGACCCCACCAACCATGAAGGAGGCCAATTTTAACACCACTAGTCAAGTTTGTGGTTTTACTTGTGTTAATTTACGGTATCGCCCTTGGCATACTCTTTTGATTGGATTCCATCACTTACCCTTCCTGTCTTTTTGGAATTTTAAATTCATTTCTTTTTGTGTTAATCAAACAAATTTGAAGGTTAAATTAAAACAGTGGGTGAGACGGTCAATGTTGGCATATATCTATGTAATATAAAATGGTTAAATTAAGGATTTTGAATGCAAGAAAAGGACACTTTATTCTTTTGCTTTTGTCTTTAAAGTTTGAACATACATATAGCCCAATTGACCCTAGTTGTATGTTAGTGAGAAAATATGACCAAAACAACTATACAAAACAATGATCAAGGATATGCTCGTTTGTTCTCTAATAATTGGTCCTTTCAAGATTGGAAATATTATATTAACCAACTCTACGTATATGAAAATGAAATCATTCGTCAATTATATATGGCATCTGCCTCGTTTTTCTATCGATTGCTCCTTTCATAAACTTATTTTTATTCAAAAGAAATCATGTTCTTTTATGATGATCACTGAACCTTTTGAATGGCTACCTATGTTTCAACATTTTTTACTTTTACCATCATTACTAAACCAAATAATTATGGATGTTCTAACCCACACGTGCGATGTATTCACTCTTTTTTTTTTTTGGAACGGCGATTTCATAAGCACAAGGCAACAAAACGCTCAACTTAGCAAGACGCCAAGAGAGCAAAGAACACGACCATACAAAAGAAGAGACGAGGACTTACATGTCAAACTTGTCCCAAACGTCCCAAGAAAGCCTATCCCATTTCCCTCTATTTTTGATCCAAAAAAAAGAAAGACATTTTATTTCTTTGAACAATGAAGAGATAATCATCTTTTTTCCTTCATAGGTCGCTTCATTCCTCCCTTTCCAAATAACCCAACAAGCGGTGAGAATGATACCAAAGAATATCATTTTACCCTTCCTATCGAACCGGGAATCCTCCACCACCTTAAGGAGATCTTCGAGCTCAAACGCATAGATAGGGGGCACTTTGCACCAGCCGGACACGAGACTCCAAACCCCAGCGGCCACGTTACAACCCATTAAAAGGTGATAGACCGACTCAATCCCATTTCCACACAAGGCACAAGACGGGTCCGGGATCGAAATATTTCTCCTCACAAGTGCCTCTTTGGTGGCCACACGATCTCTAAGAGCCCTCCATAAAAGGATATTCACTTTATTCGGAACAAGTTTATTCCACGGCATTATTAATCCGGGGGATCGAGAGAACCACTGAAGATGATTCCGAATAAATGCCACGGAAAAACGGCCGCCATTATCACCTCGCCATCTAGCCCCATTACCATCCGGAATAATGATATCCATCAGGTCGACCCCTACCCCTTTCAATTCCTCCACCACCTTGGATATGGCCACCCAAGTCCCCCCCACGTCCAACCTTGCTGGAATAAAAGACCCCCCATTTAACCTCCCATGTATCCCTTTCACAACTCGACGCCACAGGTGCAAGGGCTCATCATGATAGCGCCAAATCCACTTGGCCAAAAGGCATCTATTAGAGACCGAAAACGGCACTAAACCAAGACCTCCTTCCTCGATCGGTTTACACACATCCTCTTTACACACCCAATGGATACATTTTTTCTCCGAATCGCCCCCACCCCAAATAAAACGAGCACGAATCCCTTCTAATTTTTGAAGGATTTTGATGGGTACCTTGAAAAGGGAAAAATAATATGTAGGAAGGCTTTCGAGGACCGCCTTGGCAAGGATAACTCTCCCTCCGATAGAAAGATTTTTCCCTTTCCACCTAGAGAGCCTTTTTTCAAATATTTTCACAACCTCCTCCCAACTCTTTATTAAATTCATGTTAGCCCCCACCACAAGCCCAAGATATTTGAATGGCAAACACCCACTCGAACAATTGAAAGCCTCGGCTTTACTCTTGACCTCGAACGGATCCACATTGATGCCGAAGAGAGCACACTTATTAATGTTAATCTTCAAACCGGAAACCATACCAAAGACCCTTAATAGTCGGACGAGGTTTGCCACATTCTCGTCATTCCATCCACCAATGACGATGGCATCATCGGCGAATAGAAGATGTGAAATGGTAGGGCCACCGTTAGGAATATCAAAACCGGAAAAAAGCCCACAACTTTCCGCTTTGTTCACAAGCCAATGAAACACCTCCATCACCAAAAGGAAGAGGAACGGGGATAGGGGGTCCCCTTGGCGAACTCCTCTTTCACATTGGAATTCCCACGTAGGAGACCCGTTGACCAACACCGAAGTACGAGAGGCACTTAGGCACCCGTGAACCCATCCGATCCACTTATCATGGAACCCCATTTGTCTCATAATGGAGATCAAAAAATCCCAATCCACCGAGTCGTAAGCTTTTTCGAAATCAATTTTAAAAAGAAGGGTCGATATCTTTCTCTTCTTGACCCAAGAAACTACTTCGTTGGCAATAAGAACCCCGTCAAGAATGTTTCTTCCGGCCAAGAAAGCCATTTGAGGTTCCGAGATAATACTCGCTAAAGGCCCTTTTATCCGGTTAGCAAGAACCTTAGAAATAACTTTAGGAATCAAACCCACAAGACTAATCGGTCTAAAATCCGCCAAAGAGTCCGGGTCTTGCTTCTTAGCTATAAGGTGAATAAACGCCGCACCACACCCTTTTCCGAGATCCCCCGCATCGTAAAAGTTATTAAATATTATATTCACTCTTTTAACTCTATGTTAAAAAAAAATGATAATAAATAAAGAAAAAAATCTAAAGACACTCTTATTGCATGTGCTCATTATTATGGGGTCACGTATTTGAAGTTCGTCCAACTATTCAACCTTTGCCACGTGTATTTAGATATTAGTTATTTAGGCTTGATATATCTCTAAGCATACCTAAATACGTACTCAATGTAGTTTAGATAATATCACCTACTATATAAAATATATGTCCATGTGACAAAAATACATTTGATTTTCTTTTAAACAATTTTATAGTTTTGCTTTGTAGGATTAAATAAAACATATATATTAATATTTTTATAGTTTCAAACCCAACCCGAACTTGTATTCACTATTCAGACAGATTTTAGTTTCAACCCGTCTCTATTCAGTAGGGTTGATGATTGTTTTCTAACCCTATACCTTTACACCGGTATCAACCTAGTTAAAACCAGGACTGAAACGATTTAAATCCAATGTCAAAACACGATCATTCTCCCACTCAAACCGTTTTCAACCCGAACGGGTTCAAAATAGTAGGCGTTGCCTTGTGTGGGATGCTCCCTTGGAGAAATAGAAAGGGTTCATAGGGAAGATGATCGATCGAAGAACACCCAAATCAAAATAAAGAAAAATCACATATAAAAGGTTGTGGGTTGTACAACTTTGAATTTTCGATCCAATCAATTTCAATTCTTATAAAAAAATTACAATTTCTTTAAAAACATTTTACGAACCATTAGTTTCTAGAATTTGGACCCGACGTCAGATATTTTTTTGGGTTATCGTAAAAGTTAAATGAAACGCAAAAGTAGATTACATTGGGCCTATTAAGAAAAACTGCATTCAGATCCAAACATCCAAACATGATTCAAAGAACATGTTAGAGATCTGATTCAATATCAAAACCTATCGACTTTGATTTTGATTTATGTGGACTTGTGAGGTTAGCATTTACATTTCCTAGATCCATCTCATTTTGTTAAAATGAAAATGAATATATGTTTGTATGGTGACTATGGTCCATGTGACAATTAAATAGTTATAAATTTATAATAATAACAAAAGGACTTAAACTAAGTCACTCAAAAGATGAGGGGCTAAATCTCACAAATCTATTAAACTCAATGTGGGTAAGATGTAAACTCAACCCTAAGTTGAGACACACAACGTTAGATTCTCCAAGTGAGCGTACAACGCAGCGAAAAAAAAAAAAAAAAAAAAAAAAAACCTCAACCTCTTCAAATTCCCTTATTTGTCTCATCTTCTTTTTTCTCCCAAAAATCCCTCAAAATGGAAGTCAAATCAATTCCACCACCCGACACCGAAACCCCATCTCCGGCGAACTCCCCGTCGCGAACCACCGGCAGCAGCACCAACAGCAACGGCCACCCCGGCGCCACCCAAACTCCACCGTTAACTCCACGCCCCACCACAAGATCCGACCCGAATCCATACCCGACAACCTTCGTCCAAGCTGACACCACCTCGTTCAAACAAGTGGTCCAGATGCTAACCGGATCATCCAAAGATCCGGCCCCGTCCAAGATTTCCATCCCGCCGGTAAAAACCGGCGGGATGGAAAGAACCGGCGGGATTTCCATCCCGCCGGTAAAAACTGGGACGGGGAAGAAACAAGGGTTCCGGCTCTACGAGCGCCGGAACAGCCTAAAAAACGGGCTAATGATCAACCCATCGGGTCATGGACATGGGTTATCGCCACGTGTCCACGAAATGCTGTCTCCGAGCATTCTTGATTTTCCGGCGCTAGTTTTAAGTCCGGTGACTCCGTTGGTAGAAGATCCGTTCAACAAGTCGTCGCCGGCGACTTGGAACTCGTCGGAGGAGGAGAGGGTGATTGCGGAGAAAGGGTTTTACTTGCATCCGTCGCCGAGACCGGCGACGCCACGTGGGACGCCGGAGCCGCAGCTGCTGCCGCTTTTTCCGGTGACGTCGCCGCGGGTATCGTCGGAGTCGTCGATTTAGATTATCAATAATTATTACGATTTGAGGTTAGAGATCTTTTGCTTTAATTGTACAATTTGGGTCTCTAAATAAAATAAAATGACTGTTATCTTCTTAAATCTTGAATCCACTTTTTATTTTCGATAGTTTCTCAATTTTGTTGGTTGAGATGTTTTAATGTAATGAAAAAGTTAGGTAATTTATATGTTCAAAAAGGAAGTTCCAAGTTCCAACTATAAAACTAAAACTAGATTCAATTGATGTCTATGCTTCACCTAACTGTAATCACTATTTAATGTAAAAACGGTTACAAGACCTAACTGTTTTTCTGTATTTATGGTCGATTAAATGATTAACCAAATATATATCAAGATGTGTAAGATGTGTTAGAAAGAATTCAAGTCTTATAATCGACAAAAGATGAAGACAAACGGGTATGATAAAAACATTTAGATTTATTATTTTAACAATAAATGTTTTAAAAAATTAAACAATCAACAATGTAAGAATCCTTGATGAATATTGTGAAATAATGAATGGATCAACTAAGTCTAATTTAGATAAAATAGAAAAACAAGATTTATTAAGAATGAGCAAAATTGGTACTAAGATCTAAGTGTGTATGTGTGTATGTGAGTTGGTCGTTTAAAAAAATATTTATGTATTAAAGATAAATATTTATAATTTAAAGATAAAATAAATAAAGAGAAAAAAGTTGATGAGTTACATTATTATCCAGTCATGAACGGATGGACCGTGTGTAAATGAAATCAGACATTAGAAGCAATGTGCTTTGTTTGAGCAAGTCAAGATTAGTGATTCGTAACGAGTTAGAATTAAATTATGAAGGATGGTATCTAGCGATTTAAAAAAAAAAAAAAGATAACAAAGAACACTTGATTTCAATGTCCATGATTAAGTATAAAATGATAGTCAGATGTTATTTAACCATATATTTATAACTAATATCTTGTTAACAAATAGCATTTGATAAGAAATATTCTTAGTTAAATACTATATTAATCACCCTTTAATATCTTACAACTAATTATGTTCATGTTCATGTTCACATAGATATAACAAGCTTAGATTTGACTTTACAACTTATGCTCAAATTCTAAGGGGCTAAGTTGACTTCACAGCTTATGTTTAAATTCTAAGAAAAGAGAACGTTTTAATCATTGATTTTTATTCAAATTCAAACAAAATAGAAGAAAAACAAAACAAATTTAAGTCCTAAAACCTCTTGCATCGCATCCTACCTTTTCAAACTTTCGAGGAGCCAGCCAATAATTGAATAAGTCGTACGTTTGTAACCATACTTTGTGTAGACCAAAGTAGAATCTTCAAACAATCTCAACCAAACGATCTTTGGATCATTAATCGTCATGACCGATATCAACACAATCTCAACCGATTCTTTTGTTGTTTTATATGCTTCTATGTTTTAGTATAAAGTAAAGTTAAATTTATACCAGGCTAAAAGGGAATTTTAAAAACTCATAAACCGGCTTAAACAAATTCTGATTGAACTCATTCTAGTAGCAGTGGAACCGGCTCGTTGAACTCTATGATCTTAGCCTTTTGGAGTTTAGTTTTTAGGAATAAGCTTTTAGGTTATTAAATTTTTATTTTTCAGCTCACTGTGTTTTTTTGTTTTCCGTTGTGTCTTTTGTCCTGGTTATTGTGTTTTAGAATTTAGCTTTATGGTTTAGGATTGAGGGTCTATGATTTTTGGTTTAGAGTTTACGGTATAGCTTTTAGGATTTAACCTTTAAGTTATATAATTTATACTTTTCAGCATATTGTATCTTTCTATTTGTTATTGCGTCTTTTTTCTAGTCATTGTTGTTTAGGGCTTATGATTTATGGTTTTGGGTTTAGAGTCCAACTTCAGGGTTTAGTTTTACAGTTTTACGGTTTTCTTTTGGGGAGCTTTTAGGTTTTTAGATTTTATGTTTTTCAGCCATTGTTTTTTTATCTCGTCATTGTGTCTTACGCTCATCATTGTTTCTTAAAGATTGGCTTTGGGGTTTAGGATTGAGAGTTTAAAAACTTAGAGTTTAGGGTTTAAAATTTGACGAGACAGTTTTAATCCGTTGAAAATTGAGTTCAATCAAAGTTCATTTTAGTTGTTTTACGAGTGTTTTAAAATTCTTCATATAAATAAATGCTTCTTAAAATAACTCAACTCTATACAAGATAACATATTGCATTATTCGCCAAAAAATCTAAACAAGCGAAACATACCCCCCTATAATCTCACTAATTGGGGATAATAAGACGAGGGCAAACCTTGTATTTATCGTAGGGATAAAAAAGCTACACTCAGTTAACCTCGACAAATATATAGAAATTAGCATCTACAGGTGGAGGGGTCGTTTCGGGCGATCCACGGCATCGGATCTTAGGCTGACGTGGCATGGGAACATAACTACATGATTAATATTCTTAAACAGGAGATTAATATAAGGAATTGGGCAAAAAGATTTGAAAAGCAAGAGAGTGGAGAGTTGCATCGGATTCACGTTACAAAGGCTATGTGAAAAGTAAATGCTTTACCACATAAACCGGATTTTTATTTAAAAACACCTTTAAATTATTTCAACATATATAAAAGTAATTAACTACTAATACCAATGTCACACGTTTCATTCAAGACCGAAATGAGTGCGTGTAAATCAACCTTAAATCTCCGAAAAAGATTTTATCGTCTTGAAACCATGATTCTCAGGAAGCGATCCGTTGCCCGGACGAACTGATATCAAAACATCCAAACCTGACACAAAATGACAAAAGTGATCAAAAACATGTTGGGTTGAAACTACTCTAGTCAAAACAATTACATCAAATCGAAACAAAACATTTTTTTTTAAAAAAAACCTGCTAAAAAACTAACTTTTCAAGGGGTTTACATTAAATCGAAACAAAACATATTTAAAAAAAAAAAAAAACCTGCTAAAAAACTAATTTTTTAAAGGGTCCTGCTGATAAAATATATGAGATACTTGAATTAGAGATTCAGAGAGGCCTGTTTCTAGCTGCATAAAAGCTAGCCGGTCAAAACAAGTCATATCAAAACAATTAAATTAGGTAAACAGTATTTACACAACTCTGACATCTATAAGACCGGTATAGAAAGGTATACGAGTCGTATACCTTTTTGTGAATTCGATGTTTTAGGGTGTCAGAAAGTGTATGTGACTCACATATATACGAACCAGACACAGATCACAAATGTTAAATCTTTTTTGATTGTTGAGGTTTTTCGGTTTTGATAGTAATAAAAAATATTTGACCCCCGTAGAGGTATTATACAGGTCATATTTTTTAAAAATGTTAAATTTTTATATATCGTAGTAACCCTATAGACGACTACCTTTACAGATATATGTTGTTAGAAATAACTAATATCGAACTCTAAGATTTATTCCGATTAATTAGATGTTATAAGAAAACATTACAATCCTAAAATAATATTAAAATATCTTAATTAAAACAAACATAAATCAAAACTTGTCTAAAAGCAATTATAAATGACAGATATCTATACGACCCGTATACCTATACTATGGGTCGTATAGATGCGGGTCGTATAAATAGTGCAGCAGGTTGATTTGACATTATGTAGCTTTAGTGTAAAGCAACAAATCTATACAACTCGTATAGCTATCTATACGAGTCGTATAGTCATTCAGGTGGTACAAAGACGAAGAAGGGGGTATAAATAACACAACCCTGAAATTAAATCATAGCAAAACAGGACATTTTTAGAACCAGCAAAAAAGTAAATTTTAAGGGGTCTGCTAATAAATTACCCAACCCCCACAATTATTTATGTTAACTTGATTTAGAGGCCTATTTCAGGTAGGTTAACAGTTGGCCAGTAAAAACAGGTCATAACAAATACTTGCATTAACTCATAGCAAACAATTTGTTTTGAGAACCTACTAAAAATTTTGAAACTTTTTTAAGGGGACTGATAATAAAATCACAGGAGCTCACAATGATTTGACCCCCCCCTTCCCTCCCAAGGTACAACCCAGCAATGCAATGAGAACAAAGTTTTAACTGAAGCATGTTATTTACCAGCTGCCTTTGCAGCAACAGCTTCTTGATACACATCAGTAACAAATAAGATGTCTGATGGCCTATGAACTCCTAGTGATTCTGATATTTCAACATAGCTTTTTGTTTCTTTCTTGTTCCTGCCAACAACCAACATAAAATTAGGGGTTGTTACAAAAATCAACAGTTCAGAAACAGTAATATAAATTACCCCACTGTGGTGTCAAAATATCCACACAAGTAATTCCTTAAGTCCCCATAATCTGTATAACCAAATAACAGCCGCTGTGCCAATCTGCTACCACTTGAATAAATGTACACCTGATGAAACGCAACCGATTTCACCATTGAATAAGATAAATTACTATAATTATCAAAAAGGAGCCAAAACATTTGCCAAAAGCCAATATTATATATAGGAACCAACCTTTATTCCAGAAGCATGCCATTTTTCAAGAGAGCCTGGTACATCATCAAACACTACACCTTTAAGTTCACTTTTCTCAAATCCTGTACGCCATATGTGTCCCTAAAGAATGACTATTCAGAAACTTTGAATAAATCTAACTAAAGAAGTTAAAAAGCATGTCCTGCATGTTAAACTTGCTTACTTGTAACTGTTTTAATGAAGTGATTTTCCTGTCGGATTTTATCATGCCTTCAACATTAGCAACCAAAGCAGCTATCACCGCCTGTTTTCCTGCCTCATTAGAAGGAATTGGAACCGCATCCACAACCCCATGCTGTAAATCATCTTCTACCTGCAAAAAACAAAAATTACAACTGCAATTGTATGTATAATAAACTAGAAACATGATGATAATAAATGAAACTTACTTGAGATCGCAACAACTTAATATCATCTTGAGTGAAATCAGTATCATATGTTTCTTCCAAATGTCTTTGAACATTTTTCCGGGCATATGGGAATAGAACATCAGTTACAAATGATATTGGTGTAGTTGTCCCTTCAATGTCAAGAACAATACAACGCTGGAACAAAAAACGATAAATAATTAGGAAATCAAAATAATTTAAATAGATTTGAGTTAGTTTCAGCCTATTTAGGTACCTTCTGAGATGTGTTTGTAGTTTGACCACCTAAATGTGGTTTTGAACTTTGAATTGGCCCATGATTTGGAGTTGACCAGTCAAGGCCTAACTGATGAAGTTTGATTGCAGCTTCAAAGAGATAGTGGTAGCATTCAGCCTGAGTTTTGGCACTGATCCAAGAATCACCCCATACATAAATACCATGGTTTCGCACCAATACCGCAGTTGTTTTGGGGTATGCTTCAATCTGTTGATAATC
The DNA here is from genome assembly GCA_039602395.1 of Deinandra increscens subsp. villosa. Lineage (NCBI taxonomy): Eukaryota > Viridiplantae > Streptophyta > Magnoliopsida > Asterales > Asteraceae > Deinandra > Deinandra increscens. Next base: position 52,219,557 of record JBCNJP010000024.1, on the reverse strand, counting down.
GGGGAAATTTTCCATTAATCTTTAAATCATGCTGATAGAAAGATTAATCATCATGAAATTCAACCAACAAGACATTAAATTTTGCAGATTGGTGAAGCAAAATGCGAAAAGAACATACTGCTACAGCAAGGGATTCAGTCAACTCTCTTTCATGAGCAGTGTTTTCTATTATTGGAACCACAAGCTCATCATAATAACCATGCCCTTGGATTCCTTTGATCATCTCCATATGAGTGATCTGAAAAAATCAAATCAGAAGGCACAGAGACAACAATTGAATTCATAACCAACCATTATTATCATTATATATGAAAGTACAATGAAGAAAAATGGTAATCGTATTGAACATATAATAACCCAATCTTGGTTTTAAGTAGAGGTTCAAACGAGTCGAGTTATTCACGAGCTAGTAGAGTTCAAATCGAGTCGAAAGCTTCAACCGAGCCGAGCCTTATCAAGTCCAAGCCAAACTCAGTCCCTGAAATATGGCTCGTTTATTAAAGAGCTCGAGCCCGAGCTTTACATTTCGAGCTCAAACCGGCTCTTGAGCCTTAATGAGTCGTTTTATTTATATATTTTTTATTTAATTTATTAAATATATTTTAGAAAAATAATTATTATATATAAAATTATGATAATATAAATAAATAATATGTATAATGTTATATATAAAGAAGTATAATTATAAATATATACAAATTTTAATTATAAAAACATATAAATAAATTAATTTAATAATAAACGAGTCAAGCTCAAGCTTATAGTAATTTCTCACGAGCCAAGCTCGAAGCTTCGGAAATAAAGCTCTAATAGAGCCGAGCTCGAGCTTTCTTAGGTTTAAGCAAGCCGAGCTTGAGCTTAGACGAGCTCGAGCTAGGCCTTGAGGTGTCTTGTATGTCAGAACCCGAGGCTTTAGGTGTGCACATCACGCATCGAGGTGTTGCCCTATGTACAACCAAAATCCAGCTGTCTCATCTCTTATCAAATATCAGTTTTTTATCAAGTAATCACCCCTTCCATTGTGCTCACATATCAGCCTAATTTTGACCAATTTTGATCCAAACGAACATGGGGCGCGCCTGAGGCGTTTTCAGAATCACCTCACGCACACTTTTTAAAACCAAGAACCCAATGTGTTACGAATTACCTTAAACTCTTTTGCCAGAGGATCAAGCATTGTCACGATACAAGATTCCATTCCATGACTATGAATGACTGCACCAGCATTCCGCATATTATAAGCCTGGAAGATGACAATCACATCTGTTATCTTCACTCCCCAAAAGCAAAAAAAATCCAAATCGAAACAGAATTTCGATACAATCATTCGATCACTAATCTGATGTATCATAATCACAGAATAAAATTAGCAAAAACCTTCATGAAAAGAGGGGCGCAATCTGAACATTTGGGAGGCTTGTGAGGGTAAGGCTTGGGAGACGGAGAAAACAATATACTTCCACTTGACGATAATACATACATATCTTCTTCCACCATTCTCTCCTTTTGCACACCTATCATAAATATAAAACCCTAAGTTCTCCACCTTCAAGTAATTTTAACAGTACCAAAGCTCAATAAAACCCTAACTTCTAAAATTAATCACCAGGAAGAGATTTTTCAAACAAATTGGAACGTACCTCATAAAATGATAAAACCCTAAGTTCATCTACCTTCACAGTATCAAAGTTCAATGAAACCCTAATTTCTGAAACTGGAACGTACCGGAGGGGGACATGATTATGAGCTGGTCGGATTTGGGAACGGAATCGTCGTGGACCTTGGCGGTGATGCTTCCACCGGTGCCGGAGACCCAACCGAGGTTGTAGAAGAGACGGCATAACTCGGAGATGAGTGATTTAGTTTGTGCGACCTGAGATCCTTGCAAGTATGCCTGAGAAGTTACCGCCATCTTCGCGCCGTTCGCCGCCATTGAAAGGTCTGGTTAGAAATGGCGGAAAAGAGGCTGCGTGACTTTTAGGCACGATAGAGGTTCGATTGATTGTTCGAATCATGCTGTTTTGGGTCAAAAGTTATTTTATGATTTAGACATGTAAGATTATTAGAAATTATATTTTTTTTAATAAGTCACTCATTTATGTTATTTTTGTTGTTTAGCGTTAAATTTGGATCACAAACGGATAATGGTTTATCTGGATCGTTTTCTATCTTCGTTCTGAGTACAAGACTTGAAGATCAGATTCAAAAGAAAATTCATAATAGGTGAGAAAGTTAGAAAACTCTCTAACTCAATCTTAAATGACTATTTTTGTCACACATGTGACTTGAAGTTAAAACCAATTCATTTTGATATTTTTTGTTGTCTCACCTCATCCACTTGAACTAAAGATTATTGGTAATGGGTGCTAGATGGATCTCTTACAAACTTTTTTTTTATCCTACAGACCATAAAAGCAGGGGCGATTTTTAATGTGGGCCAGACGGGCCCTTGGCCCGGGCTGTTTTTTTGCTCAGAAGTAGGAATTTATACTCGTTCGGTTCATTTTTTTATATGCTTAGTCTGGCCCAGTCTATATATTCATAAGGAGTTAGTATAGGTAATGAAAGCATCACAGCTCAACTAGTTCACGCCTTGTTGGTTAAAATTCGGAGACCTGAGTTCGAAACCAGTAAGCAACGTTTTTTTTAATAGTGAATTGGAAAATCAAGCTTTTATAAAAAAACCAAGAGAAGGCAGCAGGAATCAAACCTGTGACCTGCGATTTGAAAGGCAGGGACTAAACCATTGGACTGCCAGTGAGTTTAGATATATAACAGTTCAAAAACATATATCCAGTATTCTTCTGCGTCGTCTCCTTCCCCATAAAACCCTAATCGACGAGACCTCCATTTTTTATGTTAATTGTTAAACAATTGTTATTTTAATAAATTATTGCAATTAGTTTTTTTTATTTTTTGTTGTGTGACCCGATTTGAACCGAATATCCGACCCGAACATATAAACCAAGTTTCGGCCCGGGCTAAGTTTCCGGTCAAGCTTCGTCACTGCATAAAAGAATCAATATCAGTGTCATGTGAACTATTTTGATAATTAGACAGAAAGACAACTTTGTAAATTTGACTTTTTCAATAAATACAAATTCCACTGACTTTTTAATACTAAAATAATTATTATATACTATATAATTTTTTGAAAAAAAAAGACATCATAAAATCAAATATTTTTTAATTTTTAATATGTGTATAATATTGCTATATATTTCTTTTATAAAATAATTTTTTTTAAATTTTTCTATAAAAATATGTTTTATAATAGTGTTGTTTTAAAAACAACACAGTAATATTATCGTGTTTTTATAAGTATTACAAATTACGTAGTGCCATTATAAATTTACATATATTATAATATTTATAGTAACACGATATTAGCACCGTTTGATTTTTATAAAATAGCACTTTGTATTTATAACCTTTATATATAGACGATAAATAGCACTATGTGTTTTTTATAATAGCATTGTTGATATACAGATTCTAAAATGCACACACTTACACAAGAAAATTGTATAGTTATTAAAGTATAGAAAAAATCACATAAGCTTAAATTAAAATGCATGTCTTATGGTATGAATAACACAAGAATTAAAAAAACCTAAGAAAGAAATAAAAAATTTAAACTTCTATCTACCTTACTAGATATGTCCTTATGCTTATGCTGTAGTAAGGTAGGGCGGTTCACTTGAATTGTTTAACCGCCCATTTATCTATAATCTGATGAGTTATTTCATACCGGACTAGATCTGAATAGGATTATATACATTCTCATTGTGAGAATGGGGTCATTGCAACACAATATATACAAAGACGAACCGATTTCCGAAAAAAATAATCGCCCCTTAATATATATAGACTGATGAGTCATTTCATACTAGACTAAATCGAAATAGGGTTATATACATTCTCATTATAAGAAATGGGTCGTTGCAACATGTTATATTTAAAGAAAAAACAATTTCCAAAAAAGTAATTACACCCAAAAAAATAATAATTACAGCACACCAAGTTCGAACGATGACCTAACACACCATGTTGAGCCCATGACCTAGCGATTTGTGAGCCGCTAACCTAGCGATTTGTGAGCCGCTAACCTAGCGATTTGTAAAAGCCGCGCAACTCACTAAGCGGGGCGAATTAACCATTGGGCTGGATTTTCTTCATGTTTCCATTTCACTAACACAATATATTTAACATGGAGCATGTTTCATGTTTCCATTTCACTAACACAATATATTTAACATGGAGCATGTTTTCATTTTGCTAATACAATATCTTAAACTCACCTTATTTACCATTCCTCATCGAATAAATGTCCATCGGTTACAATACATGGTGATAATGAAATTATTACAACTCAAGCAAAGATATTCAATCCAATATTAAGACATAATCAACTCTAATAATACATAACTTCCCTCAATAGCTAAACAAATTAACAAATCCACCCAAGCACAAATACTATCATACCAAGTGGCACACTCAAGGCTGCAGAAACCGCTGCTTGTGACCCACTCGGTGCCGGAGCATTCACATCCTCCGGATTACCGGTCGGGGACGATGATGCGTCCCCCGCCCGGTGAATCAGCTGAACCACCGACGGGAGAAGATGCTATCCCTGAATCCGCCGGACTACCGGCAGGGAGACATCGAGATGCCTCCACCCGGTGAAGCGGCCGGACTACCAGCGGGCGATGTCAAGATGCCACCGCCCGGTGAAGCGGCCGCACTACCGGTGGGAGAAGAAGAACCCCCTCCAGGCGGTGAATCCACCGGACTACCGGTAGGCGAGGATGATATCCCTCCACCGGGTGAAGCCGCCGGACTAGTTGGTACCGGCATTCCAGATTCCGGCGGTGATGAAACAGGGGATACCGGAATTGGTGGACTAGTTGGTACCGGCATTCCAGATTCCGGCGGTGATGAAACAGGGGATACCGGAATCGGTGAAGAGCTTTTGGCCGGAGCTGGAGCACCGGCAGGTGGGGTTTGCTTCTTTTTTGGCGATATAACGACCACCATTAGCTTCTGACCCTGATCACAGTTCGATTTATTGCCGCTGATAAAGTAAAAAGGTCCCGGACGGTTCAAATTAAAGACGGAATCGCCGCCGTTGAGGGCGGTGATGGGGCTATTTGTGTTGCAGCTATCATAATCCGATTTGCTCACCTCCAGTACAGAATCCGACCCGCTATTATACTTGAAATCTGCAATTCAAGATTCAATTTTTTCACCAACCCAAGTTAACAAAACGAAAACCCGAATCAAAAACTCAAGATTCAACATTATACTTAAAATCTACAATTCAAGATTCAATTTTTCAACCAACCCATGCTACAAGAAAACGAAAACCCAAATCAAAAACTCAAGATTCAACATTATACTTAAAATCTCCAATTCAAGATTCAATTTTTCAACCAAACCACGTTACAAAATCAAAAACCCAAATCAAAAAAGTCAAGATTCAACATTATACTAAAAATCTACAATTCAAGATTCAAAATTTTCACCAACCCACGTTACAAAAACGAAAACCCAAAACAAAAACTCAAGATTTAACATTATACCTCAAATCTGCAATTCAAGATTCAATTTTTTCACCAACCCACATTACAAAAACGAAAACCCAAATCAAAAACTCAAGATTCAACATTATACTTAAAATCTCCAATTCAAGATTCAATTTTTTCAACCAACCCACGTTACAAAAACGAAAACCCAAACCAAAAATTCAAGATTCAAGACTCAATTTGAGATTCCGACCCACCATTACACTTAAAACCTCCAATTCAAGATCCAATTTTTCAACCAACCCAAGCCACAAAAACAAAAACCCAAATCAAAAAGTCAAAAAAGAGGAAGTAAATACGTACGGAGATTGTCATTGACGATGAACCTCAACCTGCTGGACCATTGATTGTAGCTTTCTGAAGGGTGCAGAGTCCATCCATCTTTGCTGCCGACGTTGAAACTATAAGCATCCGAAAAACAGAGTAAAGTGAAGAAGAAAAGGAAGAAAATGCAGAGAGAATTGTGAAAGGACGCCATGAAAATTGAAAAGTGTGAGTGTGAGGCTGAACTTTGAAGGTGGAGGTGGAAGATCAGAGAGGCAATCTTAATATCTGTTGATGGTGGTGTGTTCCCACGCGGCAAGTGCAGAAAAAGTTAACGGTTGGATTGGATTTCAAGTGGATAAGTGATACGATCGGAGACGTATGATTTCTTAATTGGGTTGTCTTGGGTTTAAGATTTAATGATTTATTATCCCTAAATAGAAAGTTAGAAACCATCTTGTCTTTTTTTTCTAAATATCTATCGACATGTATATTTATTTACAAATGATTGCATATATTTTATTTCAATCCACCATACAAACAAAAGGGATATTTGAATTTTGACACTTGGGTTAACTTTATAATTATTGGGCCTTAGTGGCTGGCTTTATTTCTTTTTGTTGGAATAAAAATTGCTTTTAAAAAAAGGATATTTGAGAAAAAAAAAGTTAGAAGAGAGATTTAATGATATTTAACTAGTAACCGGGAATTTAAGAATTTGTCCTAATTCTTATGGTATATTTTCACTTTCTTATTTAAAATATTATAAATTTATTTATTTTGGTTTGTTTTATTAAAATTAATTTATAGATAAACTAATTATTTTTACCTAAGCGACCCAAAATTAAATTTTATAAAAATTTCCTCTGTATAAAAGAATCTACTATATAATAGATCAAATCTTAATGTCACATGTAATATTACTTTCACCCTCATCAAAATTTTATGTATTTCTTTGATTAAATATCAATGATTTTAAATAATTAAATTATATAATTAAATATAAAAATATAAATCTTTTTATTTTGCAAATAATATTTAAAATTTAACAAATTATACTAAGATTTTAACTATATATTCTTTTTTTTTTGTTGTTAAAACAAACTATATCTACATTTCAATAAACCAAAAGCAATTTACAAAGAAGTGGAGAGTAACCGGATAACAAGCTGCGCCACGGCCCTTTTTGGGTAGACCCCTTAAGCGGATCCGTCAAAAAGTTCACAGGGGCCTCCTTTTTAGCCGAGATACTCGCACGTTTCTGAACATCAAACAGAACATCCATAACCCAATCATGTCTGTATTTAAACCCGGACAATTCCTTACAATAGAAAGCATGCTCGCCAAAAGTATCCACAGCTCACATATGTTGGTCCAAACCTTTGATGGGAATGACTGTCAGGAAATCTTGGGCCCGAGGGGCACGAAGACAAGCAAACACAGCTTTTTAACGGGGAGATAGGGCAAATTTCACTTCCAACTCTGGGCAATCTTACTAAAAATGGCACTCACCAAAGTTTCCTGAGATTTAGAGGGGCGGTGGCCTTGTTAGAAAAACCGCCTAGATCAAAATCAGGAAGTGAAGTGCTTAAGAGATCAACCGCGCACTCAAAAATCGGAACCCATCATATTAATGCCACATCCCCGGAGGATATGATCATGTAGGCTCCAAGATTGGGCCCTCGAGGCCACAAAGGCATATTTAGAAACTTCCTCCGCCGAGCATAACCCCAGCCCCCCTAAATGGGTCGGAAGGAAAGCCAGCCGCCATTGGAGGTCCTCAATAGCCTCTCGGAGGCCCTTGTAAAAGATAGCGATAACCTCCCCCCCCCCCCCCCGATATGCGTCGGCTGGCATGTCCGGAGCCCAAATAATAATTTTGCAACACCCATACAAGACCAGAGCAACAAGAACTCACATTAAGGATCCCATAGACGTGGGAGGCAATGCATTAGCTCCACGGCAGAGGACACCCTTTTCATAGCCAAACTACTAATGAACACAACATCCCTACTAATAGCCCCCCCCCCCCCCCCACAGGAGTTTCACTCATAGCCTCGGCCTCCCAATCCCAGAGGGGAACAACCCATCACGCTCCTTCACCCCATTGCACGACGGCCAAAAGACCTTCGTTTTCTTGATATTTAAAACAAGACCTAGCGCGGGGCCCCTCAGACCTGATAATATCCAGAGCTTTAGCAGCCTCCTTAGCGTCTCCAATGATCGTACCATCATCCAGGTACCAAGAGTGAAAGGGGAGCCTGCAACGATCACGAATATTGTTGGTCCGGAAACAACAACTAATCACGATATTTTAATCACAAACGAGTGCGGAATCCTCGTTTATGATTGATTCAAGATAGAGAAGAGAAGAAACACGAAGAATACGATGATTAAACGTTAAAAACCTAATCTTGCACACAAGATGAACTTGTCGGGTACAAAACAGTAAATCGTAAACCCTCTTCTCTCTCTAGAAATCGTAATCAAGCCCCCTTTGAATAGTAAACTCATGGGGTTTATATAGCCATCCCATGAGTTTACTATTGGGCTCTTAAACCCTAATCATAAACCCAAGCCCATGCTCATATCCAATAGTAAACTAGCCTAAACATAATAATAAAACTAGCCTACTAATCTAATGAAACCCACTAAGCCCAGCCCAAACTATTTAATATTACAAGCCTCATAATCTAGCCTCTACAATCTTCCCCTAGGCTTGTGATATTAAATGTCTTCGATCTTTGAAAATCTTCTTCTTGACTGGCTGGCAAAGATGCTGATGAAGATTCTTTCCGCAGAAATCTTCATTGGGTTTCATAACGGGCACTTGGGACTTCCTCTTGATCAGCATCAGCTCGAACTTCTTGAAATGAACAAGCAATGAAATGGAGGACTCTCATTGACTTGCTTCTTGAAAGAACTGGTTCTTGCTGAATCTTCGGTAACTATCTTGAATCTCCAAAACAATTAGAGGTTAAATTTTGAAAAACCTCTAACTGTGAAGAACTTGATTGTTGAACTTCAAACTTCATGAACTCTGACTGCTCTCTGTATCATTTTCTTTTTCAAAGATTGACTTGAAATCTTTAGCTTCCCCTAAACTTGTGAGCATTTTCTTTGAAAAACTTTTGAAGCTTTTGGATACTTGTAAAGACACCAACAACTTCCCCTGAACAGTTGCTTTTCAGATGGAAGTCTTGTCTGGCTGGTTCTTTATCTTTGAGCAGCAGCAACATCTTTCTATCATCAACCTGCCTGAAACACATTTGAAAAAATATACTTCACCAGACATTTGATGACTGGTCTTTGGGTTAGAAGGTAATTATCATCTGTTCAGATGATTCAAATTAACATTATTTTAACCAAAAACCCTAATATAGATTACGGGTTTTCTATAAAACTTCCCCTGAACCCAAGACCTCTAAAGACTTCCCCTTAGGTGATAACTTCCCCTCAGCTAAGGACTTCCCCTGAGATAATACATATTATCTTCGAGTTCCCTTCAGATACTATGTATTATGGAAGTCTTTTCATTAGATAATAAATATCATCATCGAGTTCCCTTCGGATAATACTTATTATCCTCCCTCCTTCCCCTAAAAATTTGTCAAGATCTGACGGAGGAAGTCTTTTCATTAGATAATAAGTATCATCCTCGAGTTCCCTTCGGATAATACTTATTATCCCATACTCCTTCCCCTAAAAATTTGTCAAGATCTGTCGGGGGCATATTGTCATGCATTAAAACCCATGAAAAACATATTTTGACTTCTCAAATCAACCTGGCCAAGCCGAAAACACACCCAAAAAAACTTACTTAACGACTCGCACACGAAAGATATAAACTAAACAAATACTGACCAAACCAAACATGAGAAAGTTTACAAGGGATCAAACCGTATGAATCTGACTGAGGAACCCTTTTCAGCTTCAGTTACTCAACTAGTCCAGGTGATTGCCGGTATGTTTGTCCATTTTAAACTCAAACCCGTTTAATCCCAACCGAATGCGTCATGCTTAATATAGTACAATATTACCGTCATGTTTAATTGTCCCCACACCCAAGCGTACACAGCAAAACCTACCCAACCTCAGAGTTTATTGAGGATTCACAAACCCCCAACTTGAGGAACCATGCACCACGGCTATGACTACCACTTATTTTCATTAACCATCAGTTGGTGATCAGGTCGGCCGCTAAGCACGCAAATAAGACCAACCGAGTGATTATTTTTCATTTTCTTTTCTTTTTCATTTTTTTTATTTCTTTTTCATTTCTTTTTATTATGCTGTGTAGTCATGACAGCAGAGACATGGCGTGTGAGAGAGTGAATACTAGGTAATTACCACTCTCAACCCATTTTTGCCGGGACTCAGTCTTTTAAACCATGCAACCTGGGATGGGAAACTAAACATATATATCTTTTAAGTTCATTGCACTTACATTGGTGGTCATACGATTAGGTCGAGCCTACCGAGCATATCACAGTGGAGCTTGCCTTTCACTTCCGCCTTACGCGTGTCAGCCATCTCCAATCCGGACATTCATTTTACTTCCCCTAAACTTCTCAAAAACAAGACACAAACAATTAAAAATTAAAAAGCACACTATTTTTGAGGGGTCAACATTTTCTTTATCTTTACATTTCTTCCCCTTGCTTTTTGATTTTTAATGTCACAATCTTGTGAACATCATTTTTCAGTTTTTTTTAAATAAAAAATAAAACACACAAACACACTTAAAAGAACAAAACACAAAATTTTGAAGATATCTGGCCAAGCTAACTTTCAAAGTATTGATTTGAAAATTTTAGAAAATTGGGTTTCATGATATGCACACTTTATTGCATTTGAAGTCAAACACATAATCAATCAACAGCTTAATTGAAACTTTAATGAAATAGGTTTGACTCAAAAGACCCTTTGCTGCCACATCATTCAAACAACCAAGTCAAGAACAGTACCTTTCATGCTGATTTTCACCTTTTATCTCTCTATGAGACATACCTTCCATTTATAGATTACTTGACATGACATGAAGATACGTCTCCTAAACTGTGCCTGGAACAATCACTTATCAACAAACAAATTAGTAATAAACACGTTAGTGATAATCCTCCTTGATCGTTCCTACACAGAGTGAGAGATTAGTTAGCTAATAGTACCCAGGCCATTGTCTTTCTGGGTACACCTGAGGAATCAATAAATGATACTTCTTGTAAGAACATCCCCTTTGAGAAATCAGGAAGTTGGGATGGAGCTGCCATGATTTTTGGTTTCCAAGTTCCAGGTGATTTAACATTTGTTTTAGTCACTTTTGGAGTTGTGACTTTAGGTATTTCAACCTTCTTCGTTTTAGATTCATTTTTCAAAACAGTTTTTGTTTTAGTCACCTTTGGAGTTGTGACTTTAGGTATTTCAACCTTCTTCATTTTAGAATCATTTTTCAAAACAGTTTTAGTTACCTTGGGATGGGTAACTTTGGGTTTTTCAGACTTTGGTTGTTTTGAATACGGTTTCTTCACCTGTTTTTGAAAGTTTTTATAACTTGGAAAGCTGTTGTTTTGATTGAAAGATTTTCTTTCAGCTTTGGCAGCGCCCCAATGTTGATCAGAGGGTTTAACCTTAGGAGTAACAGTCTTCATTGCCTTAGGTTTTTGCACCATCATCGGCTTAGAATTTACAGACTCCTGAGATGAACAGTGTTCGGATAATTGGGTTCATAGGGGCGATAAAGACAGTTCCTAGCAATATGACCAGCAATGCCACAATTAAATCAAGTCTGCTTTTTTAGATAGAAGTCAGACGTGTACCCATTTGTTTTTGGTGTGTGACGCCCACTCCTAGACTTGGCCCTAGCTAGCGGCACGCATAGGAGCGGTCACGCATCGGATTTACTCATGAACACAAGGTACAACAGAGATAACTAACGCAGCGGAAATAAAAACTTTATTCATATGCCAAGTATTACATAGTAAGAGAGACAAATACAAAAGAGAAATAAACATCTCCACGCCAGTTTTCAAAAATGTCTTCTCTTGATAGCTTGACATTGTCTTGATAGTATATGCCACCTAGTTCCTGCTCACATCTCAGCCTTCCATTTTCGATCCGAAGGTCCAGCCTCATCTGACATACATAACTTAACAAGTCAGCTTACGCTGGTGAGTTCTACGTTTTGGGAAAACTTTACCTTTCGAAGGCACTTAGGTTTGTCAAACACATTTCTGCAATTAGACAATCAAACACAAAGCATATAGCACATATATTCACATATTCTAACCTTGTGAATAAACTAACCTTCTGTTGCTTTGTCATCCTTGTCTCATATTAAATTTTATCTTAGGGAAATAGTGTTTCCACTTGCTTTACGAACACATCGTGTAGCAATGGTCCCTTTAGTTTTGACACTATATAGCTTTGACGCTATCTGGCTTTGACGCCGTTTTAGCTTTGACGCTTTCTGGCTTTGACGCCGTTTGGTTTTGACACCATTGGGACCACACTATTTAACTTCTTGTTTCAGAAGCCCCTTACCCACCAATCTTTTCTCGATTACCATTCTTAGTCTATTTTACTAGAAACATCGAAATGGCAATCTATCTTTCCTCTAATCATCACCATACAATCAATACATATAACATGCAATTATAACAATTGAGAGTATTTTCACAGAACGTTATGTATATCAGCCCAAAAATGGTTTAAAATATTTAAACAATTTAAAAGAGGGCTCATAGAACTCACCTTAGCTTTGCAAAGCTATTATTCTTGGGTTAAGTTCTTGTGAATCAGTTTCTTAATGCCTTTAATGTAATGTCCCTATCAAGACATCCTAAATGTTACAAATCACATTTAAGAATTACCTCATTATCCAAAACCCAACTTTTTATTGGTTAATACCCTTAATAGTCAAAATGACCATTTTGCCCCTTTTACATATTTTGTTATATATCTTTCAAGTCTTTGCTCCTTAACGTTTACCGCTCGTGTTTCCTCATGACCGATCATTTGGCGGAATTACTATGAGGAATAGTCACGGGGTTTGGAATTTGGTGACGATCGTTACCGGCCGTGTAGGCGTCATTGACGACCATGAGGCGGAATTACTACAATCGTTGCACCGAGTAATTTAATTATAAATTACCAAAATTTGAACTCATATATATTTAATATATATGTAAACATGTTACCATACCAAATTTCAAGTCCCTATACCTTCCGGATTATTTTATATTAAATATCCATATTCCGAAACCCTAATTTCCCATTTTTCTCGTTTCCATAGCAAAACTCATTTTTATACAGAACCATCTTAGGGTATTATCTATTATGACATTTTATAATATCCCTTAAAATGGCAAGGCTTAATTCAAAACCGTTTACTCGATTTGGGCAAAACATCATCATGAAAACCCTAATCTTGACCCATTTCCAAAACTCATACCAAACCTTCACCAATTCTGAAATAAACTTAGGGCTTTCTTAAAATACATCAAATTAGGGTTACCTACCAAAATTCAGAGCTTAATTCCCATCCGATCATCCAATTTTACCCAAACAAGCTCAAGAACCCTAATTTGAGCATAGTTTTAAAAGTCATACTTAGAAATTGATTTAGCCAAAACTGAAAGAGGTTATTTTAGACCTTACCTATAGAAGCTTGACTGCTGAATTTCGGATCTTAACTCTTCACCGTTTGAGAGAATTTGACCCGCGAAGTTTCTGGTTCGAACTAGGGTTTTTCGGGTTTGAATTCAGAAATTGGGGATGATATTCGGCCGATTGGAGGGTGTATTTATACCCATGGAGTGCGCCTAGGGTCCCTACACGTGTCTAGGTGACTAATTGCCCGAAATCAACACGTATACAAGGTCAATTTCGTCAAAACGTGCTGCCCAAGTCGAAATCCGTCGTTTTCTGTCCCAAATTGGGCGGAGGTACGCGAGGGTTTCCCCTCTCCCTTCGCGTACCGCGAGGCACTATCAGGAGTTGGCAGTTTTGGTCCCTGAGGTTCTATAATGTGTAAAATTAGCCCAGAACTTCCCCAATTGCTATTTTTAACCCCCGAGCTATTATAAAACATACTTAATGAAGTTTCTAAGGCTTGGGACACCCTCGATGATATACATATACATACGTATATATTTTTATATATATATATATATATATCTTTTGATATTTTACGTTCTAGCCCCTCAAACTTTCCAGTACTTATCATTTCATGTTAAGGGTCACATTAGGATATACTTTTACTATATCCTAAGCCTTAAATGCTCATAATAGTTATAGATACGTATAATATCTGTATACGTTGATAACTTTACATAATTTACACTTTTGGCCCTTCTACTTTTCCATTAACTATTAACACATGTATGTAACTTTCAAATCACACATATATCATCATGTTATTTGTATAAACATATATTTATCTCATATTTTACTTTCTTTACCGTTTAACTCATCCGTTTATACAAATTTCATCATTTTGGCCATTAAACACGTATTTCTAACACATGCAATTTATCTAAGGCATAGTTTACCATATTTATCAATCAAACTTACGTATTGATAATATAGACACGTATTTACTATATATATCATGTACCTGTGAAATTTGGGGTGTTACAACTCTCTCCCCCTTAAAAGGGTTTCGTCCTCGAAACATGCTCAGCTCGAGAATAACTCGGGATGAGATTCTCTCATTTCATCTTCTCGTTCCCAAGTAGATTCTGAACCTTTTCTGTGCATCCACTGCACCCTGACCATCGGAATGGTCTTATTTCGGAGTTTCTTTTCACTGCGATCTAAAATCGCAACTGGCTTTTCCACATATGATAACTTTTCGTCTACCTCAATTTCATCGAAAGGTACTATTTCTGATTCATCATATACACACTTTCTTAGATAAGAAACATGGAATGTTGGGTGAATCCCAGACAATTCCTCAGGTAGATCTAACCGATATGCAACCTCACCTACCCGTTCTACAATCTTAAAAGGTCCTACGTACCTTGGGCCTAACTTGCCCCTTTTACGAAACCGAATAATACCCTTCCAAGGAGAAACTTTTAGTAACACAAAGTCTCCAATTTGGAATTCAATTGGCCTTCTCCTCTTATCCGCATATGACTTTTGTCGATCTTGTGCCGCCTTTAATCGTGCCTTGACCACATCAAGATCTCGAGCCATATTTTCGACTACTTCTTTACTTCCTATTTCTCGTTGGCCAACTTCACCCCAACACACTGGAGTTCGACACTTTCTACCATACAACATCTCATAAGGAGGCATGCCAATACTAGCATGATAACTGTTGTTGTAGGAGAATTCTGCTAATGGTAGGTGACTATCCCAACTTCCTCCAAAGTCTATTATACAAGCACGCAACATATCTTCCAGAGTTTGTATCGTTCTCTCACTTTGTCCATCCGTCTGAGGATGATATGCCGTGCTAATATGTAACCTCGATCCCATATTCTTATGGAATTTCCTCCAAAATTGCGAAGTGAACCGAGTGTCTCTGTCGGAGACTATAGACACTGGCACCCCGTGTTTAGAGATGATCTCCTTAATAAACAAACTAGCTAACTCTTCAGAAGAAATTGCCTCATGAATAGGCAAAAAGTGAGCACTCTTGGTTAGCCTGTCCACAATCACCCAGATGGTGTCATAACCTTTAGCTGTACGAGGTAGCTTAGTTATGAAGTCCATCGTGATATGTTCCCACTTCCATTCAGGAATCTTCAGAGGTTGAAGCATTCCATAAGGCTTTTGATGCTCAGCCTTAACCTTTGCGCAAGTCAAACACCTATTCACATATTGCATGACATTAAACTTCATACCTGGCCACCAATAGTCCCGTTTTAAGTCTTGATACATCTTAGTTGCACCAGGATGAATTGAATAGCGTGACTTATGAGCTTCGTCTAAGATCTTACCACGAATCTCACCTAAAAGCGGTACCCACATTCGACCGTACCTAGTTTTGACTCCAAACTCGTTTTCTTCCAAGCTTCCTGCTTGGCCAACCATTCTTTCTCTCTTGATATTCTCATCCTTAAGGGCTTCATATTGGTCCTTACGAAGTTGGATAAGAAAGTCAGGAGTGATTACTAACTTATATGATTTCACCCGAAAAGAAGGAAGATTCTCCTTTCTGCTTAGAGCATCAGCCACTACGTTGGCTTTACCTGGATGATACATAATCTCACAATCATAGTCTTTAATCAACTCCAACCATCTACGCTGCCTCATGTTAAGATCTTTTTGTTCAAAGAAATATTTTAAGCTCTTATGGTCAGTGTAGATAGTGCACTTAACTCCATACAAATAATGCCTCCATATTTTGAGTGCAAACACAACGGCCGCCAACTCTAAGTCGTGAGTTGGATAGTTTGTCTCATGAGGTTTTAGTTGCCTTGATGCGTATGCAATGACCTTGCCCCGCTGCATCAAAACACAACCTAAGCCTTGATAAGAAGCATCAGAGTACACTACTAAATCATCAGGCCCATCCGGTAAGGATAACACCGGTGCCTGAGTCAATTTGGCTTTTAACTCCTCAAACGCGCTCTGCTGACTAGGTCCCCATACGAACTTAGTGTCCTTCTTGGTTAGCTTAGTCAGTGGCGTTGCAATCCTTGAAAAATTTTGAATAAACCTACGATAATAGCCGGCAAGTCCTAAGAAACTACGAATCTCTGAAGGCGTCTTAGGTGGCTTCCAACTCATTATCGTCTCAATCTTTGCTGGATCTACAAGGATGCCATCTGCGTTTATCACATGACCAAGGAACTGGACTTCCTTAAGCCAAAACGCACATTTTGAAAACTTGGCATATAGTTTTTCCTTCCTTAAGGTTTCTAGAACCTCCTTTAAATGCATCGCGTGATCCTGCTCATTCCTGGAATAAATTAAGATGTCATCTATGAACACAATTACGAATCGGTCCAACATAGGTCGGCACACTCTATTCATGAGATCCATGAAAGCTGCAGGGGCATTGGTCAACCCAAATGACATTACCAGAAATTCATAATGACCATAACGCGTGCGAAAAGCTGTCTTTTCGATATCTTCATCCCTAATCTTAAGCTGATGATATCCTGACCTCAAATCTATCTTGGAGAACCAACTTGCTCCTTGTAGCTGGTCGAACAAATCGTCGATCCTAGGCAAAGGATATTTATTCTTAATGGTTAGCTTATTTAGATCCCTATAGTCGATGCACATTCTCATGCTTCCATCCTTCTTTTTGACAAAAAGAACTGGAGCACCCCAAGGTGAGATGCTTGGCCTTATAAACCCTTTGTCAAGCAAGTCTTCTAATTGTGACATCAACTCTTTCATCTCTGATGGAGCTAACCTATAAGGTGACTTCGCTACGGGTTGGGCTCCTGGCACTAAGTCGATCCTAAACTTTATCTCTCGATCGGGAGGAATGCCGGGTAGTTCTTCTGGAAACACGTCTGGAAATTGGCATACTACCGGCACATCTTTTAATTCCTTAGTCTTCACCCTCGAATCGATAGCATAAGCAAGGTACGCCTTGCATCCTCGCCTTATGAACTTCCGTGCCTTGATCATTGAAATGATCTCTACTGCTGAGCTATCACGATCCCCATAAATGGATATGATTTGCCCAGTTGGCGTTTGAAGTTGAACCTTCTTTTGGTTACAGATAATTTGTGCATCGTTCTCTGCAAGCCAATCCATTCCTAACACAATATCGAAACCTCCTAGCGCCATAGGAAACAACTTAATAGGTAGTTTATACCCTTCTAACTCTATTAAGCAGTTATCTACTACCTCAGTAATCCTAATACTTTTCCCTGAGGCAATCTCGACCTCGAATGGTCTATTAGCCTTAACAGTTGGTCTATCAATTAACTCACAGAATTCATGCGAAACAAAACTCCTACTAGCACCAGAGTCAAATAACACAGAAGCAGGCACATTATTAACGAGAAACGTACCTGAAACTACATCGGGTGTTATCTTGGCTTCGGTGGTAGTCAGGGTATAAGCTCTACCCTTCGTCTTTGGAGCCTCTTTCGCCTTTGGTGGTTCTGAATTCTTGACCAACTTGGGGCAGTTTGTCCTGATATGATCGGGGCTTCCACACTCGAAACACTTCCTTGGCTCAGAACAACGATTGGCAAAGTGACCTTCCTTCCCGCACTTATAGCAGCCAGTCGTCATTGTCCTACACTCTCCATAGTGATTCTTATTACACTTGTTACACAAGGGCTTGCTGCCTTTTGATCCATTCTTTTGCTTTTTGCGGTGACCCTTGTCATTCTTCTTTGAACCTTCAGCCGTCTCCATCCATTTTCTCTTAGACTCTTCTGGTCTACCTCCTGCTCCGAACATCTCACTATAGAGATTGGAGCTTAGATTCACCGTAGCCTTGAACGTTCTAGGCTCAATAGCCTTAATGAATTCCCTAACTCGGCCAGGGAGGCCTTGGACGTATCGTTTCACCCTTTGAGCTTCGGGAGTGACTAATGCAGGCAACAATCTTGCCATAGCATTGAACTTGGACGTATATTCCCGATGCGTCATGTTTCCAGCTTCGAGCATCAAAAAGTCCTTCTCCAACTGATCCAGCTCTCCCCTAGGGCAGAAATCTTCAAGGACTAACTTTTTCAAGTCGTCCCACTTCATTGCAGCGATAGCTGCACTCCCTTCAGTCTGCTTAACCATTCCCCACCAGTGCAATGCTTCAGATACAAACGAGTGAGCGGCGTACTTCACTGCTTGATCTTCTCTGCACTCACTGATTTCAATAACTGCTTCCATCTCATGAATCCATTCGAAGGTAGCTATTGCGTCCTTCTTGCCATCATACAAAGGGGGTTTACAACCACTGAATGTCTTGAAAGAACATCCTTTACCTCCTTGTCCTTCCTCCATATCCTCTGGGTCATTCCTATTCCCGTTGTTATTTCCTCCACCTCCCGTCCCGTTGGTTCCACCAGCGCCTCTTTGGACTTGAGCTATTGCTTGCGCGATAATAGTCGCTACTTGTTCGCTAGTGAACGTATTAGCTTCGACGTTAGCTTCGGGCTCGGGATTTGCTCGCGTGATTCTTCTAACTATTCTACCGTCGTTGTCATTTCCACGACTTCCTCTAGCCATTTCCTATATTAAGATGAGTGACATTTTAGGATTTATGTGACGTAGGGTTTCCAAGTTTTGAATACATGATAAACAGATAAGCGCAGACGTCAATACGTTTATTTATATATAATGTCTTCAAAACTTATCTACATCTATTCACACGCATCCTTTGTGTCCACATCCTAACATCAAAATAAAATATCTCGCACTTGGCCATATAATAACCAGTACTTAGGATATACTTATATAGTTAATACCAAATTGCAGTAGCTAATTGCAATTGGGTATTTTCCATACTCATACATCCTAAGTCCCTGTCCATTATATTCCTAATGCACGTTCTACCTATGGGCATAACTATCAATACTGGCATTTGTCTCATCTTACTTGGCTTCCCCAGAGTCCTAGTTTAAGTCTAGACACTGCAATAGTATCTAAATCTCTTAAACCAAGGCTCTGATACCAACTTGTGACGCCCACTCCTAGACTTGGCCCTAGGAGCGGTCACGCATCGGATTTACTCATGAACACAAGGTACAACAGAGATAACTAACGCAGCGGAAATAAAAACTTTATTCATATGCCAAGTATTACATAGTAAGAGAGACAAATACAAAAGAGAAATAAACATCTCCACGCCAGTTTTCAAAAATGTCTTCTCTTGATAGCTTGACATTGTCTTGATAGTATATGCCACCTAGTTCCTGCTCACATCTCAGCCTTCCATTTTCGATCCGAAGGTCCAGCCTCATCTGACATACATAACTTAACAAGTCAGCTTACGCTGGTGAGTTCTACGTTTTGGGAAAACTTTACCTTTCGAAGGCACTTAGGTTTGTCAAACACATTTCTGCAATTAGACAATCAAACACAAAGCATATAGCACATATATTCACATATTCTAACCTTGTGAATAAACTAACCTTCTGTTGCTTTGTCATCCTTGTCTCATATTAAATTTTATCTTAGGGAAATAGTGTTTCCACTTGCTTTACGAACACATCGTGTAGCAATGGTCCCTTTAGTTTTGACACTATATAGCTTTGACGCTATCTGGCTTTGACGCCGTTTTAGCTTTGACGCTTTCTGGCTTTGACGCCGTTTGGTTTTGACACCATTGGGACCACACTATTTAACTTCTTGTTTCAGAAGCCCCTTACCCACCAATCTTTTCTCGATTACCATTCTTAGTCTATTTTACTAGAAACATCGAAATGGCAATCTATCTTTCCTCTAATCATCACCATACAATCAATACATATAACATGCAATTATAACAATTGAGAGTATTTTCACAGAACGTTATGTATATCAGCCCAAAAATGGTTTAAAATATTTAAACAATTTAAAAGAGGGCTCATAGAACTCACCTTAGCTTTGCAAAGCTATTATTCTGGGGTTAAGTTCTTGTGAATCAGTTTCTTAATGCCTTTAATGTAATGTCCCTATCAAGACATCCTAAATGTTACAAATCACATTTAAGAATTACCTCATTATCCAAAACCCAACTTTTTATTGGTTAATACCCTTAATAGTCAAAATGACCATTTTGCCCCTTTTACATATTTTGTTATATATCTTTCAAGTCTTTGCTCCTTAACGTTTACCGCTCGTGTTTCCTCATGACCGATCATTTGGCGGAATTACTATGAGGAATAGTCACGGGGTTTGGAATTTGGTGACGATCGTTACCGGCCGTGTAGGCGTCATTGACGACCATGAGGCGGAATTACTACAATCGTTACACCGAGTAATTTAATTATAAATTACCAAAATTTGAACTCATACATGTTTAATATATATGTAAACATGTTACCATACCAAAATTCAAGTCCTTATACCTTCCGGATTATTTTATATTAAATATCCATATTCCGAAACCCTAATTACCCATTTTTCTCGTTTCTATAGCAAAACTCATTTTTATACAGAACCATCTTAGGGTATTATCTATTATGACATTTTATAATATCCCTTAAAATGGCAAGGCTTAATTCAAAACCGTTTACTCGATTTGGGCAAAACATCATCATGAAAACCCTAATCTTGACCCATTTCCAAAACTCATACCAAACCTTCACCAATTCTGAAATAAACTTAGGGCTTTCTTAAAATACATCAAATTAGGGTTACCTACCAAAATTCAGAGCTTAATTCCCATCCGATCATCCAATTTTACCCAAACAAGCTCAAGAACCCTAATTTGAGCATAGTTTTAAAAGTCATACTTAGAAATTGATTTAGCCAAAACTGAAAGAGGTTATTTTAGACCTTACCTATAGAAGCTTGACTGCTGAATTTCGGATCTTAACTCTTCACCGTTTGAGAGAATTTGACCCGCGAAGTTTCTGGTTCGAACTAGGGTTTTTCGGGTTTGAATTCAGAAATTGGGGATGATATTCGGCCGATTGGAGGGTGTATTTATACCCATGGAGTGCGCCTAGGGTCCCTACACGTGTCTAGGTGACTAATTGCCCGAAATCAACACGTATACAAGGTCAATTTCGTCAAAACGTGCTGCCCAAGTCGAAATCCGTCGTTTTCTGTCCCAAATTGGGCGGAGGTACGCGAGGGTTTCCCCTCTCCCTTCGCGTACCGCGAGGCACTATCAGGAGTTGGCAGTTTTGGTCCCTGAGGTTCTATAATGTGTAAAATTAGCCCAGAACTTCCCCAATTGCTATTTTTAACCCCCGAGCTATTATAAAACATACTTAATGAAGTTTCTAAGGCTTGGGACACCCTCGATGATATACATATACATACGTATATATTTTTTATATATATATATATATATATCTTTTGATATTTTACGTTCTAGCCCCTCAAACTTTCCAGTACTTATCATTTCATGTTAAGGGTCACATTAGGATATACTTTTACTATATCCTAAGCCTTAAATGCTCATAATAGTTATAGATACGTATAATATCTGTATACGTTGATAACTTTACATAATTTACACTTTTGGCCCTTCTACTTTTCCATTAACTATTAACACATGTATGTAACTTTCAAATCACACATATATCATCATGTTATTTGTATAAACATATATTTATCTCATATTTTACTTTCTTTACCGTTTAACTCATCCGTTTATACAAATTTCATCATTTTGGCCATTAAACACGTATTTCTAACACATGCAATTTATCTAAGGCATAGTTTACCATATTTATCAATCAAACTTACGTATTGATAATATAGACACGTATTTACTATATATATCATGTACCTGTGAAATTTGGGGTGTTACATGGTGACTGATATGGAGCTGGTTTGCCTTGTGTCAGCTTCTTTGCTTTGTCTGCAGCTTCAGTTTTGACTTTCGTCTGGTTCCTCAAAGCCTGTGTTGAACCTGTCTTCATTGTCTTTGTGCTTTCTGGATTTCCTGATGAAGAAACACCATTTTTGCAACTGCACTTACAGCTGCATGAACCAACTGAAGAAATAGGAGACACATCTACTCCCTTGAGTTTTTCATCCTTCACTCTAGCTGTTGGCTTCACACTTGGATGCTTAATGGTGATCTTTGGCCTCTCTACTTCAACTTTAGAGTATGGTTTCAACTCTATCCCAGCATCATCCGTCCCATAGGTCACATATTTCTCTTCCTCTTTCTCTTCTTCTGTCATAGGTCTTACACCAACTAAAACACTATCTATCGGAGAACCTGCTTCATGAAATCCTGACTCAGATCTATCTACCTGATCCTCCTCATAGATCATCCCTATGATGTCTCTAGGAATTGGTGGGGGAATAATAATGTTTGCAGCCAAGGACTTATCAGACTTTTCTGACCCAAATCCTGGTGTGTGTTTCCCTACTTGACCAGACACAACAGCCTAAGACAATTCTTTTCCAGCCTGAAGCATTCTCTTATTTCTCAGTTGATTCATATCTAATTTCACTTGCATTTCATTATTCTTATGAGTCAAGTCATCTACTTGTTTCCTAAGATCATCTATTTCTAACTTAGCATTGTCATACAAGATAGACTTCTCAGTTGCCAGCTTTTGATACTTCACAATGTCTAATTTCTGTGCTTTTACTTTCTCCTCATTCTTTTGCCATCTACCCTTTTATGAACTCCTTTCACATTTTATCTCAAACAATTCTATCTGATAATTTTTACAGATTTGCCTAAGTCCAGGAATTATACGAGCACAAGTAGGATTGGGGCATATCTCAGTATTGTCAACTTCAGCTGCGAAATCATCCTTGTTCTCAACCGAACTCATTTTCTTTCTTTAGATATGCAGCTTCTGAAAATTTCAAAAAATCGGCAAAAACGGCAAAATCTGTTTCCGATTGAAAACCCTATTTCCGATCGTAAACACCCGTTTACGATTTTTGACAGCCTGGCCGGTCGTAAACACTTGATTACGATTGAGTTAACACCGGATCGTAAACTCCTGATCGTAAACTCTCGATTCCGATCGAACAGGATCGTAAATACCGAATCCGATCGTGATGGATCGTAAACACTCGATACCGATAAGAAAATGTCGTAAACTCCGATTCCGATCCCAGCAGATCGTAAACACTCTATTTTCGACTGAAACGAATCGTAAACACTTAAAAATCTCGTCTTGAAGTCGTAAACGTGATTCTGATGAAGATCTTCAAGAACACCCGGTCGTAAACACGAAGGACAGAAGCAGCAACGATCGTAAACCTTCAAACAGCCTTTAAACCTTCAAAAACTTGAACTTTTTCCAGAAAAACTTGAATCCAATATCGTGAGAACCTCGAAACACTCGTTTCTTGGCTCTGATACCAATTGTTGGTCCGAAACAACAACTAATCACGATATTTTAATCACAAACGAGTGCGGAATCCTCGTTTATGATTGATTCAAGATAGAGAAGAGAAGAAACACAAAGAATACGATGATTAAACGTTAAAAACCTAATCTTGCACACAAGATGAACTTGTCGGGTACAAAACAGTAAATCGTAAACCCTCTTCTATCTCTAGAAATCGTAATCAAGCCCCCTTTGAATAGTAAACTCATGGGGTTTATATAGCCATCCCATGAGTTTACTATTAGGCTCTTAAACCCTAATCATAAACCCAAGCCCATGCCCATATCCAATAGTAAACTAGCCTAAACATAATAATAAAACTAGCCTACTAATCTAATGAAACCCACTAAGCCCAGCCCAAACTATTTAATATTACAAGCCTCATAATCTAGCCTCTACAAATACGGAGGACAAGTGGATGCAAAACAAGGGCGAAAAGAAGAGGCCCCAAGGGATCCCCCTGCTGAACCCTTGTGGTAGACCAAATGTGATCGTTGCCCACATAAAGCCCGGAAGGCTGCCCATATAAGAAATCCACCCATGCAGAAATGGAGGGACAACGGGTCCGAACCTCATGCAAGAGGGCAGTCCTATCCACCAAATTGAAGGCATTGGAGAAATCCACGGTAAGCATAGCTAACGACCCATCTGACTGGAACTCATGTAAGTACCGGTTGGCGCCATGGAGCACAGCCTCCGCCCCGCAAGGGACACCAATGGAGTTTTGATCCAAACAAACCTAGATCTACAACATATACACATGTATAACCATGGATCTAAGCCAAAAACGTCATAAAGTTCCAATCTTGGACTCAAAACTCAATAGATCTAGATGGAGAATGGTTCTAGATCTTAGATCTAGTCAAAGAAGGTAAAAAAAATCAGATCTTGGTGAAAAGAGATGAGGAAAACCACTTACCGAAAAACCGACTTGTTCTTCACTTGATTTCACAAAAAAATAATGAGCCTCAAACCTCTATGATCTTGATCCCCTCTCTCTAGCCTCTTTAGGGTTTTTAAGTGGTGAAATATGGAGGCTAGAAGGAGAATAAGAGCTTACATAGGTGAGTTTTAAGGTAAAAAAACCCGTAATCACGTTTTTTAATGGTTCGCGAGTGTCGAGCGTACTGTTTTCGCTCTATTTTTTTCGTTCTAGCTCCGATTTGACCCCCGTTTTTCCTATATTCCTCATTTTAAACCCTCTATCATATTAACCATATTTATGCCACTCAAATTGATATAAAATATGCCTCATAACGATTAATGGTTGATAAAATATTACACAAAATGCATTTTTGATCGGTTTTACCGTACGTATCACTTTTAACCAACTCACCTACGATTTGTGACTCGATCAAGTGTGTAATGACTCGTGACATAATATGTAATCATAAGACTCATAAATATGATAAATCTATTATACGATACTCAAAAACGTGATCTCCCGGTTAAAAACGTAATCGCGCGGGATTTACCGAACTTTCACCGATTTCGTTCTAGACCTTGAATTCTCGCATCTCTTCACTTGTAGTTACTTGCGTGCGTAACTAGTATATCCCACAAGTATCCTACAAGCTTTGATTGCTTGATTTCCCGGTTGAACTTAATTATCAGTTCATTCACGTAAAATCCGAAATGGAGATAAATCGAGTACCAAATCAATCAATGAACGTATCAACGAACCCAATACCATGAAATGAGACATAAAACATCATAAAAACATAACTCTTCATTTTATTATCGATCATGGGTACGAATACATATCGGGTCGGATTTGACAATTCGGAAAACCTGAAATGTTACATAACAACAATTGGGAAGTCTCAATTTTCCGGGAATAAACCTAGTGATCAACAATAACCCATATGAGATCATCGAGCATAATCAAGTGGTGAGATATGATGTGAGTATATTTTGTAATGGTTTCTCATAATTAATCATATAATTTTAATGGTTACAATATATTAATTCACATGATATATCCTACATTTTGTACTTGATGTGTTTTGAGTTTAATTGTCATAGGTTATGCATTTTGAGGTGTTTTAGAAGCATTGGTGACTAAAGGTGAAAAGACGCGAGCTTTGGAGGAATTAATCAAGCAAAATAAAGACAAAGTTGTGAATGTTCGGGAGTGCGGAATAGAGTTGTTGGGATATGAAATACTTCACATGGGTCAAGGATTGAAGGAATGGGCTTTAAATATATCAAATTGGGTTTAGAAAGGAGATTGGGCTGAATTTGGAGCATTGGGCCGCGTCTGATCAGATTTTGGGCCAAAACAGCGAAGCCCAGGACCCCCGGAGTGTCGCGAGGAAAACTTCCAAATCCCTCGCGACACGATCCGGGTCGATGTCGGCAGATTTTCGAGATTTTTGGTATTTGACGTATTTAAGCAGTTTTTAGGTTTTTTTCTAAAGCAACTTCGGCCAGAGCTGACCAGAACTCCCCAGAGACGAATTTCTTCATAGTTTTTCATGGTTTTCTTAGTTTTTAATCATTCGGTGATAATTTTGATGTCCGGCTAAGTCCGAGTGATTACCGACGGTGAACGGTTAGCGTATTACTATTCTTTTCAGTTATTCTTTGTCTATTTTCTGATTCTATAAACATAGTGACAATGTTTGATTCATATGGATGTTCAATTTAAGTTTATTTATCTTGCGTTTTGATTGCATATGTGCCCCCCGCTCCCGGACTACCTTAATTGCATAGCTCTAGGACTATACTTAGCACTTGTGTGATTTGAATGTTTGGTTGAATAGATTTTACAATTCAACTTAGGGTTTGTGAATGTGTTTCGCTCTCCGCTCCCGGACTACCTTTCCAAGCATAGCTCTAGGACTATCTTGTGTTGCATGTGAATAGATCGTAGGCTGGATTGGGTTGAATTGATTAACTGAATAGGATTAGGAATTAGCTAACCGGGATCCTGAGGTTGTCACGTTTTAATTTTATGTTTTCTAATTCAAATTAGCAGTAGTTTTCTTAGTAATTAATCCATTCAAATTAAACAGCCAAGAGACAACTTTTTATATTTTCAGTATTTAGGTTAGTTTAGTTATTCTAGGTTAGTGACAGTAACTTAGGTTAGATTATTAGATTATTAGAGTCGCTAATAACCACCAACTCCCCTGGATTGATACCCGACTTACCCTGTCTATAGGTAGTTAGGATTATTTGTATAGCGGTCACGACACCCGTTATCAAATTGGCGCCGTTGCCGGGGAGTACGTGCGCTTATTAGTGATTTTAGTTTTTATTTTTATTTTTTTTGTTAGTTAATTTATTTTTTTTTATTTTGTTTGTTTTTCATAAAACTTCGTAAAAAAAAAACCAAAAAAAAAACCAAAAAAAAAACCAAAAATATTTTTTTTATTTTTAGCAATTTTAATTTTTAGTAGTTTGTTTAATTTCCAAGAAAAAAAAAAGTTTACAAAAATTGTCTGGATTGCTAGTCATCGATTCCATTACGTTATTTTATCATCTCGATCAGTACTACGCAATTGGTTTCTGTGTTTTTGAGCGTTGCAGGTAAATTCGAAGTCAATTATGGGCAAGGAGGACAAGTGTTATAACTGCGGGAGTTTTTATCACAGAATCAAGTTTTGCCCAACATTGCCTAGCGGGATCCGAATTGTAGAAGATTCAGAGGATGATGAGGAGTACGAAGACCCACATGCATATTACCAATATCAAGAGCCTCCATCATCGTACAATCAGGGATATTCTCAAACCAAGAATTATAATTATTTAAATCCTGATGCATATTCTAATAATTATAATTCTAACGTTACATCGTTTGCAGGCTATGAAGATGGATATGGGAACAATTACTCTCAACCGGCACACGAGGATCAGTACAAGAGTGACCTTGGGTATCCCCAGTACCCCCAATATCAGTCACAGCAGAACTATAACCAACCTCCTTGGGGTGTACCACAATTCTCTTACAACCGAGGAGGGAATCAGATACGGTTTGAACACGGGGTACCAAGAGTTATGACACCAGCCGAAGTTCAAAGGCAGGAAGAGTATGCACGCAGAAGAGAAGCTGCTCAAAGACTTTCACGAACGAGAACTGAACATCCAAATTCAGTTTACTCGCATTTTAGAGCACCTCCATTGGATTCTCAAGGAGGTTACCAATCAGGCTATCGGGACGAGTGTAATAACTCATATCAGGTATACCGGGACCGTCAGGAGTATAGTCAAGCAAATTTTTCTGAATATCCAACGCAACAACCAAGGTCGGGTCCAAATGTTTATCAAGCTGAAGGTGTTGAGAAATCTCTAAGAAGATCGCATTTGTCCCAAATCGAGCGAGAATTGGCTATACCTCATCATTCAAGGGAATACCGCATACAGTTGTTAGATTACAAATATGATATTTTAGTGAAGGAACAACAAATTCGTCCGCAAGGCTTGTCGGGTTTTGAAAAGTCTCGGAAAAAACAAGAGTGGATATCGTCACAATTTGGGGATCAAGATATTGTGGCGGATAATGACACAATGGTTGAGGTTGATGAGGAGTTAGAAGAAGAGATTGAGCGAGTCGAGGTGCCTAAGCAGAATGAGGTTAATTCAACTTATGAAAATCTGACTGGTGCAACGGACGTGAGTGATAATGAAAAGGCAGTAGAGTTTTTGAATCTTCCAAGACAAGTAGCTGAATGTTTAGAGCCAGTTGAAGACATGCATGTTGCAGAATCCACGACTGAGAGTCCACCGGGTAACACTAATCCTTTTCTTTTAAATATTAATCAAATTGTTAAATGTGTGCAAGTAACCGAAGAGAAGTTGGTGAAAAAGAGGAAGCTGGAGGAAGATGACATTGGGCAAATACCACCCAAGAAACTCCGCCGTGATGATGTAGATGTGCCACGTGTGCAAGTGCAAGTTTGGATGCATCATATCAATTATAGAGCACACGTGGGAAATTCTAAAGGTAAGTGTTCAATCCATGATAAATTTGCTTTTAATTTTCAAATTAATATATTTTGCATGTTGAGCTTGAAAAGAAAAATTAAGAGACATGTGAACTACCGAGCGTGGATCGGTAATGCAATTGGAAAGCATGGTTTGAAAAAGCTGAACAGAAATGTCAAACACCGAGCCTACATCGGGAACGCGGTTGGGAAATGTGGACTGAAGCCACCGTGAGCAGAGAGGATGGTCTGGCTGAAGACCATAAATTTAGCGCTTTCTGGGAGGCAACCCAGAGGTAAGTGTGTTTTTTGGTTTATTTTTTTAGTTTTTGTGTTTTTGTGTTTTTCAGGACTTGGAGGGTTTTGGGTAATGAAGTTGAGCAAAACGAGGTTCCAGGTATGTCAATTTATATAAATATTGGAAGGTGAACTCTCTCCCTCGCTACACGCGAGGGAGGTGGAGTGAACTGTCGCGCCACGCGACGCCATCAGGTGCCAGAATTTTTGTTTTCTTTTGTTGCTCGAATCCGGTACGTTTCCTAATTCTATTTTTTTAGTTTTTATTTTATTTCTTCTTTATTTTTTGTTGTTTCTTTGTTCACATTGAGGACAATGTGTCACTTAAGTGTGGGGAGGGGAATAACGCATTTCGTGTGTTATTTTTGTGTGTCTAAAATTTTTTTTTTGAAAAATTGAAAATATGTCTTCGAAATAACTTGCAAATCATGGAAAATGATAGAAAAATTGGGAATCGGTTTTCAAAAATAAAAATAAAGAAAGAAAAGGGAAAGTGGTAGAAAAGGAGAGAATGGAAAACGTGGCTAATCTGTGATGTGTCGGTAGGCCCAACTGACTTAGGAATAGCTTAAAAATCCCATTGTGTTTATTGTTGTATAAATATGTAATTAAACCAGTCTGTTAGTGGGTTCTCATTTTAGAGGTGATAGGGAGATTGAAACCGATGATTAGGAGGAAAAAGACCACTTTAAATTAGAGACTTATATGTCCTTAGAATAACCTGGCACGTTATGATCTTTTTGCGAAAGCAAATCCGAGAAATAATGGCGCCCCATCTTTCCATCTTTGAGCATATTAGGTAACAAATTGGTTAATAATTTTAGAGTGAAGGGACAAAATACTCATGTACAAACTAAGGATAGTATCCCGTGGTGCGTGCCTCTGATGATGTTCTGGATCTCACGGGCAAAATACTCATGTACGATTTTGGGGATAGTATCTCGCAAAGAGTACCTCTGATGATGTTCGTTGGTAATCATAGTTAAAATTAACCAATTAGAAAAAAAATGAAAAATGATAAAAAAAAAAAAAGAAAAAAAAAGAAAAAAAAAAGAAAAAAAAAAGAAAAAAAAAAGAAAAAAAAAGAAAAAAATATATATAGCAAATTAGAGAAATAAATGCTTGAAAACTTCGCCATCCATCTATTCCATCATTCTGTGGACATATGAGTATTTGGTTTAAAGGCGGGTGGGGAAAATCTATAAATATCATCTTAAATACCCTTTACTTTGACTGAATTTGATTCGGGACTAGGTTGAACTTGAACTTTCTGAATGTGGGACACATAGGCAGACTGGTACACTATATTCGGTAAATTATAAACGCATTGGGGGCGAAACAAAAGGTCGGTGGTTGGGTTTAGTCGGACCGAAATACTGCCAATTACAGTTAGTCCATGTGATTACATTATGGTTTGTGGAATTGAATTGGTGGACAAATTAAAAAGTCATATGTTTATGAGATTGATTTCCCAATTATGATTCCATGGCAGTTTTTTCGAGACGGAAAAAGATAAGTGTGGGGATGTGATGTGAGTATATTTTGTAATGGTTTCTCATAATTAATCATATAATTTTAATGGTTACAATATATTAATTCACATGATATATCCTACATTTTGTACTTGATGTGTTTTGAGTTTAATTGTCATAGGTTATGCATTTTGAGGTGTTTTAGAAGCATTGGTGACTAAAGGTGAAAAGACGCGAGCTTTGGAGGAATTAATCAAGCAAAATAAAGACAAAGTTGTGAATGTTCGGGAGTGCGGAATAGAGTTGTTGGGATATGAAATACTTCACATGGGTCAAGGATTGAAGGAATGGGCTTTAAATATATCAAATTGGGTTTAGAAAGGAGATTGGGCTGAATTTGGAGCATTGGGCCGCGTCTGATCAGATTTTGGGCCAAAACAGCGAAGCCCAGGACCCCCGGAGTGTCGCGAGGAAAACTTCCAAATCCCTCGCGACACGATCCGGGTCGATGTCGGCAGATTTTCGAGATTTTTGGTATTTGACGTATTTAAGCAGTTTTTAGGTTTTTTTCTAAAGCAACTTCGGCCAGAGCTGACCAGAACTCCCCAGAGACGAATTTCTTCATAGTTTTTCATGGTTTTCTTAGTTTTTAATCATTCGGTGATAATTTTGATGTCCGGCTAAGTCCGAGTGATTACCGACGGTGAACGGTTAACGTATTACTATTCTTTTCAGTTATTCTTTGTCTATTTTCTGATTCTATAAACATAGTGACAATGTTTGATTCATATGGATGTTCAATTTAAGTTTATTTATCTTGCGTTTTGATTGCATATGTGCCCCCCGCTCCCGGACTACCTTAATTGCATAGCTCTAGGACTATACTTAGCACTTGTGTGATTTGAATGTTTGGTTGAATAGATTTTACAATTCAACTTAGGGTTTGTGAATGTGTTTCGCTCTCCGCTCCCGGACTACCTTTCCAAGCATAGCTCTAGGACTATCTTGTGTTGCATGTGAATAGATCGTAGGCTGGATTGGGTTGAATTGATTAACTGAATAGGATTAGGAATTAGCTAACCGGGATCCTGAGGTTGTCACGTTTTAATTTTATGTTTTCTAATTCAAATTAGCAGTAGTTTTCTTAGTAATTAATCCATTCAAATTAAACAGCCAAGAGGCAACTTTTTATATTTTCAGTATTTAGGTTAGTTTAGTTATTCTAGGTTAGTGACAGTAACTTAGGTTAGATTATTAGAGTCGCTAATAACCACCAACTCCCCTGGATTGATACCCGACTTACCCTGTCTATAGGTAGTTAGGATTATTTGTATAGCGGTCACGACACCCGTTATCAAGATACCACTTTTGGAATTCACCAGGCCATACTCGTGTCCAAAATTAAATCGGGTTACTCGCTTATTCACGAATCAAGATTTAAAACAAGGTAAAACATTCTGGTCTCAGCATCGATGCGAATGCGGATTGCGAAGGACATAAGCCTAAGCAATGCGATCACCGTAGGATCAAAGGTCTCCGAGTGAGTTCTGGGACGATGCGGACCGCGAAGAACAAGCAAGAAAGTAATGCAATCCGCATCGACTATTTTGTCCTTTTGTGTGATTTTGTTATTTCTCATTTCCAGTCCGTTTTATCAATGGGGTTTTATTCCAAATAATTCCACTAGGCAAATATCAAATTTTTAGGCACTGAGGCCTTGTGAATCAAAAGTGTCAAGTTCCCGGTTATCTAAAAAATTACCATAATCTAATTTGAAGGTGCATCCAACTAGCATAAGGCATTCTAGCACAATGGTCTCCACTTAGGACTTTAACTAACTCATATTTATGGCCAAATAGCCACTGAGATGTCCTTGTGTCATCAACCCATTTATCAATATCACAAACGACCCATTTTTCGATTATAACACTTTAGGCACAACAACGGGGTCTCCACCTTATGATCAAACCTCATTATTGTGACATTTAGCATTAAGGTGGTCAGGTTTCCTAGACTAAGACTCCAATTTACAATCTAACAACATGCATGAATAATAGGTTTGTACCTTATGCACCAATAGTTGTAACCGATCTCTCCAAACCAAATCTCCTCTTGATCAGCTCCTGGATGCCTCTAGATCTTCAATCTAGCAATGCATGCATCATCAAAGTCCAGATTACTGGTGGATTTCACCCAAAACAAGATCTAAAGCACAATCAAGTTCTAACTAACCTTGATTCACCTTGTGCTAACTCCAAATGGCCCTAGATGGCTCTTAATTGCATATGCAATGCCTGAGAAATGATGAATACCCACTGATGAGTGATGATGTTCATAGAAACCTAACTCAATATGTAGGAGTGAATCAAAGACTTACCCAAGTTCCACAATGATTGTTGATGGTGAACCAAAGATCCCAATGGCCGAACTTAATCTTCTCAAGCGAGCAAGGGACGGGACGTGGAGAGACACTTGAAGTAATTGGGTGAAAATGAGCAGAAATGAGGAAAAACCTCATTTATATCGTCCAGGGGCGATGCAGACCGCGAAGATGCACAAGTGAGGCGATGCGCTCCGCATCGAGCAGGAAGAACGCACGGATCCTACCCGACGGGTAGCGCATCCGGCCCGATGACCCGTCGGGTGATGCGGGCTGCGAGACACAAGGAACAACATGATGTGGGCCGCATCGATCCGGGGAAAAAAATTTCCTTTTTACTTTTCTTGAAAAGTCCAATCCTATTATCGAGGTTTTGCTAGAGATGTTACACGTGTTGCTCTCCAGTTACTTTCCTCTTCAGCTTCAAGCCATATCTCACCTTCACCCTTTAATTGCATTGTTTCAACTCTGCATATGACCCTTTACGCAAAAATATACACCATCACAGAACCTTAACAATCACTGGCCGCGACTGTCGTGGATGCAAACGCCATTATACAAGGAGGAGAAATTCACAACTTCATCAAGAAGTTTGGCTCTGTTTCCGACTTCGATGTATTTAAGAATTACGAGACCCCGCTTCTCGCCATCACATCAATTTTATGCAGATCACTCTCGACACAGTGGAACCATCCCTTGAATGTACGTCTTATGGTTTATTGGCATGTTTTGTCAAATTCGGTTAAATGCGCAAGCGTGATTGTTAATGTCTAATTGCTAAGTTCTAAGAAAAGTTGTTGTTTGATTAGTTGATTGATTAATTTTAGTGTAATTGCTTGAAACTTCTTAGAAGCGAGACTGAAGAGAGACCATGGGTTTCGATATGGCGATTTTCTTTCTGAGATTTCAGCATGTATTTTGTCGTATTCCTTTATACGCGTAATCTTGACGAAGGATTTACTAAATTTAGGGTCTCTGAGTTCAATCGTCAAGTTGACTCTTGATTTGTTATGACCTGATATCTGATTTTTTTTGCTTTATGGTATACATGTCTTAATTTGTTAGATTCAATAGAGAAGCTTGAGAAAGTGAATAAACGATTGATGATACTCATTTAACTAACTAAACTGATTAATAACCAACTGATATATACAACTAACCTTTAACTAGACTTCTAACTAACCACTAACTCTTGTTAATACAATGGTTAAATTATAACTCTCAACTAACACTAACAGTCGGGTATTCTCATGACCCGAGTAAGAAACACGCGGATCTACTCATGTTATAACCCGATGAACAAACAACCTGCTGCAGCTTAGCAACCTAGGTTCAAAACCCGGTTAATCATAACACCCCCCTCCTCAAGTTGGAGGAGCTAACCCCAACTTGGATAATAGAGAATGATGTTGCGGTCCTGGGAGACTCTTTGTAAAAACATCTGCAAGCTGAGAAGCCGTAGGGATATGTTCTAAACTAATCAACCCATCTTTTCCCTTACAAAATGGCAATCGAGCTCAATGTGTTTTGTTCGTTCGTGAAAGACTGGATTCTTAGCAATGTGAATGGCAGCCTGGCTATCATATTTAATTGGAACAGGAATGAGATCGGGAACACCCAACTCAGATAACAGTCTAGTTAACCAAGCTAGTTCAGCAGTAACACGTCGCATTGATCGGTATTCAGCTTCAGCTGAACTTAAGGAAACTGTGGGCTGTTTCTTGGACTTCCAGGAAATAGGACATTGGCCTAAAGAGATAAAGTAACCACTTACTGAATGTCTTGAATTAGGACAAGCAACCCGGTCACTATCACAATTGGCTTTGAGAGTAAAGTCAGCAAAATTGGTAAAAAATAAGCCTTGAGAAAGAGATCCTTTAACATATCTCAGGGTATGTGATGTGTGTGGTTTTGGACACGAAATAATAACGGGTTTTGGGGTCGAAATTAGCGAATTCAGGTTGGAAATGTTAAAATATATGAAATTCTGATAAATATCATGAGTTTGCAGGAAAAATCGAGCTTGGTGCGGAAAACGAGGAGGAAGAAACGGAAAAATTCAAGAAGTTGAAAAACCTCACGGATTGCAAAGCGGTGAGACCCCCCGTCACGGCCTGTAAGCCGTGAGGACCCTTGTCACACCCTGTGAGCACTGAAGCCAAGCCATGAAGACCCTGTCATGGCCATGACAACCCTGTCTAGGCCGTGAGACACCCTGTCACGGCCTACAAGCCGTGACCGACACCCAGGTAACCCCCTTCATGTCGTGACCGACATCAGAATGGGCCAGAAGACACGTCACGGCCTGCCCAGGCCGTGAGAGGCACTGTCACGGACGTGAGCCGACCTGAAATTTTTGGAAACGTTCAGAAAACCCTGTGTAATCTGACCCCTATATATACCAAGCCATTCCAGACGGCTAGAGCATCCATTTTTCGACCAAGAAGCAGTCTTGAAGGCTTGGAGTGATCCCGAGGCGCTGAAGAAGTGACGATTTTGAAGCTTTGGAGCATCGAGAACGTGTTCGAATTCAATCTTGTAAGTATTTGGTTTAATATGAATTTTGTTTTTCCTTTGATGAACATTTGTTTGTATTCCACCATGGTTGGCTAAACCAATCGAATCGTTTAGGCATAGACGAGCCCAACTATGGTTTAGTCATGTAATTGCAATGTTTTAAAACCCGGGTCGAACCGGCCGTGTCTCAACCGGTTCGACCGGGAACCGGCTCCCTTTCCGGTTTTTTAATGTGCGGTTTTTTGGGTTGGACCGACCCCGCTTTGGACCGGCCGGTTTCCCGGTTTTTCTCCGGTTCAACCGGTTTTCTGATTTTTTTTATTTTTTTTTAACTTTTTTTTTATTTTTTTTAACTTTTTTTTTATTTTTTTATTATTTTTTAAAGTTTAAAACTTATATTTTCTTATGAAATACATATTTGATATTATTTTTGAGTGGATTATAATTGTAGTTTAACTACTTTTGTTGGGGTGTACAAGTTTATTAGCATTTTTATAAAAAAATATATATAAATCCCCTAACCGGTTCAACCAGCCGGTCTAACCGGTCCGACCGGTCGTAACCAGTCCCGGAAGGTTTTCCGGTTCAACTAAAAAACCGGTTTTTAAAACATTGTGTAATTGTGTCGGTTTTTACATACGATTATGGTTTGAAGTAATAGTTTTGTTTCTTTGCTTCAATTGATGATATTTGTGTTCTTGATTGTTCTTGGATACTTCTTAGCCTTGTGGGACCCTCATCATTAGGTTGCAGAGCACCGACCGATTAGGAATCCTATTGTATAGCCGAACCACAGAATCTGCGGCATACGCGTGAACTAGCAATAGTCACGATCGTTAAGAACCCTAGTCACCAATCAGGAGTCCAACCCTTAGGGCTGAGTGAGAAATTACCTACCCTCTGCCAGTAGCCACCCTCGACATTGTCAAGTAAACCAAGTAGTCACCGATAGGTCGGGTCTGCCCTTACTTAGTCGTGTCTAGGACCTGCTGGGTCAATTGATCCATAGAACTTAACCGCTTCACAACCCTAGAACCGTTAGGATCATCCATACCCTAACCCTTTGACCAGTTGTGAGTTGAGTCACCGATAACTCGGAACTTAGCCTAGGGCACTTCAAATCCATAACCAACTTGTCTACACTTCACCATGGACCATTAGTAACCATTCAGGGCCTGTCTATAACCCTAATAGTGAACCAGTCCATAGGAATTAGGGCGCCTTGTCTTAGGAACCCAATTCACATAAGCGACAAGGCGTATGCACGAAACCGATACAATCGATTAAACCTGGGAGGGGGAGTCATTGCCTAAGCGATCCTCTTACACTACTGAATCAAACAAACCCAATCTTCAATCTGTTCTCTTAAAACCATCCACATTTCAAATTCATATTTTAAAAATACAAAAATAAACCGGCTAAATTACTAATCAAACTGTTTTCAACAAATCCGTGTCCTTGAGGTTCGACAACCCGGTATTTACCAACACTATACTATACATGGCAGGTATACTTGCCTACGTGTGTGTGTAGTCCCTAGGTGGATAACCATTTTATAAATTTAAAACCTGATAGTGTAAGACCATATTTTTATATACACTTTCACACACATCAAGTTTTTGGCGCCGTTGCCGGGGACACGTCAATTTGTAGGATAGTTTAGTTTTTAGTTAGCCAAAATAGCAAATCTTGCGACGCGCTGGTGCCCACGAAGAAGTTCTCAGTCCGAGCTACTAGTTCCATTCGACGATCCTGAACGAGAATTTCGACAAAGACGCCGACGTGAGAGGAAAAGGATGGCAGACGGAGGTCAGCCACCGAGGAGGACGCTCTCCTCCTACACCAAACCCACCTTGGCTGGTGCGAGCCCGAGTATCGCCCAGCCTGCCACAATTGAGGCCTACACTATACAACCTCAGATCATCACTATGATCAAAAACTCAATCCAATTCGATGGATTGATTGATGAAGACCCCAACGCGCATCTTAGGGCCTTCATTGAGGTTTGTAACACGTTCAAGCTCCCAGGCATGACGAACGATGAGGCCAAGCTACGCCTGTTCCCTTTCTCGCTTCGATCTAAAGCCAAGGCGTGGCTAGACTCCCAATCCGCAGGTTCCATCACGTCTTGGAACGATCTTGCGGAAAAATTCCTATATCGATTCTTCCCTCCTGGCAAAACTGCCAAATTACGTCTGAAGATCTACGCCTATCAACAGGAGCATGGAGAATCATTCTTTGAAACTTGGGAGCGTTTCAAAGAGTTGCTGAGTAAATGTCCCTGCCACGGGTTGGAACTGTATCAACAGGTCCAAACATTCTATAATGGGCTTAGCCCACAAACCCGTCAGCTTGTGGACATAACTGCTGGAGGAGCCCTGGGCGAGAAGACCGCCGAAGAAGCCGAGCGACTGCTCGAAGAGATGGCCCTGAATGACTATCAGTACCCCTCAATTCGCAACAACGTTCCACTTAGAGCAGGGGTGCACCAGGTTAGTCAGGATACAATGATGGCGGCCCAATTGGAAGCACTAACGAAGAAGTTTGACACTCTGGTCAAGGTAGTAATGCCACAAAAATCAGAAGCCCAAGAGTGTCAAATCTGCGGAGATAATCACTCGACTAGCAAACTGCCCAAATAACGTAGAATCCGTAGACTTCGTAGGAGCTCAGGGTCAACGTGGCGTATATGGAGATCGCTACAACCCTTCTTGGAGGAATCACCAGGGGTTCAGCTACAAGAATCAAGCTGGAAGCTCAAACCCACCGGGGTTTGCTGCTAAAACTCAACAACCCCAAGAGCGTGAAGGAAAACTGTCAATGGAGGAGATGATTGCAGAGATGTACGCCTCCAACAAGAAGAGGGATAGGGAAATTAACGACCAATTCCACAAGCATGATCAGGACATCGCCAACATCAACCAGCAGCTGCAGAATCAACTGGCGTCCCAAAAGAATCTTGAACGCCAAATGGGACAAATTGCGCAAGCCCTTTCAGAGAGGCAAAAGGGAGGTTTACCCTCGAACACAGAAGGACCGAGTAAAGGGTTTGCCCATGCAGTGACTACGAGGAGCGGGAAGACGACACAGGATCCTCCACAAAAGAACGAAGAAGAGCCAAAAGAGGCCACTGGAGATGCACCAAAAGCTGAGGAACCCGCTGCCTCAAAAGAAAAGCCAAAGCTGAAGGAATACAAGCCCAGGATACCCTATCCTGAGAGGCTTGAGAAGGAGAAGATGGAGGAACAACACGGCAAATTCCTCTCTCTATTCAAACAGCTTCATATAAATTTGCCGTTTGTAGAGGCTCTGGCATCAATGCCCAAGTATGCCAAATTCCTGAAAGATCTTCTTAGCAATAAGAAGAAATTAGAAGAGCTCTCTACAGTCACTCTGGACGAGCAGTGTTCAGCCGTCCTTCAACAAAAACTGCCAGCAAAAATGCGAGACCCAGGGAGTTTCACGATTCCCTGTTTAATTGGTGAAACCATGGTTAGCAATGCCCTAGCCGATCTAGGGGCGAGCATCAATCTTATGCCTTACTCAGTCTACGAGAGGCTGAACCTGGGAGAACCTACACCCACGCGAATGACCCTTCAGCTCGCTGATAGGTCCATCAAATATCCCAGGGGCATGGTGGAGAACATGCTTGTAAAAGTTGGCAAGTTCATCTTCCCAGTCGATTTCGTCATATTAGATATGGAGGAAGATGAACACATTCCTTTAATCCTTGGCAGGCCATTCTTGGCCACATCCCGTGCTATAGTAGACGTCCACGACGGTAAACTCACTTTAAGGATGGGAGACGAGGCGGTTAAACTCTTTAGTCATGGCTTCTTGCCAAATAGGTTGACTAGCAGCCTCTTTAAAATAATGAGGTTCTTTGATAGCATCTAAAGAATGAATCAAAGTTTGGGAATTGGTGGAGAGAACATTGAAAGAAAAAAAATGAGAAGGAGTACAAGCATGAAGTATATCAGGAAATGATGAGCATTCTGGACAAGTAAAAGCATTATGACAAACGAAATCAGATAAGTAGGAATGAGGATGTGAAACCCTATCAGATCTTCTGAGGACAGGAGAAGGATGTGAAATAAGAAGGAGAAGGAAAATGAGTAGGAGAAGGAAAATTATGAGGCTGGGAAGAAGAAGAGGATGGAACAGTGAAAGGATGAGATTCATCATCAAATGAAAATGAATCAGAGAAAGGGAAAATATGAGAAGAAGGTGAATTAAGAGAAGGAAAAATGGTTTCATGAAAGACCACATCTCTTGAAACAAAAGTAGAATGGGTTTGTAAGTTGAATAACTTGTATCCTTTTTGACCAAAAGGATATCCAATGAAAATTGATGGCACAGCTCTGGGCATGAACTTTTGTCTTCCTGGTTTGGATGTAGAAGCATAGCAGAGACAACCAAAAGTTCTTAAATGAGTATAGGAAGGAGTTGTCCCATAAAGAGATTCATGAGGAGTTTTATTATCAAGAATAGGTGTAGGAAACAAGTTTATTAAATGAGTGGCAGTTAAAATATAGTCCCCCCAAAAAGATACAGGCAACTGAGATTGAAACATTAGTGCTCTAGATGTTTCAAGTAAGTGTTTGTGTTTCCTCTCTACTACACCATTCTGTTGTGATTTTCCAACACAGGATGTCTGATGTAGAATGCCTTTTTCATGAAAATAGGTTTTCATGTGTGCACTAGAACCTAATTCAAAGGCATTATCAGACCTGACAATCTTAACAGTAATGCCAAATTGGTTTTCTATTAAGGTAACAAAAGCTTGTAAAAGGGAAGCAGCATTAACCTTGGTTTTAAGCAAATGAGTCCAAGTGGTTCTTGTACAATCATCAACAATTGTCAAGAAATATCTAAAGCCATCATATGTATCAGCATTGTATGGTCCCCATGTGTCAACATGAATTAAATCAAATGGTTTGAGGGATTTAGTATGACTGGTTGGAAAGGGTAAAGACTGTTGTTTAGCTTTAGGACAAATTGAACAATGATCAATAGTATTTTGTGAATTTTCAGTAAGCAAAGAAAGTTTAAGGAGCTTATTGAAAGGTAAATGTCCCAATCTAGTATGCCAAATGTTACAAGTAACAACTGCATTACAAGTAGAAACATAATTTTCAACAAATTGAAACAAAGGACTTGAATGGAGGATGTAAAGCCCATGAAGAAGCCTACCAAGTTCCAGTGGCTTCTTCAGAAAAGGGGCCTGCAGATGACAAGTAAGATGAGAAAAAGATACAATACCATTAGTATCTTTACAAATAGGAACGGATAACAGATTATGTGTGAATTCGGGAACAAGAAGCACATTGGAAATAGAAAATTTAGGAGTCAAAGCAACTTTTCCAGATTTAGCTACTTTAAACATGTGACCATTAGGAAGAAAAATGTAAATTGGTTTAGGAAGATCATGGATATCAGAAAAAAGTAGTTGATCATAACACATATGATCACTGGCACCGGTATCTATTATCCATTTGGTATTGAGTTTTTGAGAATGACAAGCCATTATACCTGCAAAATTAGCATAGCTAATAGTTCTTGCAGAATCAGCATCAATATGCTGCTTGTTTACTAGTTGGCAGTTAAAGTAAAGCTTGATATTGTTCATTTGTGAAAGATTGTTCTCCATGAGAATCAGATTCAGAAGCAACAGGATCAGTATCATCAGATTGAACATTTGCAGCAAACTTCCTGGTTTTTGTGAATTTAAAATCCTTGGGAAACCCAATCAGTCTATAACATTTGTTTGTTGAGTGTCCTGCCTTCTTACAATGAGAACATATTGGTTTCTTTGAATCATTCCTATTAGTAAATTGTGAGTTTGTAGTAACATTCATTGAAGCAGAATGAGACAAAAATGTACTAGCAGCATGTATTTCTTTCTGTTGCTCTTCTTGAATTAGCAAAGAGTAAGCCTCACTAACCTTAGGTAAAGGTTTCATCATCAGAATATTTGTTCTTGAGGCATCAAAAGAAGGATTTAAACCCATAAGAAACTGAATCAACTTTTGTTCTTCATTATGCTTAGTAATAGTTTGTGATGAAGCACAATTACACAAACTAACAACATTTACAGACTGTAATTCATCCCATATCTGCTTAATTTTGTTGAAGTACGAAGCAACATTATCAGAACCTTGACTAATTTGAGATAAACTCTTTTGAAGTTCATAGAGTTTAGGTCCATTAGACTTCCCAAACCTATCTGATAACTCAATCCATAGCTCAGATGCTTTCTCAACATAAAGTACACTATTGCTAATTTCTCGAACAAGAGTATTTAGAATCCAAGAAATTACCATGTTGTTGCATCTTTTCCAGGCATTAGCTTGACTCGCATCAGTAGAGCAAGTAACAGTTCCATCAACAAGTCCGAACTTGTTTTTAGCAGTCAAAGCAATAGTCATGGATCTTTTCCAGTTATGAAAACCAGATCCATCAAACGGTTGCGAAACCAGGAGTAATCCTGGATGATCGGATGGATGAAGATAGAGAGGATCAGAGGCATCAATTGTAGTTGATGTCGGAGCTGAAGTAGTCATGATTAGATGAATCAGAAATGAGAATCATTCAGAAACAAATGAATTGATGAAAATAGA
The DNA here is from genome assembly GCA_039602395.1 of Deinandra increscens subsp. villosa. Lineage (NCBI taxonomy): Eukaryota > Viridiplantae > Streptophyta > Magnoliopsida > Asterales > Asteraceae > Deinandra > Deinandra increscens. The sequence goes on along the minus strand of JBCNJP010000024.1, from coordinate 52,177,555 downwards.
ATCAAAATGGAAACGAAGAAAAATGAAGAACAGAGAACGAGCAGATCGGAGAACGAGCAAAACGGAAATTGAACGGAGAAGTTGATCGGAGACTATACAGATCGTGATCGGAGCAAAGCCTGCTCTGATACCATGTTAGATTCAATAGAGAAGCTTGAGAAAGTGAATAAACGATTGATGATACTCATTCAACTAACTGAAATGATTAACAACCAACTGATATATACAACTAACCTTTAACTAGACTTCTAACTAACCACTAACTCTAGTTAATACAATGGTTAAATTATAACTCTCAACTAACACTAACAGTCGGGTATTCTCATGACCCGAGTAAGAAACACGCGGATCTACTTCTCATGTTACAACCCGATGAACAAACAACCTGCTGCAGCTTAGCAACCCAGGTTCGAAACCCGGTTAATTCTAACATAATTTGAAGGTATTTCTTCATGTTCTTGGTTTTAACATGAGAAATTTAAGAATTCTAATTCTAAGACTATAATTTATTTATTTTCCGTATAGATTGGAGCATCTTTGAATTTAAGGTTATAATTAGTTTGGTCTTATATTCTATGTAAATGAAGTGTGATCGGATCGTGTTAGTGTAATCAATTGATGTGCTTTAATTAATCCATACAAACATTACAAAATATTTTATTCCCTGGTCGAATTCAAGGATTCCAATCAGCTCAAGGATTAGAATCAGTTCAACACTGAAAAGAAGAAGAAATAAGAGAAAGTTAGTGGCCAAGGGTTGTTTCCGGAGGAAATAGGATTCGAACCCATGATTTAGCAGTTGGTTGAGCAGTCGTGGCGGACAAACACAAACAAGGTTTACATTATATATTGTCGAGAAACGATGCATAATTAGTTCATATTTACTTTTTGTAGGTTTCACGTCTCACGAGACGATGGGCTAAAATGGTGTGATTGAGCTAAACTCGACCCCTTAAATTAGTATTAATTGTTTTGCCATTTAGACGTCCCGTTTACAGTGTGCGCATATAATGTGTATGTATATATATGTGTGTGTGTGTATGTGTGTGCGTTCTTGGGGGACAAAAGTGAAATTGCACTAATTTTTACGTTATTTTACTAATTTCGTAAAAATAACGTTAAAAGTGATGGACGGTTAATCATGCATCATGTGGTGGAGTTGATAGCCGGAAGACAAGGGGTATATGCACCAATCGGTCTTTATCACGATTTGCTAAGTGTTAAATGTCTTATGTCCAAGGCTTGATGCAATACTACGGAGTCGGGGGTCTCACTCGAAACAGCCTCTCTATTCCCTACGGGGTAGATGTAAGGTTGTCTACATCTTATCCTCCTCATATACTACCTTAAATTTGCTATTGATGAGATTTACTGAGTATGGTGATGATTTTGTTGTTTTGCCATTTAGCTTTTTTAAGGAGAGAGAGAGAGAAGAGAGAGAGAGAGAGAGAGAGAGAGAGAGAGAGAGAGAGGGGGGGGGGGGGCTAGTGTGGGTTTGATGGACAACAAACGGGAAGGTATTAATTAAAAGTCATGGTTGGCTTGGTTGATTTTGGACTAAAAGAGGAATGGCGGTTAACAAGTGTTTAGCTTGTTTTTGGGCTTGTGAATATCAACAAATGAAAAGGAATATTGGGCTGAACCTTGGATCACATTTGGGCTTGCGAAGAAGTAAAAAAAAAAGAAATAGAGGTGGACTTGGGGGTATTGTAATTGCCTAATTGGCAAGCAACAAGAAAGAAAAAAAATAGGTCAAGAGGGATGAATGTTCTGGACGGCAGACATTGCGAACAGAGAAAACATTGAGAGTTTGAAGGAAATGAAGAAATTCCAAGCACGTAACCAGACGCGTCAAAAAGGAAATTGAGGATATTTATAGAGATATAATTTAAAATTCTTTTTATTTATATTATGTGTAATGGATAGACGATGATATGAGAATTAAGGAGGCCAAGGATATTTATAAAGATGAATATAAAATAAGGGTTTTGTAAAGATATATAAGCATTTATAAAAATTCGATGTGACATGTTTAAGAATCTATAAGGACGTCTAAGTGATGTGGATGATGTATAATGAAAGATGCTCAGATTCGTATGATGGATAGAAAGTTGCTTTAAAATAACGAGCAGTAGGTTTCAAAGATCTAGCATTCCTAGGAACTAATCAAAATTGTATTTGAGCTTCACTAGTAACCGAAGCATTTGAGAAAACTGGTCGGGAAGCTCTATAGCAACTAACCCGCAAATGACCAACAGTTGCAACTAGCACTAACGGCAATTGGTCCGCATCAAGTATGATCAATAATAGTAACTACGTTGTTGCTGAAGTGCAAGTCATCAACGGTAACTTAACTACTAATAATAAAGTTTCGGCCGAAGGGTTTTCTCCACTAATACAATTGTTCAACCGTTACAGTTTTAACTGCCAGCTATTATACCTTTTTTACTGCCAGCTATTGCACTTTTTCACAAAGAGTAGCAATGTTTCACACCAATTATTTTGATAATTCAATCCTTTATAACGGGATTCATTTGATCTCTTTAATAAACTTTTTAAGGTTCATTTCCACACAAAACAATATCGTTTAAGAACGCTATTTGTCATTCTTCTATTCAATTAGTTTGTATACTTATGAAATACATTTAAGAAAAAATAATCTTATACATGACTTAGAAAAGTATCCAAGTAATCTACAATCTAGATTGTTATAAAATTAAAAAAAAATGTCAAGAGTTCATACGCGTTAGAGCCATATGATAACTCTTGTTTCATTCTCTTGTAACTCATATAAATTCTAGTTTTTTTCAAAAATCGAAAGAGTAATTTTTATAATTTAATATATAGTAACACTATACGCGTTTTAAAGATTAAAAAAATACTCGTTTTTATGGTGTAATTTTTTTAAAAAATAATGACGTATGTGAAAGTTATTAATGTTTAAAAAAAATAGGAAACTTAATTAAAAGTTAACAAAAATGGCTATGACCAAATTGTCCCCCCTTTCTTTTTTATTAGATAAAGATCCAATGACTGAGATTTTTTCTTATTCTTCTTATCCAAACCAAAAACTTCTCATTTGAACATCTCTCTACCCTTTAACACATTGAATGCCACATCAGCAAACCACTAACACCGTTAGTAAAAAACTAACGGTATATCGTTATAATCCAATACCTATAAAATTGGTATTATTATGAGGAAATTTTGAAACTTGTATTATTATCCGCCAACTAGATAAAACTTGTATTATTAAAATCTATTTTTCTTTTAAGTAAATGACGTCCTCTCATATATATTATGTATAATATAGTATAGATACTTGAATCACGACCTTTACTTTATAAAATTAATGGATTAGATTTCTTTTCTATTATTATTATTAATTTTTTTACAAAATATGTTTCTTTAGTAAATTTAACTCCTATATTCACGAGCCATTACATTATCTTGAGAAATTAATACAACATTATCCTTTTTTGTTAAAATTACTTTTATTAAAAAAATTGTCCCAAGTCGCCAAACATCCAAATTCACACCATTAAAACGTCACTCATACATGTGGAAACCTGCTACTAGTTCGGCTGACCCAACTGGCTTGATTTGTATTTTTCAAAAACCATAGTTCAGCAGAAAATATTTTTGTGTACACATATAATATAATAAAAGCTTATAGTTACATTTGTATAAATTTAAGCTACTTTTGTTATATAATTTTATCAAAATATAAGATCTAAAAACAAAGGAGAATATACATATAGAGGAAAACATATATGGCTTAGTCAACAATAGCCGTTCTAACAAGGTTCTTTTCACATGTGTATCCCATTTTCTTTATACATTTTATTTTTTATAACTCTCTAAAATACATAACCACTGTATTTAAATAAAATATAAAATAACAATCTCAATTCATTTAAAATAAATTATATTTGTTTTATTTGGTTTTAACCTTATAATATGATACATTGATAATAATAATATAAATGATATACGTTTTAGTGGGAGTGTGATGTGGGATCTGTTCGTTTTATGCTTTTAAAACGGTTGAGTCACCCATGGTCTCAAATCCTTACCTCGCTTAGGGGTGCATAAACTGGTTTCGGTTAGGAGAGTTGACCAATCAAAACCGGTTATGGGTATAATCGGTTCTGTTTAGGAACCGGTTCTTGAGGAAACTAGGTGTAATTGGTTTGTAACTGGTTAGAGACCGGTTAACCGATTTTTATCGGTTTTTACTGGGTTTTTTATAATCGTTAGTGAATAACCGGTTTTGTAACCGGTTTATGAGCATGGGATGAAACCAGATGATAACCGCCAGACCGGTTTGAAACCAATCCAGTTTCAATAGTAACCAGTTTTTTTAATAACCGATTTCAGTTATTTTATCCCAAGTGTTTCTCCAACCAGTTTTTTAAACACCTCTAGTCTCGCCATCAAAACGAACCTTCGTATTCTTAAAAAATATAAAGATATCTAAGTATCTAACTACAAACAATGGAATATGCATTAAAAAATGAATAAAGATTAGAAGGGAAATGATGAAGGTGGAGTTGGTGACCTGACTTGCAGGCTCACCTACGTGCCTACATCTTTGAATTTAGGTTTCATTTGGACACATTAGAAATTACACATGGAGCCACCTTTGAAATCTCTCCATCCTTTTTTCTTTATTCTTAAAAAAATAAATTTGGTTTTAATAATTCAAATTATATAGTATTGGCTAATAATATTTTTTATAATAGTTTGATAGTTGATAGTCTCAACTTTCACTTTTCTGTTTAAGAGTAATCTCATAATAACTCATAACTCTGTTTGTTTCTTATGAGTTGACAATTATCAAGCATCACTCCTACATAACAATCACGTTAATACCAAGTTATTAGAACCATTTTAAAACACTTGACTAGTTTTGTCTTTTTTATCTTTTTTTTATAATAAGATTGATCTTGGTCAAGAAAGTAAAAAGCGGGACTGTCACCGGTCAAATTGTTAAAATCTGTCTATTATCTATCGTTGTTTGTGTGACTTTGGATTTAATTTTCACTTAATCACATTGTTTAGATTAATTTTATGTTCTAACTTTATTTTTTCATATGTAAATTCTTTAATAAAATCTCTGTAACCAATTTCTTATACTATAATATTCTTTTAAATTGACAAAATGTTTAAGTTAAGTTTGTTTATCGATTTTTTATATATATTTTTTATTAATCTCGCTTCTATCTCAATCCATGTCTTTATATCAACAATATATTCGTTACTTGCTTCACATTAACTTTGTTTGACAAAAATGTTGTCCCAATCAATAGTACATGTACTTACTAGCTTACTTGTAGTTGTAGACAAGTTCACATTATATAATATACAAGAGAAACAAAAATTTATATTTAAATGAATCAACCATTTTCTTATGTATTTTTCTCAACTTTCTTTTGTATTTGCATGCAGCTAGAATTTTAGTAAACTAAGGGGTGCTTTTTAAAAACAAATCTCTATATGTATATGAGACTATAGAGGAATTTAAAACAAACTCGTTTTTATTAATTAAAAATAGAACAAAACTCCATTTATTAGATTATCAATGAATACTCGTTCATTTTTTTTACTCAATGTCATATTAGCATCCATATCAACTTTCTTTATTTTCTCCTCCACTCCACTCAATCATTATGGGACTACTCCTTCATTCAAGAGATGTTAGTATGTAAATATTAGGGGTGGGGTATGTAAAACAAATGGGGTAGTATGTAAATATAAGTGGGTTTGGTGTAATTTTAAGGATGAGAAACTAGTGTGGACAGTGGCGTACCCAACTTAGTGAGTTGGGGTTTGGCCCAGTGGCGGATCTAGAAACTTTTGTCAGCGGGGGCAAAAAATGAGCAATGTTAGAACGATCGAGTCAGGTCAAAACGGGTCGGGTAAAAAAACTATACCGGAAAAAACAAGTCGGTTCAAAATAGGTCGTGTAAAAGTAATTCATATGTATTTACTTAACGATATTATAAAACAAGTCATATAACTTATTTACTTCATGGTATACTTTTTTAAGAGCATCTCTTGTTCAAACTTAAACGTTTAGATATAATTGATTAAAACACCATAATATATCATAAATAAAATAAGAAAACAATTGTAATTGTAAGCAAAAGAAAGTAAGCATTTGTGAACCATAAATAAGTAAATAGAAAAACAATTATAAATCAATTAACAAATTCAATAATAGAAAATACTAGTTATTAATAGAATTTAATTACTAACGGTGAGTATGATAATTCATTAAATTTTAAATTTGTTCAAAGTTAAAAGGTCTTGTTTGTATTGTAAGTTTATTTAAATTACAAGGGTTAATATGAAAGTTTTTTTAGACTAGCCATAAGAAGACAATTTACTTTTCCCAATATATTTCTTTCTTCTTGGTCCCATCGATACATCATCTTCTTCATTCAAGTTTTCAGCTCTTTAATGGCTTTCACAGAGAAACGAAGAATTTATTTTTATTACCTTTTGCATTTCCTTCTCTTGATTTGTTGATAATCAGATGTGAGGGGCCTCTAAAGATATTTGAAAAGGGGCCTGGTAATATATCGTAGAAATCTTCCCCTACAGATCTAGTTCTGAGCGGGGGCCTTGCCACCCCCTGACTCTAACTTAAATCCGCCCCTGGTTTGGCCGCACCC
>JBCNJP010000024.1:52035570-52170375 GCA_039602395.1 Deinandra increscens subsp. villosa | reverse complement strand
TATATTGTGTTGAAAGGTTACATAAACCGAAGGAGTATACAAACGATTAAGCTCCGGGGGAGGTCGGACAGAACCTCCCCTCTCAACACATTAATCGGAAAGACACTGGACAGAAAACTTACAAAGAAATACAAAGATGAAACTATTTATACTATTCATTCTGTCCGAACTGGGTAACCTCCGAACTCTGTCCGAGCTTCCTCCGAACTTGGAGTTCGGACCACCTTCGGACACCGCCGAACACATAGTTCGGCTGAAGTTCGGACCACAGTTTATGTCTCCGTCAACTCAGTCTGTTTGACAATTCGAACAGTAACGGCCACACAACGTTCATGCATCAACAAATTCCCCCTTGGACGTTACTGTCGAATCCAGACATTCATCTTCTAGCAATCTTCAGTTAGCATTCTACTGACACCTCTATCTTTATGTGACACCCGGCCCAAAAAAATCAGGTCAACTCTATCTCCGTTGACTTTTGTTGACTTTATCTATGTGATAATTATGTGATTTCTGTTTTCTAAACTGCATAATTAGCCGTGTTTAGTTAAATGATTAACTGACTTAAACTTCGCGTTAGATAACTGTGATATATGAACGTTTCATGTTATTATTAATGGAACTTTAATAATAAGAAATTAAATATAAAATTTGACATTTTACATTTTTATCAAACTGTTATAAACTGTTAAAACGTTTTATGAATTTAAAATGTTATGAAAAACATTTCGTTGTCAAGACTTAGCCAAACGAGCTACTCGTTTCACCTATTGGGCCCGGTAAGCCCAATAAGCCCAAAAATGTCCGGATCGACCCGAAAACTTAACCGAAGGTTCACCTCAACGTACCGAGTAAATCCCTCGACTCGGATACCCGACCCGCGGCCCGAAACACATTGGGCCGAACCGACCCAATCCCTTTTTTTTTCTTTTCTCGCGGCCCGCCTACCCTCGGCCCAACCAACCCCGTAATGGGCTTCGGCCCGTTCGCCTACCAAATTTCCGATTGGGCTTTGGCCCGTTCCACCATCTAAACCAAAATGGGCTTCGGCCCATAACCCCTTTCCATTTCCGATTGGGCTTCGACCCAATTATTAAGAAAATGATTAATTGGTTTAAACCCACTTATTCTATAAAATATAACCCATTTATATTTTTATAAAATTTGGATCAACAACTTTTATAAAAATAAAAACCACCATTCAATTGGATAAATTATACTTGGGTTTTATTTTAAAAAGTTATGATTTTATTTAACTCCTATCACCTCCATATTTTATAAAAGCTTTCCACCTTTTATAAAATTTATAAAAACTAATCACCTACACTTGGATTAGCTAGGAGATTTATGGTGTTGACAACACATAATTATCCAAAGGATATTAATCTCACTTTTGATTATAAAAAGGAGGTTAAACCCCACTTGTTCCCTTGCACCACTACAAGCAAACGCCCACATTCCTCCCTCTCCTTCTCCTTAACCATCCAAGGATCACCCTACAAGTCTTGACAACAAACCAATCACATGAATGCTTGCATTTTGTTATGATCAACTAACAAAACTCTCTCTTTAACCTCCTTTTCTCCCAAGATCAAGCACCCTTTCTTGGTGTCTTTGAAACTTAAATAACCAAGGTGTGTGGTGAAACACACTTGTGAAATCAAAAGAAAGTAATGAGTGTGCACCAAGAGTCTTGCATATATGAAATCTTGATTTCATAAGTTAGTTGATTTTGACAAAACCTCAAGCCTCTTCATATAAATTAAAAATGTTAACTAACAATCTATACATGTTTATATTTCCTTGTCCTAACACAAAGGTGTTAGTGATTGTTATTTATATTTCCTTGTCCTAACACAAAGGTGTTAGTGATTGTTATTTATATTTCCTTGTCCTAACACAAATGTGTTAGTGATTGTTATTTATATTTCCTTGTCCTAACACAAATGTGTTAGTGATTGTTATTTATTTTCTTGTCCTAACACTAATGTGTTAGTGATTGCATTTTTAATTAATCATTGGTCCTAACACAAAGTGTTAGTAGATATGAACTTGTGATTATGTTATAAAAATACTAGAAAATGAAAGAATATAATAAACATGTTAATGGATTTATTTAAATCGAATAAATGTTACATATGTAACCTATGACTAAAACAAAAGAATGGTACTTGTCTTAGTAAAAGTGACACATTAAATGTGTTATAAAAAGTTCAAGACAAAAAGAATAAACATAGATTTTGTTACTAAAAATGGTAAGAATAATATTTATGTCAAATGGTTAATTTGACATAAATACTTGGATTTATTACAAGTTTTAACCTTTCTAAGGCTTTTATATAAATGGACAATTTTTTTTTTAATAAAAAGTCACATGTGAAGAGAAATATTTTTATAAAAGGATTTTTATAAAAATAAATCAAAGGCAAGTCATTGACATTAGATACTCATATGGATTTTTAATGTTACTTTAATAAAATCAAAGTAACCAAAAATGGACTTACATTTGTTGGAGACTTTAAATAGAATCAAGATTTTATGAAAGACGATTTTATAAATCCAAGCGTCGTTACAATGTTTTAAAAATATTTATGAAAGAAATATATATATTTCATGCAAATGAAATATTAAACGCTTTCGAACTATGAATGATTAAATGTTAGAAACTTCGAATGTTTTCTTTAAGGATCTCATGTTTTAAAAATAAAGCAAACGTTTAATAATTATTCTCGACAAATAATTACTTGCAAAAGTTATAAACCATGCTTTATTCACCAAAGTATTGTTAATCATAATTATTTAATATAATTATAACTTGCAAGATTAACAAATCAAATATGTAATTATTTAATTAAAAATAATTATACGAACTTGTGAAAATAATAATAAACATTATTATTATTTTAAACTCAATATTCAAGACTTGGTTGAATTGTTAAAAATGATTAATCTTTGGTTATATTTATTTAACATAAACATAAATCATCACCGAACGTATTTGTTTGATAAATACAAGCTAACGGGTTTTCAAAACGTATACAAATGGACTAAAACGTCAAGACTTGACCGGTATCACTTGGGTGGCTTTTGTTACTCAAATGATCATAAGACCTTATGCATATGTTTATTTAATGATTTAGGACGTTACGTGCTACCGTTCCTTCACTGCTTATTTACCGCTTATCTGCTGATTCAGTGAGTTTCACGGCCCCTTTTTCCTTTTAACTGTTTTATACTTGGGGGAGAAATCATGAAATCTGATAAATGCTTTTTACTTAATATTATGGTTTATCTGTTAGCCGTATGACTACTTGTTCTCTTACTGATTGCCCAACTTGGTACATTATCGTTACGAACGTTTGTACAACCGTAATCCCACCATTAATTGATTTCAATTAGTTCTGTATGAAACGATAGCTAGTGAATAGATCTATTTGGGTTGACAACCCTTCCCTAACTGGTAGCTCCAGTTCTGACTCCGGATTGTCTGGGGGTACACGTCAGTTATTCTGCTCTGTTTAACATCTCTGGGCAAGAGATGCTGGGTGGGTAAACCGTTAGTATTTGAAATCAAGGTTCAGGTGAGATCATGCAACCACAACGGTAAACCAACGTAATATTTAAGTATACTGAAAACTGTTTTACAATGATTAAACTGTGAGTCTTAAACCTGTGAACCTCACCAACTTTATGTTGACCTTTTAAACTCATGATTTCTTAGGTAATTGACGCAACTCATGAAGACATGCAAATGGGGGCTTACGTACGCTATCGGACCTGCTTTCGGAGTCATAGTCCCGACTATCCAAATAAACCGATTTATGCTTTTAAATATTAATTTAAGACTTTATGTTTTCAAATTGTAAGACATTATCGTTTCCACTATCTTTTCCGCTGCAAATGAAATGAAGTAATGTTTTATGAAGTTTTAATTTATTAGAAGTTGTTCTATGTATCCTCGACTATGATTCCATTCTCGCTCACACCCGAAACCGTTGACCGGGGTGTGACACTTTAGCAAACTCCCCTTGACCGAATCATCAGGTATGCAGGAAACAGCTTGCAATCTTGTACAATCACAACAATCAACAAAATTCCCCCTTTCTTCAAGCACATCCACTGTGAGAACTTATCAATCACATAGAAAGATACTTCAAACCACCAGATATGACATCAAGATGCATGATCACCTTCATTTAATCGTCATGAATAAAAAACAAAATCCACAAACATCACTGCATTTGACAGAAATCTTCAATCTTCACCAAATTGTAATACATTCTGATCTTTATGAAAACAGACACAATCAGCAGCTTCAATCATAGAAATTCCCCCTCAGCATGAAATCCATCCCAATATATTACTCCAGTAACGTATATCTCGTTGCAGACTGGAATCTAACCAAGTCTTCACAACTCAAGAAAGTATCAGGCATATGACAGAGAGTTCCAAACCATCACCGAAAACTTTAACATATCAATTCACACGAACACCAGAAAACACCACCTTTCCATGAAGATCAAAAATCACCATCAACCCTGAACTGATTGCTTTTGAATATTCACTTTTTCAATTATGAAACGTTGAAAGTTTTAGGGTCCCCAAATTTCCCCCTTATTCTCTAACTTTTCAATTATACCTTTAAACTTCAAATCTTGATCAATTGTTTTCTGAGAAAGTTTAGACATATGTTCCTCACACTATGTCTTCACAAAATCCCATATTAGTTTTGCCTTTCGAAACTTCCTGATTGGATTTTCAAGAGTTATAGGCAAAGCTAACATAAGAAGTGTAGTAGCCCTTTCATGTTGATCATACGCTTTCCTTTCTTCACTTGAAAAATTATGCATCTCTTTAAAATCACCATCACCATAAGTTGGATGCTTATGTTCGTTTGTAATTGGTAACCATAATTTTTCATCCAAATCATTAACATAACCTCTAAAATTTGTTGCCCAACCATGATAATCTTCAAGATTTATCAACTTTGGCACATTCTGACGATGACACTCAGCAAAAACATCAATTTCATACATTTTGCGAATTTGAAAGTTCTGCTTGGTCCAAACTTCCACCGAACCTCGTCCGAACTCAACTGATCCTCCGATCTTACTCCGAACTTTGTCCAAACTTGATTACACAGTCCGAACTTAGACCTTTGTCCGAACTCCTCCGATCTTACTCCGAACTTTCACCGAAACAAGAATGACCGAACGACGTCCGAACTCTCTCCGAACTGGAAGTTCGGAGCGGTTATTTTTCGGTTACTCCGAACCTCGAACGAACTTAGACACTCTTGACATAATTTTCGCGATTTTGAGAGAAATAGGATAAGATTTTTGACAGGAATTCAGGTAAAACCCATAGAAATGTTTTAGTAATGAAAAACACTCGAAAAGCTCAAAGATTTACTCGTTTTGAATGAAAACACCTCGGTTTTATCAAGAAAACGACTTTGAAAATTCAAAAAATAGTATTTGTTTGAATTTTAGGGGGAGAAATTGGAAAATATAAAAAAAATGATGATGAAAATTTGAGAAATTGATCCGACAAAAGCAAGAAATGATGGTACATCAACATATACTTTTATCTGCCATGGATAGAGTAAGTCTAAAGGTTGTAGGTTCTTGTATAATCTGTGAATGTGCATGACTAATCTGATATCTGAAAGTAAAGATATAAACATAAAGCTTGCCTGATAATCTTTGGTTGTTTGCTTCTTGATGAATGCTATGTGATGATTCTGAAACAAAAATAGAATAAAGAGATATCCTGATGAATGCATGTTTTTCATTTTGAAAGATTTAAACTTGTTTGATTTTCTTTATTTTGTCAAACGATCGGACTTTCTTTGCGTATCGGAAGATCGACCTGATTGTTGTTCGTTTGACGTTCTGCTTTATTTTTATTGGTGTTTCGTATAATCCATCGGACTTTCTCTACGCGTTCGGAAGAACCGACCTGATTGTTGTTGGTTTATACAATTTCAACTTGTTTTGCTTTCTTATTTTCTCAAATACTTGGGCTTTCTCTGCGTGTCGAAAGACCGACCTGATTGCTAGGTATTTGAGGTTCTACTTTATTTTTGCGTGACTCATCAAGGATGCTTAAATCTCAAATAAAAGTTACTTCTATATGATAAACATGATGATTTGCTAGTATTATTGATAGGGTAGAGGCCGAGTTATCAGTGCATGATAAAAATTACCTCAAGCATATCTGAAAACGATAAATATGATTGGTGCATGCTGAAATAAACAATCAATGTTGTATTTGCGATTATCTTGGCTTGCATGTTGATTAAGACCGAAATTGAAATGTGCTAGATACGTTATGTCCGATATGATCTTGCGTCGTGATCTTTCTCACAAAATACCAAAAATAGAGTTTGTTTATGCATTGCATTTACATTTCATTTCCGAAAAGTACAAAAAGATTTTTGGTGTGTTTTAGCATAAGTTTGAAAAGTCAAGAAGATTTTAGGATTGTTTTAATATAAACTTTCTAAAAAAATCAAAAAGATTTTGTTTCTTATTTGTTTTCGTTTGATCGACACAAGATACGAAAAACATTTTCAAAATTTATATCTTGGATTCTCGAAGAGAAGTTTTGCGCCAAGATTATTTATGTTGGCCAGGTACTCAAAGTAAAGAGTTCATCACAACTTCAAGTCTTCTGAAGCTGTTGATAAAGATGAGAGAAATTGTTCATCGTCAAGTATTCAAAGATCAAGCTACTATCAAGTTAAGGGGGAGTTTGTTCAAAGAATATGTTTTAACTGGCGAACAAATACTGCACATGACGAGGGGGAGTTTGTTGATACATAATTTGTGCGTCATGTGAAGTATCTGAAAGAGACGATATGAAGATTCAAGACAAGTTCAAGGTGTAGGCCGAACTAGGTCCGAACCTGAGGTTCGGACCCGCCGAACTTGGAGTTCGGACGGAGCTCGGAGCAGACGTCTATATATAGGAACTTGTGCTTTGAATGTAGAGGACGAGGGAACAAGTGTGAGAGAGACCAGTTCTTAACTATGTGTTTTTTACAGTGTTTCTCTAGAGAGCTTTAGAGATAGTTTGTAATTGAGTCTATGTTGATTTCAATAAAACAAACTATTATTTACGTCTCGTGTTCACTCTACGATCAAGCAAACCTATAGTAAGATCCGTCTTACGGTTTTTCATATCCAATGAAAATTGATGGAACAGCTCTGGGCATGAACTTTTGTCTTCCTGGTTTGGATGTAGAAGCGTAGCAGAGACAACCAAAAGTTCTTAAATGAGTATAGGAAGGAGCTGTCCCATAAAGAGATTCATGAGGAGTTTTATTATCAAGAATAGGTGTAGGAAACAAGTTTATTAAATGAGTGGCAGTTAAAATATAGTCCCCCCAAAAAGATACAGGCAACTGAGATTGAAACATTAGTGCTCTAGCTGTTTCAAGTAAGTGTTTGTGTTTCCTCTCTACTACACCATTCTGCTGTGATTTGCCAGCACATGATGTCTAATGTAGAATGCCTTTTTCATGAAAATAGGTTTTCATATGTGCACTAGACCCTAATTCAAAGGCATTATCAGACCTGACAATCTTAACAGTAGTGCCAAATTGGTTTTCTATTAAGGTAACAAAAGCTTGTAAAAGGGAAGCAACATTACCCTTGGTTTTAAGCAAATGAGTCCAAGTGGTTCTTGTACAATCATCAACAATTGTCAAGAAATATCTAAAGCCATCATATGTATCAACATTGTATGGTCCCCATGTGTCAACTTGAATTAAATTAAATGGTTTGAGGGATTTAGTATGACTGGTTGGAAAGGGTAAAGACTGTTGTTTAGCTTTAGTACAAATTGAACAATGATCAATAGTATTTTGTGAATTTTCAGTCAGCAAAGAAAGTTTAAGGAGCTTATTGAAAGGTAAATGTCCCAATCTAGTATGCCAAATGTTACAAGTAACAACTGCATTACAAGTAGAAACATAATTTTCAACAGATTGAAACAAAGGACTTGAATGGAGGATGTAAAACCCATGAAGAAGCCTACCAAGTTCCAGTGGCTTCTTCAGAAAAGGGGCCTGCAGATGACAAGAAAGATTAGAAAAAGATACAATACCATTAGTATCTTTACAAATAGGAACATATAACAGATTATGTGTGAATTCAAGAACAAGAAGCACATTGGAAATAGAAAATTTAGGAGTCAAAGCAACTTTTCCAGATTTAGCTACTTTAAACATGTGACCATTAGGAAGAAAAATGAAAATTGGTTTAGGAAGATCATGGATATCAGAAAAAAGTAGTTGATCATAACACATATGATCACTGGCACCAGTATCCATTATCCATTTGGTATTGAGTTTTTGAGAATGACAAGCCATTATACCTGCAAAATTAGCATAGCTAAGCCTAATAGTTCTTGCAAAATCAGCATCAATATGCTGCTTGTTTACCAGTTGAAGTAAAGCTTGATATTTTTCATTTATGAAAGATTGTCCTCCATGAGAATCAGATTCAGAAGCAACAGGATCGGTATCATCAGATTTAACATATGCAGCAAACTTCCTGGTTTTTGTGAATTTAAAATCCTTGGGAAACCCAATCAGTCTATAACATTTGTTTGCTGAGTGTCATGCCTTCTTACAATGAGAACATATTGGTTTCTTTGAATCATTCCTGTTAGTAAATTGTGAGTTTGCAGTAACATTCATTGAAGTAGAATGAGACAAAAATGTACTAGCAGCATGTATTTCTTTCTGTTGCTCTTCTTGAATTAGCAAAGAGTAAGCCTCACTAACCTTAGGTAAAGGTTTCATCATTTGAATATTTGTTCTTGAGGCATCAAAAGAAGGATTTAAACCCATAAGAAACTGAATCAACTTTTGTTCTTCATTATGCTTAGTAATAGTTTGTGATGAAGCACAATTACACAAACTAACAGCATTTACAGACTGTAATTCATCCCATATCTGCTTAATTTTGTTGAAGTACGAAGCAACATTATCAGAATCTTGACTAATTTGAGATAAACTCTTTTGAAGTTCATAGAGTTTAGGTCCATTAGACTTCCCAAACCTATCTGATAACTCAATCCATAGCTCAGATGCTTTCTCAACATATAGTACACTATTGCTAATTTCTTGAACAAGAGTATTTAGAATCCAAGAAATTACCATGTTGTTGCATCTTTTCCAGGCATTAGATTGACTCGCATCAGTAGAGCAAGTAATAGTTCCATCAACAAGTCCGAACTTGTTTTTAGCAGTCAAAGCAATAGTCATGGATCTTTATGAAAACCAGATCCATCAAACAGTTGCGAAACCAGGAGTAATCCTGGATGATCGGATGGATGAAGATAGAGATGATCAGAGGCATCAATTGTAGTTGATGTCGGAGCTAAAGTAGTCATGATTAGATGAATCAGAAGTGAGAATCATTCAGAAACAAATGAATTGATGAAAATAGAATCAAAATGGAAACGAAGAAAAATGAAGAACAGAGAACGAGCATATCGGAGAACGAGCAAAACGGAAATTGAACGGAGAAGTTGATCGGAGACTAAACAGATCGTGATCGGAGCAAAGCCTGCTCTGATAGCATGTTAGATTCAATAGAGAAGCTTGAGAAAGTGAATAAACGATTGATGATACTCATTCAACTAACTAAAATGATTAACAACCAACTGATATATACAACTAACCTTTAACTAGACTTCTAACTAACCACTAACTCTAGTTAATACAATGGTTAAATTATAACTCTTAACTAACACTAACAGTTGGGTATTCTCATGACCCGAGTAAGAAACACGCGGATCTACTTCTCATGTTATAACCCGATGAACAAACAACCTGCTGCAGCTTAGCAACCCAGGTTCGAAACCTGGTTAATCCTAACATAATTTGAAGGTATTTCTTCATGTTCTTGGTTTTAACATGAGAAATTTAAGAATTCTAATTCTAAGACTATAATTTATTTATTTTCCGTATAGATTGGAGCATCTTTGAATTTAAAGTTATAATTAGTTTGGTCTTATATTCTCTGTAAATGAAGTGTGATCGGATCGTGTTAGTGTAATCAATTGATGTGCTTTAATTAATCCATACAAACATTACAAAATATTTTATTCTCTAGTCGAATTCAAGGATTCCAATCAGCTCAAGGATTAGAATCAGTTCAACACTGAAAAGAAGAAGAAAGAAGAGAAAGTTAGTGGCCAAGGGTTGTTTCCGGAGGAAATATGATTCGAACCCATGATTTAGCAGTTGGTTGAGCAGTCGTGGCGGACAAACACAAACAAGGTTTACATTATATAATGTCGAGAAACGTTGCATAATTAGTTCATATTTACTTTTTGTAGGTTTCACGTCTCACGAGACGACGGGCTAAAATGGTGTGATTAAGCTAAACTCAACCCCTTAAATTAGTATTAATTGTTTTGCCATTTAGACGCCCCGCTTACAGTGTGCGCATATAATGTGTGTGTATATATATGCGTGTGTGTGTATGTGTGTGCGTTCTTGGGGGATAAAAGTGAAATTGCACTAATTTTTACGTTATTTTACTAATTTCGTAAAAATAACGTTAAAAGTGATAGACGGTTAATCATGCATCATGTGGTGGAGTTGATAGCCGGAAGACAAGGGGTATATGCATCAATTGGTCTTTATCACGATTTGCTAAGTGTTAAATGTCTTATGTCCAAGGCTTGATGCAAAACTACGGAGTCGGGGGTCTCACTCAAAACAGCCTCTCTATTCCCTACGGGGTAGATGTAAGGTTGTCTACATCTTATCCTCCTCATATACTACCTTAAATTTGCTATTGATGAGATTTACTGAGTATGATGATGATTTTGTTGTTTTGCCATTTAGCTTTTTAAAAAAAAAGAAAAAAGAAAAAGAGAGAGAGAGAGAGAGAGAGAGAGAGAGAGAGAGAGAGAGAGAGAGAGAGAGAGAGAGAGAGAGAGAGAGAGAGAGAGAGAGAGAGAGAGAGAGAGAGAGGGCTAGTGTGGGTTTGATGGACAACAAAGGGGAAGGTATTAATTAAAAGTCATGGTTGGCTTGGTTGATTTTGGACTAAAAGAGGAATGGCGGTTAACAAGTGTTTAGCTTGTTTTTGGGCTTGTGAATATCAACAAATGAAAAGGAATATTGGGCTGAACCTTGGATCACATTTGGGCTTGCAAAGAAGTAAAAAAGAAAAGAAATAGAGGTGGACTTGGGGGTATTGTAATTGGCAAGCAACAAGAAAGAAAAAAAATAGGTCAAGAGGGATGAATGTTCTGGACGGCAGACATTGCGAACAGAGAAAACATTGAGAGTTTGAAGGAAAAGAAGAAATTTCAAGCACGTAACCAGACACGTCAAAAAGGATGTTAAGGATGTTTATAGAGATGTAATTTTAAATTCTTTTTATTCATATTATGTGTAATGGATAGACGATGATATGAGAATTAAGGAGGCTAAGGATATTTATAAAGATGAATATAAAATAAGGGTTTTGTAAAGATATATAAGTATTTATAAAAATTCGATGTGACATGTGTAAGGATCTATAAGGACGTCTAAGGGATATGGATGATGTATAATGAAAGATGCTCAGATTCGTATGATGGATAGAAAGTTATTTTAAAATAACGAGCAGTAGGTTTCAAAGATCCAGCATTGCTAGGAACTAATCACAATTGTATTTGAGCTTCAGTAGTAACCGAAGCATTTGAGAAAACTGGTCGGGAAGCTCTATAGCAACTAACCCACAAATGACCAACAGTTGCAACTGGCACTAACGGCAATTGGTCCGCATCAAGTATGATCAATAATAGTAACTACGTTGTTGCTGAAGTGCAAGTCATCAACGGTAACTTAACTACTACTAATAAAGTTTTGGCCGAAGGGTTTTCTCCACTAATGCAATTGTCCAACCGTTACAGTTTTAATTGTCAGCTATTATACCATTTTTTACTGTTAGCTATTACACTTTTTCAGAAAGAGTAGCAATGTTTCACACAAATTATTTTGATAATTCAATCCTTTATAACGGGATTCATTTGATCTCTTTAATAAACTTTTAAAAGGTTCATTTCCACATAAAACAATATCGTTTGAGAACACTATTGGTCATTCTTCTATTCAATTAGTTTGTATACATATAAAATACGTTTAAAAAAAAATAATCTTATACATGACTTAGAAGTATCCAAGTTATCTAAAATCCAGATTGTTAAAAAAGAAAGATATTAAAATTAAAAAAAAAAAAATTGTCAAGAGTTCATACGCGTTAGAGCCATATGATAACTCTTGTTTCATGCTCTTGTAACTCGTATAAATTCTAGTTTTTTCTCAAAAATAGAAAGAGTAAATTTTTATAATTTATATATATAGCAACAATATACGCGTTTTAAAGATTAAAAAACACTCGTTTTTATGGTGTATTTTTTTAAAAAAAATAATGTCTTATGTGAAAGTTATGAATATTTAAAAAAATATGAACCTTAATTAAAAGTCAACGAAAATTGGCTAAGACCAAATTGCCTCTCCTTTTTTATATTAGATAAGATCTAATGACTAAGATTCTTTCTTATCATTCTTATCCTTCTTTTCTAAACCAAAACTTTTTTTTTAAACATCTCTCTACCCCTTAAACTCATAACATTTTAAGTAAAGGTAAAATGGATTTTAATAATACAAGTTTTACACTTTTACCTACTTGGCGGATATTAATACGAGTTTCAAAATTTCCTCGCAATAATAACAGTTTTATAGGTATTGGATTATAACGATACACCGTTAGTTTTTTACTAACGGTGTTAGTGGTTGCTGAGTTGGCTGCTGACATGACATCTACGTGGTTTTTGTTAATCAAGTTTTAAAAGAGGGGGATTATTCTTGTAATTTCTTAAAAGAATGGTGTTTTTTTTTTGTTAAACCTACAAGACTCAAACGAGACCTAAAAGAAGGATTTTTTTTAATCAGTTTATCTACGTCTCTGTCATCGTCACCTGCGACCATCTCAAGGTAATACCACAAACGAGAGGGAAGAGGTCATCTTCTTCCTATAACCACAGCCCCTGGCCACCACCACCGTAGTCGGCCGTCAACCTCCATCAACCTCTGCCCCTATTTTAAATCGTCAGAACCCTAATCGGCCACCATCATCGCCACCTCCGCTGCCACCGTCTTGGTTGCACGATGTTTCGTCAAAAAATCGTCTCCCACTTTCCCTAATCAGCCTTCTTTCAAACCCCAACACAAAACTTTGCCGTTTACACTCACCCCCAAATCCCGTTCAAAAATCTTCGCAAAAAACCCAATATCAGACGTCGCGAGTGGGATTTGTTGGAGAGTGGATTCGAGATTTGGGGAAGGGTGGCGGATTCCGACGAGATCGGAGAGGATGGGGGAAAGTGGTGGCGGAGAAGCACACACACAAAACAGACACAGCAGCGGCGCCTTTTGTCGTCGAAAAAATGAGGTCGCCGGAGGGAGCCGGAACGGGGGAGACTGGCGGGGGAGGAGCACACCTCCTTCTTCTCTCTTTTTTTCTTTTTCCTTTTTATGTTTATAGAAATATATATATTACAAAATCAGTCCCTCTATTATAATAATTGTAAAAAAAAACACATTGAATGCCACCTCAGCAAACCACTAACACCGTTAGTAGAAAACTAACGGTATATCGTTATAATCCAATACATATAAAATTGATATTATTATGAGGAAATTTGGAAACTTGTATTATTATCCGTCAACTATGTAAAACTTATATTATTAAAATCTATTTTTCCTTAAGTAAATGTCGTCCTCTCATATATATTATGTATAATATAGTATAGATACTTGAATCACGACCTTTAATTTATAAAATTAATGGATTAGATTTATTTCCTATTATCTTTTTTTTTTTTTGACAAAATATGTTTCTTTAGTAAATTTAACTCCTATATTCACGAGCCATTACATTATCTTGAGAAATTAATACAACATTATCCTTTTTGTTAAAATTACTTTTATTAAAAAAATTGTCCCAAGTCGCCAAACATCCAAATTCACACCATTAAAACGTCACTCATACATGTGGAAACATGCTACTAGTTCGGCTGACCCAACTGGCTTGATTTGTATTTTTCAAAAACCATAGTTCAGCAGAAAATATTTTTGTGTACACATATAATATAATAAAAGCTTATAGTTACATTTGTATAAATTTAAGCTACTTTTGTTATATAATTTTATCAAAATATAAGATCTAAAAACAAAGGAGAATATACATATAGAGGAAAACATATATGGCTTAGTCAACAATAGCCGTTCTAACAAGGTTCTCTTCACATGTGTATCCCATTTTCTTTAAACATTTTATTTTTTATAACTCTCTAAAATACATAACCAGTGTATTTAAATAAAATATAAAATAACAATCTCAATTCATCTAAAATAAATTATATTTGTTTTATTTGGTTTTAACCTTATATAATCTGATAATAATAAAAATGATATATGTTTTAGTGGGAGTGTGGTGTGGGATCTGTTCGTTTTATGCTTTTAAAACGGTTGAGTCACCCATCGTCTCAAATCCTTATCTCGCTTAGTGGTGCATAAACCGATTTGGGTTAGAGGAGTTGACCGATTAAAACCGGTCATGGGTATAACTGGTTCGGTTAGGAACCGGTTCTTGAGGAAACTAGGTGCAATTGGTTTGTAACCGGTTAGATACCGGTTAACCGATTTTTATCGGTTTTTACCGTGTTTTTTATAATCGGTTAGTGAATAACCGGTTTTGTGACCGGTTTATGAGCATGGGATGAAACCGGATGATAACCGCCAGACCGGTTTGAAACCAATCCAGTTTCAATAGTAACCGGTTTTTTTAATAACCGGTTTCAGTTATTTTATCCCAAGTGGTTCTCCAACCAGTTTTTTAAACACCTCTGGTCTCGCCATCAAAACGAACCTTCGTATTCTTAAAAAATTTAAAGATATCTAAGTATCTAACTACAAACAATGGAATATCCATTAAAAAATGAATAAAGATTAGAAGGGATATGATGAAGGTGGAGTTGGTGACCTGACTTGCAGGCTCACCTACGTGCCTACATTTTTGAATTTAGGTTTCATTTGGACACATTAGAAATTACACATGGAGCCACCTTTGAAATCTCTCCATCCTTTTTTCTTTATTCTTAAAAAGATAAATTTGGTTTTAATAATTCAAATTATATAGTATTGGCTAATAATATTTCCTATAATAGTTTGATAGTTGATAGTCTCAACTTTTAATTTTCTCGTTAAGAGTAATTCATGATAACTCATAACTCTGTTTGTTTCTTATGAGTTGACAACTATTAAGCATCACTCCTATATAACAATCACGTCAATTCTAAGTTATTAGAACTATTTTAAAACACTTGACTAGTTTTGTCTTTTTTTTTTTATAATAAGATTGATCTTGGCCATGAAAGTAAAAATAAATTGTTAAAATCTGTCTGTTATCTATCGTTGTTTGTGTGACTTTGGATTTAATTGAAACTTAATCACATTGTTTAGATTAATTTTATTTTCTAACTTTATTTTTTCATATGTAAATTCTTTAACTAATAAAATTTCTCTGTAACCAATTTCTTATGCTATATTCTTTTAAATTGACAAAATGTTGAAGTTAAGTTTGTTTATCAATTTTTTATATAATTTTTTTTATTAATCTCGCTTATATCTCAATCCATGTCTTTATATCAACAATATATTCGTTACTTGCTTCACATTAACTTTGTTTGACAAAAATGTTGTCCCAATCAATAGTACATGTACTTACTAGCTTACTTGTAGTTGTAGACAAGTTCACATTATATAATATACAAGAGAAACAAAAATTTATATTTAAATGAATCAACCATTTTCTTTTGTATTTTTCTCAACTTTCTTTTGTATTTGCATGCAGCTAGAATTTTAGTAAACTAAGGGGTGCTTTTTAAAAACAAATCTCTATATGTATATGAGACTATAGAGGATTTCAAAACAAACTCGTTTCTATGAATTAAAAATAGAACAAAACTCCATTTATTAAATTATTCATTATGAATACTCGTTCATTTTTTTTTTACTCAATGTCATATTAGCATCCATATCAACTTTCTTTATCTTCTCCTCCACTCCACTCAACCATTATGGACTACTCCTTCATTCAAGAGATGTTAGTATGTAAATATTAGGGGTGGGGTATGTAAAACAAATGGGGTAGTATGTAAATATAAGGGGGTTTGGTGTAATTTTAAGGATGAGAAACTAGTGTGGACAGTGGCGTACCCAAGTTAGTGAGTTGGGGTTTGACCGCACCCCATTAAATTTCTTTTAGTAGTAGGATATGTACGATTCAATTCCGACCGACCCCTAATAAATTTTGATACCGACCCCCATGAAATTTTCATACCGACCCAATGAAATTTTGATTAGACTGACAAAGAAAAAATAATTTAAAACTTTAAAGTCGTTTTGCTATCGGTGTCGCCATTCTTCCGAATTAGATTCTAAAGAGTCATAAGTCTTTTGTTTAGGTAACTTTTTAAGTTTTACTTTATTATTTGATCATTTGATTAATTGCTAAATTTTTAGAATGTTAGAATATTGGTTCTTTGCCGGAATACTAGATTGTTGGTCATATTTTATTAATTTTATATTAGTTTGTCGGTCAATTACTTGATTTGGATTTAAATATGTTAATATGACTCGATCTGACCCGACCCGAATCGAACCGAGAAAAAAATATATGGTGATAAATAATCGACCATTGAAAAGTTCCGAACCCCATAAAAAAATTCCTGGGTTCACCACTGGGTATACTCCCCAAACACACGCCGTGAAGCTCCTTCACGCAAGAAGCATGCCGCCAAACTCCCCCCCCCCCCCCCACACACACGCACACACATGAGTTTGGGGGGGGGGGGGACTTTCCTTCGCTAGTTTTTCCACGGGCGTGAAGATGGATGTGGTCTGGCTCCATCCAATCAAACAATGCCACCTTTTTTTAAGTACCAAAAAATAACACAACTCACACCACCATACCCCTTCTACCAAACTCACACGGATGAGGCCAGTCCGTCGCTGTTTACATGACAAATCCATACAGGTATACTTCATGCCCTAACACAAAAAAATAATGAAACGCTTTATAAAACAATTTCATATGTAATGTAAAATAATATTAAAAAATATTAATAAAGACTGTCACACAAACTAAAAAAAATTAAACACCTAACAATGACGTTGTAGAAGTAAAACAAAAAAAAAACGCTTTAAAAATTAATTAGAGACAAATAAATAAAAAAATTATTCATGTGTAATGACATTTTGTTTTTGCATTGAAGTTACCTACCTAACAATATGAAGTGAAATTACAAAAAGTGTAAGGCTAATTGGATTTAAATAATTTCAATTTTTATTAATTGGTTGACATTAATCTCAAGTAATGGAATATTTACTATCGAGCCTAACTTTTAATCTATTTTTCTACAATGATCCTTGACTAACGGAAAGTTAATGACATTAATTGTCCGACAATAATATCAATTTTCATAAAAAATAATCACAAGTTTTATCAATTGCCCGACAATAATTTTAAGTTTCATAAAAATAACGCCGTTAAGTTTCTGTTAGTCAGGGATCGTTGTAGGAAAATATGTTAAAAGTTGGGCTCGCTAATAAAGATTTCGTTACTTGGGATTAACGACCGGTTAACTGACGAAACTTTGATTATTTAAATTCAATTTGCCTAAGGGCATGGGGTATACCCCATGTTATGTTATGGTTTAACACCGTCACGTAGACGCCACCACGTCAGCTTAAACACCACATTGGAAAGTTTAGCATGGGTGGGGATATTCCATGTGGTGTTAAACTTATTTTATTTATTTTTTTCTTTTTAATTTCCAATTATTTTAATGACTACAAATTGGTTTTTCTTTATTTTTTTATGGCCTTCGAATAATTAAAATAAATTAAAAAAAATGCTTAAATAATTAAAATAAAAAAAAAACACTACAAATAGATTTCTTAAAAAAACATAAAAACTATAAATATTCCAAAAAAAACAACTACAAATACTTCATTTAAATAAAAAAACTACTCGTCGTCACGTAACTCCGTCATGATTTTTCGTTTTTCTTTCTCAATCATTTCTCGTTGCTCCGGATCCAAGTTCCTTGTATCCATGCCTAGAAGATGGAATTGTTGAAGACGTAATTTTTTCTCACGAATTTGTGTTCTTTTTTCATGCTCCGCGTTAAACCTCGACATTTGCGCGTTCATCTTCTCGTCCAATTTGAACTCCTTTTCTAGACGAATTGACTTCTTCTTCCCCAAAGGTCTTCGCAAAACCTCTTGTTCTTGAGGTTGCGTTTCATCTTCGTCCTCGAACACCGAATCCTCGTTTAAGTTTATGTTGCACCGTCCCGTTGAGTTAGATCCCATGGGACTATCGCGATCGGTCGAGGAACGCTTCTTGCTAGCGTTGGTGATCTCCACAATCTCAACGAATTTTGGTGACGATTTCAAGATTTGATAATGTTGAAGAAAAGGTGCCGAGTTGTTGCTGTCGTCTTTGTATCGATTAATGGCGATGTTAATCAAATCGCCGTCGCTCGCACCGCTTGGACGGGTTCGTTCCACGCCCAAAAAAATCCCATGGAACTTGGCAACTTTTTTCTTGATGGTGTCCCACTTGCCGCTAAGTTTGTCGTTGTTGCGAGATGTCGGGATCTCATCGGGTCTCGCCGCCGCCTTCTTGCTAGCGTGGAATTTTTGCCTAACTCGATCCCAAAACGCATCTTTTGTTTGCGAGTTACCTATTTAGAAAATATAAAAATAGAAACGTTAGTTGGTGATTTCTAAAATATAAGAAAAAAAATTCTAGATTTAAATTATTTTTAAAAAATACCATGTTTCGGGTCCTCCGATGTATCGATATACGCCCGAACTAGATGTAACTCCTCTTCGGTATTCCATGGCACCCGTCCTTCTTTTTCTTGGAATCCTTCGATCGGTTTTTTCCCCTTCCCTCGGCCTCTTCGAAAACAATCGGGAACTTGTGTTTCGGGAACGATCTCTATATCATCGTCTTGATCTAGAAGTGGTGTTTGAGGGTGCGATGGAACGGAAGTGAAATTCGGTGAGAAAACGGGTTGCGATTGGAATGGAGATGGGAAGCCTTGAGGTGGTGGGTTTTGCCCCCATTGAGCGTAATTGGTAAACGAGGGGTTGGGGTTGTAGACGTTTGAGGGTTGTTGACCCAAAAACAACGGGTTAGGTTGGCCCCCCCCCCCCCCCCCCACATCGGCATATGCCACGGTTAAAGGTTCGGGTTGTTGGGAGGGGTGTTGCTTGAGGAATCTTGATTTTGTTGGTTTGGATTCATGGTGTTTTTTATAAAAATATTAAAGAAAGAAGGAGTAAAATAGAGATAAAGGTGTAAAAAATATGAATAAAGTTTGGTTTTTATAGGTGAAAAAGGTAAATAAAATGGGTGAAACATAATTTTTTTTTTAATTAAATGCCTCCAACGGTCAAAAAAGAGACCGTTCAACATCTCTTTTCCATTTTCAACGACGCCGAAGATATGGCGCACCTCTATAGCGCCGGTGCTTAACGCCTATGGGGGGCGGTATTGGAGCGGTTTGGCGCCGCCAAACTCCTCTATGACGCTAGGGGTGTGCAAACGCGTTTTACCCGTCATACCCGTACCCGACCCGTATCAAACCCGTACCCGTTTAAGTCAATAAAGTAAACCCATACCCGTGCTTTTATATACAGGGTTTAGCCGGGTCTAGACCCGCAGGGTTTAAGGGTATTCGGGTCTTGACTCATACCCGTTAAATAACCACAAGTTCATAGAATCTAAGAGTCCAAGATCAAGTAATCCACATGCAATGTAACAAAGTTGGAGGTAGAATGTGCCAAAACAGTGATTTAAATCAAAATGAATACGAGTATGAAACTTGAATGCTTGAACCATAAAAAAATAAAGAATATGTTAGAAACTTACAATTATGAACTTGTGATGGTAACTCACTTTTCGTCAATTGAAAAATCTATCTTTTGTAAATAACTAAATTATAGACGTCAAAACTCATATGAGTACATTATATATTGTGAATGTCTTCCAATCCAATCCCATCCATATATTTTTAAAATGATGGATAATCAGTATGTCTCATAAATATTAAGATTATATATTTTAAAATTAAATGTTATTAATTTAAATGCATATTCAATCCTAAAAGTTTTTTTAATTGCATATATGTGCGACATGTTTATTGTTTACGTACCTTTTTATATTCCATTGAATGCGACCTACAAGATTCATATATCAAATCGTACGAAACGGGTCTTACCCGTTAAAACCCGTACCCGACCCTTACCCGATTAACACAATTTTAAAAACCCGTGACCTGACCCGTATATTAAAAACAGGGTCCACACAGGGTCGTGTCTATACTCTATCGGGTTTACAGGGTCAAACCTGTTTCTTGCTCACCCCTATATGGCGCCACTTAACAATAGTATACCGTGTGCCCTAAGTGTAAATACAAATATATAACATGTAATTAACGCCAAATCATATGGGACTAAATCTACGGTTTACTTGAAAGAAATTAAACATAATAACTATTTTTTTAACAAATTAAATCATATGATATATTAATGATACATTAATAGCGCTCGGTAAAATACACCTTGGGATAACAACTTTAATTTGACTATAATTCTATGGAATTAAAAGCACTAATTAAATATAAGTATTTATGGAGATTAGTCAGATGAGAGCTTTGAAAACAGGGACAGAAATCACAGAATAGAACTAGAGGAAATCTTACCACAAATCCAATTCATAAAAGTCAAAACAACTTGTGTGACGAATGTCAAGATCTAACAACTACTATACGCATCCCCTTTGATTTTATCTTAAATTTCAATGCCCCTTTTTTCTTCCTAACACCTTTTCCCAATCTTTAGATTGAATCTGTAATTTGTATTGGAAACAAAGAAAAAGAGAGTCTTCCATTGGTAAGTTTCGAAATGCCCACCACCTGTTTGATAAAAAGCCAACCCATGATTGTTGTCTGCTTTTCTTGCTTCGTTTACAAGTGATCCACACACTAAACAGGTACCGTTATTTACTCTCTCATTTTGTCTTGGAGGGTTTCTTTTTATCACTTTGTTGTGGGTCTGGTTCAAGAATCAATTAAAGAGCTTGCTTTCGTTTATCTGGAGATTTTAAACCATTAAAGACTCTCATGTGCCATTGAGTGTTTTCTTGTTTTGTTTGCTTCATATACAAGCTTTTTTTAATCCTTTTGCAAGATCAAGAACTTAGTTTAGGGATGTGGTGAGCTTGGTGCAATTGATCAATGAATTTCATCAATTGGGCATTTTTGTTAGCTGTTTTGTTTTTTTCATCTTTGAGTGTCAAAACCCTAAGCCAAACATGCCATCCAGTTGATCTGTTAGCTCTAAAGGAGTTTGCTGCAAGTTTCACAAATGGGTCTGTACTTTCATCTTGGTCCAGTGATGCCATTTGCTGTCACTGGGATGGTGTTGTTTGTGAAAATGATGCAAGAAATGTTTCAAGAATCATCATGTTGGACTTATCTGCAAAAGGTCTAAAGGGTGTGATTTCAAGTTCTCTATCTGGTTTACAGAATTTGAGATATCTTGATCTTTCCTTTAATCGACTCGAAGGAGAATTGCCCAAAGATCTCTCCGGTTTGAAGAATCTGCAAGTTCTTAATGTCTCAAGCAATTCTTTAACTGGGAATTTGTCAGGTTTTGGGGAGTTCCCAAATCTAATTGCATTCAATTTGAGCAACAATTCATTCTCTGGTGAATTTGATTCACAAATCTGCAATTCCTCCGACAACCTTCGGTTTCTTGATCTATCAATGAATCATTTCACCGGCAATCTTGAAAATTTGAACAACTGTGGCAAATCTCTTCAAGAACTTGACCTGTATTCCAACTCATTTTCTGGCATTATACCAGAGTTTATGTACTCATTTTCATCCCTGAAAAGATTGTCGCTTTCCTTCAACAATTTTTCCGGCAACCTCAGCACAAATCTCAGTAAGCTTTCGAACCTTGAATCGTTGGTTTTGTTTGGGAACTGGTTTGTGGGTCCACTTCCTAATGTATTCAAGAACTTAACACATTTAGAACAGCTAAATGCACATTCGAATTCATTCTCAGGGTCATTGCCTTCCACCCTTGAAGCATGCTCTAACTTAAGAATTCTTGATCTTCGTAATAATTCACTCTCGGGTGATTTGAGTACTACTGATTTCTCCAAGTTTCCTAATTTATGTGCGCTTGATCTTGGTAGTAATAAGTTTCACGGTTTATTACCAGAATCACTTTCAAACTGTCATGAACTGAGAATCTTGAATCTTGCCAAGAACCAACTGTATGGAGAAATTCCCATGAGCTACATGAACCTTTCAAATCTTTCGTTTCTCTCCTTTTCAAACAACGCTTTGACCAACTTACCACTCGCCTTATCTGTTTTACAGAATTGCAAGAATCTAACCACTCTCATTTTGACTAAAAACTTTCATGGGGAAGAAATTCCAGTTAGTGTGAATGGGTTTGAGAGATTAATGGTTCTTGCAATTGCAAATTGTGGACTCAAAGGTCAAATCCCGAATTGGTTAATCGCTTGTCCAGAGCTAGAAGTAGTCGATTTATCCTGGAATCACTTAAACGGGGTCATCCCGTCTTGGATTGGTGAAATGGAGAGGTTATTTTACTTGGATTTCTCCAATAATTCACTTACGGGTCAACTCCCGAAAAGTTTGACAAATTTGAAGAGTTTGGTTTCTTTAAATATAAGTTCTTCGATTCTTGGATCAACCACTGGAATACCATTGTTTGTTAAGAGAAATCAAAGTGGAAGAGGTCTTCAGTACAATCAAGTTGCAAGCTTTCCTCCGGCAATTTACCTCAGCAACAACAAACTAGACGGTTTGATTTTGCCAGAAATTGGGAAATTAAAACAGCTTCATGTACTAGATTTGAGCAAGAACAATTTTAGTGGAATGATCCCGAGTACAATATCTGAAATGGGAAATTTGGAAGTTTTGGATTTGTCATCAAACAATCTTCATGGATCAATCCCGAGTTCATTCAACAAGCTCACGTTTCTTTCGAAGTTTTCTGTTGCTGATAATCACTTGGAAGGTGCTATTCCTATAGGAACTCAGTTCTCGGGATTCCCTGCCTCGAGTTTCGAAGGAAATCCTGGGCTTTGCGGAGAATCACTTCCTCCTTGCAGGGTGGATGTTTCTCCATCTCTCCATTCAAGTTCCAGTTCCCATAGAAAGTTGGGGAGAAGCAGTATCTTTGGAATCACACTTGGTATCATAGCTGGAATCACAATCTTGCTAGGAATCATCCTTCTCAAAACGTCAAGAAAAAGACACCGGGATTCACTTTGTGAATCAGAAGACGAGAATTACAGCATAACAAACGGGTTATCAGGTGGGTTTAACGGGTCAAAGCCCGTTTTCTTCCCAGCATCCGGTTGCAGGGACCTCACGGTTTCAAACATAGTCGAGGCAACAAATAACTTCAGTCAATCCAACATAATCGGGTGCGGCGGGTTCGGGCTCGTTTACAAAGCTAACTTTCCTAACGGGTCAAAAGCCGCAATCAAGAGACTTTCAGGTGATTGTGGCGAAATAGAACGCGAATTTCATGCAGAAGTTGAAGCACTATCAAGAGCCCAACACAAGAATCTTGTTTCCCTAAAAGGGTACTGCAAATACGGGTCGGATCAGTTACTAATCTACTCCTACATGGAAAACGGTAGTTTGGATTACTGGTTACACGAACGGGTCGATGAAGAACCACCATTGAAATGGCGGGCCAGGTTAAAGATAGCAAAAGGAGCTGCACACGGGCTAGCATACCTACACGACGAGGCCAAAATAATCCACCGTGACATCAAAACAAGCAATATCTTACTGGATGAAAGATTCAAAGCCCATTTAGCTGATTTCGGGCTCTCGAGACTACTACGCCCATACGACACTCATGTAACAACCGATTTGGTAGGCACTCTGGGCTACATTCCACCCGAATATGGTCAAACATTGACTGCAACTTTCAAAGGTGATGTATACAGTTTCGGTGTTGTTCTTCTGGAACTTATTACCGGCAGACGGCCTGTTGAAGTCGGTAAGGGGAAGAACTGCAGGAATCT
Source organism: Deinandra increscens subsp. villosa (assembly GCA_039602395.1). Lineage (NCBI taxonomy): Eukaryota > Viridiplantae > Streptophyta > Magnoliopsida > Asterales > Asteraceae > Deinandra > Deinandra increscens. The sequence goes on along the minus strand of JBCNJP010000024.1, from coordinate 52,146,136 downwards.
GGTTTGGTGGGTGTTTGAGATGAAACTTGAAGCGCGATATGCAGAGATATTTGATTTGGCGATATGGGATAAGAGTTGTGAGGATCAAATGTTGGAAGTTTTGGGTGTAGCTTGCAGGTGTTTGGATCAAGATCCGAGAAGAAGACCGTCGATTGATGAGGTTGTTTTATGGCTCGATCAGGTTGCGGATCACGATAGCTGTAGCCGGTGATTGTAAGACAGTTTGTGTTGTATGTTTGTTTTAAGGTGTTAAAAGTGTAAAGTAGTTTAATCATACAAATGTTTTGGTCTAAGTTATTAAGTTTATTAGTTATTAGACTGTTTCATTGTTATGTATACTGGTTTTTCTGATGGTAGATGTAATATAGCATCAACATATATGTTTAAAAAAGTTAGGATGCGTTTTTCTTATTCTTTTGTACTTGTCTTTTACAAATGAGTTGAAGACATCACATCACATGGACATAAAATCTCCATTGATGCTTGGAGCTTAAAAAGCTTGTTAACATTATCATGTGTCTATCTTCTTATTATGATAATTTTCAATGGATTTTTTATAACAACCCTAAAATAGTCCAAACTAACTTTAATATAGCGTGGAATTCTGGATGAACACGACAGCAGTTGCAGATGCAAAAGTTAAGTGTGAGAGGGTGTTTGGGATCTAGGGTTCTCAAATGTCTGTCGATGGACAACTGATGAAGTGAGAGTCAAGATATCACATAATGATTAAATGAATTAAGGAAGGGTGCACCCATTTGTTTGAGTGTGAGAGTTTGCTGCTATGATGGATATGCTACATGGATCATGATGGCCATTTGTTTGAGTTATTTTAAATCTTTGGTGGAATCCAATATTTAAATATCTTATATATACAATATAATATATATATATATATATATATATAGGTATATATATATATATTTATTTCTTGTTCAAATTATTTGGATCGAATCGAATCTGAAAAAACTAAATTCCAATTCGTTTCGAATTTGACTTAGGGGCTATTTGATAACCATTTACCTAGTTCAGTAAGAACTTACTAGAGACTGGGTCACTAGTAAGCTTGTTTGATTAGATTGTTAACTTACTCTGACCGAATAAGAGCATCAGACTGAGTCCTTTAAATTTTTCTCGCTGACCGACCGAATGAGAAAAGAATTGCTTCTTAAAAATTAGTTAAGCAGCGCATTTCTTTTTTTTAAAAAAAATAATTAAAAATACTCTCATACTTTAAATAAGCATAACTTCTTTAAAACTAGATAAATTTTGAAAATAAGCACTCCATTACGCGTGAAATTGAAAAACGATTCAAACTAGATATATATTGATATGCTTTCGGTGAATGTTTGAAAAGTCGAGATGAACACGATGTCGATGATGTTTAATCAAGCATAACTCCTCCGAAACTAATTAATCTCGAAAATAAGCACGCCGTTCCGCTCGAAATTAAAAAAACGATTCAAACTAGACCTATATTGATATGCTTTCGGTGAATGTTTAAAAATATTTTTAATATATTAAAAACAAATAGCTATATACATGCATTATCTCAGTCAGCTCTTACCCAGTCAACTACTATTAAACACCCAAGTTTCAACCAAAGTTTCTTACTCAATCAGCTCTTACTCAATCAGCTCTTACTCACTCAGCTCTTACCCAGTTAGCAACTATCAAACAACCCCCTAGTCGAATTGAATAAGGATTCGATTCGAATAAACCAAATAAGGAATTCGAATTCCTTAATCGAATTTCAACCCTAGAAAGCAGCAAAATCGTCTTCCAAATGATTGCTTATCAACTCCTCTTGAGGATTCTGTAAGATTATGAAATAACTTGAATGAATATTATTGAAGATTAGGGTTACAATATATAGAGTTTACGAGAAACCCTAGATAATTAACTGGGCCCGTGGGCTCAGACTTATAAACCCTAATAATACTAATCTAATATCTAATACTCCCCCGCAGTCGTAGCGGAAGAAAATCAGGTGCTAAAGACTGGAAAACAATAAAACATCTAGATAATGATAACTAAAAAAACAAAAACTAGCTTCAACTTCGGTTCTCGACTTCAAGTTCGAGTCTTCTATCAACCATTCCATCTTGTGCTTGAATGTGCCAAATTGTATTTTTCAATATCATAAAAAATCTTGTAGTCCTCTAGTAAATTCTCCAATGCAAAGGTGTGACGACATAGTTTTAGGACCGTAGTCCTAGCTAGAGGCGGCACGGCGGTGGACCGTAGTCCAAAAGACGACGTGTCAATACTATCGATCAATGGTTTCTTGGATCCGTAGATCAGGAGATGAGATTTATAGATCTAAAAAAAGAAAAAGAAAAGAAAAGAAAGGTCGGTGATCGTTGTCAACGACGGTCACTTGAATCGTAAATCGAGTAAACCGATGAGATCCATAGATCAAATAAACAGAGATGACAAAGGCTGGAACCGTGGTCAAGCGGCATTCTTTGAAAAAGAGAAAAGAATAGAAAAAAAAAAATAAAGAAAGAAAGAGAATCAGTTAAACCGTGTTTGAATCGGTCAAGTTGGATGACACCCGATCGTGATTAGAGATCCGTAGATCTAAAACAATCTTTAAAAGTGAGGAAAAAAGAAAAAGAAAAGAAAAACCCGATCAGAAAGAAATAATTATGGATGCAATTGTAGGATGCCAAGAAAAAGAATCTATGGATGTTAAATGACAAATTGAATTACCGCCGCAAGATTGTATGATTCCACACAATTTGGTAATTGAAATATGGAACAAAAACCATGCACGCAAACACCTTGAAGCCACATAATCGATGTGGTCGGTGGAATATGATTGAACATAAAAACATAATTCTTATGTTAGGAGACACCGGAGACATCGAAATCTTGAACCGAAACTGAGAGCTTTATTTGAACGAAAAATAGAAGATAAAAAGGGAACTAAAAGTTGAAACGAAGCTGCGACAGGGCGGTGGCTTGGCGGCACACCGCCCTGTCTAGGGTTTGAACACGGTGGCGACGGCTAGGATTTGATTTTTTTTTTCAAAGCGAGGATCGATTATAGGCTGTGATACCATGTAAGAATATAGAATGACTGAATTTTTTTAAATCGTCACATTCCCCGTCAAAAAGTAGAAATCGGGGCGTTTTTGATACCAAAATATAAGATGTCATTCGACTTTGAAGCTTCTAATGTCTTGAAGGAACTAGGACTTGTATTGCCTTTCAGCAAAAATGATGGTATGACCGAAGTGGTCGACTCGCCTCTTGATGAAAATGTTTATGTTTCAAGTATTAATCAAAAATGTATTGTGGAGGTGAATGAAGATGGTACAGAAGCTGCAGCGGTCACTTACAGTGTACTGTGTGGATCTTCGATGCAAATTATACATAAAACGGTGGATTTTGTGGCGGATCACCCATTTTTGTTTGTGATCAGAGAAGATGTGACGGGGGTTGTATTGTTTATGGGACAAGTGGTTGATCCTAGTATTGATTAAAATAGTAATTAGTATCATAAACACATTGTCTTTTGTTTATTTAATTATCTAATAGATTCTGCAACTAAAACATCCCATCTTTTGACATCTCTCTTCACGTGCGCTGCAATGAATCTACCATCTAATGGTGAAGAAAATCAAAATCGTCCTCTTGAAGATTGCTTATCAACCCCTCTTGAGGATTCTTTAAACAAAATTTTACGTATTAAATAGAGTAGGGGGTTAGGAATCATTCTTAGAGAGTGTGAGGGTTATATATGTAAATGGATGTCTATTTTGGCATTTTACCTAAATAAGCTAATCCAAACATTTTTTAGAAACAACTTATTAACTTATCAGTTTTTCCCACCACAAAAGCTAATCCAAACATTTATTTACAAACTCCATTTGTAAAAGTTAAAAGTCAATAAGTCCTTTTGTCTAAAAGTCCTTTTACACCCAAATAAGCACAACCAAACATACCCTAAATAGACAACCAATGAATGAAATGGGCATTGATGAATTGAGACCGGACTCTTCTTCTCTAGTTTTTCTTCTTTTCTCTTCAACTCTCACAATCATGCACAATGCCCGACGTGGTGGCTACTTTGGCCGACGTTTTGTGGTGGATGGTCGGATATTGATGGTCGCTGGTGGATGGTCAGATGGTGCTGGTCGCCGGTGGATGGTGGCGTGAATAATTTGATGGAATCCCCTTCACGTCAGGAGTCCTATTTGGAGCTATGTTTTTTTTTATTTAAGGGTATTTTTGTTATTAAATTAAAATTCATTAATAATGGGTATATATGCAATTAATTTTAAGGGTTGGGTAAATATGCAATTATGATTCAAAATAGAGTAAAACATGTACTTTTCCTTTTTTAAATTGCTTTCACGAATGAATCTTAAGATGGTTATGCTTTAGTGAACAGACTACTATATGTTGTGACGTTTCCTTTAGAGGACATTCTGATGGTAAAATGACGTGTCTTCAACCATAACTCAAAAGTGTTATGATTTCAAATTCTATAAAGTGTAGATTATGGAAAGAAATCTATTATGTTTTTTTTGGGTTTAGTGTTACCCATTGCCAAATTTTTATTTTTTTTTAATTTTTGTATTTTAAGTTATGTTTGCATTTCTATGTTTAGATTTTTTATTTTCATTTTCGCATTTCAAATTATGTTTACATTTTTATCTTTAGATACAAGGGTTTACTAGTTTTATGTATGGATTTGGTGTAAGGATTTGGGTCACAAATGAATTAAAATATTATTAAAATATTTACAGAATATTAATAATGATACTCTCGTTATTTTTGGAAAGTAATGTAGCACGATACCGAATACAAAAATTATAGTAAATAAAGAAATCGAGAAACAATAACATAAATTTACTCCACATATCATGTCTTTAACTTGATGTGTCTTCAACGAGTTTAATCTTCATGGTCTTGAGTCTTCAAGATCGTCTGCATCATCCGCTCTTGAATCTTCATGTAAACCGTTCCGATCCAGCACAAAGAGCAAATTAATGGTTAGCGGTGGTTGAGGATTATGTTAGACCTGGTCCTTTATAACAGACTGCGGGTCTCCATGCGAGCACCCACATGTCTCCCAAGGTACAACAACTGAAACGGTAATTGTTTTGTCGGAGATGTCTCGCACCCGAGGTTTTCACCGAGAATTAAGCATAGAGATACACAATCTCATATTCTCGAGAATACTCCTCTTATATGGCATATGGATATTTAGAAGAAGAAGGTGGAGGTATGAGAAACATTAGAGATACATAATCTCTATGTTCGAGAGTGCTCCTCTAGAATGATGTTTCTCTCATATTTGGTGCTCCCAAATATGATTCAAGTATTTGTGATGTGTCTTACAAATGAGCCTTTAGGATCCTTTTATAGTCATCACATGACTAGAAATTGAAAACAAATTAATGTTGTAGCCAAACAACATTCCCTGGATATTAAGAGTTGGACCAAAACTATCAACATTTATGGCCAGTTGAAACAGTTCTGACCAGTCATAGGAAACAGACTGACACGTGGGTCCAGATGAACTGCGCATCACGCGACACACTAGCTTCACCCGCATCCGCGCAATGGTGTCACTAGCAGCTTAGTTTTGCACCCGCGCTATGGACCGTTGCTCCTCGTTCTGCGCGCCAATCGTCGCGTTGTTTTGCTAATTGGTCGCGCGCTCCGCTGACCCAACCTTACACAACACATGCCTCGTCTTGCATTGAAACCGCACGCAATCCACTACAGGCCACCAGAGGGGCGCACGCCATCCGTAATCACGCGAGCTGCATTCGCGCGGCGTGTCCCACATCAACGGCACATCTCCATGCGCACATGGAGTGCTGCACCAACAACATGTCTTGATCCCCCACGCCAAGTAAAACATTTAAAGGCGTCTCGCGATGATGCGAGTGTGCGAAGTGCAAGTGCGCCCATCAAAGCATCACATTGTACCCATCGCCCACGCCATCCGTGATGCGCGTGTGCGAGTTGGGGGTGCTTTATGGTCCATGGGATGTCTCCTACTAAAAGAGACAATCTTCAAGGAGTGCTCCTTCTTATAAACCCTTCAAGATTTAGTTTATACACGAATGTGGGATAGGTTTTCATGACACTACACAAGTAGATCCAGTTTCTCTTCTTTTTTCACCCAACTTTGAGCTTTGATTTCTCATTCATCTTAGCTCTATTTTAAACACCGTTTGGTTCGTTGTGATATTCTCCTAAAGTAGAACCGAAACCTAAAAATAATTCATTACATAACACATATATAATTTATTTGCGTCCAAAATATTAGTAAAAAAATACATTTTTACTAAAATTTCCAACGTTGTATAATTTTATTCTACCCTGATTTTACGATCTACGTTACGATTTAGATGTTATTTAAAACTGATTCATGTGGGGTTCTATTAACTATTTTTTCGTGTATCCTCGGTTTCCTGAAAGTGTAAAAAAAATTCGACCATAGGTAAGATTAAAAAATGGACCCTTATAATTATAAAGTCAAAATGTCATGATACATAAAAAGTCAATAATGCGATGACAATTGTAATAAAAATAAACAAAACTAAGGTATTGTACCAATATGTTTGAATTTTAATGATTAAACAAATTGTGAGACTGTTATAGCATTTTTAGCAGTAAAAGTTTCGATCAACCATTCACAATCAATATTCTCTAATATATTATTCTCAATAGAATTATTATAAATATAGAATGGTTAGAAATGTAATTATAAATGACTAAAAGTGTAATATAAAAAATAAAAAACGAAAAAAACGAAAACAAAACAATAAAAGTTTACAAAAGGACAAAACTAAAATATAGAAATGAATTTTTTTATTAAAGTGCTATCTACAAGATTTAAGTTGAGACCTTACTGGTGTGTCCTCTCTTGTTGGGCTCAGGGACAATGGGTTCATCGCAGGGCAGACGGCGGTGAAGGCGGAATCCGACAAAGTTGATAAACACGAGAAAGCTTGTCTTGAAAATCAACACGTGTTTATCTCCTTTGCCTTCGACACTTTTGGGTTCCTTGCCCCGGAGGCGGTTGAATTTCTGCGCAGGATACAACGCGTCGTACATTGTAACTTGTTGTCTCCTAAGACTCAAAACTTTGTTTTCAGTAGAATTGAGTTTGCTATCCAAAAAGGGGTTACGGCGCAACCTGTTGCCCGGTTACCTCCACTTCTTTGTAAATTGTTTTTGGGTAATATTTTTAGAGTTTTATTATTATTTTTTATAAGAAAAAAAGTTGAGACCTAAGGTTTACTAAATGCATCATCCACAATTTTTTTATGAATTTAATTACCTTTACACAAAAGTTTTGAAAATTCAAGATCCTAGACAGTCGCCGCTCCCACTTGTATCCGAAGCCGTCTCTGCCCGCTACTAAGAAAAATAATTTAGTTGAACATAATCGATCATCACAACAGGAATTGTACTATATTACAATTACGAACATTTTTTAAATATTTTATTAGATTTATATTATTTTAATCAATTTATTTGATTATAATATTATTTGATCTATTAAATTCAATTACAATATATTTTGATCTATTACAATTTTTTAAAGCTTATTAACATAATTATATTTTGGATTCATTAAATAATATTTATGATTCTTTTCATACACGTAGCGTTAAAGCACTGAAATAGTTTTGTGTGTTCACGTTATTCCAACGGTAACCTTCATTGACCACCGATTTTATGTGTTCGCGTTATTCCAGTGGTAACCTCCATTGATTACCAACAACTTATTGTCAAAAAAGGATGGATCAACAAAGAAAATACCCAAACCAAATATTATTCCCAGATTCAAGTGATACAATGTCAAGAACAATTCAAACACAAATCAAACTCACCAAAACGTGATCTGCAAAAGGATACAACTCTCTACGATTAACACTACGATCCTAACTCGAAGATTCAACAAAAAGAGACCAGTGAAATCAGAGATGAAAACTATCAGAAAACCCTAGATGGCGTTGAGAGAGATGAGTTCTTTTTAAGAAAAAAATGAGCTGATTGTTATGAAGAACCCTCTTTTATTAAATGAGGTTAAGAGTGGCTTATATACTTGAACCGGCAACTAGCACCGCAACCCGATCCACCTCCAAACCCAGTCAGCTATCTTCAAGCCCAATTCAGCAATCTTCAAACCCAAGAGTCCAGTTTCAGCTTATTCCTTAAGCCCAACAGCATCAGCCCATATGCTCAACATGAAATACAAATGGAAACAATTCTAAGCAATAGAAAGAAAAGAACTAGCTGTTTGAATTACAAATTTATAACTTTTAACACTTATATTATGCTTGAATATTACAAATGCAATATTCACGTTATCGCAATGGTAACCTCCATTGCATTGGTTTTGTGTGTTTGCATTATCCCGGCGATAACCTCCATTTAGATTATTTAATTTTATAAATTTTTTTTGCTTTTTATATTTTTGTTTTGGTTGTGTAATACGTAAACTTTTAAATGGTAAATATTATTTGTTCATAATTTTATAAGTGATTTTGGAAAATTTTATAAGTGATTTTGGTTGTTCAATGTTTTCTTTTTTCGTTTTTCCTCCACGTATCCTTAAAACAATGCAATGGTTTTGTGTTTTTGCATTATCCCCACGTTAACCTCCATTGATCACCAATAATTTATGTTGTTGGTGACTTGGTGGTGTAGCAGTACTTTAACTATTTTATCTACCCATGTTATCTGAACGATTAAAACAACAAGAACGCAACCAAACGAGACCGCATTGTGATGAACGAAGCTATAATCTTTTCTAACGCAACAACGTCACAATTTTGATAACATCATAACATCATTCTTGAATACCTCCGCACAAAACACAGAGGGTTAATCTAGTAGGATGCTAATTAATTAATTAGACTAAAGTGGCCAGACATAAGTTTTAAATTATTCGTTTTAAATATATATGTGTATTATCCTTGAAGAAAACGATGAGGTCATAATATAAAAACCTAAAGAGACAGTACATACACTATACTGATGCCACGTGATAACCACGTGTCACAAAGGGTTCGTAACACTTGCCGGAGCTTGCCAGTTGCGCCGTTTGTGAACAAAATTCATCGCTATTTATATTTATACTCATCGTATGTAAAGTAAACAAAAACAGAACCCCTCCATAATTATATATTATAATATATATATCAGCAGCAGATCGAAGAATGTACGGAAGAGTCATCAGAAAAAACGTTCGCCAATCGGTTACCATTACGCGTAGGATTCATCCCTGTAATCTCTTTTCTTCCATCTCCAACCGACCTAATCATAACAAGGTACATGAACATCATATAAATTCTTCATGCATGATTTTTTATTTCTTGTTTTAACATTTGAAGAAGTGAAAGCTAATAAACCTAGGCGTTAGAGCACTCACAAGTTTTCATAAATATGTGAGTGTAAAGTTTAAAATTTAAGATTTGTTATAAGAGATTGTGAGTGAAGGAGAAAGAAAAAATTACTACTCATACTAAATTACTACTCATACTCATATGCATATTTGATAAAAAAAAATTGTTGATTTTTTTAAAATTTTAGTTGTGATGAAAGTGAAAGAAAAGGTAACGATAAAGATATAAAAAATGTTATTTAGTTATGGTTGTTACTGAAAGATAGAGACAAAGTAATGATAAGTGTATATAGTATAAGAATAAGGATGGAGAACTTATCGTGAATGTGATGCTCATCCACCCGACATGGCGGTGTAGGTATAGTAAATAATGTTATAGACACCGCTAGGCGTTTAAAAATTTGATCAACTAAAAGTTGGACCTACTCAACCTAGGTAGGAGATACTTGAACATGGTAAATCATAAAGGAAATAATTTGTAAGAAATTATATATATGTGTCAAATATTATAAGTACTTGAATATCAGCTTATGCCAAAAAGATAGATTGACAAAATACTTGAATATTAATATATATATATCAATAAAACAGATTAACAAAATGATTACTAAAGCTTATCATCTAGAAAGCTTATGATCAAGAAGTGGGTTAACAAAATGAATATATTATACCACTTTATGAAAGATTATTATTTACACTATAAAATAATAGTATTTCTAAGAGTAGGATCGATTTATAATAAATATATTTATAATAAATATGTATGGTCAAGAAAGTCAATATATTAGATTGCACTTTGTTACAATGTATATCAACAAGTACATTCACCTAGATGCTAGGGTTTTTTTAAGGTCAAGATCCGTCTAGACCCGATGTTGATCGAGTACATTGGAGGTTTACCGATTCCAATTTATGGTTACCGAATATAGAAAAATCACCAAGGCAATCACCCACCTAGGCGCCTAGCAATTCCAAGCCGAGTAATCGGTCATCTAGGCCGACTTTTACAGCACTAATAATAATACATTGATAATTGATCTTATAGTTGACTATATTTACTATCCGTCTAGCAATTCCAAGCCGAGTAATCGGCCTAAAGTTGACTATATTTACTATCCGTCTAGCAATTCCAAGCCGAGTAATCGGTCATCTAGGCCGACTTTTACAGCACTGATAATAATACATTGGTAATTGATCTTATAGTTGACTATATTTACTATCCGTACATTGTCACGAGTGTAACACGAGTATATACAGAACAATTGCATTGAAATAACGCGGCGTAAATAAAAGAAAAATACAAAAAGACTACGTAACAATGTGTATAGGATTGTACCTATTACACGACCAACTCGATCTTGTGCTAGATGTATTACGTTTTGATAAAAAACACAAACAAAAAACTAATATATATGCATATATATACACACTATATATATTAACCTGTCACATGACAACCATTTACGGCCGCGTTATATGAACCAATGACTTACCAGTACTATTTCTATACACTTGATGGTGTTAATAGTATATAATGTATACCCTGGTGTATGCAGAAGCCAAGCTTAGTCGATGACATTAGGGACGAATCAACATCAGAAGTGCCACGGGCATCATCATCCAGTGCTGATGATGACCGTGTTAACATTGTGAGGACATCTACAACCTCGTCTCCTTCAACCTTTGACGAAAGGGAGAACGATGGTGACATGGCAGATTTTGTTGCCGAAACGGCGAAGAAAGGAGTGAGAAAAGCTGTGGAAACAGGATTGGGTATCGGAGAAATGGGTAAAAAGACGTTGGATAATGTGTGGGATGCTACCGAGGATACTACTAAGGCGGTGGCCGGAGATGAAAAGAAGAAAGATGATGCTCCGGCGAATGGTCAATCTGTTGAGGGTTTGAGGAAGCATGCCGGATGGTATGATTTGGAAAGAAATCAGTAGGGAACTAGATTCGTAGTGAAGATGGTCACTTTGTGATTCCCTCACACACTTAAATATTAAATAAATTTCTGTTTAAATTGTAGTTTGGTTACACACTTAAATATTAAATAAATCGGTTACACCACTTAAATTTTAAATAAATTTATGTTTGAATTGTACATTTCGGAAAAAAAACAAGATTTGGAATTTGTATTTGCTAAATGAATTGTTCTTTTAACTTTATAATACAAAACAATACATTTCATATTATTTTAACGTAAAACAGTCAGTATAATTTTTACATATTAAGTGTACTTTATGAAAACTAGTATTATTTTTTTAAAAGAAAAAAACAATTTTTAGTATTTTTTATATATTGATATTATTGATACTATACTCAAATTAAAGAGAAAAGAAATGTTTGATTTTGTGGTGTAATTGAATTTTAATAAAATAAATAGTCTTATGTGAAAGTCATGAACATTTTAAAAAAGGTGTGGGAAACTTTTAAAAATCAATAAAAAAAACTTTATTAAAAATACCTTTTTACCTCTTATTTTTTATTTATTGTATTTGAATCTTAACTATTAATTTATAAAATTAATGGATCAGATCACTTCCTATTGATTTTAGGTAAAATGTGTCTTTAGTGTATCCAACCCCTACCCCTATCTAAAAATAAGGGTATAATTATTGATCATTTCTGCTCTTCATTACAACTCGGAAACACATGAAGATTTTCTTTTCTTTTCTCGATTTGAACTCAAAAACATAAAATAAAATGAGAAATCTTTTCTCTCCCTAATTTATTTTCTCTCCATAATTCCCTTTTTTTTTGTCTATTAAACTCGGGAACTGAGCGTTGGTGTCACTTGTTATCACTGTCACCCACAATATCTCACTAACCGTTATCATTATCTTACTATTATTGTTCAGCAGAATAATGGGCGCCTAGTGCACGGCTGCCAATCAGGTGATGATCATCATATGATGATGTTGCACGTTTTAGTTAATGTGTGCTCCTGACCAATGCGTATTTATGTTCGACAGAACCTTAGACTGGTGCACTCTAAGCAGTGACCGTCACACATCGTTCTCCAACCCGATGATGTTGTTGCGTGTTTTTGCTGCCACCAACCAATGTGTCACTCTGAGACAACCAACTATTATGCATCCATGTCTCACTGATTATAGCTTGTTTCTACCCTTCCTTACTATTACACATACTATTGTGTCTAATATTGAAAGATATTAAATTATTATTAGGGTTAAGCTCACAAACTCATTAATTCGATTATTTAAGATTTCCTTGTAATAATAAGAATTGAGGATAACTATTTGTGAAGAAATGAAGAGAAAGAAATGAGTAATTTAGTTATTTAATATCTCATTAATTTAATATTTAACCTTTTATTTGATAAATTGTTACTTGTTGGTTTCTAGAGGAATGATTTGATTTTTTTTGTTGCTTGAATTTGATTTTTTTTTTATCTTACTAGTTATGTGGTTGGTTATCCTAAATAAGATTTTACACTTTGCGTGTTGTCGTGGGGATAACGTGTTGTCACAAAACAGTTGAATTGCTATAACGCTACGTAAAGAAAACGGAAATAAAAACCGCTTAACGTCCTAAGCACTGCAGTGGCATTGCTATAAAGCCTCATAAAGAAAACGAAACTAAAACAAAACGCATAACGACCTGAACGCTTAAAGTATCGAGCATACGACCTATAAACTATGTTACACACATGTACTTATAATACCACAAACTTTCTTGCTAAATTCCTTGAGGTTGACAATAGAAAAGTAAAAATTATATGTCACATGACTATATCTTTTACACCATTAATTGACCAAATTCTCATCATGACCAATTCTCTACTCTTAGTTTTCTTAAATTTTATATTTTATAGTTGACCCATCTTAATCGATGAAGAACATTTAGATGACCCATATTAATCTATATCTTAATTATAAAACCCAAATCAACACATATCTGTAACACAATAAAAAAAACCCATGTCGTGTTCGGTTCCACAATTCAACGGGTTAACCCGCAACTCAACAACCGGACACGTTTGACACTTCTAGATCTTGTTAAAGAGACTTCGCTCTTAAACCCATAATTCCAACAGAAATAGAAAGTAATTATCACTCCAAACCCTAAATATCAATTGTTGGAAAAAAGAAAAAGGCATCTTCTAATTAATTTCGTATGAAATGGCAATCTGATCGAGACTTACAAAATTACTCGGTCACCCGAACAGATAATCTGTCTTGCGTTCATTCACCATGTCCCTGCTGCTTTCTTCTTTACGTACTCATTTCATCAAACACCTTTCGTGCACCTCCTTCTCATCCCTTCACACCACTCTAAATCTCACTCCTGGCTCCGTTTTCAAGCTACTCGGTTCCACCAGAAACTACCCATCAAGAAACTCGACACATTTCTTCAATTCGAGTCCAGTAACTGCATCGTTTTCCACATCTTCTTCTCCTGTTTCCGAAACCCCAACCACTGGTTCATACCTTTCTGTCGATATTCAAAGTCGTCAAGATGTTGCTGTAAGATTCAACCCCACTTTCAATCTGAATTTAATTCATGCCCAATTGATCAAGTTTCAATTTTGGTTCCTCAGGATATGCTTTCAGAAGCCCTATTATGTTTTGGTGCAGTTTCAACAAGTGTGTTTGAACCAGACATTTGCAACTCTAAAAATGAGGTAAATTGTCATTTAAACATTTGAGCTTTTGAAGAGTTTTTGTTTGGGTACAGTTTATTAACTGATTCTATCCTGTTAAATGCAAGATTTTTTTTAAATTTTTTTTTTTTAATTATTATTATTTTATTCTAAAGCATTTTTATATAGATGAAGGATCAAATTACAATATGAAATATGAATGATGAGAACTTGATGATGTTGCAGATCTCGATTGTTTCGATATTCGCAGTATCGCAGGATGTGCATCAGAGTATTGCACTGGCAGCTGATTCGATTGGGTTGAAAGAAACACCTGTGTACAAAGTCACCACTGGCTACCAGTCCGATTGGATCGAAAATGCTCGGGTTATTTGCTTTGTTTATCTTTGTTTGACACTGAATTTTGCACAAGAACAGCTATTGTCCCATCCCCCTTAATGGAAAACATAAATCTTGATATCATAAGACCTTGGTTTACAAACGCGCTAGACGCTCAGGGGTGTTTAGTTCTCAAAAATCAACTTTAGATCAAACTTCATAAAGTTGGTATTTTTTTGAAGATCCTTATATGCATCCCTGACTATCTTGTTAGCTCACCCTGCTACAATCATGATATTCATCATCATATTCACATGTCCATGATCAACTTTCTATGGTCATATAGGGTCTTAATATGGTACAATCTTATGTTGCAGGAATCTTTTAATCCAGTTGAAGTAAGAGAAGGACTTTGGATTGTGCCTGAATGGATAACTCCGCCGGTATGTCTCATGTGTTCTTGCAAGTTTGAAAGATTGTCTTTGCTTGAATAAGTTGTTTTGGTCATAAACATCCTTTAGATTTTCTATTTTAACAAGAATGTTAAGTAACCAACTTTTTTATTACTATGAGAACCTGATACTGTTAAACTCATGAAACTCTATCAATTTCCTGTTAAGCAATGGATCATAAAAGTAACAAACTTAACTCAAATTTATTACTCATGAATTCATAACATGTACAAACTTACAATTTTCTTTTCTATTTTGGCTAATTGTATTTTTGCCACTGGTCAAAATTGAATTAGTTTAAAGTTGCTTTATGTGGATAAAAACCTTATGAAGGTTCATATCTTTTTATGGTCTAGAAAATATCTTCACCCAAAATATTAACTTAAAGAAGGGTGAATGTCTTAAAAAACCAATATACTTTTTATTATTTTCTTTAGAGAATGTCTCTTCAATCTAATGTAATCTAATTTCTTAACTCGGAAAAGATGCAAGAAAAGGTCATTATATTAACTTTTATATATTTAAGTATAGGACTACACCCTTTAAACCCATAAAGCCTCTTGTCACGTCATCAGTCACATGACGAAAAACGCCCAAGGGTGGGGCTTTATCACTACACTTAGCCTAATAGATGTAGTTCTAAAATTTTCGTTTTAAATAATGACTTGTTAAGTTCTTAAATTAGATAAAATAAGATCATATACTTTTTTCAGTTTATAAATATTTTGACCAATTTAAGAGTTAAAAGACGCTTAACTAAAAACTTATGAAGTACGTGCATTTAGACAATTTAAAGACTTAAAAACAGAAAATTAGTTTAGCAACTTTTCTGTGTAACTTTTACAAATCTAAGGTCTTTAACATACCAAAATTAGGTTGAGAGACATTTTTATAAAAAAGAAAAAGTATGTATGTGATTTTATGGTATTAACATTTGAGAAAGGTTGTTCTTTATGCAGTTGGCCCAGATGACCTACAAGATTGCATCTGGACTCTTGATTTTTTACATTTTCTTGTGCTTTCTGTCTTGTTTCCTTATCAAATAGTATTCGGGAATTCAACAGGACATCCAAGCAACAATTATAAGTCTAAACCCAGGGCTCGCTTTTGGAACCGGGGACCACCCAACAACCAAACTATGTCTACTATTATTAGACGGTTTAATCAAAGGCGGGGAATCAGTTTTGGATTATGGCACAGGTTCAGGGATTCTTGCAATTGCAGCACTAAAGGTATTTTCATCAGTTCATGTGCTATCTATTATTTTGGTTTTAGACACCAGTTTGCAATCTTGACCATGAGGTACAGTTTGGTGCAGCCTCAGCCGTTGGGTTCGACATAGATCCTCAAGCCATAACAGCTGCTCGTCATAATGCTGGTTTGAACAACATAGGACCTGACAAATTGGAACTGCAGGTTGTTCCTAGTAACATCAGTCGGATGTCAACCGACCAATGGCAATGGGCTATGAAGAGTGATGGTGTAACAGATCATGATGTGGAAATTGTTACCGAGAAAGAAAAGTATGATGTGGTCGTTGCAAATATTCTTTTAAACCCGTTGCTTGATTTGGCTGATCATATTGTTTCTTATGCTAAACCCGGTGGTGTAGTCGGTCTCTCTGGTATTATCTTAGAGCAGGTACCTTTTAACTACCAATTTCGTTGCTTTTTTCACATAAACTTGGTGTAAATATTAAAATGTTTTAGGTACCTACGGTTGTGGACCGATACTCGGATCTTTTGGAAGGGGTTACTGTCTCACAAAGTGATGACTGGGCTTGCATACATGGCACAAAGAGGAAAACTGGATAGCTGAAGAAAAGGTTTTTTTATACTTCTATGGAAGAAGTGTTTTCTAATTCATTTACTAGCTTTACTGTCCATTAGTATGTGCAAAAAGAGCTCATGTCATTGGAATTATTTGATGTATGTTCTGGTTTCAAACTTTCAATACATGCTGTTAACATTTGTGAACTGATATGAAAGTAAATGCAAGTTAATCTAACACAATTTGCTTCAAATTTTATTTCTCCACTTGTGAGACATATATGTTCATCGTGTTGTACCAGAAAAAAATGACCAAAACATAAACATTCACTCGCTTGTTGCTGAGATATATCGTTTATGAAACATGACAACAAAATATATGGCGTACGTATTACAAGTCAGCGCTTAAGTTGCCTCCTAGCCAAAGCAGGAGCTCTATTTGGGATGTAAACTTTGTAGCTTACCTGGAAACAAAAATCAAAACAAAATAGCAAACTCTAATTGTTACAATATATGGGAGTAAATAAACAAGTTACCATTTATATTCATGTATAAGTTATCATTTTAACATTAAGCAATAAACACTTACCTGCACCATTTCACCACCCCTCATCACAGACATTGTCTTCTTCTCAAACTGCGAGTTGTCACCGCCTTCTTTCTGCTGCTCCTTTGAGCTTCCTTCTTTAATAGAAGCAGAAGAGGGTGTTTCAATAACATCAGTTGACTTTTGATCAACATTATTGGTATTGACCACAGTTTTTGATGTCTCATTCACAAACTTATTATCCACCCTGCTGGTGGAAGATAGATTTGCCGTATGTGATTTCATTTCAGTTGGCTGTGATCCACTAGACTGTGGCTCGCCATAAGCTGCAGCCTCGTCATCTTTCTTACTGGTGGTAGCGGAAGGATCTCTTCTCCATGTAAACCTACTCTTATGTGTTATGCTTTCAGTTTCGCCTGCAGGCTGCATAACTTCACTTATATCACTCTTGGGCTTAACATCAATAGGAACTACTGGTTTTGTTTTAATCCCACCTCGGAATTTACTTAGGTTTTCTAAGGCTTTTTGTCTCAAAATCGACTCCAAATTCTCCACTTCTGATCCAACACTACCAGAAACTAGGCTATCTTTTTCCTTACCATCATTAAGGTTAGAACCAGAGTCTACTTCTTTAACCACACTTGTTTTATCAGAACTAATAAAGCGGTCGACTAATTCAATACTATCATTGCTCTTACTAGACGGGTAATCATCATAATCATAAACAGTCTCTTCTTTAACCTCCTCATTTTTCATAACGTCTTCTTCTTCGTTCTCTAAGTTTGCAACAGTAATAACTGATTTTAACCTCATCGGGTTGTTTTCAGTTGCCACTATTTCAATGCTTTCACTCTCATAACTTCTACTTGGTGAAAAAGAGCTCCTAGTTTTAGTCATATTCTTCCTATTTCGAGTTCTACCCCTGGTTGAATCTCTATGATCCTTTTTCCTTTCTCTATGTTCATCACTAGTGCTATCTTCATCCTTACAAGTAGAGCAGCTAACAGAATCACTGCTTGCAGAACTAATATAAACATCCCTTTTCGACTTCTTCTTCTTCTTCTTCTTGATCTTTTTACTTTTTTTAGACCTTTTTCTTTTCTTCACAGGGGGCGAATCTTCATCTTCACCGCTATCCTCACTTACAGACCGTCTTCTACTCCGTTTCTTGCTACCCTTTATCTCCTTTCGTGAACGAGAACGGGCCCTTTTACGCTTATACTCACCTTCTGAACTGGAAGATGAATAATTTAGTGATGAACTACTTGATTCATCATCAGAACAAGAAGAGAATGAATCGTCATGATGACGAAGCTTCTTAGATTTAGTTCTTCTACTTTTCTTTTTCCGGTAACCCTAATACATTTTAGAAATTAATATCAAACAGTTATCACCCATTAATTGACATAAATTACACATTGCAAACACAGAACATTGTGCAAAAATGTCAAGAGTCAGTCAAAAAACATGAAATTAACAACAATTTCGAGAATATCAGGCAAAAAGTCGAAACCCTAAAAGCGAAAAACGGGTATAAAACTGACAAACCTCGGAGGAAACCTTCAGACTCTTTTTCTTCGAGTGTTTACTTCTAGAAGATGAACCATTTCGTCCCATCAAGCTTCTAATTCCCTGCTGCGGATTTCACCTGCGATCAAAATGCATAAACAACAAAAGAGAAGGGCTGGACGAATTTGGGGGAAAATCAGGATAGATTAGCACGATATAAGTGAGGAATCCGTCAAATTAGCGTAGTAAAACCGAAATCAAACCCTAAATTCGATCAATTTCGCGCGCTGGATGTTTCGTTGAGCCCAGAAAAGAATCAATCGGGACGAAAGGATCGCGAAAGTGTATAGAACAAGTAGATAGATTACAGATTGAGATTTTAGGTCTTCTAAGATGAAGCAAGTGAGTTACAATAGTCGTCCTTGTACTATGTGCTAAACTACAATTTTGGTCCTGAAACTTTTAGTTATCTTTTAACAAATAATGGCGATTTTGTATCTTGCATCCTAATGAGAATGTTGTGAATCTAATGGGTCAACTAGTACCTTATTCAAGAAGCCCAATAAATGAACTAGGAATTGAGTAAATTGAGGAAATATAAAAAGGTCGTAGGAAGAAAACTAGGACATGAATGAATATTGTTAGCAAATGGCATCTTCTTCTCTGCCAAATTCTATATTCTTTTCTCATCAAATTCCAATGAATGAAATAAGCAATTCCTTCTCATCTCTTGTCTAATTTGAGTTCTAGTATTTCCAAATTGAGTGATCACTTCACTGGTACTTTCACAATTTGAGTTTTAGTATTTCTAAATTGAGTGATCACTTCAGAGAATGGTAATGGGACAGGTTTGAGACGGGTTTGGTTGATCTCAACCTCATATTTGATTGAATAAGCTTGTTTCATACTCAGTCAAAAGCCTATCGGTTTTTTCCATTGGGCATTTACCTGTTGGGTTATGGGCATACCCACATGTTTCGGGTATACCCGTTAGGTATGTCCATTGATATTTAGGATTTGAAAATAGGGTATGACGAAGAGAACTATTGAAAGACAATTAGATACCTACAATATATATTTAAAATCAATCAATAAATAAAAAAGAAATCACATCCGGTATATAATCAGGTAAACAAGTATATGTTATCGAGTAATCAGGTTTGGTTAAACAAGTATATCACTAAATCCCATAGTCCTCATATATCTGCAAAAAAAAAAAGAAAAAAAAAAGAAAATCCCTTGCCCCGTCCCATACCCGACCTCATATTCCTCTCATTTGTTTCGAGTTTCGGATATTTATGTTTGAGTCGGGTTTGATTGGCATCCTTAATCTCAATCTAGAATGTTGTCCATGGGTTTGACCTAAATTAGTGATAATACATATGAAAAAGAGTTTATTTTAACTCTTAAATCATATAATACAATCCTGGCGAAAATGGATAGTGATAAATACAATAAATTACAATGCTACACATAAATGAAAATTTTAATTTTAATTTCAATATTTTTTATTAAAGTAAATTACATGAATAGTCTTTATGGTTTTGGTTTGTTCAAACTAGTTTACTATTCGAGCGTTCGCATAAACAATATAGGCAAACGAAACAATGTAAATTACATTGCTATAACATTATATAAACGATGACATAACAATGTTCAAATTAGAATTTGGATTTGCTTTTTGAAATATGTTTGCTCTTTGTTTTCTTTAATTTATTTAGTTTATTGGGGAAATAAGAAATTGGGTATTTTTGTTGATGGATTACGAACATATGGGTTTGTTAAAGGGAACTTATTCTTGGGCTTATCAAATGGGTAACTGTTTCTAGCCTAATAATATTAAAATGGGTTTATTTAATTTTAATCTATTCTTTCCAAAATAAAATAAACTACTAACATACTAAAATATATTTGTGTTTATCGAGTTAAAAGTTTTTTACAATTTTTTTCATACAAAAACGGGTCGAAAAAAATGTTTCATAAAATCAGCGTGGTCAACTGTTAAAAAAAGAATAGGATCGAATAAATATCCCGTGTGAAGAGGACTTGTCTTCCACGAGCCGGGTCAGGCCCCAATCCATACATCTGGGCGGGTTGAGCCCAAATCCGTGCAAATTGTGGGGACTAGTAAAAACATTTATGCCACATATCCATGATATGCGCGACTTCAACTAATCAAAGTACAATATAAATTAGGAATGATTCCCTTTTAAAAGGCACACATGCGCGCATACACACGTCGACATCATCCTGACGAGGTGAAACCATAATTCTCATGCATCTATAATTACAAGCATATTGAGGTACTTTTCTTCTCTATATTCTCAATCTCTCTAAACCCTAATCTCCGATATTCGAGTTACTAATTCCCCACCGGAGGGTTGTCACAAGGACAAATTTCTCCCTGTGACGCTTTAACGCGCTACTTCCAGTGCAGTTCGATCTAGGCGTTCCGTTTGTGTTGTTGTTCCATTGCTCACCAAGATCCAGATCAGATCCAGACATTTTTATAGCTCAAAGAACATATTAGATTAAACTAACCTGATTAACTTTAATTTCTATATCGTGTTATACATTTTATATAAATGGTTAACACGATATTGGTGTCGGTTGACCCATAAGTCAATACCTACCTCCGTCAAGACTAACTCTTGTTATTATTATATCTTTCTAGTTAATAATCTATTTTATTAATTGGGGGCACCTTATTCATTTTTAAAGTAAGTTTTCTAAACTTTTTAACATAAGTATCCAGACACACCACCGTCTGATATTAGTTATTAAAGGCCGCAGCAGGGAAGGTGCACAAACACGAGAAATCGTGCCTTGAAAATCAACACGTGTTTGTTCCTTTTGCGTTCGATACTTTCGGCTACCTTGCTTCGGAAGCTGTGGACACACTGAGTCGCGTCCAAAAAGTCATGCATGGAAATGTGGCGTCTCCTAGGGGGATGAATGTGGTTTTCACTCGACTTAGCTTTGCTATTCAGAAGGGGCTGGCGGCGCAGCTTGTTGCCCGCCTTCCTTGTACTTTGGGTTGAGTTGTAACCAGATATCACTTATGATTTAAATATATTTAAAAAAAAAGGATGTGATATTGTTATTATATAATTTTCGTTAAATTTAACGTCGTACGTTAGAGCTAGTATATACAGGCACTTTTCAATTTTCATGATGTTGTCTTTGAATAAATTAAGATATTGTAGTGCATCAAACCATAAAAATGTCGGGTAAAAAGTGTAAGTCTGTGAAAACGCGTGAAAGGAAAGGAAATTGGGTAGTAAATAATAAAGATGGGATTGGGACGGTGGAGAATACATGTGACTATTTCAGGAATTCCGACATAGACTTCCTCAACCACCTTCATAATTTCTTACCCCACAAATATCCCACTTTTATTTATTCTAATTCTTTTCGTTTATATGTAAAAACTGCTGGCTTTAAAAACGAATCTTTTACAGAAGTTGTATGGTTACCTTATATTCAAATTTTGTCTAAGAAATTCGAACGTTTCAACTTGTTTAGTTTCACACTCGAAGTCGGTTTACCTTTTTTTGAATCTGAATATTAGATTTATACCTTAAGTTTTGACAATTTTAGTTTTTCTTAACGGCCAATAAAGAAACTAAGAAGTATTTACATCAGGTGAGTTTATTTCAGAAAGAATTCTTCACAAGCGACCATATGATAAAACTGAGAAGCTCAGAGATTGAAACTTGTGACCTCTCTATACTAAATATTGTCTCATCATTAATAACCGCTCAGACATTCTTAGTATATATAAACAAAAGTTTGTTTTATTTTATAGTTTGTGCAAGTTAAAGTGACATTTAGATTTTTAATTGGTTAATCACTTTATCATTTGGGTAATATGTTTTTTTTCAAACTGAAAGATGGTCCTTGAGGTCAAAGTAAGTTCATTTTAGATTGGCCCTTTTTGTTCATCATGCTTTTTATTTCTATGTAAAACATTTTTTTTCTTAAATACTTTATCTAGCTTCTTACTACTAGTTTTTAATAAATTGTTATCATTAAAAAAAATCTAGTTTGGTAAAATCCTAGTAGGTTGTAACTTGTCAGGACTCAAGATTCTTTGGAAATGACTTTAATTAAGATTAAGCAAAATTACTTGATCAATATTTTACTAAAAATATTGTGATATTTGATTTACTAAATATATATTTAGTATTATTGATCAAATCTCTTAGATTTTACCTTAGATTTTGACCTTGATCATAGCTTGAATATTTGTTTTCAACCCTTTTATCTATAAGTTGTTACCATTTAAGTGTATAATTTCCATATCTAAATCTCCCACATTTTCGTCTCTCTTTCTCGTGGGCACCTTAGATTGCTTACCATCTTTATATTCTTCATCAAACATAATGGCACTTAGCTCAACAGCAAACTGTTAAGTCTAATTTGGTGTCTTTGATTTCACAAACTTCCATATCTCTTTTGGTAATTCTTGAATGCATTTTTCTAAGTTTTACGGGACGATGAACCAATTAACGATCATATATGTAGTATAGTAATGATAAAAACCACATATTGCTTCAAATGTACGAAAGGTAATGACACTAAACCATTGTTAATATCTAAATGACAATTAATAATGAATTTAGTAATTAAATTAATTTAAACTAAGAGACTTCATAGGTAAGCAAATGGCAAACAAACTAATGACCGACGGATTTGATAAACAAAAATTTGAATAAAGCGTTGTTGTGAAGTGTTTATTTTTATCTACGTTTAAAAACGTATATTTTGTTTAAAACTAAATCGGTTTAAATATAGTAGTTTATTAATTTCTTTAATTTTAAATACAATTTGGTTTTCTCTTATTACTTTTGAAATACAACATTTATAATTCTATAACATTGTAATATACTTATTTTTCCTACGTTTTGATATGAACTTTTATTAAAACAAAATCGTGTAAACGTTCATAAGAATATAAAATACATATTCAACACAACTTTTATCAACAACTATGTGTATCGAGATGAATGTTATTCAAAACCATGCTAGGGTCAAATACAATATATTTCCAATTTTATTAAATTCTGTGCTTTTATAACTTTTGAGATGTAATATTTTATGAAATTCTAAATATACGCTTGCATCATTGATATTTTTTCTACATTTCAATGTGAGTTTTATAAATCATCCGTCTAAAAATACTTTGTACCAATGGCACGTGTCTCGCCGTTCTTCGGATACTGATAAAGACCCCTCAACTATTTCGTATACATATATAATTCTCGTCGCAAAAATACAAATACGGTGAATTTTACTAGTTTTATATAAAAACCAAAAAGTAAAATAAAAACAGGTCAATGTGGAGGATAAGGTTTAATATTATATGTTGTTTTGGAACCTCCAATACCTATTTTATCATTAAAGAACTTAGCAGAGAAGGATTAATAAATAAGTATTTCAAAGTTAAAAAAAAAGTAAAATACAGAAATTGTCTTTGTGGTTTGTTCAAACTACACATTTCCTCTTTTAAGTTAAAATATTATGGCTATGGTATGAAGGTTTGCACTTTTATAACATAAATTGCTATTAGATTTTTTAGTTACATCAGTGTAAATTGACAATTATACCCATATCCTTTAATTTAACAATAAATTTTTAGAATCTGCAAGGATAGCAGCGACGGAGATGGTAGTGGTGGTGGAGACGGCGATGATAAAGTGGCGGTAGAGGACTTTTTTTTTATTTTTTTAAATAAAGGGGTAAACATATAATAGTCAATTTACACTGTCTTAATGGAAAAACCTAACGACAATTAACATCAGAGACTAAAACTGTTACAAAAGTATAAAGCTTTGACCATAACTGTAATTTTTTATACCTAAAAACAAAATATGAAATATAAAAAAACCACATGGACAATTCATGTAATTTGGAAAAATGAATTTAAATAATCCTAACGTCTATTGGCTGACAATAATCTCATCATTTTTTTTTGTTGTAAAACAACAGTCTTAAATTTATACCCTATTTTTCTTAATAATCATTAGGCAATCCCACTAACCGTCGTTGCTATAGGCATGGTTGCAAAAGTCGCTAGACGTTTTCAAGTCGGTCGACTAGGAGTTGAGAGTACTCGTCCTAGTCGGAAGATTACTCAGGGAGTACTAGACGTAGACGAAGAGTACTCGGGAGTAATCGGTCGTAGGCGGGGAGTTTTACAACCATAACTATAGGCTGACATGGACAAATTAAAAAGGAAAAGATAATTTAAATAATCTTAACTATTGTCTATTGATCGATAATAATCTCAAATTATTGTCTATTGTCGACAATAATATCAAACTATTGCTTATTGACCAACAATAATCTCAACTATTTTATGTAAGGAATCCACATGAGCATATGGTAACAGTGTTAGTGGTACGAACAGAAGAATTATTAAAATAAATAAGTTATAAAGATAAAACTGTTGTATTACAAAAACATTAATAGGACTACTGTCGATCAATAGACAATAATACAATAATTAACATTATTTAAATCCATTTTTCCGTTTAATTTACTCTTAAACAACTTAAAGAACTTGGCAGAAAAGGATTAATAAACAAGTATTTCATTATTAAAATAAAATGGAAAATGGTATTTAAAAAAAAAAGAATGTAAAGACGGTTGTTATAAAGAATAAAATCGGGTGACGGAGAAAATAATAAAGTGGAGTCGCCGTCAGTGCCGTCCTTGACAGGTGGAAGACACCTTTCTTTCTTTGGTGGTAATTAATGTGACCGCCAATGCTGGCCGTTGGATCTCATCATTTCTTTCTTAAACGCAGCCACCGGTTTCGTCAGTCGGCGCGCTCGTGTTCCGACCCACCCAATAAATCGCACTTACACTTCCACGTGTACTTTTCCGGCTAAAATTAATTAATTTAAACTATTTAATATATATTTTTTAAAATAAAGGTGAGTTTGCTTGTTGCATGTTAAATTGGTCTAAATTTATTGTGCTGAGGTTCAACTTTTTTTTTTCTTTTTCAGAAAAAACTTGTATAATCTTATTTTAAAAGATTTATTGGATAACAAATCATTATTTTAAATATGCTTTCATAAATATATATACATTTTGGACAAGTAGTGTGATCTTAATATGATAAAAATAGGGTTTTTAACAACTTAGTCTACTTTTGTGTTTTATAAATATGTTTAGCTTATGTTAAAATTCTATTGATTGTCAGGTAACAAATTAAAGTATTCACAGTAATTTAATTAATGTTTTAAAACCGGATTTTTAAACCGGACCAGTCTTATGTGAACAACGATTCAACCGGTTGATTCGGACGGTCGAACCGGATTGACTATTCAAACATGTAAATTACAATATACATTTTATTAACTTTCAACCGCGACAAATGTCGTTAAGAAACTTTAATAAAGTTTAAAACAAGTTACAATTATCCAAAATAACATCAATATAAGTTAGGAAAATTGGATTTTAATAATATGAGTTTTAACTGTTTGGCCGATAATAATACGAGTTTTAACCTTGGGACACAATAATACCAATTAACCATTGCGGTCTCTAGAATGATACACCGTTAGTTTTCCACTAACGGTGTTAGTAGTTGCTGACGTGGCATACTATGTGTTTCTTTTAAGAAAGTAATTAAAATAGAGGTACTGTTTATGTAAAATCTATACATTAATAAATTTAAAAAAGTTAAAGAAAAAAAAAAGAAGAAGAACAGGATAAGCCGGAGCTCCTTCCGGCGTCCGACGTCCACTACCACCTTAACCTGGATTACGATTTAAACAGATCCACCTCGAGTTCATCTTCTTCTTGTTCATGAACAGATCCACCATCGAGCTGCTTTGAACAAACCGGCAGGACTCCAATCGGCGGCAACCTGGGGAAGAAATCGGCTCACCCGAAACCACCGGCCGGACTCCAATTGCTTGATTTCATCACCGACGAGTTCATCTTCTTCATGTTTTGTTTTTTGCAAGCAAAACCGTGAGTGTTGCTTCTGTTTTTTGCAGGCAAATCCGTGAAGGTTCAACTGGCCGGACCCTTCCTCTCTCTCCGGCGCTACCCTCCCTCTCTCTCCCCGTCTTCTCCGGCGAAGGCTCAACTGGCCGGACCAAGTGGCGGCTAGGGTTACTTTTCTTTTTTCTTTTAATTTTTAAGTTTTTAATATTTATCAAAATTATATTTGAGTCACTTCATTTTGTAAAACTTACAAAATAACCCCTCCATATGCCACATCAGCAAAAAAACTAACACCGTTAGTGAAAAACTAACGGTGTATCATTCTAGAGACCAAAATAGTTAATTGGTATTATTGTGTGCCAAGGTTAAAACTTGTATTATTATCGTCCAAACAGTTAAAACTCGTATTATTAAAATCCAATTTTCCTATAAGTTATAATCAAGTTATATTTATAAAAAATAATATCAGACTTTCACTTATCTTTGATGGATGATTTATTTAGAATCACTAGTGGTAAGTGACGAAGTGACGATTTGTTTTCGCCCAATCAGTTAACTTCAATTAAGAAAACAATTAAAAATCATACGGCTCTACCTTTTTTCATTGTTTTAAAAATGTTTTTTTCACTTAATTTAAAAAAAATGGTTTACCCAGTTGAACCGGCCGGTTCAATCGTAAAACCCGGTGGTTCAACCGGGAAACCCGCCGGTTCATTTTTTTGTCCGTAACTACAAAAAAAATCGCCCTCAACCAAACCGGTGCACCCACCGGTCACGGTTCAACCGACCGGTTCAATCCTGTTTTTAAAACATTAAATCTAACTATAAAATAAATTTATCTTATTTTTTATATCTATTATCCTATTTGTTTATAACACTTCTTTAATTATTTTTAATTTCTTTTTCTCTTTCAACTCCGTACATCCACTCATAACATACCCATAAAATAATTGATGTAAGAATGAATAATAACTATTTCAACTTCAATTTATACCATCAATTCCATTATTGTAAGTACGTCGTAAAAATCATTTACTAGTTTATTATTGGTTCTCAAAAGAACATTCTAACGACTTGTCATATAATTAAGAGGTTAAAGGTTTAAACACCATAAATTATAATTAGTGATATATATATCTTAAGAAAATATAAAAATTGCTATTAAAAAAATACTTATTGACACCTTTTTTATTTTTAGAACAACCAATCGAATAAAAAGAGCAAGATCATCTTAGCAAGGAGTTAAGAAGGCATAGAGGAGTACAATACATAAAAGAAAATAACACATACCACGAACTAAAAACAAAAGAAACACGCTAACAAAGCAAACAAAATTAACCAACGAAACAGCACCGTCATGACATCCGCTTGACAGCCCAGGCACCACCCTCCACCCCAGAGCACCATCTGCACCTTCCATTCTATGCACCAACAGGACACAACAAAAAAATAGTGCAAAAAGTTTTAGGGCCAATCATCTTTAATCCCATGCAGCGAAGGAATTCATATCCCTCCAAGCCTAGACATACAACACTCATAACATACCCATCTTATAGTTCTTTATCGAATGAAAATTTTCCAGTATGATTAAAAGTTATTGCAAAGCACAAGTCTATATTCAATTTAAGAAATACAAAAGTCAAAATTCAAACAATGAGTTAATAGAAGGTTAATATCACAATAAATAAGAACAATTATATCTTTGCATTAACAAAGAAACACCCAAAAGTTATTTAACTATTTTTATTAGTTTTTTAACTTTTAATTTAATGTGTAATGTTTTCTAAAAAGATAGCTTATTTAGAGAATTAATATGTGTTTATTACATTTATGTTTGATACATTTGGGTCTCTGGTCCCGAAGCAATGAAAATAGGTTGTGACACAACTTTTACCCGTTTACCTACCACTTTATTATAATTTGATCCTAATGTTATAAAATTAACAATCCTTCTTCATAAAATCTATGTTTATTTTTATCTATAATTTAATTTAAAAAATCTCAATCGAGTCATTAAAATCTATGTTTATTTTTATCTATAATTTAATTAAAATATCTCAATTGAGTCGTATCAAATGTAAATCTCTCATTTTGTTTTTCATTTAACACTTATAAATTACAAAGAAATATAAGACAAACGAACAACATTACTATACATCGAGTCGTATCAAATATAAATCTTTCATTTTGTTTTTCATTTAACACTTATACATTTACAAAGAATTATAAGACAAACGAACTAACACCATTACTATACATTATTACTATACATAACGTTTAAAAACTACATTCATATATGAATACTAACTTTATATAATTTCTTGCATGACCTCTTATACTCTATCTAGTAGCTCAACAATCTCAGATGAGAGAAAACAAAGGTATCAATTTTTTTTTTTTAGTACAATCGAACTTGTAAAATATTTTTTATGTTAATAAGTTAGATAAAATTCAACACATAACGGCGTAAGCAAATTCATCTAGTATACGTGTGTAGTAAGTAGTAAAATAGCCTAATAACGAACATTTGGAGGGCTGTTAAAAAAGTGGTAAACACACATCAAAAGTACGTCTAAAATTAAAGAATAAACAATCACACGAACTGAATAACTATTAGGCTATTCGTAATGGGGCGTTTTTGGGCTCTATAACGCCCCATAACGCCCCTTATAACGCCCCGCCCCACTACGCTTAGGCGTTATGGGGCGTTATGGACGAAAAAAAATTCTCGGGCGTTAGCCAGGTAACGCCGAGAGAGGGGATAAATCAAATGATTGTGGGGCGTTATGGGGCTTTATCCACTACACCATAAAGCCCCATAAAGCCCCTTGCCCAGTCAGCGTCCACATGGCGCATAATGCCCCTTGTGGGGCTTTATGGGGCTTTAACCATTACGGATAGCCTTAGGGTGGGGGGAGTGGTTGTAGAATGAGGTGTTTAGGCAAAAAAACCAACCAATAGTGAGGAGAGAGAATAAGTTTGTAGAATAGTTTATTTTGGTGGTGGGAGTGGTTGTAGAAATGGTTAGGCAAACTTTTATTATATATATATTTTTTTTTATCTTTTTTAATTAACTTTTTTCTAAAACTAAAACATTAACATAAAAATAAAAAATTCAATACAACATAAAAATAAAACATTCAATACAATAAAAAAAAAAAGTACAAATTTCTAAAAAAAATAAATAAACAAACACCAATCTAGGTTGTAGGATTTGCGTTTAGCTCTTCTTCCGTTAGTATGACATCCATGTTTTCGGCGATGTGTTCCGTAATATCAAATCGTAGCATAGTGTGTACCTCGCTATCCCGTATCTCCAGATACACATTCTCATCGACGACTGGTTCCACGGGAGGATCAGGAATGTGTACCGGTGATATAGCCACGCCCTCGTCTTTCAGCGTCATGTTATGAAGTATCATGCAAGCGTACATGATATTCTCCATCAAATCTGTATCCATTGGGCGTGCTTTACGATCAATTATCGCCCACTTAGCTTTTAACCTACGAAACGCTCTTTCGACGTCTTTCCTTGCACCCTCTTGTATCTTTTTCATCTTCTTCTCCTTGATTACATATGGATGTGTATACGCCTTTAGAAAAATAGACCAAGTGGGGTATATACCATCAGCAAGGTAGTAGCCACGCTTGTACTCTCGACCGTTAACCCAAAAAGGAGCTTTTGGAGCAATGCCTTTCAACTCATTCGTGCACAGCGTTGATTGATTAAGCACATTTATGTCGTTATTCGAACCGGCGACACCAAAGAAAGCATGCCAAAACCACATTTCTTGTGACGCAACTGCCTCGAGTATTATCGTTGGTTTTGGATGATCACCGCGATGATACTGTCCTCTATATTTTGTTGGACAGTTTCTCCACTCCCAGTGCATACAATCGATGCTACCAATCATACCAGGGAGGCCATGTCTTTCTAAATGAGCCTCGTATAGAAGAGCAAGATCATGGCTAGTCGGTGCCCGTAAAAATTCATCTTTATAAAGCTTAACTATAGCATCACAAAAATTGTGTAAACATTCACGTGATGTTCTTTCAGCCATTTGCAAAAACTCATCGTATTCGTCTGGCACGTTACCGGTTGCCAGTTGACGAATAGCATTGGTACATTTTTGTAATGCCGAGAAACCTGGACGCCCCCTCGCGTCGTAACGTAAAGTAAAATATTCGAAATTACTTTCAACATCATTCATAATACGTGTAAACAAAGTCTTAGACATCCGAAATCGTTCCTTAAAAATACCTTCATTGAAGCGAGGGTTGTCGGCAAAATATAACTCCACCAAGTGAGCATGACTAGCCGCACGATCTCGGTAAATACTAGTCCTTCGCGAACGAGCCGTATCTTCTTCTAAGGAGGCGTAATAACAATTCCTCATGTACAACAATGCCTCCTCGTCTGAATCACTCGAACTACTAGACGAAGTCATAAAGTCGGGTGGGAGAATTAACTTTGG
The DNA here is from genome assembly GCA_039602395.1 of Deinandra increscens subsp. villosa. NCBI lineage: Eukaryota > Viridiplantae > Streptophyta > Magnoliopsida > Asterales > Asteraceae > Deinandra > Deinandra increscens. The sequence goes on along the minus strand of JBCNJP010000024.1, from coordinate 52,115,089 downwards.
ACGTGCACGAGCCATGAGGATGGTATAAAAAAATAGAATGGGAGATTTGGAAGTTTTTTTGAAGAGAATGTATAAAAAAAGTGAGATGTGGGTGGTTTATATATAGTTGGTGAAGTAAAAAAAAAAAAAATGGGTAACGGTCAAAAAATTGACCGTTCAACGGTCACAAGGGAGTCGGCAAAGCTCGGCAAAAATTTACCGAAATAGAGTGGAGTTTGCCGAAAAATATGGATGCCGAAACAAGGGGAGTGGTCGCCGATTTTTTTGCCGAAGGAATGGAGTTTGCCGAGTGGGTTTTGCCGACCCACTCCCCCCACCCTTATTTTAATATTTCGAAAATACTAGATTTCATTTTAGATATTACTTTATATTTAAAAAATCACTAAAAATTAAAGAAGTGTTGTTGTTTTGGGGGGCGGACGGCGTCATTTATCACCAGCCGTCTGTTCCTTTCGGTTGCAGAAATGCCATCCCCATGCGCCTCCACTTGGCTGCACATTTGGAAACTGGATTTCCCCAAAGTACAACTGTCAATACGCTTGGTACAACCGTTCAATGCACCGATCATCATCCTCATCAATTCATCATTTCATCGTAACAAAATTCACCTGATCGATTAAAACGATTCAAACGATTCAATTGCAAATTGCAGATATGGAGATTCTCTGTTAATGTATGTACAAAAGGAAGGATGATTTTAACATTATCAGCGCATCAAAAACATTATCAGGCTGCGTTTAATCCTAATACATTTTCATATTTCTCTAAACTTTAGGTTTGATGTGCTCTGAAATGAAGAAAAAAAAAGGCGAAAAAGGAAAGGAAGGTGGTTACGGTTACGGTTACGGTTACGGTTACGGCGGTGGTGGTGGTGGTGGTGGTGGCGGTGGCGGTGGCGGAGGAGGAGGATTGTTCATTTGTAATTTGTTCTACAAGCTATTTCAGGCGACTTCTGCTGGAGGAAGGTTTAGATCCAGATCGAGAGCGAAGGATTTCTCCGTTTGTTGACGATCGGAAGGCGGATAACTGAAATTGACGACCGATGAGGAATCGGAGTCGCTTTGCGAGGCGTTGACGGCGGCGATCGTGAGGTTCGGTGCTCCGGCGACGGATCCGTCCAATTTGAACCGGTTGCCGCGTTTCGCGAGGTGATCGATCTGCGAATGGAACAGGAACAGCGAATGCGCCACCGGAAAACCGACGCGCATGCGCGAGAGGCTGAGATCGAGCGCCGGCGGCGGAACGGGAACGACGGTGATCGGAGCGGCGGAGGAGTTGTTGTTGTTGTTATACGACTCGACGGTGCTGCTCTCTCCGCCGCTAGGGCTTTTACACGTCATAACCTTCCTCCCGGCGGCCGCCAGCTCGGTAGGCGTCGGAAAGTTCGTCTTCGCCTTCTCGCCGCGGAACTCACGAGCGGCGGAATCGTAAGCACGCGCCGCCTCGACGGCAGTATCAAACGTACCGAGCCAAACACGGCTCTTCTTACCTGGATCTCTGATCTCGGCTGCGTAACGGCCCCACGGCCGTTTCCGGACGCCGCGGTAGCGAGCCTCGGACGCCGTCATTGGCGGCGGCGGCGTGGCCGTCAGGTTTCCCGCGAGGAACCATGGGTGTGAGAAATAGAAACGAAATGGAAATGGAAATGGAAATGGAAAAAGGATTGAACGTGAGAAAAAGGGGGTGGGGATGGGGGTGTTTATATAGTGGGGGGAGGAGAAGTAGAAAAAAGAGGCGCATCACCACTCTCATGACAAGGGGCGCGTGTGGATGAAATGTTAGGCTCCTCCTCCGTGGCCTAGGGCTAATTTCAAGAGGTTGGTTTTACCACCCACCCATACTTTGCTAAATTAAGGGTGTTAGAATTTCACACTTTGATGTTTTACTTTTACACCCCATATTATCAACTAATTTCATTTCACACCCAAATATGTATTCCTCTTGGATGTTCTATACTTCTACTTCTATTATGATTATTATGACTTGTTTATTTGTGTTAGCGGCTTGACATTAAGAATGATGATTGTCAGATGTTTGGTATTTCGTTACTCGTGTAACGTTAGTTTACACGTTTAAGACATGTGAGATGTTTAAAGTGCATGAAGTTATATCTTACGAAAATGCATGATACTGTAGACATGACCTAAAAATGTATGTGATTACGTAATTGTTTTTTGTCGCCAAATGTTAACGGCGCGCTATATATAAGTTAACATACAAAAAGTGAATCTATGCAACCATATTTTATATATAAGTTTTAGAGTTTGATAAAATCTATATGTTTGTATATAACACATATATTGTGAAATTAATTTATAAGAGTTGTTTACCTGTGTTGGTGGCTTGACATTAAGAATGATGATTGTCGAATGTTTGATATTTCGTTAGCTGTGTTACGTCAGCTTACACGGTCAAGACATGTAATTGGTTTAAAGTGTATGACGTTATATCTTGTGAAAATAGATGCTACCGTAGACATGACGTATGAATGTTTGTGATTACGTAACTGTTTTTTATCGATAAATGTTGACGGCACACTATATAAGTTCAACTAAAAAATGTATCTATGCAACCATATAGTTATATAAGTTTTAGAGTTTGATAAATTCTATGTTTGTATATTTTCCTAATTCTTCTTGATAAATTGTGATTTCTTATTTATACTTTCATATATGGTTTTTACCTTATATATAAGATGTTACAAGATCAATATTAGAAATGTCAAAAGCTATTTAATAACGTTCGAATTTGAATACTAGATTATAATAACTTAATGTGATAAATAAAATAATAATAAATAGTGAATACATCGACAATAATATAGAATAGTAGGTATATTTATAGCACAAAGACTATAGAAAAACACCACATCACATTAAGTGCATATCAATCTCTAAGATATATGATACGTTGGGGAAAGACTAGAATAGTTGCTAGGTAAGTTCATCGATGAGTTGGGGAAAGACTAGAATAGTTGCTAGGTAAGTGCATCAACGCTGTCATATCATAGTATGCAGGGGCGATTCTTATAGTGTGCCAGCAGTGACCTTGGTCACTGCTGATTTTTTGTCCAGAGGTACCGAGTATACATGTTTTACGAAGAAAATTTTTATATATACTTGTTTTACAAAGAAAATTTTTATATATATCCTGTCGGTCACCACAAAAAAAAAATTTATATACTAATAATGGTCACCACTAATTTTCGGTCACCCACGAAAAAAAATTCAAGATCCGCCACTGATAGTATGGTTGGACTAGATAGTATAATCGAGAGCTGACGCAGTACAAACATAATCCAAAGAATCTTTGATATATAGTGTGAAAAAGAGCCTGGGTACTCCGCTTTAGCTCTATATTTGTTGTGCGTGCATTGTTTCATTAAGTTCCAGTTGAAAAGATTATGTTTATGGAAAACATGATATCTGGTAGTAGTTTTATGATAATCTCGGTATCCAACTCAATCAACATCTGCATACACGTGAATGATGAGCCCATGTTTGATGGTTCATTTAAGATAACTATGGGTACACTTGATTGTGACATAATGGCGATTAGTATGGTGTTGAAAAACTGTGAAACCTTACAGGTCGAATAAGAGGTCTCCAACGAGTCAAGATAAGATGCTACAAAACACCAAGTGTGCTATGATAGGTCAATGGATATCCATGGGTACTCTTGATTTTTGTGACAAATGTTTTCCAGAAAAAACTAGGATAGATAATGGTCTATAATGACCAAGTCCAGTGCAATATATAAGATTCTGTAAGTATCTCTGTTGATGTAGATGCATAGTATCATTAGTAAAAGTGACATGTATCCCTATAAAATAGGCGAGTTTGCCCACATCCTAGAGGGTAAACTAAAAGTTAATCTACCATATCGTCCAATCACAAACATCGGGGAGCCCCCATGATAATTTTATCATACACATAAAAGAATAAATAACATGTAGCTGACAAGGCACGCCATATATCTATTAACAATACCATTAGGATTACATTTAAGTCTATAAATTCAACAGTGTTTACCAAACAAAGAACATGTACCAATGTCCAAGTACAGTTGGAGTGGAGGGAAGCAACTTTTGTATGCATGGCATCCCACTAAATTGGCCTTATTAATGCTTGAAGAAATGTGTTAGGCTCGGTGTTAAAGACTTGAAAGAGGTATGAGACAGGACATAGTTTGGGAAAAGTTTGGGCTGACAAATATGACCATGGGATTGAGACACACGATCATGTAGGGTACGCTATGTGGCGTATGGGGGGATTACACGGGCGTGTAGGCTGGTTGTTGGTGGCATACGACCGTGTAAGTTACTGTTTGATCTTGTTTCTTGGTTTTTAGCTACATGACTTAATCAGGGTCAGCACATGGTCGTGTGGTTACGTTTGGACTCATCATATGGCCATGTGCTGGCTAACATGGTTTGGCTATGTCATGTGGTGGCTCACATGGCTCTGCTTCTACGCATATGCCTTGGCAAGGCCATGTGTCACACCCCAACAAAGAGTGGAATACGTCGGGGCACGATGATTGTCCAATTACACACAACACTATTAAAGGTTGCGATATTCTTAATTAACCCATTCATTCAATCACATAATATAATATTCTATCATCATATTACAATACTAATAACACATTATCTCGTTATGATTAGGTCTCTCTAAGTCCGTAAGCATCCTAAGGTGTCATCATCATCATGAAGTCATCATCTTGCAACAAAACCTACAACATGTACAAAATAATGGTCAACTACGAATAGTTGATGAGTAAACATATGTTTGATATACTACAATAGATTAAACATGCTATCTACGAGTGATATGAACATTCTTGATATGATAAACAAGTATTGATATAGAACATATAAAGTGGCGTAATCCAACCCTTGACAAATAAGGCTTCCAATCACCCAACGCCAATTATCGGTCAAGTTAGGTGGGCTGCCAAATCAATAGATCTATTATTGTAACCTCGACCTTTTTAGTGTTAATAATTACACCTTGAAATTGACATTGAAATTGATATTGACATTGACATTAAAATAGATTCTATCCACAACAATAATAATCCGCACAATACTAATCCACACAAGTTTGACATAGTAGAACACACATAACAATCATAGAGTTCGCATGAAATTTGAAAGTAATGAAATAGATATCTGAGATTGATACAGTGTACATGTTGCACCCCAAAACGATAAAAGAAAAGGGACTATGAATACTCACCTGGAAATGGACACCGATGGACAATGACACCAACTAATGATATAGCTAAACCCCGAGGATAACCTTGAAAACTAGAAGATGATAAAGAATAAGTGAATAAGTGAATTCACTTTATGACACACATTGATACAATCGACATGACACACATTGTGATGGTGATACGTACGTTATGAGGGTCAATCCTAAACTAAGGATGTAAACATAATGTCCTAGAGATACGCATTTTCTTCATGGAGAACAATTTAGGCCAAAAGATAATCATAACACAACATGCATGATCTTTCATAAAATTTTAACATGAGAAACCCTAGATTCGTTATCGGAATATATGTGTGTCATAGATTTAGTCATATTACCACATAGAGATCAATTATTGATGATGTGTCACATAGATCTACTAATAACAAACATGCATGACATAGTTATAACCCTAATTCAACATAAAGATGCAATCTTGATCATGAATCACGTAGATCTAGCAATACTCAACATGCATGACATAGATCTAACCCTAATCTAGCATAAAGTTCTAGTCTTGATCATGAATCACATAGTTCTAGCAATAACCAACATGCATGATGTAGATCTAACCCTAATCCATCATAAAAATGCAATCTTCATCATGAATCACATAGATCTAGCAATAATCAACATGAATGATGTAGATCTAACCCTAATCCATCATAAAAATACAATCTTGATCATGAATCACATAGATCTAGCAATAACTGACATGCATGATGTAGATCTAACCCTAACCCATCATAAAAATGCAATCTTGATCATGAATCACAAAGATCTAACAATAACCAACATGCATGACATAGATCGAATCCTAATCCATCATAAAATGTAATCTTGATCATGAATCACATAGATTTAGCAAGGCTCAACATGCATGACATAGATCTAGCCTTAAACTATCAAAAAGTTGTAACCCTTGATCAAATAAACCATGGATCTAATATCATACATCATGTATGGCACAAATCTAACCTAAATGCATGATAAAGCTCAAATCTTGACATGTAATTTCAATGGTTTAAAAAGAACTTACCAAAAACCAAAAAAAGGGATGAAATGGGGTGAAACAAGCTTGGATCCTTGAGGATTTTGCTCCAAAATGAAGATGGGATGAAGGATGGGTGAAGATCAGCTCTCCACAGTCGTTTGGGAGGTGTGGGATGTGAGAAATGAGGATGGCGGAGACCAATGGGGTTTAAATAGGAAAAAAACTAGGGTTTGCTGGAAAACAAGTTGTAGGCGTATCGCCTGGGGCATGGTCATGCTCCAAGCGATACGCTTGGAGCTCCCCCGAATCTTGGGTGCCAGAGTCCTCGTTTCGCGTGCTTGTTTTGCCGTTTTTGATGTTTTCGAGTCTTGTTTCCACCCAAATCACCCAATTCATCATTCCATCATGTTAACCACATTTAATACACTCAAAACAAATATAAATACGTCACCAAACTCATAACTATGCACAAATTAGGTCAAATTACATATTTTGGTCGGTTTTGGCGTACGTATCGATTTTGGGCAATTCACCAACGATTTGTGACTTGATCAAACGTGTGATGAATCGAGACATAATAACTAACCAATGGACCTCTAATTAAGCCTAATTTGACATACGATACCTAAATTCAAGATTCCCGGTAAACGACGAATCGCGTACCGAAATTGCATAAAATTCGTAGATTTGCTTTTATCTTCAATTTAAGGAATCCAATTTGGACCAAATTATTTTTAATTAAGTATTTTATTTCGAAAAATCATTATGAGTCATTTAAAAACATTATTTGGGTTATAAGTACCCGAAAATTCACCCGGTTCTTAATAATTCGCAAATCGTTAATACACATGGTTTCAAAACGGGTCGGGTTTTATAATCGGAAAAGTGCAGATGTTACACCATGCGTCAACGCACATGGCTTGCGACTTTATCATTTCTCTTATGTTTTTGTCTTGTTTCTTGTGCCATGTACGATATTAACCTAAAACTTATGCTTTATTGTCGATAATGGCCCAAAACAATATATTCATAATTTAAACGTCTTTCTGGTTAATTAATCTTGTTAAACGTGTCCACAATCACAAACATTAGCATGTACCCTCTTTTATCATACCCATCTACCAATGAAATATTAGGGCCTTTTTTTTTTGGAGTTTGATGACTTCGTCGGAAGTTTTAAAATGTTAGACTAGGTTAACCAAAAAACGAGCATGGGTCAGTAGGTTTGGAGCGAGTCAGGAGGTTAAACGTGGAAAACAAATAAGTCGACCACTGAGCAAGTCAATGGTCAGCAGATGTGTGTGGTTTTGGATATGAAAATATAGTTGATTTCGGGCTGAAAAACGTTAAAATAACCTTGAAAATATTAAATTATAATTGTTTCTGATGATTATTGCGAGTTTTCAGGTTAAAAAAAGTTTGGCATGGAAAACGAGGTGAAAATGAAGAAAAGTCAAAGTTCGGGTCAACCGGTCAACGCTAAAGTCAAAATAAAAAGTTGCTGAAAATCTTCACGGCTTGCATGCCTTGAAACACCCTTTCACGGCCTAGACCAAGCTGTGAAGATCCTGACCAAGCTGTGATGCTGAGCCGCAGACCAGTCACCGGTGAAACTGCTTCACAGCCTGACTTACATGCTGTGAAAGACCCTTCACGGCCGTGAAGGACCCTGACCAAGCCGTGAAAGCCCAGTCCAGGCCGTGTAACCGAGAACAGTGGCCAGTCAACCTTTCACGGCCTGATCTGCAAGCCGTGAAAGCCCTTTCACGGCCTGGACACATTTTTGGAAATTTTCAGATTTCGACCCTTATAAATAGAGGGCTCATTTCCACCATTTGAGACACCTTGGAGAGCAGAGAAGAAGCTGGAGAAAGACCCCGTTGAAGCCTTTGAAGATTCGAAGCATTCGACGCGTCTTGGATTGTCCTTTTTCACCATTTCGAGCTACTTTTTGGTATTGTATTTATTTTTAGCCATGAATTCTTGTTTAGATCTGATTTATTCTTGTTTAAACATTAACATGGTTGGCTAAACTCATCGTATCGCTTAGGCGAGGCGAATCCAACCATGGTTTGACTTTAATTTTGTATCGGTTTTGCTGATATTTTGCATTTATGAAGTAAACGTTATTATTGCTTTGAGTTGGTTAATGAATTGAATTCCTATATTGTCTCTAGTAATCTCTGGTCTTGTGGAACCCTAACCCTAGCTTGCAAAGCCATCTATCGTTAGGAGACTATTGTATAGCCGAACAACAGAACCTGCGGCGTACGCGTGAACTAGAAATAGTCACGATCATCAGGGAAACCCTAGATTTCGATTAGGAGTCCACCGTAGAGTTTGAGTGAGAAATCACCTTACCCTTAGCCAGTAGATACCCTTGCCATTCTCAAGTAGTCAAGCATTCACCGATAACTCGGGTCTGTTCCTGCTTAGTCGTGTCTAGGACCTACTAGGTCAACCTATCAACCCAATTGTAACCGCTTCACAACTCTAGGACCGTTAGGGCCATACCTATCCTAACCCTTCGACCAGTTGTGAGTTGAGCCACCGATAACTCGGGACCCAGCCTAGGGCACTTCATAAACCGCAACCTTATCAGTACTTCACCATGGACCAGTAGTAACCGTGTAGGGCGTGTCTATAACCCTAAACGTGAACCTATCCATAGGAACGAGGTAAGCCTTGTCTTAGGACCCCAGTTCATCCCATAGATGAGTCAGAACGCATTACCGATACATCTGTCAAACCTAAGTTGGAGGAGCCATGCCTAAGTGATCCTTTACCAAAATCTGTTTCTCCAAACAACATTTTAATTACTATCACTTCCAGTTTTCTAAATTAAAATCAATATTAAAATAAAAACAAAAACCGGCTGAATTATAAATTGACTGTTTTTAACAAGTTCGTGTCCCTGAGGTTCGATAACCCGGTGTTTACCAATACTGTGCTACGCACGACAGGTATACTTGCCTTAGTGTGTTGGTATAGTCCCCTGGTGAATAACCAGTTCTATAAATTTAAAATTTGATAGTGTAGGACGCCATTTTTCATATACACTAAACAACACATCAAGTTTTTGGCGCCGTTGCCGGGGACGCGGTAACGTTTTAAATAGTCAAAATTTGTAGTTTAGCCAAAATTTCTAATCCTGCAACGCGCTGGTGTACGCGACGAAGTTCTCAAGCTGAGCTACTTATACCTTTCGACGAACCTGAACGAGAGTTTCGACGCAGACGTCAGCAGCAGAGGCAACCAATGGGCGACGCAAATCCGCCACGACGAACACTGTCATCCTACACAAAGCCGAGCTTGGTGGGAGCAAGCCCGAGCATCGCGGTAACCGCTGGGAATGAGTCGTACACCATCCCACCTCAGGTCATCACTATGATCAAGAACTCAATCCAATTCGACGGATTGACAGACGAAGACCCCAACGCACATATTAGGGCCTTCATAGAGGTGTGTGACACATTCAAGCTCCCAGGCCTGAGCGGTGATGCGGCCAAGCTACGCCTGTTCCCCTTTTCTCCTCGATCAAAAGCCAAGGCGTGGCTCGATGGACAACCTGCTGGTTCGATCACCACATGGAACGACCTAACAGAGAAGTTCCTCTACCGATTCTTCCCTCCTGGTAAGACAGCGAAGCTACGACTGAAGATCTACGCGTATCAGCAGGACCACGGAGAATCGTTCTTTGAGACATGGGAGCGTTTCAAGGAACTACTGAGAAAATGTCCTAACCTCGGGTTGGAGCAATATCAACAAATCCAAACCTTCTACAATGGGCTTAGCCCACAAACCCGTCAGTTAGTTGACATTACTGCTGGAGGAGCACTCGACGAGAAGACTGCTGAAGAGGCCGAGACATTACTGGAAGAAATGGCTCTCAATGACTACCAATACCCCTCTATCCGAAGCAACATTCCACTCAAAGCAGGGGTGCATCAGGTGAGTCAAGACACAATGGTGGCCGCCCAGCTCGAGGCATTATCAAAGACGTTTGATACTCTTTGCCAAGTGGTCTTGCCACAGAAGAAGGAGCCACAGGAGTGCGAGATATGGGGAGAATCGCATAGTACTGCCAGCTGCCCACATAACACAGAGACGGTCGATTTTGTGGGTCAAGGACAGAGAGGTCCAGTCTACGGGGATCGCTACAACTCCTCCTGGAAGAATCACGCGGGGTTCAGCTACAAGAACCAGGCAGGTAGCTCAAACCCACCGGGGTTTGTAGCCAAACCTCAGCAGCCCCAAGGACAGGAACGAGAACCCTCGATGCGAGATATGATGACAGAAATGTACTCCTACACAAAGAAAAGGGATCAAGAAATCAACTCTCAGTTCCAAAAACACGACCAGGAGATGGCAAAGATCAACCAGCAACTTCAGAATCAACTGGCATCTCAGAAGGCACTCGAGCGTCAAGTGGGTCAAATAGCGCAGACACTCTCAGGGAGACCACAAGGAGGGCTGCCATCAAATACTGAAGGAAACCCTAAGGGGTTCGCAAATGCAGTCACGACACGAAGTGGCAGGACGACTCAAGAAACACCAGTGACTAAAGACACGCCTGCAGAGGACCCAAAAGAAGCCACCGAGGATGCGCCTGAATCAGAATAACCACAGGCCCCAGCAGCAAAGCCGAAGCAAAGGGAGTACAAGCCTAGGATACCATATCCTGAGAGGCTTGAGAAGGAAAAGATGGAAGAGCAGCATGGTAAATTCCTTTCATTATTCAAGCAACTCCACATCAACCTTCCTTTCGTGGAAGCTCTGGCATCAATGCCCAAATATGCCAAGTTCCTGAAAGAACTTCTTAGCAATAAGAAGAAACTTGAAGAGCTATCCACAGTAACTCTCGATGAACAGTGCTCCGCAGTTCTCCAACAGAAGTTACCTGCAAAGATGCGAGATCCAGGGAGTTTCATAATTCCCTGCCTAATAGGTAACACATTAATTTGTAACGCCCTGGCTGATTTGGGAGCCAATATTAATCTGATGCCGTATTCAGTCTACAAGAGACTGGACCTGGGGGAACCCATGCCCACTCGCATGACACTTCAGCTAGCTGATCGATCAGTGAAGTACCCCAGGGGCATAGTGGAGAACATGTTGGTGAAAGTGGGCAATTTCTTCTTTCCGGTCGACTTCGTCATCCTGGACATGGACGAGGATGAGCATATTCCGCTGATATTAGAAAGGCCATTTTTGGCCACTTCTCGTGCCATAGTCGACGTGTATGATGGAAAGCTCACACTTCGAATGGGAAATCAATCCGTCACTCTCAACATCCACGATTCTATGAAACACCCAGCCAGTCAGGATGACACTTGCTATTTCCTCGACTCTATCATGACCACCGTTGGCAGCATGCTACACAATATTTGTGGCAAGAATCAAGAAGACTCCCAGACCCTCAACAACGTTTATCAAGAAGTAGAGATGGTAGCAGCCGTCAATTTCAACGAGGAAGCAGAATCAGGACAAGAGCACAAGGAGACAGCCGTAGAGGAGGCACCACTCGAGCTAAAACCACTCCCATCGTATTTGGAGTACGCCTTCCTAGACGACCAAGGAAAGCGGCCTGTGATTATAGCCTCCCACCTCAAAGACGATCAAAAGCAAAATCTTCTAGAGGTTCTGAAGAAGCATCAGCAAGCCATCGCCTGGAAAATATCAGACATTAAAGGGATTAATCCAGCCTTCTGCACTCACAAGATTCTGATGGAAGAAGATTTCAAACCGGTGGCCCAACATCAACGGAGATTGAATCCTAACATGCAGGAGGTCATGAAGAAAGAAGTTATCAAGCTCATGGACGCAGGAATCATCTACCCGATCTCAGACTCTAAATGGGTGAGTCCAGTGCAAGTCGTGCCAAAAAAGGGTGGCATGACGGTTGTCACAAATGAGAAAAACGAGTTGGTTCCCACCCGCATCGTGACTGGGTGGCGAGTATGCATTGACTACAGAAAGTTAAACGACGCTACTCGCAAGGACCACTTTCCTCTCCCCTTCATCGACCAGATGTTGGAAAGGTTGTCAGGAAAACAATATGACTGTTTCCTTGACGGTTTCTCAGGGTACTTTCAGATCCCCATCGCTCCGGAGGATCAAGAAAAGACAACTTTCACATGCCCTGTCGGAACTTTTGTTTATAGGCGTATGCCCTTTGGGCTCTGCAATGTGCCTGCGAACTTTCAACGATGTATGGTCGCGATCTTCAGCGAAATGATAGAGGATTCAATGGAGGTTTTCATGGACGATTTCTCCGTATATGGGGATTCATTCGACACATGCTTGAGAAACCTTGACAGAATGATGGCCAGGTGCGAGGAAACAAATCTGGTGCTCAATTGGGAAAAGTGCCATTTCATGGTCACTGAGGGCATCGTACTTGGTCATAAAATATCCAAAGCAGGGATTGAGGTAGACAGAGCGAAAATCGAAAAGATTAGCAAACTTCCTCATCCTACCAATGTCAAAGCTGTCAGGAGCTTTCTGGGTCATGCGAGATTCTATCGCCGCTTCATCAAAGATTTCTCTAAATTCACGCGTCCCATGACCCAATTGCTTGAAAAAGATGTTCCTTTCAACTTCTCCGCTGACTGCATTCGTGCCTTCGATCTGATAAAAGAAAAGTTGGTGAATGCTCCCATTATGATGGCGCCTGATTGGTCGTTGCCATTTGAGCTCATGTGCGACGCAAACGACCATGCCGTTGGAGCAGTTCTTGGGCAGCGTAAGGATAAACGATTCCATCCGATCTATTACGCGAGTAAAACCCTTGATGATGCCCAAGAGAACTACACCACTACTGAGAAGGAGCTGCTGGCTGTGGTTTACGCATTTGATAAATTCCGCTCCTATCTCGTTCTATCAAAAACAAAAGTCTTCACCGACCACGCAGCAATCAAATATCTATTCAACAAGCAAGATGCGAAGCCTCGTCTGATCAGTGGATCTTGCTGCTCCAGGAATTTGATATCGAAATCGTTGATAAGAAGGGAGCCGAAAACGTCGCTGCAGACCATCTATCTCGTCTGGAAAATCCTGAAGTCCAGAACAAGGAACCTAAGATCAACGAACAATTCCCTTGTGAATCCTTGTTTTCCATCTCTGTTCATGGAAGCCCTGCCAAAGAGAATGGAACCCCCTAGTTCGCAGATTTCGCAAACTATTTGGCCGGGGGTGTTGTTCGGAAAGGCATGACGCATCAGCAACGCCGTAAATTCTTTACGGACGTGAAATACTACATTTGGGAGGATCCATTCCTCTATCGCACTGGAGCTGATCAAGTCATTCGTCGTTGCGTCTTCGGAGAAGAGGCACATAGAATTCTACGTCATTGCCATGACGGGCCAACCGGAGGCCACAATGCTGCCAACAATACGACAAGAAAAGTTCTAGACTCCGGATTCTATTGGCCAACAATTTTTAAGGACGCCCACGAACTCGTGAGAGGATGCGACGCATGTCAGAGGGCTGGAAATATCTCAACCCGAAAAACGAAATGCCATAGAACCCTATTCAGGCATGCGAAATATTTGACGTCTGGGGTATTGACTTCATGGGGCCGTTTCCGTCATCATATGGAAACAAGTATATACTCGTCGCTGTCGATTACGTCTCGAAATGGGTAGAGGCTCAAGCCCTACCAACCAATGACGCGTGGGTGGTCACTAAATTCCTGAAGAAGTTGTTCGCACGCTTCGGTACACCCAAGGCCCAAATCAGCGACCGAGGCACTCATTTCTGCAATTCCCAGATGGAGAAGCTATTGAAGAGATACGGGGTGAACCATCGACTCGCAACACCCTACCACCCACACACTAGTGGGCAGGTCGAGGTGTCAAATAGAGGAATTAAACGTATCTTGGAAAGGACATGCAGCGTCCATCGAAAAGACTGGTCTGAGAAGCTCGATGACGCGTTGTGGGCTTTCCGTACAGCCTACAAAACACCGATCGGCACAACTCCCTTTAGGCTTGTGTACGGAAAGTCGTGTCATCTGCCCGTAGAACTGTAACACAAATCTTATTGGGCGATGCGCACAATTAATGCAGATCTGATTAAATCAGGTGAGGAGCGCCTCTTGCGATTGAACGAGCTCCAGGAATGGAGAGACGCGGCATACGAAAGCGTCAGAAGATACAAGGACAAAACGGAAAAGACACACGATCAAAAGCTAAAGGAGAAGAAAGAGTTCAAGTATGGGGATTGTGTGTTGCTATACAATTCGCGTCTGAAGCTATTTCCAGGAAAACTGCGATCGAGGTGGCGCGGTCCATATACAGTCACGCAAGTATTCTCGTACGGAACTGTGGAGATGGTGGGCGAAGACGGCAACCCGTTTAAGGTAAACGGGCATAGATTGAAACATTATATCGAGGGGCCCGTCAGTAGAGCTTTTGTGGAAGATCTGAGCTTCCCAAAACCCCCTGAATGATTCACGGGGGTCGAGTCGAGCTAACGACTCGTAAAATAACCTAAGCGCTTCGCGGGAGGCAACCCGTGCTTATTATTTTATTTTATTTTATTATTGTGTGGTTTTGTTAATTTTTGTTTTGCAGAAATCGGATTAGCAACCAGGTATGTAATTCTTCAATAATTAAGCTTATTTGATAATGTGCTAGGTTTGTTAGGAAAATTTCTGTTAGTTTGATTTTTTTTTTGTGCCTTACATTTTTGTTCTTTGTTTATTACATATTATATTTATTTATTTATATATATATATACGAAATTTTATGTTACATGCATCATTACGTTCTAAGTATATATATATATATATATATATATATATATATAAGTATAATATATAATATAATATAAAAAAATCGAAAATCAACCTCTCACGGCTTGCCAGGCCGTGAGATCGTCTCACAGCATCACACAAGCCGTGAAACTGAGTCGGTCGTCAGGGGGCGCTGCTGTCATCAAGGATGGGCCAAGCCAAGGCCTTCACGGCTTGGTCCATCCCGTGAAAAGAGGGTTCACGGCCTGCAGGCCGTGTAAAAATTTAGGAAATGTTTTTGTCTCCTTCTTATAAAACAAACCCTGGACCACTTCTTCCCCCACAACCCTACACCCTCAGCCGACAACTCTCCCCCACCTCACGTTCACAGCCCCTTCACGGCCACCTCGCCCACGTCATCCGACCTCCGTCATCCTCACGTCATCAAGGTAAGCTCTTGTCTCTCACCTTCGTTTCATTCAATCTCTGCCCCTCTCGATGTCGACCTCCATCCCCATCAATTTTTTTGGTCGATTCTGCAACTAAACAAGTATGGGGAGATCGACATCTGAGTGCAATCGCACCCTGCTGACTCGCGACCACCATCCCAGTCTTGTCTTGCGGTTGTCAACCAAAACCCCCATTTTTTTTGAACTAAATCTGCTCCCCCCATTGTTTTTCTTTGCCTCTTTTCGAACAACAAAGTATGGGGATGTTTTCCGGGGTTAATCCGAGACTACTGGAACAGACCGCACCTGATTTGGTTGAAAATCGAGTAGTCTGCATTTTTTTTCAAATTCTGATGGGTTTCACGGCTTGTAGCCCGTGAACGAGCCTTACACGGCCGTGAAAGTTGCGACCAGCACCTGTCACCGATGACCAAGCCTTCACGGCTTGGCCTCGTCCAGCCCAACCCGTGAAACAGCCTTCACGGCCAGCCCAGGCCGTGAAAGCCTGCTGACCAGAATTTTTATTTTTTGTTTTGAGCGTCTCGCGGGCGTTTTAACCAGCTTTTTACATCTCCCCGACCCACCTGAGACCTCTGGACTCAGAATTACAGTTTTTCGATTCGGTCAGCCGGTTATCATGAATTTTGGCTCGTTTATAATCGTTTCTCACTTTCTTTATGTAGCAATGGCCCAAGCTCATCGTTATTTGCAATTCAACGGTGCTGACACCCGAGACAGAAGATGTGCTACAAAGCTAACGAAGCATCAGGACCGCCCCTTACTCGAAATGAGGGTCATCAGTTGGCCTCTTTTGGAGACTTTTGGTCAACGGGAACGTGCTCTGGAGTTAGTTAATGATCGTTGGCGCAAACTTTTCAGCATCAGGAGAAACCAGTACCGAGAGATGGTTGTTGAATTCTTTTCGAGCTTCACTTTCTCATATCCATGCTCGAACTTGTTTGCTGAAAATATAGTGAAGTTTAGGTTGGGAGGAACCTGGAGAAACATGTCGGTGGCTCAGTTCGCAGTGGCCACCACACTTTACACTGAAGAGGAACTTCTTACTGCAGCATTCACAGGAGGGATACATGAGTTCCCTTCCAATCAGGATCATCTAGACTTCTGGCGGCAGATTGGTGAAGGTCATTATGATGTCGTGAGCACAAAAAGCACTCAAATTCGTGACCCACTTTATCGTTATCTGCACAGGGTGATCGGGGGGACAGTCACTGCTAGGCACGATTGTGGTGCCGTGTCCCTAAGAGATCTGTTCTTTCTGTATTGCATGCACTCAGGGACAAACTGCAACCTTGCGCATTGTCTTCTTCACCTTTTTACTCGTTGCAGTGGTAGCAGGCATGCAAGTTGGCTAGTTGGTGGCTCAATCATCAGCCTTCTAGCATCACACTTTGGGGTCAGTAAGAGGGGATGCACGAAGACAACAGGGGTCAAAGAGGTGGATTTAACTATGTGTAAAAAGATGGAAATGGTGACGGCTGTTAGACCTTGGAGACTCATTGATAGTGAAGGTCGGGTTTGGGATCCACTGCCGATAGTTCAGGAGGAGGCAGCGCAGGAACAACAGAACGAGCAGGCACAGCGACCTCCCAGTCCCACCTACACACCTGCCTCTGAAGCAGGTCCCTCTGGAGTCCTTACTTTCGACGAGCAGATTGAAGACCGCAGTTGGGAAGGGTTGTTGGACGCATTAGAGCACCCCATGCAGCAGCCATGGAACCATAGGGTGCCAGAGCCTGAGGACATCCATGATATACCACAGCCCACCTCGGCGGATGTACTGGCCTGCATATCTCACCTACAGGCTCACATTGACAACAGGTTTGAGGACTTAACTCAGCACTTTGATCAGCAGCTTACCGAACTCCGTTACTAGCAGAACGCGAGCTTTACTCGTGTTAATGATCAGATTCGGGAGCTGCGCGATTCATTCAGGCCACCCCGTGGACAGAGAGCTTCCCCCCAGTATTCAGACATGCCCAGGGTGCCACATCAGATGTCACCTTCTAATTTTATGCCCCACTTCCCATAGGGGGTATCCATGCTTATCCACGTAGCCTTATTACATTTCCATTTGTTTTGATACTATGTTTGGTTTTTTTGCACTATGTCTTTTGGTTTGGTCTGGTGTTTTGGGATTCTAAACTTTGTTGGTTTTTGATATCAGCTATCTGGTTTGTGATGGAATGCATTATGACTCTTATTACTACTATCTGGTTTGTTTTGATTAATTCTTTTCTTTTTGTTTGTGTGGTGTGTTTTCATTTCTGTATATAATGTTGTACATGATAATGGAACTTTGTTTGATGTGTGTGGTTTTGGATATGAAAATATAGTTGATTTCGGGCTGAAAAACGTTAAAATAACCTTGAAAATATTAAATTATAATTGTTTCTGATGATTATTGTGAGTTTTCGGGTTAAAAAAAGTTTGGCACGGAAAACGAGGTGAAAATGAAGAAAAGTCAAAGTTCGGGTCAACCGGTCAAACGCTAAAGTCAAAATAAAAAGTTGCTGAAAATCTTCACGGCTTGCATGCCTTGAAACACCCTTTCACGGCCTAGACCAAGCTGTGAAGATCCTGACCAAGCTGTGATGCTGAGCCGCAGACCAATCACCGGTGAAACTGCTTCACAGCCTGACTTACATGCTGTGAAAGACCCTTCACGGCCGTGAAGGACCCTGCCCAAGCCGTGAAAGCCCAGTCCAGGCCGTGTAACCGAGAACAGTGGCCAGTCAACCTTTCACGGCCTGATCTGCAAGCCGTGAAAGCCCTTTCACGGCCTGGACACATTTTTGGAAATTTTCAGATTTCGACCCTTATAAATAGAGGGCTCATTTCCACCATTTGAGACACCTTGGAGAGCAGAGAAGAAGCTGGAGAAAAACCCCGTTGAAGCCTTTGAAGATTCGAAGCATTCGACACGTCTTGGATTGTCGTTTTTCACCATTTCGAGCTAGTTTTTGGTATTGTATTTATTTTTAGCCATGAATTCTTGTTTAGATCTGATTTATTCTTATTTTGACATTAACATGGTTGGCTAAACTCATCGTATCGCTTAGGCGAGGCGAATCCAACCATGGTTTGACTTTAATTTTGTATCGGTTTTGCTGATATTTTGCATTTATGAAGTAAACGTTATTATTGCTTTGAGTTGGTTAATGAATTGAATTCCTATATTGTCTCTAGTAATCTCTGGTCTTGTGGAACCCTAACCCTAGCTTGCAAAGCCATCTATCGTTAGGAGACTATTGTATAGCCGAACAACAGAACCTGCGGCGTACGCGTGAACTAGAAATAGTCACGATCATCATGGAAACCCTAGATTTCGATTAGGAGTCCACCGTAGAGTTTGAGTGAGAAACCACCTTACCCTTAGCCAGTAGATACCCTTGCCATTGTCAAGTAGTCAAGCATTCACCGATAACTCGGGCCTGTTCCTGCTTAGTCGTGTCTAGGACCTACTAGGTCAACCTATTAACCCAATTGTAACCGCTTCACAACTCTAGGACCGTTAGGGCCATACCTATCCTAACCCTTCGACCAGTTGTGTGTTGAGCCACCGATAATTCGGGACCCAGCCTAGGGCACTTCATAAACCGCAACCTTATCAGTACTTCACCATGGACCAGTAGTAACCGTGTAGGGCGTGTCTATAACCCTAAACGTGAACCTATCCATAGGAACTAGGTAAGCCTTGTCTTAGGACCCCAGTTCATCCCATAGATGAGTCAGAACGCATTACCGATACACCTGTCAAACCTAAGTTGGAGGAGCCATGCCTAAATGATCCTTTACCAAAATCTGTTTCTCCAAACAACATTTTAATTACTGTCACTTCCAGTTTTCTAAATTAAAATCAATATTAAAATAAAAACAAAAACCGGCTGAATTATAAATTGACTGTTTTTAACAAGTTCGTGTCCCTGAGGTTCGATAACCCGGTGTTTACCAATATTGTGCTACGCACGACAGGTATACTTGCCTTAGTGTGTTGGTATAGTCCCCTGGTGAATAACCAGTTCTATAAATTTAAAATTTGATAGTGTAGGACCCCATTTTTCATATACACTAAACAACACATCACAGATGTTACACCATGCGTTAACGCACATGGCTTGCGACTTTATCATTTCTCTTATGTTTTTGTCTTGTTTCTTGTGCCATGTACGATATTAACCTGAAACTTATGCTTTATTGTCGATAATGGCCCAAAACAATATATTCATAATTTAAACGTCTTTTTGGTTAATTAATCTTGTTAAACGTGTCCACATTCACAAACATTAGCATGTACCCTCTTTTATCATACCCATCTACCAATGAAATATTAGGGTTTTTTTTTTTTTTTTTTGGAGTTTGATGACTTGGTCGGAAGTTGTAAAAAGTTAGACTAGGTTAACCAAAAAATGAGCATGGGCCAGTAGGTTTGGAGCGAGTCAGGAGATTAAAGGTGGAAAACAAATAAGTCGACCACTGACCAAGTCAATGGTCAGCACTGACCAGACTAGGTCAATCTAAATCAAACAACCCCTTAGTGTGTGATATGCATGTCATCAGAACTTTTTTTATTAATCGTTTACCCTCTTGCACTTGTGACCATCTATCTCAATATGAGCTACTATTTCACTCTAAACCTGACTACTTATCTCTTCGCACATTTTTGTCGACTATGCTATCCTTTCCTAAAAGATACAAACCTAAATTATCTCCCAAATCCATTATGTGTATCTTCCTAGGATATGCTCCAAATCATCATGTACCCTCTTTGGTAGATGGGAATGATAAAAGAGGGTACAATAAACATAAGTTCAGGTTAATATCAGACATGGAACAAGAAACAAGACAAAAGAACATAAGAGAAACGATCAAGTCGCAAGCCACATGCAGTAACGCATGGTTTAGCCAAGCCATGTACCTGGAAGTCAAGCCATGTGAGCCACCACATGCCATTGCCAAGTCGTGTGAGCCAGCACATGGCTATGTGCTGAGTCCAAAAGCAACCACACGACCGTGTGGTGACCCTAATCAAGTCATGTAGCTAAAACCCAAGAAAATAAAATAAAACAATAGCTTACACGGTCGTATGCCATCAACAACCAACCTACACGCCCGTGTAAGCCCCCGTACACCACACAACAAGCCCTATACGACCGTGTGCCATAAAAACCAAGTTACACGCCCGTGGAGACCCCTACATGATTGTGTACCACCGAAAATTGGCCAAAACACTAATTTTCTCCCATTATAAATACATGACCCTTCTCTTTCATTAAAGCCATCCAATTTTCAATATCAACGCCAAAGAGGAAAAGTCTAGTTTGGAAGATTTTAGAGTTCTGATTTTGCAAGGATTTTTTTTTTCAAGTTTACTTCGGTTTGTTTTCTCACAATAAATTCAACTTTGATTATGTTTGGATTTAGAGTTTTAATGTTTATTAAAGGCTAAACGATTCGTATCAGTTAGGAGAGACGAATCTTGTTATTGTTTGAATTCTTATTTAATTGATTGACATTTACTTATGACATATTTTGTATTAAAATATTATGATTGATGTCTAGTATGTGAGTTTCCTTTTAAACTTGGATATAGATTTGATCTTGTGGAAACCCTAGCTAATTAATAGATCACAATCCAATTACTGTTTGGTTTTCTATTGTATAGCCGAATAACAAAACCTACGACGTACTCGTGACATTAGAAATAGATCACAATTATTAGATTCATCCTTGTTCAATTAGAAGTCAACCCTTTTGGTTTGTTTATGATAACACCTCACCCTCTTCTAGAAGCCACTCTTAGCATTGTCTGGTAGCCGGTATTCACCAGTAACTCGGGTTTGCCCTATCGAGTCGTGTTTAGGACTTCATTGGTTAACTATCAAAGCAAACACAATAACTTCACACCTCTAGGACCATATAGGACTGTCTATCTATAATACCTTCCGCCCCGTTGTGAGTCAGACCACTAGTAACTAGGGACCTCGCCCTTGTGCACGCCAAACGAAGCTCTTGTCTATGATTCATCATGGTATAAAAGTAACCCTTAGGGCGTGTCTAGCTATAACCCCATCGTGAAACTACCCATATGGATTATAATACCTTATTGTAAGTACCTTATCCATATCAGCAACAAGTTGTAAGTAGTCAGTCATGTGTTCAAACCATACAAGAGGAGTCAAACCTAAGTGATCAGCTCTCACTCTGATTTTATCTCGTCCACAAATCACATTTTTCTTTGTTCACATTGAACTTAAAATCATATCCCAATTCTAAAAACCAATTTCTAAATTACTGAAACCAAATGGTTTTCACCATTCCGTGTCCATGGATCGACATTCCAGATCTTATCAATACTAGGAATTGAATCTATAAATTTAAAATGAGATTGTGTTTAATCTAAAAACGTATACACATTTACACGCATCACATGCTATCTTTAGAACATATATTCACATAAAATACAACATTAGTATTGTTCGTGATGAGACGATTTATCTTGGTTCAGAAAAAGTGATTGCTGGAAATGATATTCCTCTTAACAACACTCTTATCGGTATGATTATCTTACTTAATCACACCCTTAAACTTAAAAATGTGCTTGTTTTACCCGGTATAACAACAAATCTTTTATCTATTACTGAACTTGTTGCTAACAACTATATTTCCTTTGTTTTCTCATACTCTAGCATGTCTATTAAGACTTTTGACAGGAGAAACCATCCACAACATGGATCCTAAACTACACCAACTCTACTCGCTCTATGCAGTTTCTATAACTTCACATTCAATTTAATATTTTACTTTAGGACCCATATAATCAACAATCCAATTCACACCCAAATATGTAGTTCACGAACCGATCAATATACATCTTAGAGATGTTAACAAGAGTTTATGTGAAATCATGTTATGGTATACAAAGCATATCTTCTAATTAGGACCTTGAAACATTTGTCTAGGCTTAGGTTATATAATAGGTAAGTCTAATATTGTTCTTGAACATTATACTATATGTTATGAGTTGTCTTTGTGTCAAGGTCAAGACATATGAGCGGCTTAAGGTGCATGATCTTATATCTTGTGTAAATGTGTTCTATATAGGAGACACAATGACATATTACATGACTGTTATTTTATTTTTAAGTGTCATAGACGCGGTTTATGATCACTAGCTTACAGAACATTATTATGCAAACAAATAACCATATAAGTTATAGAGTTTGATAACTTCTATGTTTTCATATTTTTATAATTGTACTGTTGTTATATGAAG
Source organism: Deinandra increscens subsp. villosa (assembly GCA_039602395.1). Taxonomy (NCBI): domain Eukaryota; kingdom Viridiplantae; phylum Streptophyta; class Magnoliopsida; order Asterales; family Asteraceae; genus Deinandra; species Deinandra increscens. The sequence goes on along the minus strand of JBCNJP010000024.1, from coordinate 52,092,357 downwards.
TCTTTATATTGCGCATTTACTAGATCAATATTAATACATAGAAGTTATAAGATAATGTAATGGCCTAAAACCATTACAATGGAATCATAACTTTAATATGAAAATCATTACAACCACTAATTATCAAGTGAAAACTCATAAAGTAAAAATATCGTTTTCAAGTACTAGGATACTAAAATGATAAAAGTAAAAGAGAAACTAATAAGTCTAACTCCTTACATGCATTTATAATTTGATGGTAACATCTACATATTTCAAAAGTCTTTTTTTTTTTTTTTTTGTGTCATTCTAATTTGATGGTAACATCTACATATTTCAAAAGTTAGAATACCATAAAATAGGTACCCCTGTATATTATATGTGTGATGATATATCATTAATATTTATGGTTTATAAATTTAAACCTCATTCATCACATCAAGACATAAATACCACTAGCCTCCTAAGAGTAAGAGGACACTGAAGTGGCCCCATTTGGACCACTCACAATTGTGAGCTACCATAATCATAAACATGTAACTCATATTATGTGACACTAATCATACTTGTTGGACATCACATGTAAATACTAGAAATAGTAATATTGTTCTTCACCATTGCAAGACATGGTTGTTTTCTTTCAATTTTACATTTACATTGTATTCTTTTGTATTAATCCAAATTTATTATTGATAAAATATGGGTATACAAAACAATTATATTAATAAAACGTAACATAAAAAAAAGAAAATATAAAGAAACTGTGTAACGACGTCATAATTAGAAGTCAAGCTCAAAGATTGAAGTTGGTACATACATGTTATGTTGCACGACTCTACCTATTACACCATAAACTCATGTGCAAAATATGTTGTGTTTACAGAAACAAAGCAAAAATAGAAATTGCACGGGGTTGCCATGTAGCAACCATCAAACAACACGCCAACTGGACCAATCACCTATGAGCACTAATTTGAACTAGTGTTTTGTTTATATAGTAACTAGTCAGTAACCCGGGTAAATACCCGAGGCTGTGACTTTGTTTTTTTGATTTGTTCACCATCATTCGTTGATTAAAATCTAAGCAATATGGATCTAGTTTTATTGGGTTTTCTGTCACGAATCCAAAGCAATTTACGGATCGAATTTTTGTTGAGAAATAAAAGAGATATGATGAATTAAAGTTGTGTTATTTTAAAAATAAATATATATATGGATAGTTTTTATGTGAAAAGAATTTAATTTTCTATTGAATTATTTAATTTAAAAATCTCACAAATTGACACATAGGATTTATCCTATGTGGCACACTTTAAAAAATGACATTTGTACTTAAAACTTGTGTTTAATAGTAGTATATAGAAGATAGATTAGATTAGATTATCACAATAGAGGTACGTCGATCACAAGGTATAATATAGTGCGCCACTTAACTAACTAACGTGTTATCTATTTTGATATGAGACATCGTCAACCTTAGCCCTTTAACATATGATTGATCTTCACACCTTTAACCAAACCTAAAAAATGGTGGTATATTAGTCCTAGTTTATCTTCTATTCTAATTTTATAATTTAACTAAAAACATAGAGTGTAAGTTAGAAATGCACATATATTTTTTATTTTAGTTTATGATTGATTGTTTTATATTGTAAGTAAAAGCGAGTAAAATTACATAGTTACTCATAAAAAAATGACTCTAATATCAATTGTAGAGAACTCATACAAGCTATTCGAGTCATTTGGATATGACATTAGAGAATAAAGAGGGGTGTTTAGGATTGTGATCAACTAATAAGAATAAAATTGATCTCAAAATGTAAAAAAACTATAAAGATATTCATATATCATAAGCCTTATGGGATTAATCCATTGGTGTGATTATGACGTGCGGGTGGCATATAGAAAACTATGACAATTTTAATGGTTCAAATAGCACCACTGTTGCATGTGTAAGTTTTAAATTTATAAAACACGATAACAAACAATCACCATACACCACACGTTATGGAAGATGAACTCATCGTTGGTATAGTAGAGTGATGGTAAGGTTGTCGTCTAAGGACACAAGAGCTTTTAATACTGGATCTTCCTCAACGTCTAACCAGATCCAAAAGTTGATAAATTTTTAGAAATAGATAAAAATAAAATAAAGATAAATAAGTTTTGGTTGTTTCCTAATCGAAGATAATATCACTTGGGAACGACTTGCTAATGGTGTAGTTGGTAACCTTTTTATCTATAAACTTTCTCTAAAAGATTGTTATAAAAAAAAAGTAGAAAGGGCCCCTCTCACACAACCCAATGATACGTTCCTCACGTTGTTCACCAACGGGGATGACTCCCGAGAGGACCGTCTGGTTAAGAAAACAAATATTAGTGTGTAAACTAATGACATTTACTCGTATGACCTTAGGGTTAAAGTGTCTGTTACGCTCGGATACATTGTCATCAACCAACAGGGGAACAACCCACACACTGAATTTAATCATATTATTGAGTAAAAATATTTATAAGGAGTCGTGATCCGTTTTCTTCCATGCACCGCTCTCGTGCATACGCAATCAGTCGTAACCAAAACCAAATCCACAAACACACCGCTCCCGCGCATGCGAAGTGGCAAAATATTACCAACCACCCAGAATCCCAAACCAACACCTCTAAACCGATCTCGCACGAATAACGTGTCGTTTACATAGACATAAGGACAAGAATGTACCACGGGCCATGGGGTTGAAGCTTTGTCAACACATCACCCCATCCTTTAATCCGTTGTCACTGACTGACTTATGTGCTTTTGAGGACACAAATGGTCTTATGATACAAAAGGTGAGTTTTATTTTAAAGAACCAATAATAAACTTTCAATATAAAGGTTAAAACTCAAAGTCATTGTTACACACCTTAATGTTAGTTTATAGATTCATGTTACCAACCCACCAAATGTTTGTTTCTCCCAAATGAGTATAAGTTTTAGCCGAACATAGCTTTAAAGATTTACTTAAAAGAAGATGAGAAGTTCATAGAAAAACTTTAACAAATTCAAATTAAGTTAATGTGTTACAATCTTGATTAAAAGGAACCAAAACTACAAGAGAATATCTCAAAAACAAAAAAATGAGAGAAGAGGAGAAAGAACTGAGCTAATGAAAGTGGAGGAGGAGGCTTGGCATTTATAGGCAATCTGGCTTGAGAGGCACGACCCGTGCTTAATGGGACACGACTCGTGCTTTAGCAAAAGTCATTGATTCTCCAGATCTTCCAAATCTTGGTCATACGATTTTATCAGAGGGGCACGACCCGTGTTGTCAGAAGGATGCCACATCTCCAGACAAAAGTCAATGACTTTCTCGAATCTGCTAGAGAGACACGACCTGAGTTGGGTCCAAAATCTTGAACTCTTCATAATTCTTTGTCTATTTCTTCGTTTTGACTTCTTTTTGTGATTTTGGCCCTGGATCAAATTTGAAAACTACATATGAAACAATATTATAATATTTTATAAATAATATATCAGAAAATAATTTAAAAATAAAGAATATTTGATATAAAAACATGTATACTTTTATACATATTAGATTACAAGTTTATGACTCCATAGGAAATACACAAAAAATACAATCCTTTATTGAGAAAGAGAGGCACATATATGTTTTAATTTGTCAATATAAAATATATAATTTCCCCCATATTTTGGCTGATTTTGAATGCAATTCGTAAGATATGTTACAGATTTGTGAAGAACTTATCTTTATAGGTTTAAGTTCTAGATTTGTTTGCCTTGCTAGTTTAGTGGTTCTTTTCTACACATTCTAACATCAAATCCATTGCAAATGTTATTCATTGGATTACTAAACCATTGAATTTGATTATTGTTATTGATCATGCAATTCACTATCACCGACGAAAACAATCCTGTATAGTGTTAACGAAATAGCTTCATTGATGTTGAATTCTCGAACATTTATGTATAAATTTCTTAACATGTAATGTAACATTATTATCTGAAAAAATCATGAAAATAGCTATGTCGATCACGAAACAAAAATAACCAGATACTAGAACTAGATATTTGCTTGTATGATTAATAACTATCTTAACTTATATCTATTGTACATCTAAAGTTAGGTGACATAATGGATGTTCGTTTCTCTTAGATTATTTTCTTTCTTTAGATTGCCTCTATTTTTCTCAAACCATATCCTTCTCTTTATTGTATACTTAAAGTTTATAATTAGAATTTTCCTATCCTTCCTAATCGTTTGACAATCTGATCCTATACGTATTTAAGTTGCACTATATTAGTATATTATATGTGTGATGCTATATATCATTAATATTTACGGCCTATAAATTTAAAACTCATTCATCACATCCAAACAAATACCACTAGACTCCTAAAGAGCAAGAGGATACTGAAGTGGCCCCCGTTTGGACCACTCACAATTGTAAGCTACCTTAATCATAAAAATGCAACTCATATCAATCAAGTATAAGCTACCTAGCAATAGAATGTACGTAAGAAAAAACAATTAAATATGTGTCCTTATTATCATTTTTTTGAACGACTATTACAAACTCATATCTAACCCATAAATCACCAATAACTGTCAATGCCTGGGTTTGAACCCAGCCTAGAGGTACACCTCCCCTTACCACTAGGACAAAGACTCATTGGCAATATGTCCTTATTATCATTGATTTAATTATATTAATTATTGACCTTATTACCTCTAAGCATTTAATTACTTGATGGATGTAATTGTTCTTACTTATTAAATTGAGTTTCCTATTAGGTGTATTAGGTGTGCTATAAATAGAGGACATTAGAGATCTTAAACACCTCTTAGACTCACACACAAATCTCGATATTTCTAATGGTTCTCGCATCCTTTACGAGAACTTACTTCATTCTCATGATTCCATCCGAAGTGCACATTGTCACACCTCCAAAATCCGCATGCGGAATACCACCGCATGGGAAATGTGAAAAATCAGGATCTAAGTCATCAGACACACATAACGACTCTATATGATACAAAAACCGGTTAAATGATCAGAGTAAAGTTTGAAAATTCAGCGGAAGCAATACCAAATTACCAGAAGCATAAATCAGTTTAAACAGTCCAAAACGGTTTTAAACAGTTTTTCAAACCAAGTGAAAATGTTTATGCGCATCCATACACCCAACGCAAAATAAAGTTAAGCATAACCAAATGTTCAAAGTATGGTGCATGAATTCTTACACGTGCCTCCTATTGTTGAGCGTCTAAGACCAGAGAAGAAACATGTTAAGTGTCGACACAAGGTTGGTGAGTTCACATGTTTGAATAATAAGTAGATAAGTAATAGTTTATCAAAAGTAATGCAGATAGTCTCTTTAAGACCTAACCGTTTGCAGGACCACCAAGTCCCATAACCCGATTAATATACCCATAGATAGCTAGTTTATTGTTTTTGTAAACAAATAGCCCTCGTGTAATCATTGTTGACTGATGAAATGCCTTCCCATCATTCTTTTGCGGAGGATGGCAAAATTAAGACAATAAAACACATGTTTTACTCCCAGTGGGGCTAAAGCGACTAGCTCGGGCAGGGCTAGTCAGGCCCATTATATCTACCTCTTATTTTCCGTTATTTTTCAATATTAGTGGTACACTGTAGAAGGACTTTTTGTTTTAGCAAACTATATCTCGCTATTGTTTACAACATGGTATATAATCAATCTAAGTTTGTAAGAAAATGTTACCGCATGTCTTCTCACCCCGGAGTAAAACATTGATATAAGTACGGGTCGTAAACTCACCTCGGGTGCGTATAAATAAGCAAACCAAAAATGTTGCGAAAAGATTTAGTGAATCTCCTAGACTTCACCTATGACACACAAATGTGTAAGTGCACGTTGTGTTTGACCGAATGTCCCGTTGTATACATACAATGACAAGTTGACCAAGTTGACTCGACAACACATTGGTGGTTAAATTAATGATAGTTGCAAAAATTTATAATAACACATATGCACATCACAACATGTTATCATGCAAATATGTATTTAAGTTTTTCTAATTAATTGTTAGTCGTCAAGATACATACTTTAGCAACTATCATGCAAGATGCTATGTAAACATGCCAACTTTATCAAACTATAAACATCAAGGTGTCATCTTTATTCATCACATCTATGCATGGACGTAAAGATTCGGCTTTTATTACGTAAACAATGTCAAGCTAGCAATTTTACTTCACAAATCACTAGATCTAGCATCAAGCATGCAACTTTATTGATCATCATACACAAAGATTCAATCTTTATCATCATCCAAGCATAAACAACCTAGATCTATCATCATAAGCATCATACGACACATTTTACACGTAAAGTTTGAAACTTTATCATCACATAAGCTAGATCTACACTTGTATTCACATAAATAACATAGACTGACCCTCTACCTATCATAAAAATGTAAACTTGATGACTTTTAAGCAAGTAAATCAAGAAACTAAACATACCGATGATCAAGGATGATTACGAGCCTAGATTTGCACCCAAACGCATAATATCTTCAAGTATAGTGATAGGGATTGATGGGACAACAAGATTAGGTCTGTATGTGAGCTCCAGATGGGAGAAAATAAGGGTTTTCACGGCTAAAAATGTTGAAATAGGCAAAATTAGGGGTTTTAGCCGACGTGCGGTTTCGCGGACCACTAAGGTTCTGTCAGGGAGTTTCGCAGTTCGCTACACGCCACTAAGGTTTATCAGGTATGTGGTTCTTACATGGGTTTCCATCACACTAATCAAGAATCGATCAACACGTGGTATTAGAGCAATGTTAATTAATCGATTCTATTCCCTAAATCTGGAATTAAAATTGAAAATTATGTTTGATTTACTAAAGAAAATCGGTTTTGAATTTGCAAAGATTAATCCGGTTAAGTCAGGATAATCATAAACCCTAAATTTTGATCTCATGATTTTCGAGATTCATGTGTTGGTTTTCATGAAATTAGATAAATTTTCGAAACCCTAAAGTAAAAACATTATTTTTGGTTTCGATTCCGGTGTTAAATTTAGTTGAAGATCATCCTAAAGTTCTCGATGTTTTTCTTTATTTGAAGATGATGATCAATGTTCACCATGATTTTTGAACAAACCATTAGAAAACCCTAATTTTTGGTTGCTTGGTTTTGGATATGGTTAGTTTTCTAAAGTTTAGAAACTTTATCTCCAAGTTTTGAAAATTGTTATTATCTTATTGTTTTTTTTTTTAATTTGAAAACAAATTTTGAAAATATAGTCGAATCCATAAAAATAAGTACCTAATATAAATCTTGGTATTTATGAAAACATATATCAAACACTCGTTTTCGGTACTTACGAAAACCATACCAAAAACTCGTTTTCGGATAACTAGAACATAAATATTTAAAGGGAACTAAGGATTTCACATGAGATTTCACATAGGTTTTCACATGGGATTTCACATAGGATTTTACATGGGATTTCACAAGGGATTTCAGAAGGGATTTCAGAGGGGATTCACTTAGCTTGTGAAAACCCCTAATGTTGTGAAAACTCTCAAATGTTGTGAAAACCCGTAAAAGTTGTGAAAACTCCTAAATATTGTGAAAAGTCCTAAATGTTGTGAGAACCCCTATATGGTGTGATAACTCTTAAAGTTGTAAAAACCCTTAAATATCTAGCGAAACCCCCCATTTTTCCATATGTTTTCACAGTTTATAAACTCATGACTGTTGCGAAAACTTCATGTTTAGCGAAAACTCCTAAAAAAATGAAAACTCATAATTAGCGAAATCACTTGGTTTTTGCGAGAACCCCTTAAACCTACCAAGAACTCAGAATTTACAAAAACCCTAACTTTTCCCGTAAACTAAACGTTTTCCCGTAAACCCTTAATTACCGAGAACTATACCAAGTAACCTTTCAAGGTCTCACTTCTGCCCGGATGTGATGTGTTACCCTTACATTATTGTTTGGTATAGGATAGTCACTTAGTAATGTATATTGAGTCGTTGTCCACCAAGTGAGAGCATGGCATCCGAGAACAACCGACGCTAAGTTGCTAACCAGTAGGTCACCGTCGCTCCATCGTCGCTCGTCGCGACACGCGACCAACCATACCCAACCTCTTTGCGACACGGGACGAGGCGTCTGGGGAAGAGAACCTTTGTTGATTCTCGAATCTGTCCGACTAGCTATCGTCACGTTGAACCTCGGTGTCTCAAGCGTCTGTTTGACACCATGAGATATATCTGAACTCAGTGATTGATTTTAGATATGATATTTATCTGTTATATATATATATATATATATATATATATATATATATATATATATATAGAGAGAGAGAGAGAGAGAGAAAGGATAAAATGAAAACCCACTTGAGTTGGAAAAACCATGAAAACTTTTCAAAAAAGGGGTAAAAAATTCGTTTTTTTTTCTAAATTTTTTTATGGTGGTTCTCTATGTTATAGAGCTCCCCTTTATTGAAAAAAAATCAAAAAAACGCCTACTCGATTTTTTTAAAAAAATTCTCAAAAAACCGTTTTTTTGCATATACTTAGTATCTCGGCCAAAACGGGGGTAAAAAATCGTGTTTTTATTTTCATATATTTTTTATACATTCTACATCCCATTTTAATACTTTTGGTGAAAAAAAAAAATCAAAAAAGCGCCTAGGAAATATTTTTATAAAAAATAATTAGTGTTTTATTTACATACGTAAGAAGCGAAATTTACATATGTAACTGGGCTTTTTTCACATATGTAACGTGAAAAATTCCAGATTTTGGAAATTTTTTTTAAAAAAAACCCCTAGGCGGTTTTTTGATTTTTTTTTCACCATGGGGATCGATATAAGGCAAAGAATCACTAAAAAAATTTTGAAAAAAAAAAAACTTTTTGGCCTCGTTTTTTAAGAGTTTCCATGGTTTTTCCAACTCAAGTGGGTTTTCAATATATCCTTACCCTATATATATATATATATATATATATATATATATATATATATATATATATATACACACACATTTGTGTTTGCGTGAAATTCTGGTGATCATGATCTTGTTGCGTGTTTAGCGTAATTTAGTACACACTGGTATTTGCGTATTATTAATTTTATATTTGTAAATATTTCGCTGCTAGTTAGTTAAGGCGTTCATTAACTTAATCTTTGATTTAGTAAATAGTTATCAAATAAACTGGTTAAGTAAAATTTTGACATGTAACCGAATAACCTGAATACCACTGTAAAACCCAACAATTATTACATGGTTTTCTAGCACAATAATCAATAATTCAATAATTGATCAACATAGAAGGCGTGTATATTATGTGCCACGATATATAATCGTCAAACATCACATGTGAATACTAGAAATAGCAATGTTCTTCACCATTGCAAGACATGGTTGTTTCCTTCCTACTTTTACATTTACATTGTATTTTTTTTTGTATTAAACCAAATTTACTATTTGTGCATTGATGCAGGGATAACATGGGTACATAAAACAATTGCATTGACAAAATGTAACATAAAAACGGAAATACAAAGAAATTATGTAACGACGTCAAATTAGAAGTGAAACGCTAAAAGTGTTGAAGTTAAGACCTACATGTTATTGTGCATGTACGTCTCTACCCACTCCCCCTTTTTATGTTCAAATCGACCATTTTCGTGTTTTTCCCTCATTAATTTTGTTTTCCTCATCTCAAACCATAGATTCTGTTACCATAAAGAAAGTGTGATGAAAAGGGAATAGTGAAGTACACACTTTGTCATTTATATTTATTCATTTTCAAGTTTTGTCCTTAAACTAAGGTAATAACAATCACTGTCCTTTATGTTCAACTTTTGTAAAAATTACGTCATTTACTCTAATGTACGTTAAGTTTGACTGTTACCTCTACTCATGTGCATTGCATGTGAGGGTATTTTGGTATTTTTACCTTTCAGGAAATATTCTTATAATTAATTCAAAGTTGTAAACTAAAATGAAGGTAAATACAATAGGTTGATCAGTCAAACCCACTCTCCCTTGTTGTCGAGCACCCACCACCTACCAATATCAACCATCACCCACCCCCAAAACATTCGAGAGATTCGATCTCCTATATCTATACCTGTTCTCGAAAGATCTTTCTTCCCCATTTATCCTACCAATTTTCTAAATATTTTTTTTAAACCTAGATCTGCATTCCATCTTTTCTTTCTCAACAAGTTCACATACCTCACCAACAATGGTGATCAACAAGTTTAGCTATTTATTAGCTTTCGTTGTTCTCTTTAATCAATCTGTTGTTGGTTATATATGCCTAAGTGACGACATGCTCTAATATTACTATTGAGTACGGGTTAAAAGTTACACTAAGTGTAATAGATTATGTAAACATTTAATTGTTTAAACGTTTTTACACAAAAATGGCAAAGAGGATATCTAGTTATTCATGGAATAAATAAGGTGAAATTATTTATCTCGGATAAATTATTAGAGAGAAAACAAGTATTAAACTAATTGTTTAATTAGAGAGAATAACTATTCGGCCACCACCACCGGACCCTTGGTGATCGATGCCTGGTTATACGTCGTCGATCATGTCGTTGCCGATCCAATCCCTAATTAGGGGTTTTCAGTTTGTGGAGCTTTCGTGTGGTACCAGCTCTAGGGACAACATTTATTATTGCTAAGACCCCTCCCGATCATGTATAACCCTAAAACACCCTATGGTTGGTTTTTTTCATTTTACTATTAAAGTACTATAACTTAAGTCGTGATAGGGTGATCGGGGTAATGGCCAGGTCTAGTTTTATGCGCGCGCGCTTCAGCTATCCTGATTTAATTTTTAAAACCCACATACAAATCCCAACATTTGTTTCTTCGGACGTGGTGGGAATTCCGCCTTCTTTAGCTCCACAACTCTGTTTCGATGATTCACTACCCAAACCCCGACAATTCACCTTCAATCGGTTATCCTTCATCACCTCCACTGGCGTTAGATCTCCCTCCCACTCCTGCTTTATGTTCAGTTTTCTTTCAACCTTATTTCTTCCCTAATTTGGTTTTTGCTTCCATCGCTCCTTTCGATATTCAGTTTTTAGATATGTGCTTTGTACACTCAATTGATTGATTTTTTTATCTCATACACAATAAACATACATTTACAATGTTAGAGTGAGGTTAATTTTACGGCACAATGGTTCTTACAAAACTTGTTTGGCCTGAAGAAGGCAATCAAGTGTTCCTGTTGGTGATTTCACAGGGTGTGTTGTTAATTTGAAGTTATTTTGTCTAGTTTATATTAAATTATAATGCAGTTGGTTGTATGTTGATGTGTGACAAAACACACGGGTTTTCCTTTGCAAGTTTGTACAGTTTCGAGTCCAATTTGAGTCATTTTATTTGGTTTTGATCTATTTTTGAGTATTTGAGTCTTAATTTATGGAGTGTTTTTGTAGTTTCTGGAATGATCCTGAGGCTAAACGAAGGGTGAAAGGAATTTAGAGATCGAAAGAAGTCACAAGTGCTGAAAAGCTAATTTCAGGCATATCACCAAGATTGAAGATAGCCCCAACCGATACGCTTGGGGAAGTAGTTTGCTGAATTGGTCAAAGTCGGTTTGACCGACTAAATTGTTTCAGGCGTATCGACTGGGATGTCATCTGCTCCAAGCGATACGCTTGGAGCCTTAATTTCCGAGAAAACCCTAGATTTCGATAATATAAATTGCAATTGCACGGGTTTCATTCGGATGTTTGGATTTTTTTCCTTTTTTCTGGAGAGTTTTTAGACGAATTTCAAGTGAGAGAAGAGGCCAGAACCATAGGAGAAGGCGAAGATCAATCATTCGACCACAACCCGGGTGTCGGTTTTCTATCTTCCCTTTTGTTTCTTGTTCAACTTAACTTAGACACCATGTTTTTATTTCAAGTTCTAGACTTTATCTGTGTTCTTGATATTACCATGGTCCAAGGTGAATTTGATTATGCCACCTAGGCCATGTGATGACTATTTTATGTTTTTAATGGATTTGTGTTTATGACAATTTAATTGATGGATTGATGCTCTTTAAATTCCTCTAATTTATTACAATTGATGCAGATGCATGTTACTAATTAGGGGTGTGATTATTGATTGATGTTTGATTTGCCTTCGAATGTCTTTCGATTTGGGTAATTCATCTAAAGTCAGTAGCTTTAGGGTTAGTAACCAAAGAGTGGTTTAGGAGACGTCCCGAGCCATTGTAATTATTTAATATTCATTGTCTTGATTGTAATGTTATGCTCCCTTTAGAAATTCCCAGAGGTGATAAAGGTATCGGGTAATCGGGTTGGCTAATAGTTTTTAGGTAAATTGTCCCAAAAGGAAATTGCTTGGGGTTTTTGGTCAACTTGTTATTCTAGTGTCAGTCGTGGTTAACTAGAGGTAGTTCCTGCTATTGTAGGATTCCATGGATTATTTCTAGGGTTTCTCTTTGGTAGTTGAAATGGGAATGACCGAGAGTAGAACCATATGTTCGAGCGTTAGAGTAGTCAGTTAGGAAGGACTGAGAGGAGAGCTAACCAACTGGTGAGCACAGAGTATGATTGAATTAGAGAGTTTCTTAACATCTGTGGTTGGTGATCATAGTTTTTAGTGGAATTTTAAAATATTGCTTGTGATTTTACTGTATACCTGGGGTAATTAGATGGTTAATACTAAGGGTATTAATGGTTCGGTTTAGTCGAGATTTTTATGCAAACTGCAGTTTTGATGGATCGGTTTTAAAAGGATGTTGCAAGCATGAAAATACAAGAGATTAGTGCATAAAAAGAACCTAAAAACTATACTTTGCACGTAGTATTTGAAGATTTGTACCAAGAGTGTAATAAAATCTATTTTTGATACACTAAAAAAAATCAAGAACATGATTTGAAACAAATATATATGTATATATATATATAGGGAGAGGATCATTTGAGAACTAATTGGGTTTGAGAACTAAAAAGAACTAATCTTAGCCACTAGTTTATATATATGGAAAACCCCACATATATGGCAAAAAATAAAGCAGAGAATAATGTAAAAGAGTGCGACAAAAAATAAAAAAGAGAACAATGTGTGTGTATATATATATTTAATTTATGGTCGGTCTGGTTTATACAGCTTAGTCTAAAACGTAAACCATGGTTTGACGGTTCAGTTTGAAGGTATAGTTTCAAATCAACCAATAGGTATTTGGTTCGGTCGTTTTAGACGGTTTATGAACACCCCTATTTGATATGCCGACGTCAGAGATTTATGAAGATGACCGGGGGTCGTGTCGGTGGTACTTCTTGCCAATAGTGGGAAACGTAGGTGGTCACTAGTGTTGGCGGTGTTGCGATGATGGTGTGGTGGTGGTGCTTCTAACATGGGCCGATGACGGTGCAATTTTCTAGTAGTGGCGGTGTTGCAATGGTGGTGGGGGGAGAATGGTAGAGAGAGTGACATGGATGTAGAGAGATGGAGTGGGGTTTGAGTTATATACAAGTTTAGTCCTTGGAACGTTAAAGTTTGAGTAATAAAGTTTAATGGTTTGAGTAGATTACAAAAGTAGTGTATAAAAGGTAAAAAAAAAAAGACTAAAATACCTTCACGTGTAATGCACGAACTTGATTTAACAAAAGATTTTAATGTTCGTTAGAGGAAATGACGTAACCTGTGACAAAAGTTAAAAATATAGAACAATGATTTTTATTACCCTAACTTAACGACAAAACATAAAAATGGATAAACATTAATTTAAGAAAAAATGGATTTTAATAATACAAGTTTTACCTTTTTGGTGGATAATAATACGAGTTTTGAAATTTCCTCACAATAATACGAGTTTTGTGGGTATTGGATTCTAATGATACACCGTTAGTTTTTTACTAACGGTGTTAGTCTGTTGCCTACGTGGTATGTGCCACGTCAGGTGCCACGTAGGAGAAAAACATTCCACGTCAGGTGCCACGTAGGCAACAAACTAACACCATTAGTAAAAAAACTAATGGGTATCATTAGAATCCAATACCCACAAAACTCGTATTATTATGAGGAAATTTCAAAACTCGTATTATTATCCTCCAACAAGGTAAAACTTGTATTATTAAAATTCATTTTCCTTAATTCAAAGATAAAAATTTATAATTCAATCAAAAGAAAAAACAAATTGTATCATATATAAATTTATAGGGATAACATATGTAATTTACTCAAACAAGATATGAAGGTGAGAGTATGTGGAACCCGAAATTGTAGTACAATCGTTTCAAGGGCGCGTGGACACGTGATAGCGGTGAGTTTATTAGGCGGAGAAAATATTCAGCATAGTCCGTTTCAAGTTTGACTATGCGAGTAGGAGTAGTAAACCCCACCTCCTATCATGACGTCGCCTCCTTAAATGCATCTTATTTTTTTTTTGCATTTTAGTCCTTTAACTTCATCTTTTGTTTGATATTGCTCCATGAACTTTATGTTTTCTCACTACAGAAATCTAGTTTCAAGTTAATGAATGAACTCTCTAGCGCCAATGGTTAGTTTTTAACCATGCTAATAATATTCAAGCACAAATACTAGACCCTAAATAGGTCTAGGGAATCCGTCATAAGTGTGATATCCGTCTATTTTTCATATTTGTAACCTGATCCGTTTTATTTATTCATGAAATTTCAATCTTTATTAAAGCAAAATCATGAAGAATTTCTATGATTATCTTTGTTTTATTTTATATATAATATATATATGTTACGCATGCTAAGGTCATACCCGAGTCAACCCAACACGAAAGCAACGGTCATATTATTTGATAAACTCCAAAATATACATTAATAATGGAACAATAGTAGAGTTTTATTATTAGACGCATATCAATACTATTCTCACGGAACGTTGGTCCGTCCGAAGTTCAAGCGGACCAGCGTGGTCCGGGCGAAACCGAGGTCAGCCAGATATTGTTATGGCTGAAGTCCAAGCGGAAAAGTTCAGGGAGTTCAGGCGGACTTCGTTCCGGTTGAAGTTGAAACATTAAAGTTCTATACATCCCTTAGTTATAGCCTTACTACACAATTATGATCTTTAATTATTAAAAAAAGACAAAGAAAAAGATATCAAAGGCTAAAAAAAAGATATCAAAGACTAAAAAATATTTCGAAGCCTAAAAAAGAGATATCAAAGGCTAAAAAAATATATCAAAGACAAAAAGATATCGGAGCCTAAAAAAGATATCGAAGGCTAAAAAAAATATCAAAAACTAAAAAATATATCAAAGACTTAAAAATATATCAAAGGCTAAAAAAAGATACTAAAGGCAAAAATTTCTTATATAAATAGATGCATGCATGTAGAAAATAATTACACCTAAAACTCATTTCTTACTCCCATAAACTCTCGTAAGCTGCTCACCCGACCCTTTCACATTGTTGTCTTAATATCACAAAGATATATCCACTTCTCCATCATTCCCACCCAAACCCACTTTTAATCTTCTAAACATATAATCAAACATCAAGCCTCAAGTTCCCATCAACCGCATTTGAAGATTTACGGGTGGACTCAACGTTTCTACTACACTTCCTTCTCCTTGTTTGCCTTACGTGAGTAATTTATTATTTTTATGACGTTTTGAACTAGTCGAGCCTTCGGATTAACCATAATTTCTAAAGAATATACTAATCTTATATTTAAGTAATCTTATACTCCTTTACTATAAGCACCTCGTGCGTTAATCGTAAATCAAGTTTGCTATAGTAATATTTATATTCATAGCTTCATTTTAATTGCCGGCTAAAACTTTAACGAATTTTTGTTAAATTAAAATGTGTCTCAAATCTATTTATTATAGTTAAATATTAGATCTAATGGATCTCCGTTATGCTCGTTAAGACTCTAAATATTTATAACTTTAAGTAAAATGGATATCATATAAACTGAGTTGACTTATTGTAAATCAACTATTAATAAACTATATATATATATATATAGGGGATGATCATTTGAGAACCAATTGGGTTTGAGAACTTTTGATAACCATTCTAAGCCACTAGTTTATATATATGGAAAACCTCCACATTAATTATAATGGTCCCCACCTGAAATTAGTAGTTGAGATTTAGTTCTCAAAAGTTCTCAAAACAATAAGTTCTCATTTGAACCTAACCCTACATATATATAATGGTCCCCCATGAATTATATATATATGGTTAGGTTCAAATGAGAATTTTTTATTTTGAGAACTAAATCTCAACTACTAATTTCAGGTGGGACCACTATAATTCATGGGTGGGTTTTCCATATATATAAACAAGTGACTGAGATTAGTTCTTTTTAGTTCTCAAACCTAATTGGTTCTCAAATGATCATTCCATATATATATATATATAAAGAACTAATTTGAGCCACAAGTTTATTTACACGTATCCCCCTCCCATGAATTGTAGTGCTCCCCCTGAAATTTGTGGTTGAGATTTAGTTTTCAAAATAAAAAGTTCTCATTTGAACCTAACCCTACATATTATATATATATATATATATATATATATATATATATATATATATATATATATATATATATATAGGTTTAGGGTAAATTATATCCATCAAAAACACTATATCCAATGCTGATCGATCTGGGACCTCCATCAAGATCATCCAACAGCTAAGATCTATGGTGTTTTCGCCTATGGTGTTTTTGTTTACCCCCGAAAATGCCATAGGCGAAAACACCATAGATCTTGGCTGTTGGATGATCTTGATGGAGGTCCCAGATCAATCCGCATTGAATGTAGTGTTTTTTTGTGGATGTAGGATAACTCGACTATATATATATATATACATATGTATTAATTGCATTTTAATTAATGGATAAAAATATTATTTATCAAACTCACTCGAGATATAACCGGTATTTACAGAAACACGTTGACTTGAATATTCAAATACACTTATATTTATTTTTATAGAATAGATATACATTTATCAAAAACAAATAATTATCACCAATGGTTAAACGTGTTAACTCACTTAACTAGACTCGGCTAGTCTAAATGGTGGACTTGGATATTTGACCCATATTAATAAACCTTAAGGTGTCTTTATATAATTTAATTATCAAATGAGTATTCATATCCCCTCTCTTTTACTATTTTGGGGTGTAACATGTATCCTACGACAAAATATAACTTTCAATATCCAATTCACATTATCATACGCATTATCATACGAATGGTGATTCATTCAAATGGTGATTTGCATTGTGGTATTAAATGATCAATTCGTGTTATCATTCGAATGGTGATTCATTCGAAAATGGTAATTCGTGTTGTGAGTTTACACATTCAAATATTAATTCTTTATTCATTTTACAAACGACGCGATTTCATCATATGTCTATGTGTGATTACATGCTATATGTCAAACTATTATGTTTTATTCTTCATTCATCATTCAGCAGTATAATCATTAACAATACAAAGCCTACGATAACAATGATAGATCTATTGGCTGACAACCCACCTAAATTTGACTGTATGGACGGCATTTGGGTGATTGAAACCTATCATAATTAGCAATAACCTGAATTTGACTGTATAGAGGGCATTCGGGTTATGGTACAAGTCATCAAGGTTTGATTATGCAAATTCAATATTGGTTTATTCATACATGCTCGAGTCTACATTTGACATCTGAATCGCTTTCAAACCACTACATGTATTCTAACCCTATGTTTACTCACCAACTATTTTTAGTTGACACTCTCTATTTTTATACATGTTACAGGAAATGCACTTTGAGCCATACTTGATTGATGCTACATCTAAGATGCTTTGGACCTAGATTAATTAAATCAAACTTTATCTTTATGTTATGTTATGTTATGTGTGTTGGATCCTAATGTAAGACTTGGAATTTGGTAATGAATAATTATTGAGACTTTAATTAGTGTCATTAGCATTTTGACAATCATCACGCCCCGACGTAAATTCCGCCGTCGGTTGGGGTGTGACAATAAGGAGTCGTGATTCACGCTAATGTGAATGATAGATGACGATCTCCATCTCGAATGTGAAAGGTACATGAACATCAACAAAACTATATGAGGTTTGTTGATCGTTTCAGTGGTCGAATTTTCTGTTAGATCCATTGGAGAAAGAAGAGTGGATAACTTCATACATATATATGACTGGTGAGAGACGGAGTGAAGAAGACAAACTTATTGGTTTATATTTTTAGGGGAATTGCATATTTTTCCCTAGTTTAAAGAAAAATCACGTACTTTTATAAAACACTAGTTTTCAATGCACAATTTAGAATACACTATAAGCATGACTTTAATAAATATGTAATTTAAAAGCTTAAAAGGAAAGATAAGCAATTGCCTTATAATTTTTATAACAACTTAGTTTATCACACAATATGTAATGAAAAAGAAGAAGGAATAAAAATCCGTATAATCTTTTTTTTTCTAAATTAAACACAAATGTATTGAAAATCCTGCCAAACTTAAAACCTAACACTAGCTAAAATATGTATTATTTCTTTGATTTCGCTTATTTTAAGTTTGTTATTAAGTTATATCTTTTTTACTTTTTGTTTATCAGCATACCTTAAGAAATAATATATACCTACTTACCTGTTTTTTGAACGGCAAATTTTTTATTCAAACTAGCATCTTGCTAGTTTTAATAAAAACTCTGTCGTTAAAAATAAAATAAAAAAACCTACCATTTGTCATATCATTAACGTTATTGAACACTCTTAAATATGTTATGTATCCCGCTTAATAGACATAACCATGCTAGTGTTTAACAAACAACGCATTTAGTTACACGTGTCATATTTGAGTTTAACAGTCGTGTTAACCGTTAAGCGAACATGACCTGTTTAACACTAAAATTAGGATGAAAGAAAGTCGTTATATCCTTCCAATTGTTGCATTTCTCAAAGTAAAGGGACCCAAAAAGTATAGGTGTTGTTTCATGGTGGTTAGAAGTGAACATGCCACAAAGATGTGGACTAAAATGCAAATATCATGCTTAGGGAAGCTTTGATGACGACAAGAGAGAGAGAATGTGCGTGCGTGCATTCAATTTGGTCGATTTTACGAAGAATTCTCATGGACCGGGACTTCCTACAAACTCCGGTTCAACCGCTAGGCATTCAATTCATTTTGTCAACGGTACGTAATTTATTAGAATTCAAATATCAATTTAAAAACTCCTTTTACTCCCGCACCTCAAATTTATAATTCTAACTCTTTATACACTTTGTATAATCTTATATGTGATTATATGTGATGTATAAAGATTTTTTTTTTAATTCCATTAAAACTAGTGTGTCAATGTCAGGTATCGGTACGAAGTTGTCGTTATGAGGTCTTATACGTCACGTATAGTGTTATATGGGTCATATAAGTTTTAAAAAATATATATCTTTTTATACGGGCTTATAAGTTTTATTAAGAACACACAAAAATACAAATACAAGTGGACAATCACCCCGGCGGGTAAGGGAGACGGGCAACAAGCTGCGCCGCCAAGCCTTTCTGAATAGCAAAACTGAGCCTTGTGAAAACAACATCCCTAGCACCAGAGGTCACCACATTACCATGCATGACCCGTTGAACTCTACTCAGGGTTTCCACAGCCTCAGAGGCGAGGAACCCAAAAGTGTCAAAAGCAAAAGGAACAAACACATGTTGATTTTCAATGCACGCTTTCTCGTGCTTGTTCATTTTCCCCATCGCAGCCTTAGAAGCCGCCTGGCCCACTTTGAACTCCCCAAGCCCCAAGCCCACTAGAGGGGAGACCCCGGTTAGATCCAGGCAGGCATGCTTCCCCCCTATCCACCCAAAGACCAAGATGTCTGCCGGTCTAAGGGTCGATCGCCCATCAGACGGGTCCGTCAGGAAGTTGACCGGAGCTTCCTTCTTCGTCAAAATCCCCGCGCGCTTGAATATGTCAAATAGAACATCCCTAACCAGATCGTGTCGATATTTAAACCCCGGGAGTTCTTTGCAATGGACAGCATGCTCCCCAAACGCATCCAAACACGCCTTGCGACAAACGGGGCATCTCTCATCTGTCGGGAAAATGGGAATCATAAGGCGGTATTTAAGAATGGCACGATATTCCACCGGTGACATGTGCTGGCCTAGCCCATCGATAGGGATAGCCCGGAGGAAATCTTGGGCATGTGGCGCTTGTAAACATCCGAACACAGCTTTTTGTCTAACGGTCATGTCAAACTTCACTTCAATCTCCTGCATGATTTTACCAAAAAGGGCACTCGCCAAAACTTTTTGGGCTTTAGGGGGGGCGGTGTCCTTGTCAGTGAAACCGCTAAAGTCAAAGCCTGGAATAACATCCCGTAGACGATCCAACGCACCCTCATACTCAAAGTCCATGCCACAAATCCCACTTTCTCTCAAAATATGATCTTGAAGCACCCAAGATTGCGCCCTTGATGCCACAAAGGCAAACGAGGAAGCCTCAACCGCAGAATATAATCCAAGCCCCCCACACCTGATGGGTAATGAAGCAAGCCGCCATTAGAGATCCCCAAAGAAGGGGCCCCCGCAAACCACCAAATTCTCAATTGCCGCGCGCAACTCTTTATCAAAAAAGGATGCAGCCCCCATCATGTGTAAAGGAGGACATGTCCTTAACCCAAAGAAAAGTTTGGCTATGCCCATACATGAGCGCAGCAGAAGAAGCTCACTCTGCGGATCCCCCAGCTTGGGGAGGAGGCGGATCAGATCAACAGCGTTGGAAGCTCTTTTCGTTGCCAGACCTTGGATAAAATCTGCATTCCTACTAACAGCTCCCCCTAAGAGTTTCACCCCTAGGGCAGGTCTGCCGATGTCCTCTGGGAAGAGACCTGCACGAGACTTCCTACCGTCACAAGAAGGCCAAAAGAGCTCAGTTTTTCTGATGTTAAGTACAAGCCCCAAAGAAGGCCCCCTATCTTTAATGATGTCCAACACCTTGGCAACCTCCCTAACATCCCCAATAACAGTTCCATCATTGAGGTACCAAGCATGAAGGAGAAGTTTGCAATTGTCTCTGATCTGGTGAACCAGGGGGTGCAGAACAAGCGCGAAGAGGAGAGGCCCCAAAGGGTCGCCTTGTTGAACCCCCGTAGTGGACCAAATATAATTATCCCCGAGATACAGTCTAGCAGGTTGCCCATATAAGAACTCAACCCAAGACGAAATAGAAGGGCACCTCACCCTGACCTCTTGTAGCAAGGATGATCTGTCAACCAGGTTAAAGGCATTAGAAAAATCTACAGTAAGCATGGCCAGAGACCCATCCTCGTGGCGATCCCCTAAAACACGGTTAACACTGTGCAAGATGGCCTCCGCCCCTCCCGACACACCGACCCCGAATTGAAAATCATAGAGGTATTGTGTCATAACCTTACTAACCCCTTTCATAGCAACCTTGGAAACCAGACGTCTCCAGATAAGTTAAAAAAAACTAAAAGAGAATATATCTTCCTATACGCCCCACCCCCGTATAAGGCCATACACCGCGTATAGCCTCCTCGTATTGACAACCTCATAGGATACCTCGTATAAGACGTATAGGGGTGTGAAAATAGGGGTTTAGGTGTATCTACTGTAGGACCCATTTATCTTTCGTTTTCTTTATAATCTACAAAACTATATGAACCGAATAAACTATTAAATAGTACCTAAAGGTATCAAACTATTATAAAAGTAGTTTATTTGCACCAAATTCGTTTGTTTTTTTTATAATCTATAAAAACTATGTGAACCGAATAAAATATTAAATTGTATCTAAAGGTATAAAACTATAATGTTGGGTGATAATTGATGCGTCTCTTTATCGGTGTATATCTAATCAGATATCAGATGTGAGAATTAACAATTGATTAGCCATTTATGATGATGATTAATAAGGGTATTTTAGTCTTTCTATACATACTTAACATATAAAATGGAAGGAGGTTAGTCAATTGGAGTGAAAACGAGATAGAAAGTGAAACTATTGAACTAAAATAGCAATTTTAAAAGTATTGTACTAAAACCGAGATTTTGACTAAGAAAACAAATAGTTTACTAATTTTTTTTTAACTAATGAGCACAATTTAGTAGGAAGAAAAGTCAAATTAAATCATAAATAATTGTGTTACAAAAGCCTCACTTCCATGAGTAGGATCACAACCTCACCTCTCATGAAAAACTCAATAGGGGCGACGATGTTAGAAAAACTTTTTTGAACTACGATTTCATAAGAACATCACCCCAACTAGCAAGGTGCTAGGCATCGGCACCCATCAAACAATACCAACAAACATTAGGAAAAGAATTACAGCACTCTTGCCATTCAATCCTTCAACCTCTAGAACGACAATTAACCCAATACAAACTAAAGGTCTTGATCTCCTTGAAAATAACACCAAGACAATGTTTACAAATCCTAACACATTTAGGTAGGGCATATGTACTATGCAACGCCTCATTTCCCCCGTACAACATTTGGCATCAAAATATGTGAAAGAAATCAAAGCATCTATCATTGGCGCAACCTGAACTAAAAATAAGGGGACCTGGACTTGGTACATAAAACTCTTACAAAGAAATTGTTAAAAATTAGCACTACTAAGTGAAAAAAATAGGGAGGGTCAGAGCCCCCAGACCCTAACTAAGCTTCGCCCCTGACATCTATCACATAAAGGTATAAAAACTGTTAGTTGATTGAAAGGGAAAAAAGGTAATAATTTTTAGTTCAGTTATAAGGGTGAAGATGAGAAGCCTACTTTGAATGCTCTAATAACATTTATATAACATTTATTTTCATGGGATAACTAGGTTGGGCCAAAGTCAAACTAGTTGGTGATTAAATCTAGCGCTAGGGGTGTAAATGATCCAAGCCGCTCGTGAGCTATTCGAGATCAACTCGATAAAAAACTCTAAACGAGTCGAGCCTTAACGAGCTCGAGCTCCGCTCGAGCTTTTAAATAGGGCTCGTTTAATAAACGAGCTCGAGCCGGCCCGCGAGCCTTATCGAGCTCGAGCCGGCTCGCGAGCCTTATCGAGCTCGAGCCGGCTCGCGAGCCTTATCGAGCTCGAGCCAGCTCGCGAGCCTTATCGAGCTTTTATTATGTAATTTGTATTTAATCTTTTAAATATATTTTAAAAAAATAATGATTATTATATATAAAATTATGATAAAATAAGTAAATAATATGTATTATTTCTACATAAAAAATTATAATTCAAAATATATATAAATTTAACTATAGAAATATATAAAAAAAATAATTAATAATAAACAAGCCGAGCTCGAGCTTAAATAATTCTTCATGAGCTGAGCTCGAGCTTCAGAAATAAAACTCGAATCGAGCTGAGCTCGAGCTCGAGCTCTGTTAAATTTAAATGAGCCGAGCTCGAGCTTAAATAATTCTTCATGAGCTGAGCTCGAGCTTCAGAAATAAAAATCGAATCGAGCCGAGCTCGAGCTCTGTTAAATCTAAACGAGCCAAGCTCGATCCTAGACGAGCTCGGGCTCGGCTCGGCTCGTTTACCCCCCTATCTAGCGCTAGCTCACTTGGGTTTAGGGATGGCAATGAGCCGAATTTGAGTAATCTCAACCCCATATCCGATTATAAGAACTAGTTCCCTACCCGGCCCAAAACTCGTCGGGTGTCTATTGACTAACTATTAATTTATATTTATGATAATTATTATAAAATACCTTAACTAAACTAAACATATATAAATTTAATAATATGTAAATCAATGTTTTCACAAATAACTTAGTATTATAGATAAAAATAGATAAATAAAATCATAAGATATATACTTAAAATAATAAATAAAATAAAGAAAAACATGCATGGCGGATATATAATCGGGTAAACGAGTATATACTATCAAGTAATCAGGTCGGTTAAACGTATATATCATCAAAGCCTATACACGTCCCATACCCTAAAAAATTCAAAAATAATCTTATATCCGGTCTCATACCCGATTACCTGACCCATACTCATCCTATATGTGTTGGGTTTCAGGTTTTCCCATCAGATTCGGGTTTCATTATTGTCATCCCTACGTTGATTCTTTGAGTTGCTAGTTGTTTTTCTCTTTTTTATATTCCTGTGATTTTTTCTTGTATTTGTTTTTCATATGTCATTTCTTTATTTTTTTAAATTACTTTTTTTTTCATCTCGTTTTTTTATTTTTTAAGTTTAAAAGTGTATATTTGCTACGATATAGAATACGTTTAAAATATTACTATCTCGGATTATTAGACTTTTGGGCATCTGCGATTTTGCCAGTACAATGCGTAGAGATCTTTAACATGAACACAGCGTAGAGATCTTTAACATGAACACAAGATAATTATATATATTAGGTTTAACTACGTTCCAAGCTCATATTTTATGTTCAAATTAGAACAAGATTTTTACAAAAAGATAAGAAAACATGCTCTATTCTAAGGTCAGATAAGAAGATAAATTTTACGTCGTTTTTGACGTAGTGATAATTATAGAAATGACTATCTTCAGATTTATAGGATAAATATCACATAAATTATGCAAACAAAAACATCATAAAATGTAAATGATTTTGCTAATGAAACATGAAAAGACAATGAATCAACCAACTCTCTTTTCAACACTCATAAAAGACCATTTTGAAAAGAAAACTAGGAAAAAGCAAGTTTGGTGACTCGAAACAAATATACGGATTTAATTAACGATTTTCTATACATGTATAATTTTTTTAATGGCAAATTTATATCACTGAAATGGATATTACACCATCCACCCGATCATTCAATCTACATCAGGAGGAAACTCATCATATGTGAGAAAACCCTCTGACCTAACCTGTAACTCATATTTTTTTTTTGTTCCAAGTAGGATTATTTGTAATGTCTTTGGGTACCTCTCACTAGCCAACTGGCTAAAGTTCATTGGTAATGATTTTTTTATATTAATATCCACTTTAAGGTGATGATCAATTACAATTTTGTATATTTTTTTTAAGAGCAAAAACACACCCATCTAGAAAACTCCTAAACTACACCCTCAAATATACACCCTTATCAGGTTTTGAACTCGTGTATTCTCCAAAAAGAAAAAGATACATAATAGTAGGCTACAACCCAACTAATTAAGATGTTCCGTTTAAAACAATACATGTTGCTACAACGGGAACCTGGTAAGGCCCCTACCTATCTTAGTATGGAGGCACGGTATTGGCTTTGGATGTGATGATTATGCTTCGCTAGAAACATGTTAAGGGATAAACAAACACAGTTACTCTCACCATAAAAGGGGGCCTCCAGCGATCAGCTTCCAACGTGAGAATAAATATGGTAAGCTTTAGAGAGAGAGAGAGAGAGAGGGAGAGAGAGAGAGAGAGTACTGAAAAAGTAGAAGTGTTGTATGAGTTGTTGGATATAATGTGTTTTACATTGGCTGAGTTTGCATGTTATACCTAAGGCTTTGGATTCCTAGGTCCTGCGCCTCCCCTCGAGGGTGTAAACATCCTGACTTTCTATCATGATTCTCATTTTTAGCTATTCAGGTGTAAAGAGTTTACTACTATTGACAGTTTGGTGTCAAGCAGTACCAACTTGCTTCAAACTCTTTCCACTTGTGCTTACTTTAGTAGGATTTGATCTACACGCTTTGCTCTGAATAGATAAGCACCAACTTTAGGAAGTTTCTGTGTTCTACACTTATCTATTTTAGGAGATTTTTTAAAGTTTCATGTTATATCGTGATCTAAGGCGAGTCACTGAAAACTTGTCTAGCATAAGTAGTGGAGGCCAAATGTTAGGAACTTGCCTAGCGTTTGTGGCCAAGGTAAGTATCTGGGAACTTGTCTAATATTATAGACGAATCCAAGTTCTGGTATTTGCTCAGCGATGTCTTTGCCAAAGTATCACTTGTCAAGGTTTGAGGACTTGCATTTGTACCTTATCTTATTCAAGACCTATATTTCTATTAGGCTTATATTGGACTATTTCTGGCCAATTTACTGAACTCATGTACAAAATCCATTTGATATTTGCCCGACGTCATATGCCCCCGATGATACTTGCTTCTGTTAGGAAACGCATCATGGCATGGACAGTGGAGACTATGACACCCACGGTGCTAAGACTCTGTGACAACTGCCAAATTTCCAGTAAATCTCATTAGCTGCTCTGTTAATTCCTGTTAACAAACTCCGTTACTTATTACGTGTCATGATTAGTGTCACGTACAATTGCGTTACTGAGTCTGTCCCGGACCATTGGTTGATCATCTATATAAAAGGTTAGACAGATAACTATAACATAACCAACTTGTAATTCTTGCATTATGTGATGTTATGATTTTATGTGTTGCTTGTAACTACCTGTGATACGTGACTTCAACCTTAGGTGTTATTAGAAGTATGCTTATTAAAAGGGTCATTTCTAAACTTTAGCTTATACAACTTATGGAATCGAGTCATGACTAAATTTGTATCATCCTTAGCCCCCCCCCCCCCCCTGCATTATTCGACCCAAGTTCCCTCCCTCTAGTTTTGCTTGGCCGAAAATTCTTAAAGGCCTAGGCCATCGGCCTTGCTTAATTACCAAGGATAGGGACATGATGTGTTATTGTTACAAAAAAACCCTACAGACCTAGCCCTCCCCCATTGCTCTCGGCCGAAACCCCCATCTCTCCCCTCTCTTTCAGTTTTCATCAATCACCCACACACACAATCTTGTTTGCTTCATCAATCAATGTCAAGCGGTTGAAGATTTGAGGTCTAATCAAGCCTTAGAAGAACCCTTTTCTTTTCATCTACTTCACGTTTCAAGGTAAGGTTATCACCTAATTAGGGTTCTCTAAAAGATACAATGTGTTAATCATGGTTCTTGTGTGATTGGACTTTTGTATGCGTCTTGATATGTTTTGATCTTCATGATTCCGTGTTTTAAGGGTTGTTCTGGGGTTTATATGGGGCTGATACGTTGTGGAAGTTGATGTATGATGTTAGATTGGTTGTGACTTGAGGTTGGATGCTTAGAATTTGAGTAAAATACGTTTTTAAATAAACCAATGGCAAAACCCAAATTTGGACAGAAGCTGCCAGAAAAATGAGTCATCTTGTACAGGTCATAACTCACTCATTTATCAAGTGAATGGGATGATTATTTTTGCAAAATTATTCTATATCTTAGTTTAAAATGGCTACTCATAGGCCTCCTTGAATCATTGTTTGGTTCCTGAACATGCCGTCCCAAAATTCGTGTGTAAGTTGTCTTATTTATGAAATTGTGAGCTTGTGTAAATGTTTTGAATATGATAAATTGGTATTCTTGGTTAACCTCTAAATAAAAATTGTTAGGAATATGCTAAACTTATGATCCGAAAATTTAGTAATTAAACTCTTCAAACTTGCGGAGTTATTGAGTAACAAAGTTAACCTAGACATTTACCTTAATAACAACAATGCAAAAACTTTGTCAACTTCTAAGAGTCATAACTCACGTAATTTTTATCGAAATTGAGTGTTATTTTGAGAAATTTAATTTATTCTAGCTTCCTTTTGGCTGCGATGACACACTCTAGGTCCTTTGTTTGGGCACCGGTCCTGTAGGTACAAGATCAGTGTGCAAACAACAACGTTTCAGAAAATAATATTTTGGGCTGCTGGTTTGGGCATGCTATGTTACTAATTGGACTTTATGTTCTACATGAGATATGTTTAGAACACGGGGAATTATATGTCTGCAAAATTTTGGAATTTAATTCTGAGTTTAGGATAGGTTGTAGGTTGGACTTCCGGGCATTGATGTTTACTACTAGTTGTAAGTCCCAAAACGATCCTTACACGATATCAACGATCAATCGAAGGTGCGGAATCCCGACGATTGATTGATTCAAGAACAAAGATGAAAATAGTAAATGATAAAGAACACGATTAAACAATAAAACCTGGAACAAAGTGCACACGATTAATAATCGTCTGGTACACAAGCTTGACACAACCGAAAAGCCTCCTTGTCTCTCTCTCAACTGTCTACCCCTAATCTGGGTATTAAGATTTGTTTATATAGATAAACAAATCTTAAACCTAATTTTCGGATTAGGCTAAACAGGCCCACTAAACACCCCTTAAACTCTTTCTAATTGGGCCCAAACATGTCTAAATTGGCCCAATGACCCAATACAATGAAAACCCAACTATTTTACACCTATTCTATCACATAGGCCTTAAAAATAGTCCGCCAAGTGATGGTTTAATACACAAGCCACAAATTATTCCCTTACAATCTTCCCCTTGGCTTGTGCTATTAAATGTCTTCTACTTTCAATCTTCAGACTTGCAGTCTTCTCCTTGGCTTGAGCATGGGTTGATGAAGATTCTTTATCTTAGAGCATCTTCATTGGGCAGCATGTGGGATGTTTGATGGCTCTCTCTCTTTATCAGCATCAGGTTGAACTTCAAATGATAACCAAGTAATGAGAGGAGGATTCTCAAGTACTTGCTTCTTTTCGAAAAATGTGGATCCCTTGCTGAAGCATCAGTAACTGTCTTGACTTGCTTGTCTTGGCATCTTTTCTTCATTTAGCTTCCCCTAAACTTGAGAATGGTATCTTTTGAGTCTTTGAAAGCTTTACTTGAAAAAACCAACAAACTTCCCCTAAGCATAGGGTAAGTCCTTTTCCGGCTGGTTCTTCAACTTGATCAGTAAGAACAATGCATTGATCATCTGAGTCCTTGAATTTTCTTTTCCATGACATTTCATTTGCATTTAACCTGCCATACATGGAACAAACACTAGCCAGCATATGATACCTGGTTACTGGGTTAGCAGGAGAACAACATTCTTAATCACAAACCCAAACATTGATTACGAGTTTCCTTTAAACACTTCCCCTGAACCCAATGACTCACTTCACATTTTCTCCCCCTGAGATTCTGGAGGGGTGAAACTTTCTTGCATAAAACCCATAAAAACTTATTACAAACCTTTAAATTAACCTGGCCATGGTTGAAAAAATAAACAATAAAAACTTAAGATAACTCAAAAGAAAAATAAAAATAAAAACAAACATACCAAATTACTAAACGAGAGGGTTTCTATGGGATCAAACCGTATGAATCTGACTGAGGAACCCTTTTCAGCTTCTGTTACTCGAACACGTCCAGGTGAATGCCAATATACTGATCCACTTTAAGCTCTAACCCTTTTCTTTATCAGGCTGTTTGTCACTTTATTATCTTTTATTGGTGCATTAGTTATGAACAGCAAGTGGGTTTCAACAAATCCTAGGTACATGTTATTGCACAATATCAAGCATATAAATTCCCTACCACATATTTTCACAACCTGAACCAGAAGTTTGAAACTAAGCTCCAGACTGGATTGAGAAGAGAAAGAATAGATCACATAGAATTTTTTGAGTATAATATACAATGTCAACTGAATTTTTGAAACATTTTTAATAATGCTCTCATCAGTGACAAAGGCTGAGTGTTTTGGACACTTGAGGGTCTCTTTTCTTGTGCTCTTTGGCATCTTTTGGGTGTATACATGCAATTTTTTTTTATTTTTTTTTATATATATATATATTTATTTATTTTAGGTGATCTAGAAGCACGTATGTATGGACAACTCCAGGTCATTGCTCACGCAAAGCAGAGGAGAGCCTTACATACATTCGAAGCATCCCCAGGTCATTGCTCACGCAAAGCAGAGGGGACACCGACTTTTTGAGCTCAATTTCACACTCTTGGAGACAAGCGTGTGTATCGGGAACTTGAACATGCAGTCAAATAGAAATGCAATTAACCTAAGTGTTGTTACCCATCAAACTGCCATACGTTATCTTTAAGTGTGTAACTCATACCTTTTCAGATTTAAGAGCTGAGCCTACCAGCATATCACCATGGATCATGTCTTTCACATCTGCCTTACGCGTGTCAGCCATCTCTAAAACGGAAGTTTATTTCACTTCCCACCTTCTCAAACGCACAAACAAAAGATTAAAAATTAAAAAGCACAATTTTTTGAGGGGTACTATTTCATCTTTTCTATTCTTCCCCTTGCTTTTTGATTTTTAATAACAACACACACACCCTTTTTTTTAATTTTTTTTTGATTATTTTTTTTTGATTTTTTTTTTAAAACACTCACTGACACAATACTAAATATGTACTAAAAACTGGCCAAGCTAACCTTCAAAGTTTATCTTTTGAAAATTTTCAGAAATGGGTTTTGTTTCATGCATAACCATACTTCACATCAAATTAGCCAAGAAACAAACAATTAAGACAATGTTACCTTTTTTCTGCTGATTTTCTCAGATTTACCTCTCACAAGGAGACATACCCTCCATTGAAACCTTCATGTCATGTAGTAGAGAGATGCCTCCTATCCTGTGCCTGGAACAATCACTATCACAAACAAACAAGGTTAATGAAAGTCCTCCTTGACTGTTCCTGCACAAGGTAAGAGATCAGTTAGCCATAAGTACCCAGGCCGTTGTGGTTCTGGGTATACCTGAAGAATCGGTGAAAGAAATTTCTTTTAAACACATGCCCTTTGAAAAATCAGGAATTTGAGTTGCAGCTGCCTTTGATTTTGGTTTCCAAATACCAGGTGATTTGAAAGTTGTTTTAGTCACCTTTGAAGTAGTGACTTTAGGTATTTCAACCTTCATCATTTCAGGTTTCTCTTTCAAAACAGTTTTAGTTACCTTTGGAGGAGTAACTTTAGGTTTGTCAACTTTGTGTTGTTTTGAAATCGGTTTCTTCACCTTTTTATGAAAATTTTCAAAATTTAGAAAAACATATTTTTGATTTGAAAATTTTCTTTGCTCTTTGGCAGCGCCCCAATGTTGATTAGAGGGTTTTATCTTAGGAGAAACAGTCTTCATCGCCTTAGGTGGTTGCACCTTCATTGGCGTAGACTTAACTGATTCCCGAGACGAAACACTCCGACTTTGTGGATAATATGGCTCATAGGGGCGATAGAGACAATTTCGGGCAATGTGACCAGGATTGCCACAATTAAAGCAAGTCTGCTTCTTGAGATAGAAGTCAGACATGTAACCGTTTGTCTTTAGCTGCTGAGGTGGAGCTCCATTTTCTTTTGTCTGCATCTTTGATAGAAAGGCATTGTGATTCGGTTGCATGTCCGGAGAGACTCCAAGTCTCCAGTTCTCAGATCTTTCAGACCTTGATGCATTTCTGTTGAATCTTTTCTGGTTTGTTGAAAACTGAGCAGAACCAGACATTTGAACTTTTGGGCCCATTGGTTTCTTTGAGACTGTTGTGTTGCCACTGCATGAGCCCACTGATGAGTTTGGAGACTTGATAGTAGTTTTGGGCCTTTCAATCTTGGTAGGAACAGAAGTTGGAGGCTTGATGGTGATCTTGGGCCTCATGCTCTTAATGTTAGATGATAAACCGCCATCATGACCCAAGCCTTTGAACTTGGAGGAGAAGGATGGTAGTTCATAGCCAATATTTGGTTCTTGGTCAAACATAGACCCAGATGTCATGAATATCCTACCATTGGGCCTTGTAGTCATCACCACACGTTCCCGCTTTACCTCATCCACCACTTTCGAATAAGGAGTCTCGATCTTTGGATAAGGAGTCAACTTTTCTTCATCAGCTCTGTTCACTTCACTAGAGCTTGAACCAGCACACTCAGTAGTGTTATTAGACTGAGTTGCTTCAGTGGCTGTCTTTTCATTTTTCTGCACTGGTTGAGGCCCATATACCATGGTTGCTTCATTCAGGGACTCCTTCAACAATTCCTCTGCAGTTTGGGGCACTTTGATGTATTCATGTTGTAATGGGGGATGAAAATTTCCATCCCCGAGGCCAGATGTTTCTTTTACATGCTCGAGTCGCTCCTCTGATTTGAATAAAGTACGATGAGAGTCCATCATTTTCTTTTGAATAACTTGATGTTTCTCAAGGGCAGATTGGGAAGTGTCAAGTTTGGTTCTTAGTTCCTCCACCTCCTTAGTTAGCTCTTCTACCTTAGCATTAGCAAGCCTAAGATAGGTGCTTTTATCACTCACCTGACGTTGAAGACTCTTAACATCTACCTGAATGGCCTCAAGTTTCTCTCTAAATATTCTGGTCTTACTTTTGGACTCCCTAAGGTCTCTAGCAGTGATTGCACGATTTTCACATTCATTTGTAAACTTGCTCTCCCATTCTTTAATCAAAGCACAGCACGTGGGGTTTGAGCATTCCTCGCAGTTACAGATCCAAGTTCCATCAGCACGATTGATCTTCCGCTTTTCCTCCTCTTTTTCACGGAATGTCCGGAAAAGATACTTCTCCTGACTGAGTTCGTTACCTAAAGACTCTATCCTCTTTTTGTAGGGTTCGACTTGTTTTAGATGAGTCTTTAGTTTGTACTCTGCATTGAGACGGTCTCTTTCTTCAGTTCGAAACAGTTGCTTATAATGTTCGATTGATTCGGAGCAAGCCGAGTTCGAACATATCTGAGTTTGATCACTCACAGAAGGAGAAGCAACTTGAGTACTTATCATTGTCGTCTTTGGATGGACTTCTGGATAAAATACGAACTGAAAGACTTAAATGGATTGAAAAGATATAGATCGAAAAGTCTCAACTGGATCAGAAAGACAAGTTTTCGATCGGGCAGAGTTTCGGCTCGACCGAAAAATGTAAGCAGATCGAAAAGTCACGATGGGGACTTTCCGATCGAAAGGCGAAGCTGATCGAAAGTCACGAAGGGACTTTCCGATCGAAACGGAGCTGATCGAAAAGTCACGAAGGGACTTTCCGATCGAAACGGACCTGATCGAAAAGTCACGAGGGGACTTTCCGATCGAAAAGTGGGGAACCGGGAAGTACTCTCCGATCGAAAGTCACGAGGGGACTTTCCGATCGAAAAGTGTCCAAAAGGGTCGAAAAGCCAAAAATTTTGATCGAAATAAGGGTCCAAGCCACAAATTTTCGATCAAATAGCTTATAGAACACGGGCTTCTTGCTTCTGCAACACTTGTAACCTGCACAACAATCACAAAAAAAACTCACAAACAAAACCGTTAGTAACACCTTGAAACACTTGGATCAAAAAATTTGAAAATAAAAAAAATGAATTACTCCACAAGGTGCAGAAAAATTCAACGATCAAAACCCCGTTCAAAATAATTTGCACCAACTTAAAATGAGCGGCCGTTTAACGCTTTAAAAACCGGTTGATATGAACCACAAGTTTTAATTAATTCACAATGGCATTTATGTAATTTTTGAGTTTCAAATTACAAATTACGTAATGGCACGATCGAAAACCATATCGAACAAGAAAAGTCCTTTGCTTGACCGAGACCCCAAGTTTTAGTCGAAAACCCACAAAATAGTGGTGGTATATCCCAAGGCGTGATTAAGTTGTGATAATTCCAATTGAAGAAATCCGGAATTTGCGAGATCTTGTTGATCAATTTTCCAAAATTAAGATAATTCGGATTAGATGAAACAATTCTCAATATGAGGAAATATTCAATTAAAGACCAGATTCTCACTTTGAAAATAGACACAATCAATAAAAATTCGAGTGATTTGAAAATTATGAGACTGTATAAACAAATTATATGCTATTCAAAATCACTTTACCAAAAAGATTGAAAGTCAAATTCTCACGAGTTCGTAGCAATCGAAAACCAACGCTAAAGAAATTAATATTAGCAGTTAATGAGTTGGTCAAATTCACGATTATAGTAAACTCAAATGGAACACTTACAATCTTTTATCCTTCAAAAACAATTTTTAAAATGGATTGAACACCACACTGAAAACGGATTTCACGCAAGAAGGAATATTAAGCAAAGAGATGATTAAAAACACAAAATAAATTGAAGAACCCTAATTTTTTTTTTAATTCCGTCAACACAGAAAACCGCCCAAAATCAACCGAAAGAACACGAAAACCTTGAATCTGATATCGTGAGAGCCTCGAAACGGAGTTTCTTGGCTCTGATACCAATTGTAAGTCCCAAAACGATCCTTACACGATATCAACGATCAATCGAAGGTGCGGAATCCCGACGATTGATTGATTCAAGAACAAAGATGAAAATAGTAAATGATAAAGAACACGATTAAACAATAAAACCTGGAACAAAGTGCACACGATTAATAATCGTCTGGTACACAAGCTTGACACAACCGAAAAGCCTCCTTGTCTCTCTCTCAACTGTCTACCCCTAATCTGGGTATTAAGATTTGTTTATATAGATAAACAAATCTTAAACCTAATTTTCGGATTAGGCTAAACAGGCCCACTAAACACCCCTTAAACTCTTTCTAATTGGGCCCAAACATGTCTAAATTGGCCCAATGACCCAATACAATGAAAACCCAACTATTTTACACCTATTCTATCACATAGGCCTTAAAAATAGTCCGCCAAGTGATGGTTTAATACACAAGCCACAAATTATTCCCTTACACTAGTAGTGTAATCTATGCATGCGTGTATCATGTGCTCTGTATTGTGAACCTATGTGCTCATGCATGTTGGGACCAAACGTTGTAACTTGTAATATATGATCAACCATCGTGTACTCGGGTCAGTATGTCGAACATATGTCCTTACTTGCCAAATTGCTAAGTCGTTAGGCAAACTTGGAACTTCTTGTTATAATTAAACAATTCGTCCCAGCGACAAATTCTAATGGGTTTGAGGATATCCGTTATATTAGGTCGCACATAACCAAACGTACTTGGTGCAAGTGCAACGCGTAGAAGCGCTACCAAAGGTGAGTTTCACAACCCCGTTACGCTACATCCGGTTTAGGATGGTGGCACACAAATGATTTTGTTACATCCGGTTTAGGATGATAACACACTAATGCTTATGTTACATCCGGTTTAGGGTGGTGATAACTATTCTCTGTATGTTAAAGTAGTAATCCGCTATATATTTCATGTTCACTTAAATGCATACCCACTTAAAGCCCTTACTAATCGCACCGTTAATAGTTGAATAACAAGGTGATATTGAGTAGTACTACTGGAGTTTGACAAACCCCACTCAGCTGGCACAAGATACACCACCCGACTGGCGGTCTGACTGAGAACAATGTCAGCCTATACATACCATGATCGGGTAGACACGAGAAAGGAAAAGAGCGTAGGTTAATCCTGCGTGCATTAGTCAGCTTTAGTTGCGAACGTTTTAGTGACATGAACTTAGGTTAGCTACTTACGATATTAATTTTACTTGTAACTTACACAACTATTTACGAATAAACTGTTATATGCGCTTGTTTATACTATATGTATATACTACTTATGTGAACTCACCAACATTGGTTGACATTTGCTCTTATGCATGCTTTACAGGTCGTTAGGAAAGCTATCGTTTCTGGACGCGTATGTTGGCAAACATTTCCTTTTTAAACTTTTGGGGAACTTTTACTTTACACATTTTGTTTTGAAACTGTGGTTTAGTTTTGTTTTATAATGGGCATATTATAATGCTTCCGCTAAACTTGTAACTCTGGTTACATTTTCCGATTTGGAAATTATGTACATTTTAAACTCTTAAATTATAGTTTGATTGTAACTAATGACTCCAGTCCTGGTTTGGCTCACACCCAACACGGTAAATCTCCGTTAGTGAAAATGGGGGTGTGACAGACTCGGCCGCCCGACGATAACATCGTATCGTGAAGGTGGCCTTATATGTGACAATCCATAAATTCCAGGTCAAACTTTAACGCATTGACTATTTATTTTGCTGATATTATCTCTACATTTATCCTAATTTATGCTTAAATTAGGAAACTACTATGCGCAATTGATTAATAACATTTTATTTGATTGCGAGTTAGATTAATATTGGTTACTTTCTGAGTCTTAAACCCTGAACATATTGGTGACCATTATCATTGAAAATAAGATGTATGATTTTATGATGGAATTTCAACAACAAGAAAACGGATTTCATCATTCATACACTGGAATCTAATAATTAGAAATTCCATTATTTTAGGTGAAATTTTAATAACAAGAGAAATAATAAAGGATTTTATTATTTTTATCTACAACTTACATATTGATAATATAAACTCGGTTGTCCGCAATTCTGAACATTATTCATTTTAATACCTGTTTCGTTTTGAAAATATATAATAACCTTTAACATAAATATTTTAATTTTAAATGATATTATTTACTATTTTCACCACCTTTTATATAACCATAATATAAAACTAAAGGAAACATCACTTCTCGTCTCTATTTATTTTATCGCTCGATATTTATTCGTCTGGTTTCGTTTAGACGTCTCCGTGACCGACTCGTTATATAAAAACCCGACACCTCCTTTCTCTGCCACTTTTGCATAGGATTTCACCCGGAGAACCACGCGAAATCACCCTCGCTGCCGAGCACCACCACTTGTCATATCCCAACCGACTACGGAATATGTCAGGGTGCGATTATTGTCCAGATGCAACGATCATTTCATAAAGATCAAACAAAGTCATACAACGATCAAATACTTCCAAACATACAATTCAATAAAGTCATGATAGTCCTAATTTATGTAATTAGGTCTACTATGGTCTATGCAATCCTATAGTGATAAGCAACACGATCAAACATCATTACCTGCAACATGTACAACATACGAGTCAACAAAAAATAGTTGGTGAGTAATCATAGGTTTATATACGATCATAGTTTAAACATTCGATTCAATGATGTCTAATGAGCACAAGTATAGCAAACAAGTAATGAACTAAAGCACATGGGGTCGACGTAGCTCAAGCCCTCGACCTTTAGGCTTTCAATCACCCAACGCAAAAACCAGGCAGGCTAGGTGGGTTGCCAAACCAATGGATCCATTATTGTAACCCCGACTCAAATGAGTTAATGAGATACGTCTATGAACATGAACATGATCCACAAACAAGGAACAATAACACAACCAAATCCATAACAATGATCCATACAAGCTCACATACAAGAGCACATAGAACACAAATAGAATTCACATGCGGTTTAAAAATATATAGTTCATGAACGTGATTTTGATACGGTACATGTTGCACCCCAAAACTTAAGAGTAAAAGGGGCTACGATACTCACATGGTAATGAAGATGTCAAGAACGAAAACAAAGATAGCGGCGCAGGGTCAAACCCGGAGATCACCTTAACAATCGAACGGGGAAAGAGGAAAACAGACAAATAAATAAATAAATATATAAGTAAGTAAATAAATAAATAAATACAAACGTACGATACGAAACGACATGAGGGACACGATTGGATTCACGACTCGCTGGTGATTTATTCGACGTACGAGATTAATTAACCAATTAATGGGGTCAAACCAAAATTTAGGTCAACGATGACAAAAATATTAATTTATCTATTTGCTTTCATGACGTCAGAACATAAATATTTATTTTTATGAAGGTCAAATAATGCCAAATAATGTTCATAATTATCCTAACGTGTCTAATCATGAATATTAACTTGGTTTCATCACATAACATAAATCTATTACCAATCTAGCCATCGTATAGAAAATATAAACCTAGATCTAATGAAATAATATACTATTTTTCTAACAAAACCCTCATTAGATTTTCAAAATCACAAGATAGATTCCTAGATCTATATCCAAGATGATATTTTTATAAAGATCTAAGCAGTTTAACCATATTGAAGATCTAACAAGATCTAACATAAAATCAAGAAAAAAAATACAAGTTTCAAGCATAAAAATCACATCTTTGATTTCTAAAACCCTAGATCTATGATTATGATGGTGAATCCTCAAGTTCAAACACTAGATCTACATCCAAGATCACATTTCTATCAGGAACTAAGTATGAGTATAAACATGACACATAAAGAATTACGGTTGTTAAAATAATGCACATAACGTGTTTTTGGGTCGATTTGTCATGCGTATCACTTTTAAGCAAATTACCAACGTTTTGCGACTCGATCAAATGTGTGATGACACATGATATGATTTGTGATTATGAGACTCATAATTTGATAAAACTGATATACGAAACTCAAAAATGTGATCTCCCGGTTAACATCGAAATCGTGCGGGATTTACCGAACTTTCGCCGTTTGCTTTCTAAACCTTGAATTTCCACACATATTCACTTGTATTTACTTATATGTGTAACTAGTATGACACACAAGCCTCATACATGCTTAGATTGCTCGAATACATAGATAAACGTAAATAACGACGCGTTCGTGTAAAATCCAAAATAGAGACAAATTAAACATCAAATCGATCAATGAACATGATAATGGATCAAATCTCATAAAATTAAGATTAAAACATCATATTTAACATAACTGTTTATTTGATTATCGATCATAGGTTCGGATTACAAAATTAGATCAGAATCGGAACGGATCTACTGAAATGTTACAGCACCGAACTACCACCGCCACCCGACACCCCTCCGCCACCTTCTCCCTATCACGGTTTCCATGAAACCATTCCCACCCTCCATCTTCTCCTAAAAACACAATCATCACAAGACATCACCCTCCACCAACTTCTCCTCACCACCTTACCTCCTACACTTTATCCATCATCATCATATTCATTTAACCAAGACAACACTCTAAGGATAAGCATTACATCCACCATTCCTAGTAATCTTCATCTCTCCCTCACCCTCTTTCCCTCTCTCTCTCTCTCGTTTCTTGCCAAAAATTGACCCAAGCCAAGAGAACCCAACCCCTTCCCTTACTTAACCATCGTGTCACTTAGAAGACAACAAGGAACCAAACACTCTCACCCTCACTCTCTTTCTCCCTCTTGGAACCATGCCATGACTGATGAGTTTAATGCTCTTATCAATAATAATACTTAGATATGAACATTATTCGGTGCATGTGGATTATTAAACACAAACTCAAGTCTGACGGTTCTTTTGAGCGCTACAAAGCACGATTGGTTTGTGATGGCAGGTCTCAACAGGTTGGGGTTGATTGCCATGAGACCTTTGGTCCGGTTGTGAAACCGACCACTATTCAGATTGTGTGAGTATTGTATTAGCACATGGTTGGGGTATTAATCAATTGGACGTCAAGAATGCATTCTTACATGGAAACTTATAGGAGACATTTTTTATGCATCAACCTGTAGGGTTTCGTCACTCGGCCTTTCATGATCATGTATGTCGGCTCAAGAAGTCGCTTTACGGGCTAAAACAGGCTCCATGAGCCTGGTACCATCGATTCACGGGTTATGTCACAACTTTGGGCTTCATTCATAGCTCCTCGGATCACTCCCTCTTCATCTACCGTCATGGTAATGACATAGCATATTTATTGTTATATGTTGATGACATTATTTTTACAGCTTCTTTTTATAGCTCCCCGGTTTCACATTATGGGTTACCTATTCTCCAAGTTTGCATTGAAGGATCTTGGCCTTTAACATATTTTCTCGACATCTCTGTCTAGCGAGATCAGAATGGTTTATTTCTCTCCAAATAGATATATGCCGCATACATACTTAACCGAGCCAAAATGACGGACTGCAACCCGGTTCAGACTCCGGTGGATACCTTTACTAAGCTCAACGTAAATTCTGGGGTACTTACTTTCGACCCCACTTCTTACCGCAGTCATGCTGGAGCTATACAGTACTTGACCTTTACCAGACCTGATATCTCGTATGCGGTACAACAGGTTTGTATGCATATGCATGCTCCCTGGACGTCTTATCTTCATGCACTAAAATGCATTCTCCGGTATATCAAAGGCACTTTGAACTTGGGTCTTTACATGCATCGGCACTCCCCTACGACACTTATTTCTTATACGGATGCAAAAGTGCGGAAGCCGAATACATGGGTGTAGCTCATGCTGTGGGCGAAATATGTTGGCTCCGGAATCTCTTACTCGAACTTGGACGATCACCTAGGCGCACATCTTTGGTATATTGTGATAATGTTAGCGCAAAATACATGTCTGGAAACCCTATTCAGCATCAACAGACCGAGCACATAGAAATTGACATTCACTTCGTTCGTGATCAGGTGAAACAGGGGAACATCAAGTGTTACCTCTTACTCGAACTTGGACGATCACCTAGGCGCACATCTTTGGTATATTGTGATAATGTTAGCGCAAAATACATGTCTGGAAACCCTATTCAGCATCAACGGACCGAACACATAGAAATTGACATTCACTTCGTTCGTGATCAGGTGAAACAGGGGAACATTCAAGTGTTACATATTCCTTCTCGTTATCAGTTAGCAATATCTTCACCAAGGGTCTATCTCAAACACTTTTTCTTGAATTTCGATCCAGTCTAAATATCTGACAATCTTCTCCTTAAATTGAAGGGGTATATTAGACTAGTCATGTTATAATATGTGTAACTATATATATATATA
Organism: Deinandra increscens subsp. villosa; assembly: GCA_039602395.1. Lineage (NCBI taxonomy): Eukaryota > Viridiplantae > Streptophyta > Magnoliopsida > Asterales > Asteraceae > Deinandra > Deinandra increscens. The sequence goes on along the minus strand of JBCNJP010000024.1, from coordinate 52,051,935 downwards.
TATATATATATATATATATATATATATATATATATATATATATATTATGTGAAATAGAAGTAGATGACAACTTTGGTAAACTATCAATTAACCTAACAAATAAAGAACAACTTTAAGTATACTAAATAATAATATAATATATTTAAGTCTATTAAATAGTATTATAATATTCTTATTATATTACTAAGTAATATATATTATAATTTGTTTTTCCTTATTATTTTTTGTAATATTATATGATACATATTTTTTTTGGTTTTATCCGAATTATTTTTTGTAAAACAGTTGATGTTTTGTTGGTGGTGTAATTAAAATTTTATTTGAGGCGTTTTGATTATTACGTTTTTTATTTTCGTCTTCTTTACGTAGTGTTATAGCAATCCACTATTATTTAACCTATGGTATCCTCGTGACAAAACGCGATTGCGAAATCTAGTTTTTTATATAAATCCGAACAACGAGAAATGTAATTTACTCTTATAAAAAAGACCCCCATTTTTTAGTGTATTGTTTGGGCCTCCGAAAGAGATTAAAATTAGTGGACCAGTGGAACAAACAACCAGTTTGAAAATTACACCCAAAAACATGCAATCCAGATTCCGGCCACTTCTCTTCCGCCGGAAATTTCACATTTTTTCCAAACCCCAACAAAACCAGTCTCCGATCCTCATCCAACCGAATTTAGTTTCAAGATTCCGAAATAATCACAATCAAGCTCAAAATCCAACGGATTGCAATGAAGATCACGAATTTATGCGGTCGCCGATTCCGAACACGAGTGAATACTTAGCCATGAACGCTAAAGCCCTCGAAATCCAAGACCTTCTCAAGCGAACAAACGGAAACGAAATCGAACAAGCTCTCACTCGATTGAAACTCACACTGAATGAGGACTTAATGCTTAACGTGCTTCGCAGGCACCGTTCTGATTGGAAACCCGCTTACATATTCTTCAATTGGGTGTGTAACGCAAGCGGGTATTCACCCGGAACCGGATCTTACAACGAAATTCTCGACATTTTAGGCAGAATGAAGCGTTTTAACGAAGTACACCAACTGCTCGACGAAATGTCTAAGAGAGATAAAAGTCTGATAAACGAAAGAACGTACGGCATTGTGGTTAATAGATATGCTGCAGCTCATAAGATCGAAGAAGCCACCGAGTTTTTCTACAAACGGATCCAGTTCGGTCTTGATCTTGATCTGGTAGCTTTCCAGACGCTTTTAATTTCGCTTTGTCGATACAAACATGTTGAGGCAGCCGAGTTCTTGTTCCACTCCAAAGGGAACGAGTTTCGTCACAACATTAAAACCATGAACATTATTTTGAACGGGTGGTGTGTTTTGGGTAGTTTACGTGAAGCAAAACGGTTTTGGAACGATATTGTTACATCAAGGTTCAAGCCGGATAGGTTTACTTACGGGATCTTCATCAATTCGTTAACCAAGGCCGGGAAGATCAGCACAGCGGTCAAGTTGTTTCAAGCAATGTGGGCGAAAGGGTGCACCCCAGATGTGGCGATATGCAACTGCATCATCGACGGGTTATGTTTCAAGAAACGAATCCCGGAAGCTCTTGAAATATTCCAAGAAATGAACGAAAAAGACTGCAGCCCGAATGCTGCGACTTACAACTCGCTGATCAAACACCTTTGCAAGATTCAAAGAACGGAAAAGGTGAACGAGCTTTTAACCGAGATGACGCGAAAGGGTGGTGATTGTTCTCCGAACGCTAGAACTTACGGGTACTTGTTAAACGCTGCGAAGAAGCCGGATGAGGTTGTGAAGATTATGGAAAGAATGGAGGGAAATGGTTGTAAGATGATGGGGGATACTTATAATTTGATTTTGAGGCTTTTTATGGGGTGGGGTGATGATAAACGGGTCGGGTCGACTTGGGTTGAGATGGAGCGAAACGGGTTGGGTCCGGATCAGAGATCGTACACGATTATGGTTCACGGGCTTTATGAGAAGGGGCGGTTAGGGGAAGCTATGGTGTATTATAACAAGATGGTGTCAAAAGGAATGGTTGCGGAGCCAAGAACCAGATTGTTAGTTGATGCAATCAAGATCAAGTTGAAAGATGGAGTTCAGAAAAGTGAGCAAAACATTTAGGTTCAAGTAATGCATATCCTTGTGTTGTAAGGTCTCATTTCATCTTCATTTAGGTGGTTATTAACTTATTATGCTGTTTCATGACATTTATGATACTACTCACTATAAATGTTTCTATAGAGATATTTTCTAAATATTCAATTGAATACACTACAAAAATACTGGATTTCGGGTGCTTGAATCTTGAACGTAAAATAAAATAAGTTGTACAATCGGATAAGAAAACTAATGACTTAGGGAAAATATTAAATGGACTCTGGCCACAAGCCCATAGGCTAGGCTTAAAGCAGCCCAACATAAGCCCAATACTTAGGAAAACCTTACATAGAAATATAGAATAAAGCTCGAAGCAAGTCCGCAAACCTTGCTAAGTTATGCCTTAGTAAAGACAACGCTAAGCAGTTATCAGAATTTGCCTTAGTTACTAACGCTAGGCAAACTCCCAGTAACTTGCCTTAGTCATTAACACTAGGCAAGTCTCTGGTAACTTACCTCAGTCACACTAACTTGCCTCGACTATTAACGTTAGGCAAGTTCTCGGTGACTTGCTTTAGGTCACGAAAAAAACATGAGAATTCTACAAACGTCTCAAAATAGATAGGTGCAGAGCATATGGACTCCCTAAAGCTGATATGTGTCTATTCAGAGTAATGTGTGTAGGTGAAATCCTATTAAATTGAACATGGGTGGAAAGACTCTAAAGCAAGTTATTGCCGCTTGACATCAAAAGGTAATGGATAGTCAAAGTGGATACTAAACAATAGTCAACTCTTTACACGCAAGGAAGTCGGGATGCTTACACCCTCAAAGGGGGGAGTTAGATTCCCATGGATCTCAAGCATCGGGCATAAAATGAGAACTCGGCCAATGAAAAACACATTTAATTCTATCCATCAACTCACACAACACTTTCATTTCACTACTCTTTCTCTCAAAAATACTTACCATACTGATTTTCACGCCGAGAACTGATCGTAGGAAGTCTCCACCTGCGCTAAGACTAATGGTGTTTGTTTATCTCTTAACGGGTTTCTAGCCAAACATGTTCATCACATTCAAGGGATTCCTGTTGTAACAACAAAAATGTCAACAAAGGTATTTTAAGTAAACATACTCCTAAAATTAATGTATTGTTCACTTATAAGATTTAAAAACACACCACTTGGGTGGGGGATAAATATAAGGTGGGGGGTAAACTTAAACATTAAAAAAAAAATACATTCATCTTTAACGGTAATTATCGCCGGAATCTCGCCGGCGCTCACTCTCCTGACCTGTTAGCGCACCGGTACTACCCTTATCGCCTCTCATCGGGTTAGTGATCTCCTTGGTGGGTTTTGTTAGGGGTTTTCCCATCCTCACCGCGGATTGTATCCTCCGTCATGAGGTTTGAGTTGGGTTCTACGAGCTGTTTCTAACGGGTTCTCGGAGGGCTCCGGTGATGACAAAAGATCAAGGTGAAGTTGAGGAAGGCGAATGGAGGCCACCGGAGGATGCACGGAGAGACCTACCTGACGATGACAATGAACATCAGTGGCAAGAAGTGAGGGGAAGAAAGAGGACGTATCCACAAATGAAGAAAATACACATGAAGAAAGCACATGAATCTAGAAGGGACGTGGTGTCCTTCTTTGTTTCGAACTTGCCTGAAGACTGCTCTATAGCTATGGTGAAGGACGCTTTCAACAGTTTTGGGAAGCTGACGGACGTGTACATGCCTGGAAGAAAGGATAAAAATGGGAAGGGTAATTACTTTGCTTTTGTCAAATTCTCGGGTGTACGTGATGTTGGATATCTAGAGCAAACCCTTAATACTATTAAGATTGGGAATGCAAAACTGGCGGTTAACGTTGCAAAATTTGATCGGAACAAGCAGCCGATAGTCTATCGCAAGCCGGTAAGTTTCCAAAAATCGGAGACTAGGACCTGGATTCCAAAAGGTCACTCTTTTCCTCTTCAAGCTCCTACCTGGGGGGTTGGCATGGCAAGTTTCAGAGACAAGTTGGTGGGTCATCAGCCAATGACGGGACCGGTTACTACCATTAACGTCGACGATATACCTGATAGCATGATAAGACGTCTTGGAAGTAATACTGCTATTGGCGAAATGAAAAACATGGGTTCTTTTGACAAACTCCTCTTTGATTTAAAAGGAAAATTCAGTAGAGGAACTACGGCACGTTATGGGGGTGGACTTAAAATTATTATTAACTTTGTTAACCATGAAGATGCAAAAGAGTTCTGTGAAGATAAACCCAGTTGGTTTCCATGGTTCAAATCAATGGAAATTTGGACTGAAGATTACTATGATTTTGATCGGGTAGCAATGCTTAGGATTCATGGTGTTCCATTATCCCTATGGGAAACAGAGACATTCACAAAGATTGCTAAGACCTATGGTGAAATTTTGGATTATGATGGTGTGAACTGGTTAGATGCCAATTTTGCGTATGCAACTGTTGCTGTTCTTGTTAAGACAGGAGCTAAAATTAAAGATTGCATGCAGTTGATGAGGAAAAATAAAACATATACGGTCTGGATTAATGAAGAAGACTATGATTGGAAACCAAAAGGGAAATCTTAGAGACACCCCCTTTTTTTTTAAATACACCTGACCTAGAGGTCACTCTGAGGTCTTTATGTCACCTATATGGGGGGTGTCCCTAAGGAAACCTCACTTAAACCCAATCGCTCACGCATAAAAGGGGTGCCCACAAAAACTCCTGCGCTATGGGTCACGCGGAGACCAATGGGTGACCTAAAGGTTTGCCTGACAGTGTCAGCCCGCCGACAAACGCAGGAACCTAGGTGACAGACAGGAATCTAGGGTTACAACGCAGGAATCTAGGGTTTGCTGTTTGGATGGTAAGATGTGAGCCCTTTAGGTGACTCCCAGACCTTGGGGTCACCTATAATTTCTCTTAATAGGTGACCTCTCAGCTGAAGATGTGAGCTGGAGAACTATACCTCACCTCCAGGCCTTTAGGTCACCCTGAAGATTTTTTCATATTTTATTTATATTATTATTTATATGTAATAATAATAATAACAACAATAATAATAATATTTAGTATTATTATAATAAAAATAATTAGTATTATTATAATAATATTTATTATTAATAATATAACAATAATAATAATTGTATATGTGTACTTGCGGTATGCATGTTTATATATGTGTACAAATGTAATGTATACATATATGAACGCATATTAAGCTTATTTATATTGATATTGTATGTACATATGTGTGCGCATGTAAGTGTATTGATATGTGTATGAACATATGCATGTAGTACATACACATACCAACGGAGTTTTTTATACGAGGTTGTATCCACGTGACCATACGTATGTATATATAAACTTATATTAAGTCAAAATCTATCATGTATGTATGAATATATGTGTGTGGTTTGATAACGTATTAGTATGTGTGTGTGTGTATGTGCACGTAACGGTGTCAAAATATGTAGGAGATGCGATAGTATAGGTCACACGGAGACCATAGAGGCAGCTTGGATGGTAAGATGTGAGCCCTTTAGGTGACTCCCAGACCTTGGGGTCACTGATAACGGTTTGTCAGGCCGTTTCAAATCCCCAACTTAGATTGATTATGTAGTAGCGAAGCAAGGGTTATCGAACCTAGGGAATATGTGGATCTTAACTAGTTGACTAAGTACTTAACTAAATTGATTAATTAACCTAAAATTACCTAGGGTTGCCACTTAGCTGTTTTGATTTGATTGAGGTGAATTAACTACCAAATAACTAACTTTAACCTAAAAATTGATTGAACTATCAAATGAGACAAATCTAACCACTTCTGGATCCTGGTTGGCTACCGATCTAAACAAACCTAATTACTTCCTAGCGACACATAGACATGCCCCCCAATTGCCTCCCTGACCTAATAACCTAAATTCCTAATGGGCTGATTAGTCCTGCCGCAAGAAAGTGCTGGATCGATAAACAGGGGACCACTAAAACCCTAGATTACTAGTTAGGTTAAACAGTTTAGCATGCGGGTAACTAGTTTAATAATAGGTTAGTCATAGAACGAATCCACCAACCAATCACCAAAAGCGGTTAGTGGTGGATTAGCCGGACATGGCTAATGAAACAAACATGATTAAAGTAAAAGATTGCATTAAAAGAATGTACCGAATGATTAATTGCTCACAAAAACTCCCAAGAACAAGTGAAATTCGCAAAATCCTAGCCTCTGGTCGTCTGGAACAATAGATGATTAACAAAAACTTAAAGAACAAGTTTAAATAACTAAACCCTAATTTTTCTTCTGTCGGCCAATTTGGGGCGTACCGCCCCAGGTTATGCAATCCTGGGCGTACCGCCCGGATTAACTCTTCCGGCTGCATCTCTAAACTTTAGGGCGTACCGCCCTAATCTCTGCTTCTCTGGGCTTACCGCCCAGATCTTCATTTCAGGAACTTTTCTTAATTTTCTTCTACCTCTTCACTCATTCCCGCTCAATTCTCGATCCTTGTACCAGCAGCTTCCAGTTCTTCATAAAACTCCACTTTTAGCTCATTTAGCTTACGGTACCTCACAACACAAAAACCCGTGAAAATGCGACATAATCCAATCATTATTATAATTAAATATAACAAATTAAACACAATAATAACGACAAATTGGACTAACATCACATCCCCACACTTGACTTTTTCCGTCTCGGAAAAACTGCCATGGAATCATAATCGGGAAATCAATCTCAAAATCTTTTAACATTTAACATTTAGCAACCAATTCAATTCCACATTCCCAGATGTATTTATATATACTAATTGCAACCACCGGTATTTCTGTCCGACTAAACCCAACCACTGATCTTTGAGCCCCCAAGGTGTTTATATAATTTACCGAATAAAGTCTCAACCTGCTTATGTGTCCCACACTCAGAAAGTCCTAGCTTAGTCTAATCCCGACTCAAATTCGGTCAAAGCAAAGGGTAATATAGATAGAATATTTATATTTTCCCCACCCTAGTTAAATCAGATACTCATATATCCCAAGAATGATGGATTTGAATGGATAATGAAATTGCTTGAGCATTTATTTGACTATTGTTGATTTATCTCTCTTTTTTTTTTCTTTTTCTGCTTTTTTTTTTTTTTTTTATAATTGGTTAATTTTAACTATACTTACCAACGGACATCATCAGAGGCATTCTGTCACAAGGTCTTACCCCCGAAATCATACGTGAGTGTTTTGCCCGCGAGATCCGGAACATCATCAGAGGTACTCTTTCACAAGGTCTTACCCCCGAAATCATACATGAGTATTTTGCCCCTTCACTCTAATTCATTAACCGCTTATTACCTACTATGCTCAAATATGGAAAAATGGGGCGCCGTTATTTCTCGGATTTGCTTTCGCAAAAAGATCATAACGTGCCAGGTATTCTGAGGATATATAAGTTTCTAATTCAAAAAGGTCTTTTTCCTCCTAATCATCAGTTTCAACCTCACTATTACCTCTGAAATGGGAACCCACTAGCAAGCTAAATTATTACATATTTATACAAAAATAAACACCAAGGGATAATTAAGCTTTACTATATCAGTTGGGCCTACCGACACATCACAAATTAGCTATATTTTCCATTCTCACCTTTTCTTACCACTTTTCCCTTTCTTTATTTAATTTTAATTCTGAAAATCGACTCCCAATTGTACTATCATTTTCCATGTACCGGCAATTCTCCCAAAACAGATTTGACTCAAATACTTAAACTACAAATGACTCAAAAGTTGCAAAATCTTTTTGGATTTTTTATGTTTTTTACTTTTTTTTTCTTTTCTTTCAAAATAACAAACATTTGAAAATTTGAAAAACTACTAAAAACTGACGTCCTGTCTCCCTCCCCACACTTAAGATCGACATTGCCCTCAATGTGATAGGAAACACGCACATGACGAATATACAGACACGAACGGTGAAATAAAAATAAAGATAAAATAGAATGCATAAATAAAAAGAAAAATAAATAAATAAAAAGCAAAAGTTGGAACACACTCCCCTGATAACATCGTGAAAAGCTCCTCAGAAGTCGTCCAACACCCTCTCGCGTAGATCGTGAATTCCAGAAATCGGATGGAAGAAGTAATGTATGGAATGTCACATCTCAATCATGATGCTACCAAGAAACAAACACATCATACCAGCTATATATACATCAAAAATAAAATCACAACCACCCCAACCGGTTACCCAGTACAGTACCCCCAGTTATCATATAGTATAATATCATACAGACCATGATCATGAAAACAAAATAACCAAAAAGTACAGGGTAAGAGAACAAAACCGATCAGCAGCAGCAATGACAACGGCAAGAACAGCACCTACACCTCATCTCCACCATCTCCAGCACCAGCATCATCACCTCCCTCAACATCATCTCCTCCAGCATCTCCAGCACCTGCACCCTCATCAGCACCCTCAGGCTCCTGAAAGAAATCAGGGATAGGCATCCCCTGATGAGCCATCATGCAGCGCATCGCCCTCTCAATCCGCTCAAATCTGACATCCACATAATCCAGTACCGTCTCCTGAACCATATCCAACGTGACCTGATCGGCCCTCGGCGGCCTCTCCGGTCTCTGCCTCAGCGGCCTCTCTACCAGATGCAATATCCTATGCTGCCGCGCAGCCCTAGCTGCCTCATCTCCCCGAACTATCACATCCCTAACGGCCTCCCACTGCGGGGGATCAGTCATAGTCACCATAGAAGCCAGCCGCATGTCACCTAACTCATACGGAGAAGTCTCAGCCCCGATAGTCAAATGAGTCTCCAAATACCTACCCGGCTCAAATACACCCAATCTCCTGGCCAACCTAGTCACATAGGGCCCCATACTCAGATGGACGCCCTTCCCCGACGTCCTCCTCCTCGCAAACGATGAAATCAAAACACCAGCAATGTTAAGGTCATGGCCCTCAACGATCGATCGCAGCACTGCTAAATCTAGCTTCGTGACCTTCTCGACGCCAGAACGACGACCGAGAAGAGTACACGCAACAATCCTATGAATATACCTAATCACCGGATCCCGAATCTGAGACTCCACCACACTATCCAAATAAGGGACCGACCCAATCGCATCCCAAAAAGCTGTAAGCTGTAAATCAGTAACCCCCTGGGGGTGTGGTCGGCTAAAAAGCCCCCTCGGCAGCTCCGCAAACGCCGGCACCTCAACCTCCTCCTGTGTATACAGTCCCGATGCGACCGCGAACTCGGGTATGCTCATGTGATGAGTCCGACGGCCCAAAGCAAATGATAACGCGTTCCCATCTCCAAATTTCCCCGGACCCACCTGAAAAGTCGCCAAAAACTCAACAGTAAGCTCCACATACTGATGGTCAGCCGGAGTCAACGCCCTCCTCCAGCGGTCAGTCACTAGACCTCTAATACGCTCCAGCTGTCCTAGCTGAGCCAATAAACCCCAGTCGATCGTGCGATGATGCAACAGCGGCATCTCAATAAACCTCCTCATCTGCCTATCCTCATGAGAGTCGCGCTCGAACCTCAGAAAAGAATGGTGTGCGTGGTTCCTCCTCGCGACAGGTGGCGGCAGCACATCAGCCTCAGGCAGAATCTCCGGCCCCCAGTAGCTGATAATCCTCCGTCTGAATGGCGGGGCCGGAATAGCAGCATCCGGCTCTCCACGACGTCTCCTCTTGGGACCACGTGTCCCGGAACTAGACCCTTGCCGGTCCGACATCCTGAAATCAACAAGTTAGCACAAAATAGCAATAATCATGTAAAACCGGGCCTTCCTGCAATTGATTGTCACATTCACAAACTATTTTTGGATTTTTCGATTTTTTAATTTTTTTTTTTTTGGTTTTTTCAAAAATTGTATAAAGAAAAACAAAATTAAACGAAAAAGAAAACAAAATTTAAAATTAAAAATCAAAACCGACAAAAATTGGGATTTTGGGAAATATTGAAAAATTCTGTGAAAACCCATTCCGGGCGTACCGCCCAAAATTGGTGAAGTTGGGGCGGTACGCCGCCCAATTTGGTTACAAGAAACCCTAATTGCAAAATTGGGCGTACCGCCCCCAATATTGGAGCCCTAGGCGGTACGCCGCCCAAATCGGTTCGCAAAAAAATTGAAATCGGTTTCGCCGAGCCATCTAAACCAAACACACTCAGACAACCTCATAATCTCACTCAAAATTGGCTCATAATCGGTTCCATTCCACGAATTTAAACAAAAACTACCCTAAAAACCAAAAATTAACTAATTAACTATATATACTAAAAAAAAACGAAACAACAAAAAACCTGGATGCTCGGAATGAAAACGAGTTCGGTCGTTGTCCGGCGTTCGTGCAAACAGCCGTCGCGCAGCGGCGGTGAGTGTGTATGCGGCGGTGGACGGTTGCGGTGTGGTGTTGCGGTGTTCGGTGGGTTGGGTTGTGAGAAACCTACCCACCGACTGGTGGTATATTTTTTCGCCGTTCAAAATCCGGGCGTACCGCCCAAATATGTATGGGTTAGGGCGTACCGCCCGGTTTTTTAATTTCGAAAATTTTTGAGAAATTTTGGGGCGTACCGCCCTAATGTGGTTCATTTGGGGCGTACCGCCCATGCCCTATTTTGGCAGAAAGTTTGGAAATTTTAGAGCCTGAAAATTTTCTATCTCTGGAAAAACACCACTTTTTCACCACCGAACATGTTTACTGCCAAAAATTTGATTAAAACTTACCTGGAACGCAGTAATCAACACAATTTCAATCCCAAGCTTCCCGATTTCCTGAAAACACACCAAAACATAAAATCTAACAAAACTACGAAAACACACAAAAATCAAAAATGAAAAACAAACCGCTGGGTTGCCTCCCAGTTAGCGCTAAGTTTTTAAGGTCTTCAGCCAGACCGTACTTCCCTTTCACGGAGGCTCAAATATGTACTTGTCACCCAACTTTGACTTAGTAGGGGAACGATGAGTGCATTCCCCGTTATCATCATTGCTCCATCCCCATTCCTCAAAGTGACCTTCCTCCTTCATCTTCCCAGCTCCTCGACCATTATCATCACCTCGATCATGCTTGGAATTACCCTTGAATCTCTTCGTAGCCTTCGGGCCCTTCGTATTCTTCTTACAACTACTTTCGACCTCCTCATGACCGAGAGATGCCACCATACCAACCGGGTCTCCCGTATCCCCACACTTGGGATCATCTATCTCTAATCCTGCAAACCTGTCAACCACAATATCACCTTCCATTGTATCCTCCTCTATTTTACTAGGAGGACACTTGTCAGTAGCAAACAATTTTGGAATAGTATTAATAACCGAATATTTAAAAACATGATTAAATAAGTTTAAAGATAATACCCGGCTACCAAACTGCATTGTACATGTGTTCGCTCTGCAATCAATTTGTGTGTTTGCGGTGGACAAAAATGGTCTTCCAAGTATGATCCTTGGTGGGTGCCCCGTATCCTCATAATCCACTACCAAGAAGTCCTCGGGGTAGTAAAATTCACCAACTTGAACAACTACACCCCTCAACATACCTCGTGGCTTCTTTGATGATCCATCCGCAAATACCACCTTTGTCCTGACCTCTTGCACGTCACCCAAATGAAATTTCTCACATATGCTACTTGGAAGAACACTCACCGATGCACCAAAATCCAACAAAGCCTTGTTGGTTGAGAACTCTCCAATCTTAACCGGGATCAATGGTGTCTTCAACTCTTCGAATTCTTCCTCCTCCTCACTTCCGTCACTGTCTACCAATATGTTGATTGCGCTAATAGGAACTCCTCGGACATTCTTGACACCTGAAGTAGAAGCTTGGTGAGCTGGATTAACGTTAGTATCACTAGGCAACTTACCTGGCTCTCGTCTTGAATTCTCAGCAGCCAACTGCCCCAACTGTTTCTGAACAGCTGCCATGGTTTTCTCATTGACCTCGAACCTCTGTTCAAACCCATTAACTTTATCCGCAATTGAATCCATTTTCGCCATGGCGGAAACTGAGCTTGCATCCCATCATCTGATGCCGGTTGAGCTTGTTGGTAGCTCCTTTGGGGCGGATTTCCACCTTGAGTGTAGGTGTTCCGTTGGTAGCCCCCTTGGTTGTACCCTGATGGCCGGCTTTGATACTGCGTCTGAGCTCCACCCTGCACATTAGAACTTTGAAAGTTAGGATTTAACTGGTTGTTAGCATCACCATACCTGAAATTTGGATGATTGCGAAGGTTAGGATGGTAGGTGTTGGAGTTCATGGCCCCTTGCACATAGTTGACATCCTCACTCTGCTGCATCCCACTCGAACAAGAACCAGCTGCATGTCCCAACTCGCCACAAATAGTGCACACCGGAATTTGTGCACTTACCTTCACCTCGTCGGTTGCTCCCCCCAATTTCATGCTCGCTACCTGCTTCTCCAAAAGGAGGTTCTGTTGACGTAGCTTCTCTATCCTTTCCTCCGCCTCATAATCGACCGATTTGACCGAGGTGGGTCTCGATCGTCTTCCATTTTGAGCTAGTCGCTTGGAGGTGGCACTAAGTCTTTCCATGTGCCCCCAATCTACCTCTTCCGTGTTGGTCAAAAAGGTGCCATTGCTGATGGAGTTCAAATCTCGAATATCCTCAGGTAGGAGACCATCATAGAATGCTTTGATGAGATCCCAAGTGTCAATTCGATGATGTGGGCACTTACGCAACATTTCCTTGAACCGAGTGAAGGCCTCGTGAAATGGTTCTCCGCTATGTTGTTGGAAGGATCGGATCTCTTCCTTGACCTCACTGGTTTTGCTCATCGGATAGTATTCTTCAAGGAAAGCTCCTTGCAATTGCACCCAAGTATAGATGCTATTGGGTGTGAGACTCTCGAACCATCGTCGTGCTCGATCTTTGAGGGTGTATGAGAAAAGCATTAGCTTGACATCGTTCTGTGTGAACCCCGTGGCTCCAATCGGTATGCAAGCGGACTCAAAGCTATGAATATGATGATATGGCTCTTCGGATCTTTTCCCATAAAACTCCGGCAAATGGCTTAAATATTGCGGACGGACTTCAAATGCTCTTCTATTGTCCCCGATTGGTGTGACGACTGGTGATGCACTTGGGACAACTATTGGCTTGAAATGGCTAGCCACTCCCTGAACCGGTGGGTTTTCTACCAATCGTGGGACTCCTCCTTCCATTTGAAGACGAGCTCCCCCATGGTTGAATTGTGGAACTCCTCTTGGGGGGAAGCTCTTCTTCCTTGTGGGGCAACATTTGCCTGTGGAGCTCGTGCTCTGTTCCTTGGAATATCAACCGGTGGTTCCTCTCTATACCCATATCCGTCGTCATCTTCATTTGGGTCATACCAGTCTTGCCCCCACGGACCCTCTTGTCTTTGCCAATCTTGGCCTTCGTACACGGGATTTTGTCGGAAGCGGGGCGGGTTTTGTGGTGGTGGAGGTTGTTGTGGTGGGGCTCGGCGGAATAAAGGTGGTTGTTGTTGGCGAGGTGGACTTGGCTGTCTAGCATGGTAGTGGTAACCTTCCTCTTCATGGAATGAAGATTTAGGGGAAAGGGATGGTAAAGAATTGTGCCCGTGCACCCGAAATGGTGGAATATGACCCTGAGGGATATTTGGGTCTTGAGCTTGTGGCATGGCGGGGTTTACTGGCTCATTCTGGCCTTGGTTCTGTGGTTGGTTGAGATTTTGATTGAGGTTCTCATTTGGATTTGGGTTTTGGTCTTGGTTTTGGTTTTGGTTTATTGGTGGGTTGGGATTGGGATTCTGGCCCTCCATTCCTCTTCTGTTTCTCTGTTCTGCTCGGTTCTGCCGAGCTGTCCTCTCAATCTCTGGATTGTATATCAACGGAGAGGTTTTGCGGGAATGCCGCGTATGCATGCACAATCACCTAAAACCTGCAAAAATGGTCACAAACAAGCAAACCAATTACGCAGCACTGCTCCAGGGGATGTAAGTAATGCAATAGAACAGAAAAAATCGAAACTTGGATGGTCAAAAATTGAAAAACTTTCTGTGAAAAACAAGCCAAGGCGTACCGCCCCGGATTGTTGTATCCACGGCGTACCGCCCCGATTGGAATTTCGACAAAAATTAATTAATTTATTATTTTTTATTTTTTTATTTTTATTTTTTAGATGCAGAAAATAATTACTGGAATAAAAACACTATTTTTGGGTTTTTTGAATTTTTTTGAAAAAAAATTAAATAGAAATGCAAATTAAGCAAAAATCAATTAATCAAAAAGCGCACTAATTCCCCGGCAACGGCGCCAATTTGATAACGGTTTGTCAGGCCGTTTCAAATCCCCAACTTAGATTGATTATGTAGTAGCGAAGCAAGGGTTATCGAACCTAGGGAATATGTGGATCTTAACTAGTTGACTAAGTACTTAACTAAATTGATTAATTAACCTAAAATTACCTAGGGTTGCCACTTAGCTGTTTTGATTTGATTGAGGTGAATTAACTACCAAATAACTAACTTTAACCTAAAAATTGATTGAACTATCAAATGAGACAAATCTAACCACTTCTGGATCCTGGTTGGCTACCGATCTAAACAAACCTAATTACTTCCTAGCGACACATAGACATGCCCCCCAATTGCCTCCCTGACCTAATAACCTAAATTCCTAATGGGCTGATTAGTCCTGCCGCAAGAAAGTGCTGGATCGATAAACAGGGGACCACTAAAACCCTAGATTACTAGTTAGGTTAAACAGTTTAGCATGCGGGTAACTAGTTTAATAATAGGTTAGTCATAGAACGAATCCACCAACCAATCACCAAAAGCGGTTAGTGGTGGATTAGCCGGACATGGCTAATGAAACAAACATGATTAAAGTAAAAGATTGCATTAAAAGAATGTACCGAATGATTAATTGCTCACAAAAACTCCCAAGAACAAGTGAAATTCGCAAAATCCTAGCCTCTGGTCGTCTGGAACAATAGATGATTAACAAAAACTTAAAGAACAAGTTTAAATAACTAAACCCTAATTTTTCTTCTGTCGGCCAATTTGGGGCGTACCGCCCGGATTAACTCTTCCGGCTGCATCTCTAAACTTTAGGGCGTACCGCCCTAATCTCTGCTTCTCTGGGCTTACCGCCCAGATCTTCATTTCAGGAACTTTTCTTAATTTTCTTCTACCTCTTCACTCATTCCCGCTCAATTCTCGATCCTTGTACCAGCAGCTTCCAGTTCTTCATAAAACTCCACTTTTAGCTCATTTAGCTTACGGTACCTCACAACACAAAAACCCGTGAAAATGCGACATAATCCAATCATTATTATAATTAAATATAACAAATTAAACACAATAATAACGACAAATTGGACTAACATCAGTCACCTATAATTTCTCTTAATAGGTGACCTCTCAGCTGAAGATGTGAGCCGGAGAACTATACCTCACCTCCAGGCCTTTAGGTCACCCTGAAGATTTTTTCATATTTTATTTATATTATTATTTATATGTAATAATAATAACAATAATAATAATAATATTTAGTATTATTATAATAAAAATAATTAGTATTATTATAATAATATTTATTATTAATAATATAACAATAATAATAATTGTATATGTGTACTTGCGGTATGCATGTTTATATATGTGTACAAATGTAATGTATACATATATGAACGCATATTAAGCTTATTTATATTGATATTGTATGTACATATGTGTGCGCATGTAAGTGTGTTGATATGTGTATGTACATATGCATGTAGTACATACAACATACCAACGGAGTTTTTTATACGAGGTTGTATCCACGTGACCATACGTATGTATATATAAACTTATATTAAGTCAAAATCTATCATGTATGCATGAATATATGTGTGTGGTTTGATAACGTATTAGTATGTGTGTGTGTGTATGCACGTAACGGTGTCAAAATATGTAGGAGATGCGATAGTATAGGTCACACGGAGACCTTAGAGGCAGCTTGGATGGTAAGATGTGAGCCCTTTAGGTGACTCCCAGACCTTGGGGTCACCTATAATTTCTCTTAATAGGTGACCTCTCAGCTGAAGATGTGAGCTGGAGAACTATACCTCACCTCCAGGCCTTTAGGTCACCCTGAAGATTTTTTCATATTTTATTTATATTATTATTTATATGTAATAATAATAATAACAATAATAATAATAATAATATTTAGTATTATTATAATAAAAATAATTAGTATTATTATAATAATATTTATTATTAATAA
>JBCNJP010000024.1:52015570-52033070 GCA_039602395.1 Deinandra increscens subsp. villosa | reverse complement strand
TAGGTCACCCTGAAGATTTTTTCATATTTTATGTATATTATTATTTATATGTAATAATAATAATAACAATAATAATAATAATATTTAGTATTATTATTATAAAAATAATTAGTATTAATATAATAATATTTATTATTAATAATATAACAATAATAATAATTGTATATGTGTACTTGCGGTATGCATGTTTATATATGTGTACAAATGTAATGTATACATATATGAAGGCATATTAAGCTTATTTATATTGATATTGTATGTACATATGTGTGCGCATGTAAGTGTGTTGATATGTGTATGTACATATGCATGTAGTACATACAACATACCAACGGAGTTTTTTATACGAGGTTGTATCCATGTGACCATACGTATGTATATATAAACTTATATTAAGTCAAAATCTATCATGTATGTATGAATATATGTGTGTGGTTTGATAACGTATTAGTATGTGTGTGTGTGTATGCACGTAACGGTGTCAAAATATGTAGGAGATGCGATAGTATAGGTCACACGGAGACCTTAGAGGCAGCTTGGATGGTAATATGTGAGCCCTTTAGGTGACTCCCAGACCTTGGGGTCACCTATAATTTCTCTTAATAGGTGACCTCTCAGCTGAAGATGTGAGCTGGAGAACTATAC
Organism: Deinandra increscens subsp. villosa; assembly: GCA_039602395.1. Lineage (NCBI taxonomy): Eukaryota > Viridiplantae > Streptophyta > Magnoliopsida > Asterales > Asteraceae > Deinandra > Deinandra increscens. The sequence continues at coordinate 52,032,425 of JBCNJP010000024.1, read as the reverse complement.
CTCACCTCCAGGCCTTTAGGTCACCCTGAAGATTTTTTCATATTTTATTTATATTATTATTTATATGTAATAATAATAATAACAATAATAATAATAATAATAATAATATTTAGTATTATTATAATAAAAATAATTAGTATTATTATAATAATATTTATTATTAATAATATAACAATAATAATAATTGTATATGTGTACTTGCGGTATGCATGTTTATATATGTGTACAAATGTAATGTATACATATATGAACGCATATATGTGTACAAATGTAATGTATACATATATGAACGCTATCTGTATAGTTATCAAAATAGGTTATAGCCTAATGGTATACCTTGTGTTTATTTTTTTTACAACTTTTGTTTGTTTTTTTTTTCTTTGTGTGAAGAAGATGAACAGCAACTTCTTTATTTAAAGCTGGCATTTGGGTCCTTTAGGTCACTCGGAGATCATGGTGTGACCTATAGGTACCCCGTGAACAACCACTGTGCCACCTATCAATCACATCCTCGTACTTCTCCGTGTTTTCCGCGTACTTGGGCGGGTTTTTCAGAGTTTTCTTAACCACACCTGCCTTAGGGGTGACTCTTAGGGCATTATGTGAGCTTTTTATCCCTGGAGGTGACTCTTAGGTCACAGAGTCACCTACATAAGGGGTGCCAACCAAATTTTAAGGGGGTGTCTCTAACAGACCCCAACCAAAATGCATGGTGGAATCCCGATCTGATGGCCGAGACGAGTCTAAATCCAGCAAGGTGGATACAAACGAAGATGTTGGTATGGCTGTGAACTCCGACCCACCTGTAATTTCCGATGAACCTCCAGTCGGTGGTGGGGATACTCCGAATGTCGGAGGGCAGGCAAACACTATTCCGATACACATCCCGCCGGAGAGTCCGGCGGAAGTTGCTTCAACGATGGTGACGGTGCAAGAAGAACGCTTGGAATCCCCCAAGGGACTTGGAGTTAATGATGTTGTAAATGTTGTTGATACATCCCACGTATGCAATAATGAGGTGTCGGTTGATTCTCTGAGGATGAATGAACCATTAAATTCCCCTGGGTTCCATATGCCAGTTCATATTCCTAGGTCTCATGTGCGAAGGAAAAAAGTCACTTTTCGGCGGGCGGCTAGAGACGTACGTGGGCCATTACAAAACAGTGAACATGACTTGGGCCGGGATTGGGACCCGGATATAATTGGGCTCAGGTCTTCTCTTGGGCCTTTCCCATCACGTAAACGGGCCAGAACTATTTCTAACCCTTTGGGGCCTCCTTCTGTTGGTGAGACAAATGACGAGACTCCATGGGTTTTTGCCCCAGTGGTTCATAGCAATGTTAATGTGAGTTACCGGGGCGGTGATGCCAATGCTGATGAGGTCGTTAAATCCGGCTCTGATGGGGATTTCATTGATGACACCCTTTCTCCTTCTTCCCCTACCTCTGTTCCTGACTCACTTGACGGTGTGGATCGTCAGCATATCACCACTGAGGTGGAGGCTACTGTTAGAATTGTGGGTTGTATCGGTGTGAATCTTGACCCCTTTGTGGAAAGGGTTAGGGATGTCGTTTTTGGCGAAGGCGGTAACAACGGTCAGCGATGAATTTCTTGACTATCAACATTCGGGGGTTGGGCGACTCTATCAAAGCCCGTTGGATTCGTGGTCTGAAATCCACACATGGTATTAGTTTTATTGCGGTTCAGGAATCTAAGGCTGTTTCAATTAATCACACTCGGCTTAGCTATTACTGGGGCCGATCCCGTTTCTGCTTTGATTTTGTTGAAGCCACAGGAAGGTCTGGTGGTTTGGTCTCAATTTGGGACCCTAGTTTATTCCTTTGTTTGGAGGTGCGTAAATCTAGGTATCTTCTTGTTACTACCGGTAAATTACTGGGGCCTGATGTACTGGTAAACATAATTAATATTTATGCTCCAAATGATCCATTATGCCGCAGAAACCTGTGGAACGAGTTAATTGGTGTGATAGAATCTCGGCCTGGGTTATGGATCTTGATGGGTGATTTCAACGACGTTCGTTCACAGGAGCGTGTAAACTCTGAATTTGTTGTGTCTCACGCTCGGGACTTCAATAACTTCATTGAAATGGCGGACTTGGTGGAATATCCCATGTCGGGAACTCAATTAACCTACATGTCTGATTCTGGTGACAAACTTAGCAAGCTTGATCGATTCCTTGTATGCAGAGGATTTTTTCACACATGGCCAACTGCTACCTCAGTTGGGCTTGGTCGGCTTCACTCTGATCATTGCCCTGTTATTCTCTCTCTTTGCGCCGCGGATTTCGGACCGATTCCCTTCAAGATATTCAATTCATGGTTTGATGACCCTGATTTCTTTGATTTTGTCATGAACTTATGCTTTTCTTTCCAGTTTTCTGGGCCTGCTGATCTTGCCCTCGCGACGAAGCTCAAATGGCTTAAACAAAAAATCAAGGTTTGGGTGCTGGATGCAAAAAGGCGGAAGGAGGCAGAACACTCAAGGTGGATGGGGATTTTGGCCGATATTGAGCATTCCGCTGAATTGCGCGCTCTCAGTTCTGAGGAGCTAGAGCTGCGAATTGATTGCAAGAAAAACATAAGCGCTTATGATCGTGCCAACCAAAAAGACCTCCAACAAAAAGCTAGATCTCGGTGGGCATTGGATGGTGATGAGAATAGTCGATATTTTCATGGCTTAATTAATGCCAACCTTAAGAATAATCGGATTAATGGGCTTACGATTGGTGATTCATGGGTCTCCAACCCATCTATGGTTAAGATGGAAGTTTTTGAGTTTTACTCAAACAAGTTTGTGGAGCCTGCTTTGGTGAGGCCGACTTTCTGCTGCCCTTATATTCCTCGTATCTCTGATTCTGAAGGGGCATATCTTATTTCGTCATTTTCTATCAATGAAGCCAAAGAAGCTATTTAGGAATGTGAGGGTGATCGGGCCCCCGGGCCTGATGGTTTCAGCATGTTTTCCTTAAGCGATGATGGGATGGGCTTAAACTTGATTTTATGAAGTTATTTGAACAGTTACACGCCCATGGCAGGATCAGTCCGAATTCTTTTTCATCCTTTATTGCTTTGATCCCTAAGGTGGAGGAACCAAGCTCGCTTGCTCAATACCGTCCTATTAGCCTAATCGGTTGCATAAATAAAGTGGTGTCTAAGGTGTTGGTGAATAGGCTCAAGGGTGTAATATCTAATTTAGTTTCGGAAGAGCAGTCGGCCTATCTGTCTGGCCGTAGTGTTTTGGATGGACCCCTAATATTGAATGAGGTAATCTCGTGGCTAAAGCATTCCAAGAAATCTGGTATGGTGCTAAAAGTTGACATTAACAAGGCTTTTGATTCCCTTGCTTGGAGCTTTATCGAAAGCTTACTTGAACAAATGAACTTTCCGGCACTTTGGCGATCCTGGATCATGTGTATTCTGTCCTGTTCTTATACGTCCGTCCTCGTAAATGGCTCGCCCACTCCGGAGTTCCGTTGTCAACGTGGTCTTCGCCAAGGGGATCCAATTTCTCCATTCCTATTCATTTTAGCTATGCAAGTCCTGTCATGTTTCATTAAACGGGCCTGTGAGTTAGGTATATACCAGGGCATTCGATGTTCTCCTACTGGAACTATGGTCACCGATCTGTTATTTGCTGACGATTTAGTATTTCTTGGGGAGTGGTCGAGCACCAAAATTCTCAATCTACGACGTATTCTTCGATGCTTCTATATGGTCTCTGGCCTTGGTGTAAATCTTTCTAAAAGCAATCTCTTTGGCTTTGGGGTTGAGGATAATTCAGTAACTCAAATGGCTTATGAAATGCATTGTGTTGTTGGGAGAATTCCTTTCAAGTATCTCGGGTTGACCATCGGTGCTAATATGAATCTAATAAAAAATTGGGATCCGGTGGTTAACATTTTCAGGAGTCGTCTGTCTTCCTGGAAACTGGAAAGCACGAACTTTATCATTTGGTGGCAGGATTACTTTGATTAAATCTGTCCTCTCATCCTTGCCCACATATTTCTTCTCTCTATATCGGGCTCCAGTAGCAGTCATTGATAAATTGGAACAGATTCGGAGGCGTTTCTTGTGGGGTGGTGATGCTGAAAACAAAAAAATCACTTGGGTTTCATGGGAAAAACAGTTGCTCCGCTTAACCATGGGGGGCTTGGTCTGGGATTTTTAAAAGACGACAACTTGTCTCTCTTATCCAAATGGTGGTGGCGATTTAAAACTGAACCGAACGCGTTATGGAGAAAGATGATATGGGATATTCATAGCGGCTCCCGTTCCTGGACGTTCATTCCAAAGAAAGGCGTTATCTCTGGTCCTTGGAAGCAAATGCATATGGCAGCAAATGACCTAGAACAGCGGGGAATTAACCTATCTTGCCTCATCAAAGGGGAGGTTGGATCGGGGCTTGACATAGCCTTCTGGACTGACTGGTGGATCGGACGTGCTCCCCTGAGGTATGGTTTTCCTCTATTATTCACTCTTGAGGTTAATTCTAGAGCTCGAGTTGCTGATAGGTTTGTCAAAACCGGGGGCTTTATTTGGCTGAATTTTTGTTGGAAACATGCTCCTCATACGCCTGATGAACTGAATGAGTTGCATCAGCTGCACCTTTTGTTGAATGAAGCTGATCAAAATGGTGGCAACGATTACTGGAGGTGGTTGGCAGGCTCCGATAGTGAATACTCGGTGAAAAGCATCAAAAGGTTGCTCCAAAGTGGCTACTTCAGTAACCCTACGATGTGTTTGGATTGGAACAGGTGGCTGCCTAAAAAGGTTGGTTTCTTTATATGGAGGCTAGGTTTTAATCGAATCCCAACTGCGGATGCATTGGCGGCTCGGGGAATCATAGCACTTGCTGATTTATGCCCTTTCTGTCATGATTATCCCGAAAGCGCTAATCATTTGTTCGTGGAGTGTGGCTTAGCGCAAACAGTATGGGAGTATATTGGTAGTTGGTGCTCTATCCCTAGTTTCTACCTATTTTCTGTGCAGGATCTACTCTCAATGCATAAATTCATCCAAGGAAATTCGGTTCGAAAGAAATTGGTGCAGTTCGTGATCTATACGGCAGTTTGGATCATGTGGAAAGTCCGAAATGATATGATTTTTAATGGTGTTCCGGTTTCTTTGGAAAAGGTAATCAACGGCGTCAAAGAACTTGGCTTCCTTTGGCTCAAGAATAGATCAAAACTAAAGGTACAATGGAGAGATTGGTGTCGTTTTAGAATTATTTGATCTTTGTATGTTGCGGTGATTCTTGTTTGGTTGTATTGTACCCTTTCCTACCACCTTGGTAGTTTTTTTTGTTAATATTATTTCGTTGGCCGTTCAAAAAAAAAAAACTAATAAGATATAAATATAAAATATCATATTTAATTTGAATACATTTTGAAATTTCAATAAAATTTACATAAATGTATTCATTAAATATTACAAGATTATATAAGTGGCATGGGGATGAAAGATTGAAGGTTGGGGCTTAGGATCTTTGATGTTCAAGTTCAAAACCTGACTTATGTTGTTTTCTCATATGGTGGATTCATCTTTGATAATATTACTGGGTGAGTCAAGCCTAGAGTATGATTGGTCTTGTCCGGTTCAATTTTGGGAGTCCCCGATCTGAAGCCTTTCCACCCGTGTTCAATTTAATAGGATTTACGAAAACTTATTTCAACAGAGTTCATCGCATTTGGGTTAATTCCGATCAAGTAATAATAAACTCAAACAAAACTTAGAATGAAAAATTACAATACCTTACTCATCGAGAGCCTTATCTTTAACTAAAATAATATGTTTATACATATCAATCGTTACATATGATAATCCCTCATTTCCATTTTCATGTTACATAAGTAATCAACTTTAAAATAAATCAGCCCGTGTGTTTGTAAACCTTACAAACAATTTAAGTGTAGTTCATGGACCCATATACACGTAAATCTTGACTTGCTTTAGTTTCAAATGTAATATTGTTTTTTCCTTGATTTTTCTTTCTTTCGTGTTTCCATTTAAGTTTTTTAGAAGTTTTTTGATCTTTGAAACGGAGCCAGGTGTGAAATATAGTTAAATCTATAACACATTAAGGCACATTTGTAGATTGGTACGTTTAAATTTGAAAATTATTGTGAAAGGAATTATCATTCCTCTCATTCACACCATCTCTTATCCACATCAGCGTCCTATTATATTTAATCATTAAGCTCAATAGTTATCTTTCATCTAATGAATAAAATAATAATATAAATGGATTTACAAATAATAATAATATAGACACGCACTAGGGTCATGAGAAAGTACTCCCCTGCCGTCATTTTACACGATTGTAGATCGTCGATTTTATATGATTTTTACAAGACTAGAACCTGTGTAAAAGTTATGAATTTCAACATTAGTGTTCTTCACCCATTCGACCCAAACCTTTACATGTAACCCCTTTCATGTTGGAACCTTAATCAAACACTTTAAAAGGGTGAGGAACATCCAACATAGTAATTATAGGCCAATAAATGTCTAGATTTCATTCATAAACTCATGGAATCACATATAGCTTCACTTAATTAGAATATAGTTTTATGAGTTTTTAAACGAGTAACGGAGCAAAAACTTACCCATAAAGTTTATACCCTTTACCATTCGGAATGACCATTTATAAAGAACATTGATATTAGACTCTTTATGAAGATGTTTGCTCAAGAGGAAAAAGGTCGACCATACAGCGGAAAGCATACGTATTTGGGCAAAAGAAACATTTCTGCTGGTACAGGAATAGCAAAAATGTTAAAATCAAAGCCCATAAAACTATGAAATGAAAGGATCATATAGCGTAAAGCATCCTTGGAAGCTGATAATGGCTTGCCCAATAGTAAATGGTGATGATAGGGAGACTCTTTGATAGCGTGATGGTACCCGCTTCTGAGATCAATTTTCGAAAATAATGTTGCACCATGCAACTGATCAAGTAAGTCTTCAAACCTGGGAATAGGAAAGCGATACTTAACGGTTATTTTGTTTACCGCTCTACTATCAATGCACATACGGTAAGCTCCACCAGGTTTTGGAACCAACAAAGCAGGAACGGCACATGGACTTTTACTTTCACGGATAAGACCTTTGTCTAACAATTCGGTTACTTGGCGATGAAGCTCTTCGAATTCCTTCGGGTTCATCCGGTAAGCGGGTTTATTCGGGATAGTCGCACCGGGGTGAAAATCAATGCAATGTTGGATATCCCGAACTAGAGGTAAACCCGCTGGTATATCGTCGGGAAATAGATCATTAAACTCATGCAACAGTGGTAATACCTGATCGGGTGGGTCTGGTGCGATGGAGTTTTCTTCTGCCACGAAAAGTCCGAAAAGCACCGTCGGCTCGGTGTGGGCGGTGTAATGCAAGAACTCCGAGCGGGAAAGGATCATTGCTTGCGGTTGTGATTCCTGCGGATTTAATGGTGCAAGTGTATTGTTGATGCCATCTTTTTTGAAGCTGTAAGTGTTCCGGAACCCATCATGTTTAACCCGACGATCATAGAGCCAAGGTCGGCCCAAAAGCAAATGAGCCGCGTCCATGGGAATAACTTCACACCACAATTCATCCGTGTACTTGTTACCAATCGAAAAAGGAATTAGACATTTGTGTGTGACTTTCACCAAGTTGCCCTTTTTGAGCCATGTTAACTGATACGGGTCCGGATGTGGTTGTAACGGGAGTCCCAATTTTTCCACCGCTGACGACGCGACCATAATATCACAACTCCCACTATCAATAACAACGTTACACACCTTGCCTTTAACCGTACATTTAGTCCGAAAAATATTGTGACGAAGCCAAGACGTGTCGTCATCCGATGTGGCCACCGTAGCACTAAGAACCCGTTGTGAGATTAGTGCCTCACCTCGGTCTGGATAAAGGACTTCTGCATCTCTAAACTCGTCCTCGGAGTCCGGTTCTTCATCATAAATCGGCTTTGGTTCATCAACGAGGGCTACGACTTGTGTATTCGGGCAGTCTCGTTTTAAGTGACCGACGCCAAAACATTTGTAACAACGTGGTGCATTCGTGGTAGTCGACGAGGGCTGGGTAGGGGCAGCCGTCGGTTTGGGAGGTGGGGCGGTACTCGGCCCAGCAGCAGCAACCGGCCCACGGCTTTGATTGGGCCGTGGGTTGATGTAGCGAGCCCGTGTTGCGGATTGTTTTTCCACTCGATGAGCCAACCTGCAAACATCATCAAACGAGTAATATTGGTGTAACTGGATAATATCCGCAATGTCTGACCTGAGAGAGCCCAAGAAACGTGCGATGAGTTGTTCTTCTGCCTCATCCACCCCGCAACGCATCCGCAATTTTTCAAATTCAAGAATAAAATCGGCTACGGATAACGATCCTTGCTTGAGGTTATGATACGCAAGGAATGCATCTTGTTTATGGTTGACGGGTAAAAACTTTTTCTCTAATAATCGCCGCATCTTTTCCCATGTGACAACCTTCCGTTTACCTTCGTGTGCACGTTTCCGTTTGAGAGTCTCCCACCACAAAGAGGCATGTTTCTTCAACTTGATGGCGACCAATTTAACTTTCAACTCCGCCGGTACATCTTTAAGATCAAAAATACGTTCCACCGTGTGTAGCCAATCAATAAACTCATCCGGGTGAACCCCCCTTCGAACTCCGGAATATCCACCCGAATCCCTAGACTTCGCAGTGGGTCAGACACGGGTGGTGGTGTCCGCCGTGGTGATGGCGTCCTTCCGAACGGGTTATACCCGCCATATGGCTGCCGATTAACGGGACTATTATCTCTGTAATACCCATCATCGTAACCGTCATACCTGTAATCGGAAATAGTCTCCTCCGTATCGGCTCTCGGTTCCCAACGATCGTCGTCACGAATCCCTGCTCGACGAAGTTGTTGACGCAGCCTTTCAATCTCTTCATACGGATCACGAAACTGGCCATCCCGAGCATCCCTACGAAAATTCCTCCTGTGATCCGCCATCGGTTCTGATTACCACTTGATAGCGTGATGGTACTCCCTCGACTCGATCTGCGTCGAAGACGAGAAAACCCTAACGTTGCGACTCAACGTTAGAAACCCTAGCTCCCGGACTGGTGCTAGAACGAATGGAAAATACCTCCAAACAAATCTTTTATTCAAAATAATCTCCAACCAAACAAAGAAACAAATAAGTCTTTAAATAGGAAAACACAACTTGGAAAACAAGCAAAGAAAATAATTAAAAACAATTATCTAAAACCCCTCATGGGCCGGTCGCCAATTAGGAGGTATCTTGGGCCGGTCCGGGTAAAACCCACTCGCCACCTTCTAGCCACTTTGGTTTGGAATCGAGCCCAAAGTCTCGAAACCGAGATCTCGTCCCTCGCCATCACTCTTGTTTTTGTTTTCAAGGTCACGAGTTCGATTTTTTGAAACCGATAAATTTTCTCCCTATTGGTAAACCGCTTGCACGACGGGAGTTTTTCCTTGAACGGGTTGACTAATGGGCTTGCTCGTCGAAGACGGCATCTTTCCGTTAGACTTTTCGGTTTTGGTTCGGATTTCATTTAGTTGACAGTTAAAAAAAATAAATAAAGACACATATTTTAAAATTTTATAAGATATTTAAAAGAATATCATATCACATTCTTTTTCTTTAAATTAGCCCACTCCTGAATGTTTTCTAAACTAACATAATTTACCCACTAAAGTATTAAGTTCTACACTAAAACACCAAATCTCATGTATCTTTAATTTATGTCCACACTCACCCAAAAATGTTTGTATCCCATATATTAAGATATTTTAATCCAAATTTTGAAATATCTTAATTTCTTTGAAATCATAAGATTATAAATCATATTTTCTTTAATAAGATATAAACTCTCAAGCATATTCATCAATCAATATTTTCTTGTGACGGTGTTTATGATGATGAAAACTGACGACTGATTTTGAGTGAACCCGCAACCTGTTAAAGTCATACTAGTTGTTCAATTGAGCATTATGCTCAACCACTAGTTTTAACAAATATAACAGACTCGTTTTAACGCGTACCCCGTTAATATTTAAATTTAAAAAGAAAAACCAAAATTTAAAAAAAAAAAGATGTTTGAACAAAAGACATGATTGATGGTCACGTACATAATTATTATCCTACGGGTTTCGATGTCTGCAAATTTGTTTTATTTTGCCTGACAGAATAAATTGAAGTGGAAACCCGAAACTTTGGGGCGGATCCTCATCATCACCAAAATACAAAATCCGGTAACCAACCGGCGTGCTAAGTAATGGGCCCGGTTACAACCCGTAAATGGAAACACACTGTTGGAACCTTCAAACAACGCCTGTTAAATCGGCCCGTTTTTAGCCCAATACTCGACGGCCCAAATCTGGATCGTATCATGTTTTTCTGACACACGTGGCGCAACGGTGGGGCCCACGACCTTTATTAGAGAAAACGGTAAAGTGAAATTTCGAAAAGTTTGATGATGGACCTCCCAGCCTTACACAACCCAACTGTTGTAAAAAGCTAAGCTACTCCCCTCCTGCCATTTTCACCTGCAACTCCTTTCTTTTTCGTTTTTTAATAAGTAATAATTATTGTCGTTATATTCTCTATCTCTTTCTAAAATGTTGAAATTAATAAACTTTTTCTTTTTTAATAGAGCTTTTTTTATGTGATAGGATTTCAAGGGTCTTAGTTATTTAATGCTTTAGATCAGTTTAAATTTTTATAGTAGACGAAAACCCTAACAACCGAGTAAAAACGTCCTGACACATACACCCAGGCTCAAAACGACATGCTCACCTAGAAAAAAAGTCACCACACTACCGTAAACTAAAAGGCCATTGCTTAATAGTCAAAGGCAACATGTTTTAAAAGGGTATATTTAAAGAAAAGGTATAAAATTAAACATATGTGTTTTCAAATTATTTAGATTTATGTTATACTACTAGAACTTGTAAAGAGAATGATATAATAGTTATATTAGTCTGGTCAAAAGTTTGATAAGTAGCTTTTTTCTGGATTGAGCTGAATTAGTGTAAATACTTTCCGGGTTTTCCCAGAGAATTTTTTGGCGTTTAAAAAAGTATTGTAAAACTAGAATCTTGTTAGTTTTATTTTAAGCTAATTATGATTTGCCATTAAAGAGAAAGTAATATTGTATATTATATATGATAAAATAGCGAACGATTTATAAGAAAATGCACTAATATAAAGTTGTTAGTATTATGAATGGATATATCTCATATTCCTTTTTTTATTATTCACTGAGTTTTAAATTCACAAAGTCACTAGCTTACCTTCAAATGGCTTTATATTTTTTAATTTTCAATGGTGTCTTCTTCAAACAAAAGTGTCGTGTTTCGAAAATATTCAAATGAAAAGAAACCAAGAGAATTTTATTGTAACTTTGATTCATGTGTGATGGCTAAAGAATCAAATGTTAAAAAACTAATATATTTAGCTTGTACATTTTTTCAGTTTTGTTGCAATTTATATTTTCTTATAAGTTCTATATATATTTTTTTTTGGAAACGAATAATTCATTAGAGACGGAGACAATCAGCCAATAGTGAGAAGCTATTGGTGGAGAAGGTACAAAAGAAGCTTACAAAGAGAAAAAACCCAGACATCCCGATCGATAACCCGGTCTTTACATTGATTAGTAAGCCAGAGAAAACTTTAACTTTTAATCTCATACAAGACTCTATATATTAAATAAAAAAAAAGTTAACTTTCCTTATTTTTGTTTAAATTGCTATTATATTTGTTAAGATAAATAAAATTTTAAATATTAAAAAAGCTATGTAACGACGAGTCCCAATTGTATCCAAGTGATTGTGATTTCCTTCTTGGGTTACTATAGGGTTCAGTATATTTGTCTGAAAACCGGTTTTAAATCAGAATCTCTTTCATTTGAAACTAGTTTTAACCAAGGTTGATCGTACCAATTTCATTCCGAATCTGATCTAGTTTTATAGAAAGAAAAAAAAACATTTTGTAAACTTCTAGTTTCACTACTATTATATATGAATTTTAACCCCATTAAATCTACAAAACTATAGATTAAGAGTGGTTATAGGGAAACCCAGTGAGTTTACTAGAGAAACCCAATTTCTACGGTCGTTTTGCCCAAAACGGTCGTTTCATGACAAAACGAGGTGACGTGTCACGACGACGACAACCTTAAAATTCAGGGGGCTCCCCCTTTTTCACAAATCGTATTAAAGTCGTTTTGTTTGAAACGGTCGTTTTGGGGTCGTTTCACATGAAACGGCCGTGAGAAATAAGCTGAATATATCAGTTTGGTGGGTGGATATATCAACAACCTAGATTAAAGGGTTGTTAACCCTACCACCTTCAAAACTTTTTTATTAAGTCATGTGGTATACCCCGTGCAATGGGGCGTGAAGGGTTTTGGCGCCGTGATGGCGGCGCGTAACACCACCCCCACACGCGTTATGGGGTGGCACAATTGATACAAGTGAAAACTTTGGCATGCGTTATGAGTGGCATATTGCCGTCAACGGCTGCGAATTCGAACTTTGGAGCTTAATTAAATATAATAATCATTTAAATTACCTATTTAATTCATTCGCTTTTCACTATTTTTTCATAATTCATCCCCACTTTTATTCTAAAACATCTTTAACCTCTTAACTTCTAAAAAATTATGGATCTCCTTTCATCCAAGAATTCATCCGACTCATCATCGGATAAAGCCGCCAACATGTTTTTTTAAATGATGGTTCATCGTCATCAACATCGCCTTAACACACGAGCGAACCGAGTGTTAACCCGAAGAGCTCGTCTCAACCGTAACCGTGAAGCGGGGAACAAGAAGCTTCTTAGCGATTATTTTGATGAAGGATGTGTCTACCCCGCGGAGGCTTTTTACTAACGTTTTCGTATTAGTCGTTTAAGAATTATGAACGATTTAGAGAGAGATGAACTATGATTCACAGAAAGGACTGATGCGAAAAGTAGGATTGCTTTTACTCCTTTGCAAAAGTGCATGGCAGTCTTTCGTATGATGGCGTACGGTAATTCAGGCAATTGCTTTGATGAATATCTGAGGATGTCCGATCAAATGATGAGGTCGTGTTTGCAAAAGTTTTATAAATGTATTACTTAAAATGCATTTTTATGATAATTGAATTTAATTACTAGGTTTGATTCTTATCGCATTTTAACATTAGGTGTCTACAAGTTGTATAAAAAAATACGACGGCCTAATGCAAGCGATATTAGACAGCTATACCAGTTCCATGAAAATAAATGAGGTTTTCGTGGAATGTTTGGTAGCATTGACTGTACACATTGGGAGTGGAAGAACTGTCCCAACGCTTGGAGAGCACTGTTTATGCGTGGCGATCATAGCCATCCTACTATAATACTTAAAATCAGTGCTTCCAATGACATATGGATTTGACATCAATAGTTTGGTGTCGCGGGATCGAACAACGACATCAATGTTTTGGATCGATCACCTATTTTGGGATGATAACATAGAGGGACGTGAGCCCGACTTCTCATTTGAACTACGAGGCGTCACATACAAGCGTGGATATTATTTGGGGGATGAGATTTATCCCGAATATGCTACAATCAAGAAATGATTTACAGCTCTGGTAGGCAAGAGACGTAAAATATACACAAAAGCTCATAGCGCCGCTCGAAAAGACATTGAACGCACTTTTGTCCTTTTAAAAAATAAGTGTCATATCATTTCTGAGCCCTCATGTTGTTGGCACCAAGACAAAATAACGAACGTTATTTGTGGTTGTTTAATTTTACATAATATGATTCTCGAGGATGAGTCGTTTGTGATTTGTCAATTTAACGAGGCGGACTTGGATAGAACATATGAGGAAATTGATGAGGATAAAAAAACAGGCAGAACGTCGGAAAATACAAGATCGAGATATACATAACCAATTGAAGGCTGATTTGATCTAGGATATCTACGAGCGTTTTTCTTAGTTTATTTATGTATGATGTAATTTTTTTTTTCTTAATTTGCTATTTTTAGTATTGTAATGTACATTTTATTTATGTTAAATAAAACTATTGTTTTTTAATTTTAATATTAAAAAGGTAAAAAAATAATAATAATTAAATATTGCATTACACCACACCATATCATATGGAGTATACCCTTCTATGTGATAACATCATGTGGTCCAGTCATCGCCTAAATGACATTCAATTACGCCACACCACATAACATGATTTATACATCATGTCCTTAGACCATGTGTAGTCATAACCACCATTGAGGTGCGTTATAAGACACATAGCAATCTAGTTAGCAAATGAGGATTATGATTAAAACGTGTGTAATCGTAACCCCCTCTCTTATCATCTTCCTTATCATTTTTATTTTACTCTCTAATTTAAATAACAAATAAATCAACCATAATTTCATTAAATAAAAAATTACTTAAATAACAATACTAAAAAAAAAACTACATCCTCCATTTTTTCTAATATTTCCATTAAAGAGTATGGCGAGTGCCTGTTCTGAATTCTTCGTTCGGGAACAATTTGGAGAGTTGCTCGAGATCTTTATGCATTCGTCGTTCCTTCGCGAGTTCCATTTGGCATTCCTTCACCTGAGACATCGGGATTCAAGGTCTTGTAATTTGTCGAGTTTTGTGTTAATCACCGTGAACATTTCGTCAAAGTTGATAGTGTTAGACAGCGAAATCGCTCGTTTCCCCTTTGTGTTGTCCCGACCATGGGTCTTGGGATCTCCTCCTGAACCGGTGGATCTTCCTCCTCATCTTTGGATACTTTAGGTTGAAAGTCCAAGCGTCTAACAACTTACTCTGGGATCCATTGAAGACAACATTTTTGATTTTTTTGAGGGTCGTCTGATCCTTGTCGTGATGCTCATCGCCTCGCCTCACTTGGGTCTTTTATGAAATAGTCCCCAAGCCTGGAAGGTATGGGAACGAGCCTCGAGTACCTTGAAACTCAAGCAAAGCAGCTTTGTTTGATATCCGCGTCGCTAGCACCACTCGGCCATCCGTTGCGGATACACTCATATATGTTGTTGAAAAGTAGACACTTTGAGTTCATAGCGGTCTCTTTGCCCGATATTGAGTCTCTTAAACGGTACTTCTTTTATGGTTTGCTAAAAAATGAAAAAAAAAAGTTATTAAACTTTAATATAAACGTATAAAAACTTTAACCGTTCAACGTCTATATTTTGTTACAATTAAAAATTGAAGAGCGTCCCATAACGCCCCTAGGGTGGTGTTCACGACGCTATCTTTAAATTAAAAAGTTTACTTTTTTCATGTGAATCTTTAAATTGTCCCGAAATAATTAAAAATATAACATATTGTGATATTTAGTTGAAAGTGATTGATTCACTTTCTTTAAAAATTGTGACGAGAAACCGATTGTTTGAATCGCTGACTATTATGTAAGCGATGGAAATATTAAAAAATAGCTAAAAAGTTCAACAAAAATTTTCTGAATATTACTTCTAATTTTAAGGAAGGTTTTTTTTTATTTTCTTTTTAATCAAATCCAGAAATTAATTACTCTATTCCATCTTAAAATTTTGGTTAGTATAAAATCATGAAATAAAAAGAAAAAGTATTTTCATGTTTATATTATATTTCTGTAGATAGGTCTACAATATCTTGTAGTGACCAACATGTTATCTTTTGAAGTTGATTTAAACCAACTCCCTACAAAACAAATATGTTAAAAAATAAAAAGAAGAATGAAATAAAAGGGCAGAGGGATGGTGCAGTAGCAGGGCAGGGGCACAGTAAGATTGGGTGGGTGTGTGTTGTAAAATCAAAGGAGGGTAGGAGGGTGATTTGGGTAAGTGTGGTGGGGTCTTTTTTAAATATAATAAATATGTCTCTCACCTCATCATATAAAATAATAGTCTTCCCCTACCACTTCATAGCCCCTAGCTTCCATGTGAATATCTGAATTAACCCTCATCTTTTCATTTTTAACATTTTTAACCTACCACAACTACCTATTTAATGCCCACCCATCATTCAATTCAATTCGTTTTTTGTTGTTTTATTTTAAATCACTAAAATGTATATATTTATCTTTATTAATAATATTATTGAAAAAAGTATAACTATTTGGCAATATATAATAACTAGATTTGCTATACGGGTTGTCGTGAGGAAAACAAAGGTATACGAAACAGGTTGTATTGCTAGAACGATACATAAAACAACGAAAATACAAAAAGCTAAGTAACGGTGTTAAAATAGTAAGACAGACGCTTAAAGTATTAACTACCTGAATGTTATGTTACACGACTATACTCATTATACCACTACCTTATGCGCTAAATTTGATGGGTTTGAAAAAAATAAAAATCCGTAAAGATAGCGCGGACACACAAAACAATTATATTACTATAACGCTACATAAATAAAAACGAAAATACAACAGGCTGTGTAACGACGCTAAAATTATAACCAAACACTAAAAGTATTAAGTTTAGGACGTAGAATTTATGATACAAGACTGTATATGTTACACCACTAACTTTTCTATTAATTTCGTTTCGCTTAATTAAAAGAAAAAAGAATCACTAAAATACAAAATAAAATAAACAATAAAAACTATACACTATTCAAAGACACTTGTCTTTGTATACATATAAATAAATGTCTTTGTATACATATAAATAAATGTATGTGTGATTGGTTTAGTTAAAAAAAGAGCTAAAAGTTTAAATATGAAATAGTTAACTACTTTTAGTTTGAATATTTTACAAATATTGGCAATCACATATTTAAAATCATCTTTAAAAGGTATGAAGTATACCTTATATAGTGTGGTGATCAT
>JBCNJP010000024.1:51988044-52015070 GCA_039602395.1 Deinandra increscens subsp. villosa | reverse complement strand
TTGGCGATATCTAATCTTCATTCTCCGTCGCCGGCGGTGGAGTTTAGTGCTCCGTGTATGAGGTCTCCGGTAACATCGATTACTTTCACATACGGCAGATGACGATAGCTTCGTGGTGACGACGAAGAACGGCGGCGCTGCTGCTGTTTCTAAGTCTTTTGCTCTGATCCCGGCGTAGGCAGCCCGCTGCTGGCGGCTTACCCGCCGGGCGTTGATGCACATCCTTTATGCTCACCAACCTCTCTGTCGTTCTAGACACGTCTATGCGGTGGAGATCTTTTAGGGTTGCTGCTCTGTTTCGCCGGCGGCGATGGTGTGTCACAGTTAGGGTGATCGATTTTCAGTTCAATTACAGGTAAGCATGTAAACCTAAACCGTCATTTTGTTGCTGGTTAGGGTTTTTAACAGAGGATTATAGGTGTTTGTATAAATGCCTTTCTGATTTCGCGTGTTTACATTGCTTTTGTACGGCTAATTCCCTTTCCATTCTGGTCTGTAGGTTTTGGAATCGATGTGTGCTGATGGTTGTATGTGATTTCAGGTAATTTCATTATGTTGGCTCCCTTTTTGTTTGCTGTCGTTGTTATTGTCTTCTCGACATTCATTTGTGTTTCAAAGATTGAATGTAAAATGGTGTTTTTGAAAGAGTAGATGCTAAAATAGGATAGTATAAAGCTTTAATTTAGACCTTCTTCCAAAATGCCTGTGACTTACATGTTAAAGTAGAAATGTTTGTTACATATTCATAATCATAAGAAAATATATGGTAACGGTTTGCATTTTGATAATCACTAAGCCACATATACAGAATCTAACGAAGATGAAGGTGCTGAAATGTTTTTTGTTTATGTGTTTGGATTTAAAAAAAAGCCATGGGTCATATAGGTGCAGATGTGGGTTGCTTTAGGATTTAAAGTTGTTGAGACTCAGAAACTTTCAAGATTTGTGCTTCATTATGTTAGATCTTGCAACACAAGAGGCCATTATTTTGAATCTTGAATGACAATGATCAATAATTAGGTTATTTAAATTGGAAATGCTATTTCCTGGGTTCTTGCATATCCTCTGTTTTGTTTAATGGGAATTTTGGAGAACTGATATATAAAGATTAAGGAGGGTTGTGGTTTAAAGGTTCTAAAACTTTAGTTAATTGTTATAGGTAATCAATAAAAACGTTGAACATTTTAGAAGCTTGGCTCAAAGGTTCTAAAGATGACTGAATTGTCCTAGGTAATTATTATGAACATGATTATCCAGTCTCATTTGAATAAGGTACATCCCCTGGAGAGTGCTTTCTTCATGTGAAACCAAGTATAAAAAAATTCAAGTTCATTGTTGTCTTCCTTATTTGTTGTGTGGAGTTTTGAATAAATTTCGTTCAAAGATCTCTAAGGGTGTGCGGTTTGTACATTTCATAAATCTTTCAATCTTTTCAAATGGTATTCAATTGAAGCAAAATGGTTTGAGGTCTTTAAATGTATTTTACATACAACTTATATTTAGAAAAGTGATTTAAGATATTATATGTATTTTGAAGTTTCACATAGAGCTGTTTTTTAATCATATTTATAGACTTTTACAACTGATAAATACTTTCGTTTTCTTACATTTTGATATTTATTCTTTTTTGGTCAAATGATGAATTTCCTTTTCTTTTGGTATGAAAATGAATCTTCGCATCTTACCACCATACTGCTATACTGTACTTCTAATTATGTTATCTATCAAATTCTTGAAGTCCATGTGGTATTGAAAGCTTTCACTAATATTTCTTTAGTTGGGTTATTTCTTTATCATTCTGCATTTTGACTTTAGGCTTTTAGATTGCCAATGGTGATGTTTTTGCACTTTACCTTTGCTCTCCATTCAAGTGGTATTGCTTTAGGGAATTTTCTAACATAATCTTTATTGTTTGTACCTGGGTTGTAAATTGATTCAGTTGAGGCCTCAAGTAAGAAGAAAAAGCGCAGCAAAACATGGAACCAGAACCAACAAATATTTTGAAGATATCTAATATAACTTTTGGGAATGCATAGCTTCAGGTATGAACAAAGATGGCAGCAATCAACATTCAACAGTAGGAATAATGGTATAAACCTATGGCCCTCCATGTTGTTATCAACTACAATGATATCGCTAAAGAGGTACTACTACACCTGTGTTTTGTAAGTGCGAAATAATTTGTTCATATGATGTGCTAAATTAGTTCTTCATATAACTGTTGTTATCCAGCGGCCAATGTCATAGGCTTTTGTGACCCGATTTGACTCTATCTCGAGGGATATCCTCATTTGTGTGCATACAAGTGTGATATTGAGAGCGAGTGTTTATGGTGGTTAATTGTTCATGCTTTGGTACCAAGGTTTATGCATAACTTTTATGTTTTTGCTTCCTTTGATCAAGTTTGGATATGCATTAACAATATATCTGGGATTTCAAAACATAGAATCGAATAGCATCCGCCGCAACGCGCGGATCGCAACATCTTGTATTTAAACATTTGAGAGAGGCAGCTTTGCAGCTCCAAAATGTTACTTAAATGGTTTTAAAATGGTCATTTTTTGGGTCATTTGAACCCATATTTTAAAAGGTACTTTCTAGACACAAAATGATCCTTAGATGATCCAAAACGAGTCAATTTTTTGGGTATTTGAACACATTTAACGACGACTGCGATGTCGGCCCTAATAGAGGATTAGGTGGTCATTGGTTGTCACATTTGGGGACATCTGAACTTATTTAACATCAGCTGACTTTGTAGCTCCTAAAAAGACTTCTTGAATCTTTTGATTGAAATTACACATGAAAAGCAAATAGTAAAAAATTCTTATGAAACTATTATTACTGGTGGTCATTGGTTGTCACATTTGGGGACATCTGAACTTATTTAACATAAGCTGACTTTGTAGCTCCTAAAAAGACTTCTTGAATCTTTTGATCGAAATTACAAATGAAAAGCAAATACTAAAAAATTCTTATGAAACTATTATTACCGTAATTTCATCGAATAAACTAAAATGAGAAAACGTACACATTTTCTTGAAAAACCGCAGCAACGCGCGGTTGATCTCTAGTTAATAAACAAGTATTTACTTTTCGATAAAAGATATCCTCAACCAACACTCACAAGTTGGGTAACTACTCAACTTGGAAAGTTAAAGCGGTGAATACGATATTTCTTACGGGATTGTTGTATATATCCGGTGACGATAATGAATAGAATACGAACGATAAACAACGAATAGAACCGAGATACAGATTCACCACTCGATTCAACCCGAAGAGCTTCCTAAACCGAATATCGGATACAGAAATCACCACCGACACTCAAGCGTAGGTTCCAAAGATCACCTCTCAAAGCTGCTAAACTTGAGATAGCAATGGAAGAAATCTGACTCTCACAAAATAGAGAACACAGACGATTTTTTTTTATAACTCATTCACCACCCTCATTAAGAAACTAGAATAATACATATAAAGGAAGAAAAAGAAACTAACTGGCCACGTTCTAATTTTACAGGTTAATTAAAAGTAACTACTAATATTAAAAACATTAAATTAGGAAAACATAAAGTGGTGGTGACGTGCTTGACTCTTTCTCAACCACCATCGTAAAACTCCATAAGCTCCAAATGAGGACCCAAAACTTCTGACCCGTTCGTAGCATCCGACCCGTAAGTTATTACCGTCTCGAACCCGCAACAATCCAAAAATAGTTTGTTTAAAACTTTAACGATTAATTTCCGCTGAAGCTTACCGCTATCAGGGATGTTGGTGTATTTGAAAAGAACATAACAATGCTACCTTCAGGATAAACGTCCCATGATGCAATTTGTGGTTAAGGAGATTAAAACGTAGAGTTATCTTTGATATTCTAATAGTTGTAAGAATTCAGTTATTGATTCGAGATCTTGGTATACTTCCACGTTGTAAGTTGTTGCGGGCTGTTTCTAACTCCTTGCTAGAAGTGTTTTACCCTGTTTTAATGAATTGTCATTAAAAGAATAAACAAGTATTTCATTATTAAAATAAAATGGAAAATGGTATTTAAAAAAAGAAAGAATGCAAAGACGGTTGTTAAAAAGAATAAAATCCGATGACGGAGAAAATAATAAAGTGGAGTCGCCGTCAGTGCCGTCCTTGACAGGTGGAAGACACCTTTCTTCCTTTGGTGGTAATTAATGTGACCGCCAATGCTGGCCGTTGGATCTCATCATTTCTTTCTTAAACGCAGCCACCGGTTTCGTCAGTCGGCGCGCTCGTGTTCCGACCCACCCAATAAATCGCACTTACACTTCCACGTGTACTTTTCCGGCTAAAATTAATTAATTTAAACTATTTAATATATATTTTTTAAAATAAAGGTGAGTTTGCTTGTTGCATGTTAAATTGCTCTAAATTTATTGTGCTGTGGTTCAACTTTTTTTTTCTTTTTCAGAAAAAATTTGTATAATCTTATTTTAAAAGATTTATTGGATAACAAATCATTATTTTAAATATTCTTTTATAAATATATATACATTTTGGAAAAGTAGTGTGATCTTAATATGATAAAAATAGGGTTAATAACTACTTAGTCTAATTTTGTTATATTACTGTGAATAACTACTTTAGTTATATTACTGTGAATACTTTAGTTTAATTCTATTCTCCTGTTTGATTATAATACTTATTTAATTATTTTCAATTTCTTTTTCTCTTTCAACTCCGTACATCCACTCATAACATACCCATAAAATAAATAATTGATGTAAGAATGGAGAATAACTATTTCAACTTCAATTTATTATTTTTTTGAACGGCAACGAAATTTTATTAATAAAGATCTAGCAAGTAGCTAGAAGAGTACAACCAAGAAAACAACAATATTACAGTTACATCGAGGCAGAGGAGCAAAATACAGACCAGTCATTACATTTTAGATTTGCTCTGTGGCTGAACCATAGGAAGCAGTTAGACTTGATCTCCTCCACTATCCTTCCGGGGAACGTATTGGCGCCTTCAAACTCCTTTCGGTTGCGAGCTTTCCAAATCTCCCAACATGTGGCGGAGGCAATAGTGACCAGCCAATTTTCCTTTTTCGGCGGGAAGTGAGCGTTCTTTATGCAGGATAGAAGATTGTCCACTGAGGATAGGGTGTAAAAACTGTGATGGCCCCATTCTGTGATTTTCCTCCATGTTTGTTTTGCAACCGGGCATTGCAGCAATAGGTGGGATACAGACTCGTTTTCACGATAGCACCATGAGCATGTGGGGTTTGCTATGGTGACCCCTCTCTTCATGAGTTCCTCCTTTGCCGGGATCCGATTCATCCTTGCTTTCCATGTAAAGATATGAACTTTCGAGGGCACCCAGTGAGTCCAATTATGTCTGGGAGCTACGCCATTATTACCTGTTTCAACTTGCTTCCTTATGAATGAAGAGTGAAAGGTTCCGTCAGCGCACCCGATCCAGGTCCATTTGTCATCACCCGCTCTGCAGATGTAATTTCTGAGTAAGGATTCAATCAGATTTACCTGGTGACTAAGGGGGTTGGAGTAAACTTCATGTTTCCATTGCCAATTTGAAACAGGAATATTGGAGTCTGACCACGTGACCCTTTCGTTGACTTTGCAGGGTTTGTGAGTTTCAATAGAAAATAATTCAGGAAACATGTTTCTTAGAGGTTCCGAAGTTAACCACGAGTCAAACCAGAACATTGTTTTGTCACCTTTTCCCACCAACGATTTGATTTCTGTCCAGAACTGGATTCCATCCGATTCTATTTCGTCTATGGCCTGGAGAATGAATTTCCAGAATCCGGGGATGGATCTCTTTAACACGACGCCACCGTGAATGCGGGGGGAGAAGTGGATTGCTTTGATGACGTTCACCCATAGTTCATCGCTTCTGGCTTTGTACCTCCAGCCCCACTTGGACAGAAGGGCAAGGTTCGCTGCTCGAAGAGAGCCGACGCCGAGACCACCTGATTGCTTTGGTGCAGTGATCTTTTCCCAGCCCACCCACGGGATTTTCCTTTGACCTTCGAACTGTCCCCAAAAGAAATCTTTTCTTATTTTCTCCATCTTTTTAATCACGCAGGAAAGGGCCTTGAAAAGTGATAGGTAGTAGGATGGGACGCTACCTAATACAGATTTAATAAGCACAGTTTTACCCCCTTGGGATAGGACTTTTTCTTTCCATTTGCTCAGTCTTGATTTCATTTTTACAATCACCGGATCCCAACTTTTTGCCAGCTTCATGTTTAGACCAATGGGCACTCCCAGGTACGTGAAGGGGGCTGAATCAGGTTTGCAGTTTAGCTTAGCTGCAAAGGCTTGTACTAGGGCCTGATCAACCCCAACGCCAAACAACCTGCTTTTTTCGAAGTTGACCTTGAGCCCGGAAGAGAGGTGGAAACATCTTAACAAACGGGTGAGGAATTTAACATTTGATTTTGACCAAGAACCTAAGAAAATAGCGTCATCAGCATACAATAAGTGCGAGATACATGGACCTGAGTTTGGTAATTGAATCCCCTTAAAAGTGCCATCCGCAACAGCCTTTTTCATAGCCAGATGGAGGGCCTCCATGCCGATCACGAAGAGAAGAGGGGATAGAGGGTCTCCTTGCTTAACCCCCCTCTGAATCACCAATTCCTCCGAGGGAGAGCCATTCAAAAGAATTGATATTTTGGAGGAGGAGAAACACCCTTGAACCCATAGACGCCAACGCGGGGGGAAGCCCATTTTTCGGAGGATTTGGTCAATGAAGCTCCAATTTATACAGTCGAAAGCTTTTTCGAAGTCCACTTTGAATATCATTACCTTTCTCTTAGATTTTTTCACCCAGGCAAGAGTCTCGTTGAGGATCAGTGGTCCATCTAAGATTGATCTTCCTTCAATATAGGCCGATTGGGTCTCGCTAATTATGGAATTCATGACTCCCTTCAATCTGTTTGCCAGTACTTTAGTGATAATCTTGTAAAAGCTCCCAATTAGGCAGATGGGTCGGTAGTGTGAAAACAGCAGGGGGTCCTTTTTCTTTGGTATTAGAGTGACGAAGGAGGAGTTGCACCCTGGGCTTATTTCTCCTGTTGAGTGGAATAGATTAAAGGCTTCTATTAGCGATGGTTCAAGCATGTCCCAGTGGTGTTTATAGAATTGCATAGTGAACCCATCAGGGCCAGGAGCTTTGTTTGGGGCACATTCCCAAATGGCATTTTTGATCTCCGCCACCGAGAAAGGACGAATTAGGCTCTCGGATTGTTCCTGCGTTATTTTCTTGAATAGATCAGAAGTGAATGAGGGTCTGCAGCGCATTGGCTCTCGATATTTTTCCTCGAAAAACTGAGCTGCCAAGTTTTTTAATTTCTGAGGATCTTGCACCCAATTTCCTTCGTGCAGGATGCCACTGATTCTATTTTTTGCTAACCTGCATTTCATTTGCCCGTGGAAGAAGGCGCTATTTTCGTCTCCATCTTTGAGCCATCTGACCTTAGCCTTTTGTTGAAGATCTTTGCGATTGATTTCATCAATTTCTTTGATTCTCTTGATGGAGTTGAGTCTTCTTGTTTTGTCGTCATCTGTCAGGCCCAAAACTTCTGCTTTAAGTTCAAGCCCGTCAATTATGTCAAGGAGTGTTTTCCTTTCCTCTAAGATCTTCCTCCGGTTCTCGCCATTCCACTGTTTGAGTGCATTCTTCACGGCCTTGAGGTTCACTAACAGCTTTCTGTCTGCTCTTTTCTCTTTGATGTTTGTGTGGGTGAGGAAAGTCTCGCTTACAACTTGATCATAACCTGGAAGACTCAACCAAGAATTGAAAAAACGAAATGGCTGTGGGCCAAAGTCAGATTTGTTAGTATGCAGCAGGAGAGGGCGATGATCCGACAGGTCTCTTGGTAGTGCTACCAGCGAGGCCTCCGGCCATGCCCTCATAAACGAATTCGACACCAACATTCGGTCTATTTTACTAAATTTCTCTCCTGAAGGGGATACATAGGTATATTTTCTGCCTCCCATTTTATATTCTTTTAGACCAAAGTTCGATATGAATGTGTTGAAAATAGTTGCATTAGTATAATTGAACTCAGAGTTAAGTCTCTCGGTAGGGAATCTAACCTCATTGAAGTCACCCAACAGGATAGCCGGAGTGTTTGGGAACGCAGTCAGCTGCATTAGTATACATTGATGATTAGAAGGTTGTCTTTTGAGCATACCAGGGTGCCAAATGTGACGAGAAACCTCCTCGATGCCGTTGAGGAAATTTTTTGAAATTTGGATGGATCCCAAATGTTGATCAGACCACCAGATCTGCCAGACGCATCTGCCGCGCAGTAGTCACATAGAGTGTTGCCCCAAAGGGATTGTATTTGCACAGCAGAGGGTATTTGGATGTGAGACTCTTGAATTGCGATGAAATCCACATTATGGATTGTTTTTATCTTTCTGATCCCGGAGCATTTGTCGGGCCCAAGGCCATTTGAATTGAATGTTAGGAAATTCATTTGGAAAACACTATAGGTCTGGAAGTCTGGGGTGAGGGGGGGGGGGGCAATTATCGTCTAGTTCCTTTGCCTGCCAGGATCAGGTCCTCAACTTGGGAGGTATATCCATGCATTCCAAATCCGATGTTGTTTCCGACGTTGATGGTTTTCAGGGTTTCAGAAGAGGAGCCTTGTGAACTAGGGGTTGATTGTGATGGCCTGAGGGGTGTTTGAAGTTGTGGATTAGATGGGCGATTGCGTGAATGATTGTCTACACCCCTGCGACGATTTTCACTAGCACCCTGAGGACGAAAAAGGAATGATGCAGGGCGAAGGGAGTTACTGAGTCGGACGGGGAGGGTGGAGTGTCGACGGTTTGAAGTTTTCCCATCAGGTATTTGGTGGGGGTGAGGTTGGGTGGGCATACTTTCCCCCATAGAGGACATGGCAGTACAATTGAGATCGGGAATGACAGCTGCGGGAGGGGAATTTCTGGATGGGGAAAGGGGTGGCTGCCGAACGGAGGGGAGGTGGGTGTTTGGTGGCGGGGGAGAGAGAGAACGGGGGAATAGGGTGCGAGGAGTGGGTGAGTGAGAGTGGGGGAAACGTGATCGAGTATGCTTTGGGCCCGGGGCAGAGTTTGCTTTTGCAGCATGGGCAGGTCCATTGTGATTTTTCTTTGGCCCATTAAAGAGTGGGCCGTTAAGTATTTGAATGGATCCAGTGGGAGAGAGTTTAGTGGACCCAACGGAGTCAGGCACGCGTGAAGGGGAGTCATAAATTTCGGCACGTGG
This sequence comes from Deinandra increscens subsp. villosa, assembly GCA_039602395.1. Taxonomy (NCBI): domain Eukaryota; kingdom Viridiplantae; phylum Streptophyta; class Magnoliopsida; order Asterales; family Asteraceae; genus Deinandra; species Deinandra increscens. Next base: position 52,005,812 of record JBCNJP010000024.1, on the reverse strand, counting down.
AGATGGTGGGGGTGGGGCCAATGGGGAGGGAGGAGGTGACGGGATACGAGGTGATATTTTTGGGGATGCGCATGATAATGATGGTGTTTTCTGTTGGGTTTCCAAGGACGGCGGGAGACGAACGTTCGGGACGGGAGTCGAAGCGTCTATGCCGGAGATAGTGTCGGCAACAGAGCCTTTCGCCGGACTCGCCGGAGTGGCCATATTCTTCCCTGAGCAAGTTTCCTGTGGCGAGGCAAAATTTATGTTTCTGAATTCCCCTTCTTCAAGATCATTATACAAGGAATCTACTGAGTCATCATCAAGATTTTCTTCCGATGATTCAGAAGATGAAGAGTAGCATGGGGGGTGGACTGGAGGAGTCCATTGACTGGTGCCTTCACAAACCCATATATCGTATTTAGTGTTATTCCAGTCCAAGCATACTTTCCCTTCAATTCTTTCAACTTTGTTGGTGAGTATATAGCATGTGCCGTTTGTTATATCATATGACGACCAGTCGAAGTCTGATGATTCAACTAGTTCTCCAAAGGCTTTTCCAATGGTGTTGAAGGTGTCTTTACACCTAAGGTGGAATGGTACCCCCCTGCAGACGATTTGGGCAATCCTATCGTTTTTTAGTGTCTGCCCTTGCCATATGTGTAGGCTTTTGAAAATCTTTTCCCAAATCGCTCTTTTTTCGGATAGAAATCTCTTTGATTCGTAGGACGAGTCAAATCTGAGTAAGAGACTTAGACCTCCAACGTAGTGAGTTGTAAAGTTCTTTATCCCTTCTGTAGAGAAAAACAAGTTTGCATTATATAAGTGAAGGATGTCGATGGTTTCGCCAAACAACATCGAGCTTTTCCAAGTTGTTGGTACAAGGGGAGGGGTGACAGGAATTTTTATTTGTATGGGGGGGGGGGGGCAAGCTCAGGGGCTGGTTTGTATAGAGTTCCGTCAGCGACGTCCTTGTAGGTTATTTCTTTCCGAACAGTTCTGTGGATAGAGGGATAGCGGGATGGTGGACGATGTTTTGTCGGAGGGTTGTAGTTTTGGGTTGTTGGATAGGGGTAGGCTGTTGGGGGAGGGAGGTGGAGGTTGTGAGAGGTGTGTGGTTTATTTGTTCTTGCCATAACCACTGAGTGCCTGGTGGATCCCAGATTAACCTTGCCCAGTTTTTCAATCATGACGTCGTGATTTTTGACGGCCTCAAAGCGGACGAAACCATAGATGTTGCCCCTCCGATCTGTTCTTTTCGGGATGAAAGTATCTCGTAGGTTTCCAATGTGGCAGCATTTTCTCCATATTGTTGATGCAGAGCATTCCGGGGGAAGGTTAATGAGCAGGTATGAGGTGGTCGTTGTAGGGTTGACGGGCGGTGTGAGGCGGTTGTAGGTAGTGTGGCGGTGGTGGCTCTCGGCATTCCTTGGCTTTCTGCGTGTGACCGTTCTCCATTCATCTTCAGCATCCTTGCCGGCGGCTTCATTTCTCTCTCCTGCTCTCGCTGCTCTCATCTCTACGTATTTCGTAAAAATCATTTACTAGTTTATTATTGGTTCTCAAAAGAACATTCTAATGACTTGTCATACAACTAACTAACTAAGAGGTTAAAGGTTGAAACACCATAAAGTATAATTGGTGATATATTTATCTTAAGTTAAGAAAGTGTAAGAATTGCTATTAAAAAAATAAATACTTAGGCTATCCATAATGGGGCTTGAAACCCACTTTCGCGCCCCGATAACGCCCCTTTAGCGTCCCCACCCACTACGGTGGGGCGTGAAAATGAAAAAAAAATGGGTGGGGCTTGAAATCTTTCACGCCGAAGAAGGAGATAGTTGTGAGGCTATGTGTAGTGGTTGTATGTTTTCAAGCCCCACATGTGGGCATTATCCGCCATGTGGCATCCTACATGGCATGGGGGCTTGAAAGCAAAAGATGTGTAGTGGTATAAAGCCCCTTTCAAGCCCCAACATCATTACACAACTCACACAATCACCCTCCTTTCCGGCGTGAAACATCTGGCGCCTCCCCCCCCCCCCCCTTTTCCTCTTTAGCGCCCCACCGTAGTGGGTGGGGGCGTGACCGGGGCGTTATAGGGGCGCGAAAGGGGTTTTCAAGCCCCATTACGGATAACCTGAGGGACTTGTAATGATCATTAAAGAGGTTTGAAAATGCTTTTAACCATTACACCATTTATGTGATCAAGCCCCTTGCCACATCACCTGCCACATGACGGATCATGTCCAAGGGAGGGGCTTAACCACTACGAATAGCCTTATTGACGCCTTTATTATATTGTTCTTTATCGAATGAAAATTTTCCAAGTATCATTAAAAGTTATTGCAAAGCACAAGTCTATATTCAATTTAAGAACTATAAAAGTCAAAATTCAAACAATGAGTTAATAGAAGGTTAATATCACAATACATAAGCACAATTATCTCTTTGCATTAACAAAGAAACACCCAAAAGTTATTTAACTATATTTTTCTTAGTTTTTAACTTTTAATTTGTAATGTTTTCTAAAAAGATAGCTTATTTAGAGAATTAATATGTGTTTATTTCATTTATGTTTGATACATTAGAGTCTCTGGTCTCAAGGCAATGAAAAGGGGTTGTGACGTAACTTTTACCCGTTTACCTACCACTTTATTATATTTTGATCCTAATGTTATAAAATTAACAATCCTTCTTCATTAAAATCTATGTTTATTTTTATCTATAATATAATTTAAAACATCTCAATCGAGTCATTAAAATCTATGTTTATTTTTATCTATAGTTTAATTTAAAATATCTCAACTGAGTCTTATCAAATGTAAATCTCTCATTTTGTTTTTCATTTAACACTTATAAATTACAAAGAAATACAAGACAAACGAACAACATTACTATACATCAAGTTAACATTACTATACATCAAGTCGTATCAAATGTAAATCTCTCATTTTGTTTTTCATTTAACACTTACTGTTATGATACGTAATCTGCCTCTCCATTCTATTCCATCACAATATATAGAATGTACATTTACAAAGACATCCCTAAAGTATATGACAAATACAAATATACAAATATATTCTAATATACCCCCTCAGTCTAAGGAGGAGTACGACGAATACTTAGACTGTTCCGAAAATCAAGAAATAGGTAACGTGGCAAGCCTTTCGTGAATATATCCGCAAACTGGTAACGAGAGGGTACATGAAGAACCCGAATAGCGCCCTGTCGAACTTGATCACGAACAAAATGAATGTCAATCTCAATATGCTTTGTTCGTTGATGCTGAATGGGATTCCCGGACATGTAAATCGCACTCACATTATCACAATAAACTAGCGAAGTGCGTCTGGGAGGAGTACCGAGTTCTAATAATAAATTCCTTAACCAACAGACTTCCGCCACCACATGAGCCACCCCTCTGTACTCGGCCTCCGCACTAGAACGAGAAACAACCGTCTGACGTTTAGACGACCAGGACACTAGGTTATCACCATAGTAAACACAATAACCGGAGGTAGATCTCCTCGTATCTGGGCAACCGGCCCAGTCCGCATCTGTGTAAGCAACCAAAGAAGGTGAAGAAGTAGCAGTCATATGAAGGCCTAAATCAAGTGTGCCGTTAATATAGCGCAGAATGCGTTTCAAGGCAAGCAGGTGAGAAGATCTGGGAGCATGCATGTGCATGCATACCTGCTGGACGGCATAGGAGATATCCGGACGAGTAAAGGTAAGATACTGTAGAGCACCGGCTAGACTCCGGTATGTGGTAGGATCATCAATTAATTCCCCGTCCGAAGCACTAAGCTTTCCGTTGGTGTCAACGGGAGTCTGTACCGGATTGCAATCGGACATGTGTGCACGTGCAAGAATATCGGTCGCGTAGGACTACTGAGATAAATACATGCCCTGAGAATGGCGCTTCACCGAAATCCCAAGGAAATATGATAAAGGACCCAGATCCTTCATGGCAAATTCGGCGAAGAGATGCGACATGAGCTTTTGATGAAGGGCCTGGGAAGAGGCTGTGAAGATAATGTCGTCAACATACAAAAGCAAGTAGGCAATGTCATGGCCCTGACGGTAAATGAATAAGGAATGATCAGAAGAGGTGTGTCTAAACCCCAAGGTAGATACAAAGTCGGTGAAACGCTGGTACCAGGCCCTGGGGGCCTGCTTGAGCCCATACAAGGATCGACGTAGACGACATACATGAGAGGGATAGGAGGGATCCCGGAACCCAGCTGGCTGATGCATGTATACAGTTTCCTGCAAGTGTCCGTGGAGAAAAGCATTCTTTACATCCAATTGATTAATACCCCAGCCATTTGATAAAGCCAAGCTCAGAACAATCCTGATGGTGGCCGGCTTGACAACCGGACTAAACGTCTCGTGACAATCAATCCCCACCTGTTGAGACCTGCCATCACACACTAAACGCGCTTTATAGCGCTCAAGAGTTCCATCAGACTTCATTTTATGTTTAAAAATCCACATGCATCTAATTAAATTCATATCTGAACGCCTAGGTACCAATTCCCACGTATTATTATCGATAAGGGCATTAAACTCATCTGTCATCGCACGGTGCCATACGGGTGAGGCTAAGGCGTCAGGTACATTTTTTGGAATGGGTGTGAGGGCTGAAGTGTTTAGGTTAAAAATCTGCTTAGGTTTAACGGTGCCGACCATGCCTCGGGTGGTCATGGTACGTGTCGGGGGTGGTGGAGGTGATGGTGACGGTGAAGGAGTATGGTTGGTGACGGGTGAGTGATGAGCGGAACCGGGCGAGGGATAGGTGTTGGGAGGTGTGGATGTGGGGCTTTGGGTAGGTGCGGGTGATGTGGGGCCGGGAGTATTGGGGGGAGATGGGAAGGTAGATGGGGATGTTGGGAATGCGACAGACGGCCAACTAGAGGGAACGAACCCGCTCTCGGTGGTAGAAGGTATGGTAGGGGCGGTGGGTTGGTTTTTATAGGGGAAGACCCGTTCGTCGAAGACGACGTGTCGAGAGATGATGATTTTCTTTGTGGAGAGCTCAAGACATTTGTACCCCCTATGGTTGGAAGGGTACCCGAGAAAAACACAAGCAGAGGAACGGGGTTGGAGTTTATGTATTGTGGTAGATGGGAACAAGGGATAGCACAGACATCCAAAGGTACGAAGATGAGAGTAAGAAGGGTGTTTAGCATAGAGAAGGTAGGTTGGGGAGAGAAGTTGTTTGGTTTTCGTAGGAAGAATGTTGAGAAGATAGGTGGACATTTGAAGTGAGTGGTGCCAGAAGGTGGTGGGAAGAGAAGCAGCGGTAAGAAGGGTCCGAAGAATATTGTTTATGGATCGAATTTTGCGTTCTGATTTGCCGTTTTGGGGAGAGGTGTGAGGACACGAGAACCGAAATAACATGCCATTTGTATTGAAGAAATCATGAAATTGTTTGTTGTTAAATTCAGTTCCATTGTCGCATTGTAGAGTTTTGATGTTGGTGTTGAATTGAGTTTGAATCATTTTATGAAAATTGGCAAACACCGTAAAAACATGCGACTTATTTGTTAATGGGTATGTCCATAGATAGTTTGTATAGTCATCCAGAAAGAGAACATAATAACGATGCCCCCCCGAGCTGATGACGGGGGATGTCCAGAGATCGCTGTGAATGATGTCAAACGGTAATAAAGTGGAAGAAAGTGAATCCGAAAAGGGTAATTTAATATGTTTACAAATTTACAAAGAAATATAAGACAAATGAACAACAAATTACTATACATGACGTTTAAAAACTACATTCATATATGGATACTAACTCTATTATTTCTTTTACATAACCTGTTATACTCTATCAAGTAGCTCAATAGCCTCACATCATATATGGATACTAACTCGGTCATTTCTTTTACATAACCTTTTATACTCTGTCAAGTATCTTAATAGCCTCACATCATGGATACTAACTCGGTCATTTCTTTTACATAACCTTTTATACTCTGTCAAGTAGCTTAATAGCCTCACATCGGAGACAACAAAGGTATCAATTTTTTTTAAATACAATCGAACTTGTAAATATTTTTTAGGGAAAATTTCACAGAAACATAACCAACTCTCAATTTTGTTCCAATCAGGTCACTCAAACTTTCTTTTGTTCCAATCAGGTCACTCAACTTTAAAATATGTTCTAATCCTAGATAAATGACCTGATTAGTAGGTAACCTTATCAAATTTTTTATAAAAATTGATTTTTTTATAAAAAAAATAATTTTTTTATAAAAAAATAATTTTTTTATAAAAAAATAGTTTTTTATAAAAAAATATTTTTTTTAAAAATGATTTTTTTATGATTGAATTTTTACTAAAAACGATATTTTTATAAAAAAATCAAAATTTCATAAAAACAGTTTTTTATATAAAATACATTTTTTTATAAAAACGATTTTTTTTATAAAAAACGTTTTTATAGAAACATTTTTTTATAAAAAACGAAAAAAAACGTTTTATAAAAAAAGCGTTATACGTTTTTATAAAAAAAGTTATAAAAAACGTTTTTTTATAAAAAAATTTTTTTATAAAATTTTGACTTTTTATAAAAAAATCATTTTTATTAAAAAATCGATTTTAAGAAATTCGTTTTTTATAAAAAAATTCCCTTTTTATAAAAATTTCAGTTTTTGTAAAAAAATTTGATAAGATTACATGCTAATCAGGTCATTTATCTAGGATTAGAACATATTTTTAAGTTAAGTTACCTGATTAGAACAAAAAAAAGTTTGAGTGACCTAATTGGAACAAAATCAAAAGTTGGTTATGTTTCTACAAAGTTACCCCTATTTTTTATGTTAATAAGTTAGATAAAATTCAACACATAACGGCGTAAACAAATTTATATAGTATACGTGTGTAGTAGTAAAATAGCCTAATAACGAACATTTGGAGGGCTGTTAAAAAAGTGGTAAACACACATCAAAAGTACGTCTAAAATTAAAGAATAAACAATCACACGAACTGAATAACTATTATTTTAATATTTCGAAAATACTAGATTTCATTTTAGATATTACTTTCTATTTAAAAAATCACTAAAAATTAAAGAAGTGTTGTTGTTTTGGGGGACGGACGGCGTCATTTATCACCAGCCGTCTGTTCCTTTCGGTTGCAGAAATGCCATCCCCATGCGCCTACACTTGGCTGCACATTTGGAAACTGGATTTCCCCAAAGTACAACTGATCAATACGCATGGTACAACCAGTTCGATGCACCGATCATCATCCTCATCAATTCATCATTCATCGTAACAAAATTCACCTGATCGATTAAAACGATTCAAACGATTCAATTGCAAATTGCAGATATGGAGATTCTCTGTTAATGTATGTACAAAAGGAAGGATGATTTTAACATTATCAGCGCATCAAAAACATTATCAGGCTGCGTTTAATCCTAATACATTTTCATATTTCTCTAAACTTTAGGTTTGATGTGCTCTGAAACGAAAAAAAAAAGGTGAAAAAAGGAAAGGGAGGTGGTTACGGTTACGGTTACGGTTACGGTCGGTGGTGGTGGTGGTGGTGGTGGTGGCTGGTGGTGGCGGTGGCGGAGGATTGTTCATTTGTAATTTGTTCTACAAGCTATTTCAGGCGACTTCTGCTGGAGGAAGGTTTAGATCCAGATCGAGAGCGAAGGATTTCTCCGTTTGTTGACGATCGGAAGGCGGATAACTGAAATTGACGACCGATGAGGAATCGGAGTCGCTTTGCGAGGCGTTGACGGCGGCGATCGTGAGGTTCGGTGCTCCGGCGACGGATCCGTCCAATTTGAACCGGTTGCCGCGTTTCGCGAGGTGATCGATCTGCGAATGGAACAGGAACAGCGAATGCGCCACCGGAAAACCGACGCGCATGCGCGAGAGGCTGAGATCGAGCGCCGGCGGCGGAACGGGAACGACGGTGATCGGAGCGGCGGAGGAGTTGTTGTTGTTATACGACTCGACGGTGCTGCTCTCCCCGCCGCTAGGGCTTTTACACGTCATAACCTTCCTCCCGGCGGCCGCCAGCTCGGTAGGCGTCGGAAAGTTCGTCTTCGCCTTCTCGCCGCGGAACTCACGAGCGGCGGAATCGTAAGCACGCGCCGCCTCGACGGCAGTATCAAACGTACCGAGCCAAACACGGCTCTTCTTACCTGGATCTCTGATCTCGGCTGCGTAACGGCCCCACGGCCGTTTCCGGACGCCGCGGTAGCGAGCTTCAACGCCGTCATTGCCGGCGGCGGCGCGGCCGTCAGGTTTCCCGCGAGGAACCATGGGTGTGAGAAATAGAAACGGAAATGGAAATGGAAATGGAAATGGAAAAAGGATTGAACGTGAGAAAAAGGGGGTGGGGATGGGGGTGTTTATATAGTGGGGGGAGGAGAAGTAGAAAAAAGAGGCGCATCACCACTCTCATGACAAGGGGCGCGTGTGGATGAAATGTTAGGCTCCTCCTCCGTGGCCTAGGGCTAATTTCAAGAGGTTGGTTTTACCACCCACCCATACTTTGCTAAATTAAGGGTGTTAGAATTTCACACTTTAATGTTTTAATTTAACACCCCATATTATCAACTAATTTCATTTCACACCCAAATATGTATTCTTCATGCATGTATTATACTTCTACTTCTATTATGATTATTATGACTTGTTTATTTGTGTTAGCGGCTTGACATTAAGAATGATGATTGTCAGATGTTTATTATTTCGTTACTCGTGTGACGTTGGTTTTCACGTTCAAGACTGTGAGACGTTTAAAGTGCATGAAGTTATACATGATAACGTAGACATGACCTATGAATGTATGTGATTACGTAATTGTTTTTTGTCGCCAAATGTTGACGGCGCGCTATATATATAAGTTAACATACAAAAACTGAATCTATGCAACCATATCTTATATATAAGTTTTAGAGTTTGATAAAATCTATATGTTTGTATATAACACATATATTGTGAAATTAATTTATAAGAGTTGTTTACTTGTGTTGGTGGCTTGACATTAAGAATGATGATTGTCGAATGTTTGATATTTCGTTGAGCTGTGTTACGTCAGCTTACACGATCAAGACATGTAATTGGTTTAAAGTGTATGACGTTGTATCTTGCGAAAATGGATGATACCGTAGACATGACATATGAATGTATGTGATTACGTAACTGTTTTTTATCGATAAATGTTGACAGCACGCTATATAAGTTCAACTAAAAAATGTATCTATGCAACCATATACTTATATAAGTTTTAAAGTTTGATAAATTCTATGTTTGTATATTTTCCTAATTCTTCTTGATAAATTGAGATTTCTTATTCATACTTTCATATATGGTTTTTACCTTATAAATAAGATGTTACAAGATCAATATTAGAAATGTCAAAAGCTATTTAATAACGTTCGAATTTGAATACTAGATTATAATAACTTAATGTGATAAATAAAATAATAATAAATAGTGAATACATCGACAATAATATAGAATAGTAGGTATATTTAAAGCACAAAGACTATAGAAAAACACCACATATCACATTAAGTGCATATCAATCTCTAAGATATATGATACGTTAGGGAAAGACTGGAATAGTTGCTAGGTAAGTTTCATCGATGAGTTGGGGAAAGACTGGAATAGTTGCTAGGTAAGTGCATCAACGCTCTCATATCATAGTATGGTTGGACTAGATAGTATAATCGAGAGCTTATGCAGTACAAACATAATCCAAAGAATCTTTGATATATTGTGTGAGAAAGAGCCCGGGTACTCCCCTTTAGCTCTATATTTTTCGTGCGTGCATTGTTTCATTAAGTTCTAGTTGAAAAGATTATGTTTATGGAAAACATGATATCTGGTGGTAGTTTTATGATAATCTCGGTATCCAGCGCAATCAACATCTGCCTACACGTGAATGATGAGTCTATGTGTGACTATGGGTACACTTGATTATGACATAATGGCGATTAGTATGGTGTTGAAAAACTGTGAAACCTTACTGGTTGAATAAGAGATCTCCAACGAGTCAAGATAAGATGCTACAAAACACCAAGTGTGCTATGATATGTCAATGGATATCCATGGGTACTCGTGATTTTTGTGACAGATGTTTTTCAGAAAAAACTAGGATCGATAATGGTCTATAATGACCAAGTCCGATGCAATATATAAGATTCTATAAGTATCTCTGTTGATGTAGATGCATAGTATCATTAGTAAAAGTGACAAGTGACATGTATCCTATAAAATAGCCGAGTTTGCCCACATCCTTAGGGTAAACTAAAAGTTAATGTGTCATATCATCCAATCACAAACATCGAGGAGCCCCATGATAATTATATCATACACATAAAATAATAAATAACATGTAGCTGAAAAGGCGCGCCATATCTATTAACAATACCATTAGGATAACATTTAAGTCTATAAATTCAACAATGTTTGCCAAACAAAGAACATGTACCAGTGTCCAAGTGCGGTTGGAGTGGAGGGAAGCAACTTTTGTATGCATGGTATCTCACTAAATTGGCCTTGTTAATGCTTGAAGAAATGTGTTAGGCTCGGTGTTAAAGACGTGAAAGAGGAATGAGGTGGGACATGGTTTGGGAAAAGTTTGGGCTGACAAATATGACCATGGGATTGAGACACACGGTCATGTAGGGTACTCTATGTGGCGTATGGGGGATTACACGGGTGTGTAGGCTAGTTATTGGTGGAATACGACCATGTAAGTTACTGTTTGATCTTGTTTCTTGGTTTTTAGCTACATCACTTTATCAGGGTCACCACGGACTCATCATATGGCCATGTGTTGGCTCACATGGCTTGGCTATGTCATGTGGTGGCTCACATGGCTTAGCTTCCACGCACATGCCTTGGCTAAGCCATGTGTCACAGCCCAACAAATGGTGGTATACGTCGGGGCACGATGATTGTCCAATTGCACACAACACTATTGAAGGTTACAATATTCTTTATTAACCCATTTCATTCAATCACATAATATAATAATCTATCATTATATTACAATACTAATAACACATTATCTCCTTATGATTAGGTCTCACTTAGTCCGCAAGAATCCTAAGGTGTCATCATCATGAAGTCATCATCTTGTAACAAAACCTACAACATGTACAAAATAAAGGTCAACTACGAATAGTTAGTGAGTAAACATAGGTTTGATACACTACAATAGATTAAACATGCGATCTACGAGTGATATGAACATTCTTGATATGATAAACAAGTATTGATATAGAACACATAAAGTGGCATAATCCAACCCTTGACAAATAAGGGTTTCAATCACCCAACGCCACTTACCGGTCAAGTTAGGTGGGCTGCCAAACCAATAGATCTATTATTGTAACCCCGACCTTTTTAGTGTTAATAATTACGCCTTGAAATTGACATTGACATTGAAATAGATTCCATCCACCACAATTGAAATCCACACAATACTAATCCACACAAGTTTGACATACTAGAACACACATAACAATCATAGTGTTCGCATGAAATTTGAAAGTAATGAAATAGATATTTTAGATTGATACGGTGTACATGTTACACACCAAAAAGATAAAAGAAAAGGGGCTATGAATACTCACCTTGCAATGGAGACATAGATGGACAATGACACCAACTAATGAAATAGCTAAACCCCGAGGATAACTTTGACAACTAGAGGATGATAGAGAATAAGTGAATTCACTTTATGACACACATTGACACAATCGACACGACACACATTGGTGACGGTGTTACGTACGTTGTTATAAGGGTCAATCCTAAACTAAGGATGTAAACATAATGTCCTAGAGATGAGCATTTTCTTCATGGAGATCAATTTAGGTCAAAAGATAATCATAACACAACATGCATGATCTTTCCTACAATTTCAACATGAGAAATCCTAGATCCGTTATCGGAATACATGCGTGTCATAGATTTAGTCATATTACCACATAGAGATTAATTCTTGATGATGTGTCACATAGATCTACTAATAACAAACATGCATGACATAGTTCTAACCCTAATTCAACATAAAGATGCAATCTTGATCATGAATCACGTAGATCTATCAATACTCAACATGCATGACATATATCTAACCCTAATCTAGCATAAAGTTGCAATCTTGATCATGAATCACATAGATATAGCAATAACCAACATGCATGATGTAGATATAACCCTAATCCATCATAAAAATGCAATCTTCATCATGAATCACATAGATCTAACGATAATCGACATGAATGATGTCGATCTAACCCTAGTCCATCATAAAAATGCAATCTTGATCATGAATCACATAGATCTAGCAATAACCGACATGCATGATGTAGATCTAACCCTAATCCATCATAAAAATGCAATCTTGAAAATGAATCACATAGATCTAGCAATAACCAACATGCATGACATAGATCGAATCCTAATCCATCATAAAAATGTAATCTTGATCATGAATCACATAGATCTAGCAAGGATCAACATGCATGACATAGATCTAGCCTTAAACTATCATAAAGTTGCAATCTTTGATCAAATAAACCATGGATCTAACATCATACATCGTGTATGGCACAAATCTAACCTAAATGCATGATAAAGCTCAGATCTTGACATGTAATTTCAACGGTTTACAAAGAACTTACCAAAAAAAAAAGGGATGAAATGGGGTGAAACAAGCTTGGATCCTTGATTATTTGGCTCCAAAATGAATATGGGATGAAGGATGGGTGAAGATCAGCTCTCTACAGCCGTTTGGGAGGTGTGGGAGGTGAGAAATGAGGATGGTGGAGGCTAATGGGGTTTAAATAGGAAAAAATTAGGGTTTGCTGGAAAACCAGTTGTAGGCGTATCGCCTGGGGCATGGTCATGCTTTAAGCTATACGCTTGGAGCTCCTCCGAATCTTGGGATGCCAGATTCCTCGTTTCGCATGCTCATTTTGCTGTTTTTTGATGTTTTCGAGTCCCGTTTCCACCTAAATCACCCAATTCATCATTCCATCATGTTAACCACATTTAATCCACTCAAAACAAATATAAATACGTCACATAACTCATAACGATGCATAAATTAGGTCAAATTACATATTTTGGTCGGTTTTGGCGTACGTATCAATTTTGGGCAATTCACCAATGATTTATGACTTGATCAAACATGTGATGACTCGAGATATAATAACTAATCAATAGACCTTTAATTAAGCCTAATTTGACATACGATACCTAAATTCAAGATTCCCGGTAAACGACGAATCGCGTAGAATTCGCAGATTTGCTTTATCATCAAATTAAGGAATCCAATTTGGACCCAATTGATTTTAATTAAGTATTTCATTTCGAAAAATCATTATGAGTCATTTAAAAAATATTATTTGGGTTATAAGTACCCAAAAATTATCCGGTTCTTAATAATTCGCAAATCGTTAAAACACATGGTTTCAAAACGGGTCAGGTTTTATAATCGGAAAAGTGCAGATGTTACACCATGCATCAACGCACGTGGCTTGAGACTTTATCATTTCTCTTATGTTTTTGTCTTGTTTCTTGTGCCATGTACGATATTAACCTGAAACTTATGCTTTATTGTCGATAATGGCCCAAAACAATATATTCATAATTTAAACGTCTTTCTGGTTAATTAATCTTGTTTAACGTGTCCACATTCACAAACATTAGCATGTACCCTCTTATATCATACCCATCTACCAAAGAAATCAGGGCCTGTTTTTTTATTTTGTTTTTTTTGGAGTTTGATAACTTGGTCGGGAGTTTTTAAAAAGTTAGACTGGGTTAACCAAAAAATGAGCATGGGTCAGTAGGTTTGAAGCGAGTCAGGAGGTTAAACGTAAAAAACAAATAAGTCGACCACCGACCAAGTCAATGGTCAACACTGACCAGACTAGGTCAATCTAAATCAAACAACCCCTTAGTGTGTGATATGCATGTCATCATAACTTTTTATTAATCTTTTACCCTCGTGCACTTGTGACCATCTATCTCAATATGAGCTACTATTTCACTCTAAACCTGACTACTTATCTCTTCGCACATTTTTGTCGACTATGCTGTCCTTTCCTAAAAGATACAAACCTAAATTATCTCCCAAATCCATTATGTGTATCTTCCTAGGATATGCTCCAAATCATCATGTACCCTCTTTGGTAGATGGGAATGATAAAAGACGGTACATGCTAATGTGTGTGAATGTGGATACGTTAAACAAGATAAATTAGCCAGAAAAAATGATGCTTAAATTATGAAAATAAATTGTTTTTGGCCATTGCTAACAATAAATATAACATAACTTCAGGTTAATATCAGACGTGGCACAAGAAACAAGACAAAAGAACATAAGAGAAATGATCAATTCGCAAGCCACATGCATTAACACATGGCTTAGCCAAGCCATGTGCCTGGAAGCCAAGCCATGTGAGCCACCACATGCCATTGCCAAGTCGTGTGAGCCAGCACATGGCTATGTGCTGAGTCCAAAAGCAACCACACGAACGTGTGGTGACCCTGATCAAGTCATGTAGCTAAAAACCAAGAAAACAAAATAAAACAGTAGCTTACACGGTCATATGCCATCAACAACCAACCTACACGCTCGTGTAAGCCCCCATACACCACACAACAAGCCCTATACTGCCATGAAAACCAAGATACACGCCCGTGGAGACCCCTGCATGACTGTGTATCACCGAAAATCGGCCAAAACACTAATTTTCTCCCATTATAACATGACCCTTCTCTTTTATTAAAGCCATCCAATTTTCAATATCAGCGCCAAAGAGGAAAAGTCTAGTTTGGAAGATTATAAAGTTCAGATTTTGCAAGGATTCTTTTTCTCAAGTTTACTTCGGTTTGTTTTCTCACAATAAATTCAACTTTGATTATGTTTGGATTTAGAGTTTTAATGTTTATTAAAGGCTAAACGATTCGTATCACTTAGGAGAGACGAATCTTATTGTTGTTTGAATTCTTATCTAATTGATTGACATTTACTTATGACATAGTTTGTATTAAAATATTATGATTGATGTCTAGTTAACGTATGTGAGTTTCCTTTTAAACTTGGATATAGATTTGATCTTGTGGAAACCCTAGCTAATTAGTAGATCACCATCCAATTTACTGTTAGGTTTTCTATTGTATAGCCGAATAACAAAACCTGTGACGTACTCGTGACACTAGAAATAGTTCACAATTATTAGATTCATCCTCGTTCAATTAGAAGTCCACCCTTATGGTTTGTTTGTGATAACACCTCACCCTCTTCTAGAAGCCACTCTTAGCATTGTCTGGTAGCCGGTATTCACCAGTAACTCGGGTTTGCCCTATCGAGTCGTGTTTAGGACTTCATTGGTTAACTATCAAAGCAAACACAATAACTTCACACCTCTAGGACCATATAGGACTGTCTATCTATAATACCTTCCGCCCCGTTGTGAGTCAGACCACTAGTAACTAGGGACCTCGCCCTTGTGCACGCCAAACGAAGCTCTTGTCTATGATTCATCATGGTATAAAAGTAACCCTTAGGGCGTGTCTAGCTATAACCCCATCGTGAAACTACCCATATGGATTATAATACCTTATTGTAAGTACCTTATCCATATCAGCAACAAGTTGTAAGTAGTCAGTCATGTGTTCAAACCATACAAGAGGAGTCAAACCTAAGTGATCAGCTCTCACTCTGATTTTATCTCGTCCACAAATCACATTTTTCTTTGTTCACATTGAACTTAAAATCATATCCCAATTCTAAAAACCAATTTCTAAATTACTGAAACCAAATGGTTTTCACCATTCCGTGTCCATGGATCGACATTCCAGATCTTATCAATACTATATTACATAAGCGATATGAGAAATTGGCTACCATGCGTGTGTATAGTCCCTTGCTAGGAATTGAATTTATAAATTTTGAATGAGTTTGTGTTTAATCTAAAAACGTATACACATTTACACGCATCACATGCTATCTTTAGAACATATATTCACATAAAATACAACATTAGTATTGTTCGTGATGAGACGATTTATCTTGGTTCAGAAAAAGTGATTGCTGGAAATGATATTCCTCTTAACAACACTCTTATCGGTATGATTATCTTACTTAATCACACCCTTAAACTTAAAAATGTGCTTGTTTTACCCGGTATAACAACAAATCTTTTATCTATTACTGAACTTGTTGCTAACAACTATATTTCCTTTGTTTTCTCATACTCTAGCATGTCTATTAAGACTTTTGACAGGAGAAACCATCCACAACATGGATCCTAAACTACACCAACTCTACTCGCTCTATGCAGTTTCTATAACTTCACATTCAATTTAATATTTTACTTTAGGACCCATATAATCAACAATCCAATTCACACCCAAATATGTAGTTCACGAACCGATCAATATACATCTTAGAGATGTTAACAAGAGTTTATGTGAAATCATGTTATGGTATACAAAGCATATCTTCTAATTAGGACCTTGAAACATTTGTCTAGGCTTAGGTTATATAATAGGTAAGTCTAATATTGTTCTTGAACATTATACTATATGTTATGAGTTGTCTTTGTGTCAAGGTCAAGACATATGAGCGGCTTAAGGTGCATGATCTTATATCTTGTGTAAATGTGTTCTATATAGGAGACACAATGACATATTACATGACTGTTATTTTATTTTTAAGTGTCATAGACGCGGTTTATGATCACTAGCTTACAGAACATTATTATGCAAACAAATAACCATATAAGTTATAGAGTTTGATAACTTCTATGTTTTCATATTTTTATAATTGTACTGTTGTTATATGAAGTCTTTATATTGCGCATTTACTAGATCAATATTAATACATAGAAGTTATAAGATAATGTAATGGCCTAAAACCATTACAATGGAATCATAACTTTAATATGAAAATCATTACAACCACTAATTATCAAGTGAAAACTCATAAAGTAAAAATATCGTTTTCAAGTACTAGGATACTAAAATGATAAAAGTAAAAGAGAAACTAATAAGTCTAACTCCTTACATGCATTTATAATTTGATGGTAACATCTACATATTTCAAAAGTCTTTTTTTTTTTTTTTTGTGTCATTCTAATTTGATGGTAACATCTACATATTTCAAAAGTTAGAATACCATAAAATAGGTACCCCTGTATATTATATGTGTGATGATATATCATTAATATTTATGGTTTATAAATTTAAACCTCATTCATCACATCAAGATATAAATACCACTAGCCTCCTAAGAGTAAGAGGACACTGAAGTGGCCCCATTTGGACCACTCACAATTGTGAGCTACCATAATCATAAACATGTAACTCATATTATGTGACACTAATCATACTTGTTGGGCATCACATGTAAATACTAGAAATAGCAATATTGTTCTTCACTATTGCAAGACATGGTTGTTTTCTTCCAATTTTACATTTACATTGTATTCTTTTGTATTAATCCAAATTTATTATTGATAAAATATGGGTATACAAAACAATTATATTAATAAAACGTAACATAAAAAAAAGAAAATATAAAGAAACTGTGTAACGACGTCATAATTAGAAGTCAAGCTCAAAGATTGAAGTTGGTACATACATGTTATGTTGCACGACTCTACCTATTACACCATAAACTCATGTGCAAAATATGTTGTGTTTACAGAAACAAAGCAAAAATAGAAATTGCACGGGGTTGCCATGTAGCAACCATCAAACAACACGCCAACTGGACCA
>JBCNJP010000024.1:51969175-51987544 GCA_039602395.1 Deinandra increscens subsp. villosa | reverse complement strand
TTACACAATCTAACAAGTTCTTACAAATCTGAATTTATATCATTTCACAACAAGTTATATTTTATGTATCTTAAGTTCAAGACTTTTAAAGGTGTGTTACTTCTCATCCGATTCTTAACATCATTTAGATTAAGGTCTTAGATTAACCAAACACAAAGCTTGTCATATAGTTTGATTTCTTTTAGGGTTTTACACCCATTTTAGGGTTTCTTGGTTTAGAACCAAAAGAAAAAAAAGAAGATGAACAAGTAACAATCTATGTTTCAATCTTGAGTGTAAATACTCCCGGGTGAGCCATTCGACTCATCACTCGGTTTCTTTAGCTCAAGACCCACAACCGTGACAACATTAAGCCCCGAGAGCATCGCGATGTGGTTTGATCCATGAAATGTTACAAAGAAAATAAAGAGGGTTTGTCATTTCATGTGAGTTTTAAAACCCGAGAGCAAAGCTAGATTATCAAGACCCGAGGGTTTCATTGGTGTAATATTCGGGTGAAATGTAAAGGAGAAAAGGTTTAAAGGCTTACGATAAGCAATTCTATCGAGGTGACGGTGGCCGGAATCTGATGGCGGTGGCGGCACTGTTCACGGCGGCGGCGACAGCTGGAGACGACGACGACGACTGTTGACGGTGGGGCGACGGAATGTAGGTGGTGGTGTTGATGATGGATGATCACGGTAAAGGTGGTGGTGTGGTGGTCGATTGCCGAGAGAAAGTGAGGGAGTGTTGGTGGTGGTGGTCGTGAGGGTTTACGGTGGTGGCGAGAATGATGACGGTGATGGCGACGGGAGGTGAAGGTGATGGTGATGATGGGTGACGATAGTGATGAAAAGGTGGCGGTGGTGGTTGGTCTTCGGGGTTGCACCGAAGGGTGAGAGGGGAGAGGGATGGGGTGGTACGGTGGTGGTGGCGTGGTGCAGCTGGCCGAGCAGCAGCAGCAGCTGCGGTGGTGGTGGGTGGTTGTTGTCGCCGGCGGAGGGAGGAGGTGGGGAGGTGGCCGGTCGTGGATGATGAGGAGAGGAGGAGGTGGGGTTTTTGAATAAGGGTTTGTGTGTGTGTGTGGTGAAAGAGGTATGGCTCAAGTACTTTCCCACATGTTTAATTGTTAACCAAGGTTAGGGTTTGTGATCATGGTTAGACAACCCATAACCTTGGGTTAATTAGATATTTAGGTGATTAAGAGTATTAGTTTTTATAAAAGTCTTGCTAATCTTGTAGTATTTTTATAAAAACCGCAACTATAATCGTAATGTATTTATAAAATAATTACTACAAAGTTGATGGGTTTTATATGGACCAAATTTTTAGAGAAACGGTTGTTGGGCCGGGTATTGCTCGGGCCGAGCCGGTATGCGGCTTTCTCCGTTTTTGACGCGGTTAGTCCCGTAAATTATTAAAATTAACCGAACGGGTTACGTCATGGATTAAAATTATCGGGTGACTTGTCGGGTCATGTTTTGGGCTTAGCTTGTTCGTTTTGCTTTATTGGGCCGGGTCGGGCCCAATTTGGTAAACGGGCGTTTTAAGCCGAACCGTTCTACGGTTTTGATCGAGACGAGTTGTCAAGTAGCTTGTAAGATTAAAATGTGGTCATATAATGATTGTTTAATCCATCTTTAATTTTATTTATCATTTTTGGCTTTAATTATTCATTTGATCGAGTATCCGCGTGAAGAATAATTTGCTTGATTCTTCCGGAATTTAAGCTCGAATATTTCGTGATTTAAACTAGTAATAGTTTTAATGAAACATTCGCCTAAGCCTTGTCGAGTGACGGTGTGATTTCTCGTGACACCGTCGTAGAAATATAAAAGTTACTTTTTATATTTATTTTTCTTATTATTGGAATTCCACCGATCTCTCGGTGAACCTTTCCATTTGTTAAGGTTGTATGTTTCTCAAATGTGGGGAATTTGTCAAGGGTGGACGTTTCATGTACAGATTTACTAACGTTACAACTAATATACGTCAAGTATAGATATATATACGTATGTAAACATAGTCAATGGGTAGGGTTTGACCTGGTTTTCAGACGGGTTGTCACAGATCTCTACCCGCTCTCAACACCTTCCAGCCGCCACACTAGTCCCTCCACATTTGCTGCTCTATCCCAAGACCTATGGCACTCTCGTTTAGGCCACCACGGCTCTACTATTTTACGTACTTTGAATTCTAGAAAACTTATTGATGTTGGTTCTTTTTCTGATAATGGTTTGTGTGAATCTTGTGTGCTTAGTAAACATATTAAATTACCTTTTTCGGATTCACTTTCTTCCACTTTATTACCGTTTGACATCATTCACAGCGATCTCTGGACATCCTCCATCGTCAGCTCGGGGGGGCATCGTTATTATGTTCTCTTTCTGGATGACTATACAAACTATCTATGGACATACCCATTAACAAATAAGTCGCATGTTTTTACGGTGTTTGCCAATTTTCATAAAATGATTCAAACTCAATTCAACACCAACATCAAAACTCTACAATGCGACAATGGAACTGAATTTAACAACAAACAATTTCATGATTTCTGCAATACAAATGGCATGTTATTTCGGTTCTCGTGTCCTCACACCTCTCCCCAAAACGGCAAATCAGAACGCAAAATTCGATCCATAAACAATATCCTTCGGACCCTTCTTACCGCTGCTTCTCTTCCCACCACCTTCTGGCACCACTCACTTCAAATGTCCACCTATCTTCTCAACATTCTTCCTACGAAACCAAACAACTTCTCTCCCCAACCTACCTTCTCTATGCTAAACACCCGTCTTACTCTCATCTTCGTACCTTTGGATGTCTGTGCTATCCCTTGTTCCCATCTACCACAATACATAAACTCCAACCCCGTTCCTCTGCTTGTGTTTTTCTCGGGTACCCTTCCAACCATAGGGGGTACAAATGTCTTGAGCTCTCCACAAAGAAAATCATCATCTCTCGACACGTCGTCTTCGACGAACGGGTCTTCCCCTATAAAAACCAACCCACCGCCCCTACCATACCTTCTACCACCGAGAGCGGGTTCGTTCCCTCTCGTTGGCCGTCTGTCGCATTCCCAACATCCCCATCTACCTTCCCATCTCCCCCCAATACTCCCGGCCCCACATCACCCGCACTTACCCAAAGCCCCACATCCACACCTCCCAACACCTATCCCTCGCCCGGTTCCGCTCATCACTCACCCGTCACCAACCATACTCCTTCACCGTCACCATCACCTCCACCACCCCCGACACGTACATGTCCGGGAATCCCATTCAGCATCAACGAACAAAGCATATTGAGATTGACATTCATTTTGTTCGTGATCAAGTTCGACAGGGCGCTATTCGGGTTCTTCATGTACCCTCTCGTTACCAGTTTGCGGATATATTCACGAAAGGCTTGCCTCGTTACCTATTTCTTGATTTTCGGAACAGTCTAAGTATTCGTCGTACTCCTCCTTAGACTGAGGGGGTATATTAGAATATATTTGTATATTTGTATTTGTCATATACTTTAGGGATGTCTTTGTAAATGTACATTCTATATATTGTGATGGAATAGAATGGAGAGGCAGATTACGTATCATAACATTATGTCTGAGGATTAGGGATGGCAATGTGGCGGGTTTGGGACGAGTTTGCTTAATCCCAACCCCATGCCCGATTGTAAAAGTTTATCCCATACCCGGCCCAAAACCCACCGGGTATCTATTGGGTATTTACCCATCGAGTATCGGGTAATCACGTCTGTTTCGGGTAACCGACTCAAAACCCATCGGGTAACTATTACCCAATTACATTTTTTATAACCATAAAATTCTCAAAAACAATTAAATACACTTCATTACCAACCTAACAAGTATCACTACAGTTTATTATACACTATCAAACCCATCGGGTAACTATTACCCAATTACATTTTTTATAACCATAAAATTCTCAAAAACAATTAAATACACTTCATTACCAACCTAACAAGTATCACTACAGTTTATTATACACTATCAAATATCACTTGGTAACCGCTACTTGCTGCATAAAACGGTTACATAGGAGCCATCAAAACTGT
The DNA here is from genome assembly GCA_039602395.1 of Deinandra increscens subsp. villosa. NCBI lineage: Eukaryota > Viridiplantae > Streptophyta > Magnoliopsida > Asterales > Asteraceae > Deinandra > Deinandra increscens. The sequence goes on along the minus strand of JBCNJP010000024.1, from coordinate 51,983,485 downwards.
ATCAAAAAACTAACTAAAAATATATGTGCATCATTGATAATAATCTAAAGATGTTTGCCGCCAATATAACTATAACATTCTCAAAAACAATTAAATACACTTCATTACCAACCTAACAAGTATCACTACGGTTTATTATACACTATCAAATATCACTTGGTAGCCGCTACTTGGTGCATAAAACTATTACATAGAAGCCATCAAAACTGTATCAAAAAACTAACTAAAAACATATGTGCATCATTGATAATAATCTGATCAGATGTTTGCCACCAACTAAACAAATATGTGCATCATTGATATTAGTTTAGGATTTGGAAATATGGATACTGTATGGACCTTTTAAAGAAATATAAAAACACAATAAAGTTAAATATATATGCCAAATATTTATAGATAAAAATAAATACATAAAATAAAAAATAAATCAACGATATAATCGGGTATAGTTATCGGGTATACCAATATACTAACCGGGTAATCGGGACGGGTAAAGAGGTATGAAATCAATTCCCATGTCCGTCCCATACCCGTGAAAAATTTCAAAATCAACTCCATACTCGTCCCATAAGCCTCGGGTTTCGGGTATCCCCGTCGGGTTCGGGTATTCATTGCCATCCGTACTAAGGATGAGTCTCACACCACATAAAAACACTAGGAAATCACACAGAGAAAAATGAATAGTGCTGAGAAATTTTGAATCCAAAATAAATGCACGGTCCATTTATAGATACTTTGAACACAAAAAAAATTGTTCTACTTTTACCATTACATCTCATAATTATATACCATCATCAGTCTCACAACACACAACCATTAAAAAATCATGATACATATTGTCCTCCATTTATGCTCTTCTCCAAACCAAACTTTCATGAACGTATTTGTAGTTACACATGAATTTTTTGCTTACTGGATTTGTAAAACTCAATTAAGTTGTGAAAGTTACCGCATCCATCCCTTCTATAAAAACAAAATACAAAAAATATTACAATACTCTACTAAAATTGCAGATGAATGATCAAGAAATCTTAAAAGGCTCAAGGAGCATAAAGAATAGCAAGCAAGTTAGTTCAAGCTACTTATGAAGGCCTTACTAAGTAAACAAGGTGGCCCACGTATTTTGTAAATCTGACAAAGTGGATGTTTAGCGATGAGGTCTTTCGTGAAAAATTTGCGGTGACTAATGTTGGGTTTAATTCCAAGTTAATGGGTCATGCGAGCCCATGCAGGCCCAAACCCCTAAATCTAGTTTTAATTATTTAAAGTATTTGATAATTATCTAGAAAACCTATATTAACTATTTAAAGGATTTAATAATTAATTAGAGTTGTATTAGGGTTAGGAGATCTTTTCCTTGGGCAACAAGGTTTTTGTTCTCTATAAATACTCCATGATCTAAAGGTTAGATGATCATGAGAGTTCAATTGTAAGTTGAGTTTTGAGTTGATTTTCTCAACAATAATAAGAAGGAGTTTATTATAAACATCATGTAAATCGATCGGGCCTTGAATTGGTATCAGAGCACATGAAGAGGAGGTAGTTAACGGCTTCAGTTCGTTCTGTTAATACCATCACGATTGAGGGGAGGAGAGGGAAATGTAGACCTAAGCTGACTTTGGGTGAGTGTATTAGGTTTGATTTGCTAGACATACATCTCTAAGGATATGATCGATGATATGATATCATGGCGACGTAAGATTAATATTAAGGACTTCTAGAAGAACTTGGAGGGTTTTATCTCGCACTACTATTATTTTTATTAATTATATTATTATAATTATTATTATTACTATTATTTCTTTTTTTATTTTTATTTATTTATGTTCTTTCTTATATGTTTATTTACAAGTTGGGCGACCCGCGCTTCGCGGCGGAACCGGACCCTTTAAGAAACTCAGTTATCCAATCGATGAGACAAAATGTCGCGATGCAAGCCGTCTTGTGAACATACATAAATTTAACAACCTTAAATGACCCATTTTATGAATGTAACTGAGTATGTTTGTTTCAACTGATACACGGAAATTATAACCAACAATGAAAATGTCAAAATATACCAATGCATAGATAGTATATGTTCCATATATGCTGTCAAATATGGGGGCCAAGTCCTCCTAACTTTCTGGTCTATAGTTGTGGTGCTAAAGTTTAGTTATTTATGACAACCTTTGGAGCAACCCAAAAAAATGTACCTCTGCATAATAGTCAAAAAACAATTTCAGAAACATATATACAGTCTTCATGCAGTCAATTACCAATATATGGTAGGAGCAGCTTCCTTAGCTTCGGGTGAGAGTAATCTATGCTCTGTCTGGAGGGACAAATAAAAAACAATCTATTTAGTACAGGTGATAAATGTGCAGGTTGGTTAACACTAAATACTTAATTGTCGATTTTCTTAACTTTTTTATTAATCATGATTATGAAAATAATATTACCACAATAGTAATTTAAATATTTAAACAAAATAACTTAGGAGGTTGTAACTTGTATGCATTTAAAAAACAATTGGTGCAACTTTCAACTCATTTTGACCCGTTAGTCACCAAGCATATGCTTACAGAGTTGCAATATCTTGGAAACAAATTTTACTATTGGAAGCTATATATATAATAAATAAAATACAAAGATAACATAGTTTTATGTCTTGAAGCTATAATAAGTACATGACAATTCTATTTTGTTATTAATTAATTGAGTCTGTTACCTGATATGGCAATCTTAAATAGCCAAATGAAGATATGGTATTTGAGAAAGAAGTTTATTACCATATTGTTCTTAGAGAGCATTAGCAGCAAAACATCAATCGGTGTCTCCAACATCCCATCACCAATTCCCCATAATGCTATAGCGCACGGTTCATAGTGTCCAGCATCTACAACGGCACAAAAGAAAGCAGCGGTGGAGGGTTCCATTGATACATATGCAACATACAGAAAAGCGTAAACACAAAGAGAAGGCCGAACTTGCGATTTCAAGTCTTGAATTGTTGTTTCATGACAATTATCATTCAAAACCAGAAGTTTGAAATTGCCGGTTCCAAAAATCGCTTTCCATCCCAATTGTCATTGCAGTGTGTTAAGCAAGTTGTTGCATATGGAGTAAAACATATGGTATACATCTTCAGAATTATATGTATATGTTATCTAATTGTTTTATTATTCTTTTTCAACAGTACGTGGGTTAAGCCATGAGCTACTGTAAATATATTGCCAGCAAGCATATCATTTATTAGAAATAAAAACCTATCAGTTTAGCTAAGAACCTACAAAATTCCAACCCATACAACACCACCCATATAATCAAAACATAATTTCATTATAAAATATTAAAAAAAAACTCACAGAGGCAACCTTGCAAAGAAGTGCTTCCAAAAACATGTGAAAAAAAAAACAATTTCATTATAAGCATCAAAGTATGAATTCGTGAACCGTACTTTAAAAGCCCTTACAACACTTATATCATGTCGTTCAAAAAAAAAATAGTAGAACGACAAATCCTTTAACCATGATTACAAAATCTAGATTCATGCTAATAATTTGTGCCAAGAATACCTAATGAAACAACAAAGAACAAATGACTTATAAAATGAAACTATAATTGTCTTTTAAAAGGCCTTTAACCACTTAAATTAATTACCTTTAAAACCCCAAATTGCAACAAAACACCTCTCCCCAACTACCCAATGTGGTCCATTGATGAATGGACCTTCAACAGCCCTATCATCAGTTTCTCCCGCGTATCTCCAACGGCCCTTCCAACAACAACAATTCTAAATACTAATACTAAAACACATGTTCAATTCTTCAATTCTGACATCGATAAGCACATAAGTGAATATTTAGGGTTGGGATCATTTCAATCAATTGGAATAAGAACATACCTTTATTGATTCCATTAACATAAGGCATTTAAATACCTATCTTGGTTCTTTTGAGTTAAATCAGTGGCATGCTTCCTACAATACATAGACATGCTTAGCTATGAGGTCATAGGCAAAAATATCCTCCAGTTCTATGCATTTCAAGAGAAAACATAAATAAAACATATCCATAGGCTTTGTTCAAAGCTAGAGCAAGTGTAGGACCAATATGATTGTCTTCTTCGTTCATTGTACTTGTTGGCTTACCGGAAAACGCTTACTAAGTATAAAAACAAAAAAGAATGAAAACTATATGATTAAACTAAAAACAAAAGACTCCGCGAGTATAGATATCTCAACCTCCTTTCTTTTCTTCTTTTTCCCACTAAAAATGAAGCAAGCAACTCACACAAACGAAGGACCTGCAAAACCCACCTGAAATTACAACTGATCATTAATAAAGAACTTCAAAATAAAAAAATACCATCAAGGTGTCTTCTATAATATCAATTTTAGCATCTTTCTCAGCTTCCAGGATTGCTTCCTGCAGTAACTAACAATTATACTATAATACAATACACAACATGATGTACCACTTTTAATGCTCAAGTTATAACTCCTTATGCACATGTAGGTTACCCCTTTCATTGCTCACGTTACAATCCTTTATGCACATCTCGGTTGTGTGGTTGTGAATATGTGATCTGCTTCTACCACTTCTTTTTCCCCATACATATGTCCTTTCCCTTTCACCATACGCATAAATGATTCTCTTCCCATATTTCTCACTCTAATGCTGTGTTCCCGAGTTCACTTAAGGAGAGAAAAGAAAAGAAAGGGAAGGAAAAGAAAAGAAAAGAAAAGAAAGGAAGAGAAAAGAAAGGAGGGGATTTCTTTCCTTCCATTTCTTTCCAAATCGGAAGGAAAGGAAAACTTAAAAAACTTGTCTTCTTTTCTCTCCATTTCCCTCCCTTTCCCCCCTTAAATGAAACTTGGGAACACAAAACTTTTATTTCCTTTTTCTTTCATTCCTTTAATGAAACTTGGGAACACAAAGTTTTTTATATTTCTTTCCCTTTCTTTTCCTTTCCTCCCTTAAATAAACTTGGGAACATAGTGTAAATCTCTCTCTAATTCTCTCCATTGAGATTGAGTTTCCGCTTCGAATTCTTGCCGTTGAAGACGATCTAAGGATGTCTACGGTGATCTACGATGGTCGTGTTTTGCTGATGGTGGTTCTTGCCGTCGTTGCTCCGCCTATGGCGTGGAAGCGGCGACGGGTAACCTGTATTCTACGAGTGTTAACTGTTCTTGCCGCCTATGCTCTGCCTATGGCGTGGTGTGTTGGTGCAGTGGTGGCTACGATCTGATCCTGACTCCCGTATACGATTTATAGATCTCATCATGGTGCCCTTCTATCGAATGCGCTCATCTGAATCCATAATCTGAGATATACAGGTATCATGCGCCTTATTATTTGTGTGTTTACACATCAATTTATCCCAAGGTTAGGTTAACGATTGTACATCCAAGCGTTAATTACAATGAACCCTGTCGCAACGAATTTCGTTTCGCGTGAAATTTAGGGATTTGTGAAAAATCAACGGCTATGTTGATCTTCTCAGATTCATCAGTAATTATATGTGAATTGTGATAGAATTATGGTTAGTTTCATAATGAAATTTATAACTTGCAGGCGGTTGTGAGTTTTAAACAATGTCCTCTGATTGGTAAATGAAATTTGTTAGGTTTTTGAGCTTGGTTGTTCGAAATCAGATAAAGAGTGAAGTCTCTGGAACTCATCAGTGTGAAAATTAAAATCATGGACGAAACCTCAATTAGAAAGTTCAGATCTGTTGTTTCAGATGCAGGCTGTGAAATTGGAATTCAGAACCATGAAATGAATGTTCTTACTCTTTTAAACATTGCAGTCGTGTCTCCGTCGTTGCTCTGTTTGTGATGTTGAGCAGCGGCGGTTAAGCTTCTGCTTCGTGGGTATAGGGTTTATATTGATGTTGATGTTGGCGCTATGCGCTCTATCTGATTTGATTTGGGATTTGCATTTGCTTTTTTTTTTTGCGTTGTGGTTGCTATGTCGTTGCTCCGTTTGTGACGTTGAGCAGCGACGGTTAGGCCTCTGCTTCGTTCATCCGTCTGTTGCGTTGGTTTTTGATACTTTACAAATTGTTGTCGTTGGTTTTCTTGATGTCACCCGCCGTTAACTGCTGCTTTCGTTGTCTGATTAAAGCCTGTGATGATGTATCTTCTGATCTGGGGCAGCGGTGAGGCATGGATATTTGTTTTCTTTGCAGCCGTGGCCTGGATCTATATATAATCGGAGCTCTTGGGCTGTGATGATCCACTTAGAATCTGAGCCTTGGAATGTCGTTTTAGGAGGGTATGATGAATATTAATCTGAGCCGACTCATATTATGGTAGTGGCATAAGAGTTCATATGATCGTTGGAGGTGTATTTTTATTGTATTTTCGTGAGTTCATTTAATGGTATATATGGTGTTCAATTTTGCAAGGTATATACGGTGAAGAAATATTTTGCAGGGTATGTACCGTGGAAGACTTTGTAGTGTTTAAAGGATATAAATATAAATTCATTAGTTACCGGGTCAAGAAACAGGTTTCTTCACAAGGTAAGTTGTTTATAAAAGTTAGATTATCAAATACTATGATTTTCTTTGTAGTGTGCTTTGTCTTTTGCTTTGACTTTGATGTCAAACAAAATCTTTAGATTTAGTAATCAAATTCTCTAAGTAAGGAGATTGGATTTTTGCATCTGAAACTAATCTTTTGATATCAAACAAAACCTTTTGATTTCTTCAAATAGAACCTTTTGATTTGGTCATCATAAAACTAATCTTTGCTTTCTATCTATGTTCTCTATTACTGCAGCCACAAAGTGTTTTTCTTTGTTTATATGTTGTGTTCTTATTTATTACAGAGTGTCATCGTATGTATTATTTGAATTTGAAATATGCCTCTCTAATTGTTAATCTTATCTTTAATATTGATGAGTTGTTTACTTAACATAATATGGTTATGTTAAAACACAATTATTAGTTTTTGGAAGATAACGAAACAAATAGTCTGTTTAGTTGTATAATAGTTTAGTTTTTGGATATAAGATATTAATTTGAGATCTTATTTTCTATTGTTTGTGCAAGGCTACTGTGGTGTTTGGAAGTTCCTGTTATTAAGCTGCCACAAATTATCAACAACGCCAATGGATTTATGTGTCGTGTGCGTTCCACCCTTCAATCTCCCGACTTTGATGGTTGTCGTGCGGTATGTTAGCCTAATTGTTCAGCATTGGTTTATATATATGGGTTAATGTTCTTTCCTTCTGTCCTAAAAGCAAAGTTATATCAGATCCTTCAGTTTGGTCTTATAATATGGAGTGTCAAAGGTTTAGTCCCAGGGTTTTTGGTATCTCATCAGCATATTTATAGCATTGGTGTATGTAGATGATTAAATAAGTTTTGCTGACTTTTGCATTGGTGTATCTTTTCTTTATGGTGATATATAGTAATGTATTATTGGTTGTTAGCGGTATTGTTTTCTTTTATAGTTTTTTGTTTAGTTTCCCTATATGTATATGTGTACATCGTTTGACGACACATGCCGGGAAACATGTAACGACTTGCAACGGCTTAACAATGGCCTTGCTAGCCGCAACGCGCTAATTGTCCCACTTGTTTAATCCAAAAAACAACCTGCAGAAGCGATCAAAATCAGAGAAAAGTGAGAACAAACCTTCTGTAAGGAGATGAACGGAAACCCAAATCCCTGAAGCCTTATACACAAAACTACACAAAAAGTAGAATATATAAGAGCAAAAATGAATCTTCTGTGGTGGTTCGGCTAAGGCGGCTTAGATTAATACTCATCATAGCATCCTAAAACGACATTTCAAGGGTCAGATTTTAAGTCGATCATCACAGCCCAAGAGCACAGATCAGATATTGCCGCTGCTCAACGTCACAAACGTAGCAACTGCGGAGACACGACTGTGAGAAACTGCATACGCGATTCAAGGTCAGATCTTAGCCATGGCTAGAAACCCTAGATCCACGAAGCAGAAGCTTAACCGCCGCTGCTTAACGTCACAAACGGAGCAATGGTGGAGCCATGGCTGCAATAAACCGAGAGCTGCCAGTTTGGGGGGTTGTAGGAACCCTAATCCATCAAAGGATTCATCAACGACTGCGAGAAACACAAAACGCGATGTCGTAACGCTGAAAATCACAAAAATCGCATGCAACCAAGACCTTCGGCGCTCTTTAAAGAGAAAGAGTAGCCAAAACCAAAACATATGAGATAAACCCTAGGTCAGAAACACTTACAGATCTACGAAGCAAGAGGGAAACAACCGGGATCTGAGCAGTGATTTCATAAGCAGCGGCCATGTCTTGATTTCGTTTGAAGGAAGTGACGGAAGATCCGGCCAGGTGCTGGCAAGAACACCTACGGAAGAGAGAGATGCGCACCAAAGATCTGCCCTAATTCTACCCCCCACATAACTATTTATATGATCCACCAAAAATGTGGATAGTCCAAACCCGTGTGTCCAAAAGCTGGAATCTTGATGCAAGCCTCTCTTGTATAGCATGTTTAAAAAGTGGTACCATGTGTGCATTAGAAGCTTGTACAACATGTTTTAGAAATTGTACCATAAGTTGTATTATGTTAATATAGGATAATGTATCTATTTCTTTTTATAAGTCTACTTTTATTTCTATTATATGTATTGTATTTTCTATTTATTTATTATTACTATTATTATTTGTTTATTGTTTATTTTTACTTACTTGTTTAGCTATTTATTTTCCCCGTTAATCCTATTATTTATGTATTCGATTTAGTTACTATTTTTATTATTACCGTTATTACTTTCTATGTTATTTTATTTAGTTATTTAGTTTATTTATTTATTTTTTCTGGCTGTGGTTTTACTTTTCTTCTTTCCTTTTTTTCTGGTTCTCACTGTTATCTTGTGTTTTGGAGCTGAGGTCTCTTTGGAAACAACCTCTATATCTTTTCGGGTAGATGTATGGTTTGTCTACATCACCCTCAAACCTACTAATAATACTATTTATGCTATATGTGGGACTTTACTTGGTATGATTGATTAGATGTCTTTGCCCAAAAAAACGAAAATCATGTTTGGAGAGAGGAAGAGGGAGGTTGTTTTTCAGGGTTAAGACATTTTTAGAGTTACTTTTATGTCTGAATGTTTAAGAGGATATTTAGAGTTAGATCATCTGAATAGCAAGTAAAAAATAAATGCCCTTTCCTCTTAAAGTGTACGACCAATAAGAAGTTAGAGTGTGTTAAGAGCTTTTGCCTATTAAGAGTATTTGGTGAAAAACAATCAGGCGCGAAGTTAATGTAAATGCTTAGGGCATGTGGTATACATGGTGTGATGATGCCATGTGGACGATGACTGGATCGCACCATTTCATCACACACAAAGGGCATACATGGTGTGATGTGATGCCATTATTCCATCATGCATATACACAGATAATATATACACATACATATATAATTAGTCATATACTCCTCCATGTATTCAACAGATCAGAAAGAATGAAGGAATTTACAAATATTAAAGAACAAACTTTAATGTTTTTTCTAGACTTATAGTAACATTGACTTTTCAATAATAACCAATCATGTCAAGTTTTACCCACAAATTAAAAAAAAAAATCAGCTATAGGTATGAATTAATATCACTTTAACAATTATCAGTTCAACCATATTTAAAGATCTTAAAAGCGGAATTTCTTACAATGGGGCTTCGATCATTGATCAGCGGAGGACTCTTGAAGGAGCGTATCTGGAGTCGAGGACTCTTGAAGGAGCGTATTTCTTACAATCGGGTTTCGATCATTGATCAATGGCAATCTAAATAATAATAAACAGATTTCAAAATCACATAAACTTTAAAGAATCAAGCTTATAATAAATTAACATACAAAATGTATCATACTTTTATCCAAAACACCAATGGCAGAAATAAAAATTAAACTCATAACAATAAAATCTATAAATTTATAAAACCTCCCGATCAATAACATCATATTTATCATAGGTAACTCACCTAAACTTATTTCAATGAACTATATCATTACGAACATATACAAATGAAGTCAGTAAAATACCTAAGAAACATATTTGATCCAAGAACCCGAGACAGGCTGCACACCTAATGCCTGCAAAACAAAAACAACAATAAAATCGACTTACAAACCATGTTTGATAAGAAAATATTGTAAGCACATAAAGACTAACAACTTTTTTAACATCTTGGATATAATTAAAAAAAGATGCTAAAAAACTCAAAGAAAAATGAAATCTGTACACTGGTTAGTCTTGATATCTCACCTTCTTGGTGTAACTAATTACCTCAACAAATTACCTCAACAACTTTTGTTGCAAACTTCCTATACAATGGTGAGCATCGATATCGATTAAAAAAATAGGCTCGGTCTTTAGATCATCATAGCCATCTTTGTTATGTATTTTTCAAGATTCACATCGGGTACAATCAAAGAAAACAGATCAATAAACCCAGACAGCTAGAAAGGCATGATATGATATTAAAGGACTCAGATCAAGAAACCGATGTAACAACAGAGGAACGCACGGGTTTCCTTTGGCTGCAAAGGGTAATTGCCGCGCCAATAAGATCACCGAAATTCCTATTTGATCGGATTATTCATCAGATCATCATTGTCTCGCATCAGAAAACCATCTCGCATTAGAACACAGAATAAGTAACCAAACTATAACCACTTTTCAGATCGACCAAATCAGATAAAGAACAATTATTCGTATTCAAGAAGTGATCATAACATCATCTTCCGGCTAACCATACCAAATTCACATCAGAAACCCCGAGTAAGTAAAGCAATCGGGTGTTCAAGAAACTGAACACACTTTTAGGATAGAGATATTTTCAAACCAAAATCATAACAGATCTGTTTTAAAGGAATGGCATAAATAAAGCCCCAAATAAGCAACATAAACAAATCGTTGAACACCACCGGAGATCAAAGTCGGCCGCAAATTAGAAACTTACAGGTGTGAGTTAAAATCCGTAGGTGGCTCAGATCTGACTCGCGGTTTCAAAATACGCCTCGCCGGAGACCAGAAACATCACGACCTTCAACAGAGCAGCCGACGAACACAGCAGGCTGGCAGTGAGCATACGGCGGTGAACGAACGCCGACAACAACCATGCCATACACTATTTAAACAGATGAGCTTTTACCACCAGAAAGACAACACGGTGGCGAGCACCTCGAAACCAAGCTCCGGCCATCAAAAACGTTCACGGCCACCGACACCATCCACCAACGATTTTCAGATCTAAGATCCAAGATCTAGAGGCGACATCATTGATGAGTAAAACTCGGTATGCGGAACGACGGCCGGAGATGGGAGCTCTCGCCGAAGGGGTTCCGAGTCTCTCTTTCATGAGAGTTGCAGAGAAAACGTGTAGGCTGTAGAGAGAGAAAGTGGTTGATGAAAAGGAGATGTATAATGTACTATGGGTAGAAAATGTAATATACATATAGTTTAGTGGTAAAAGTAAGAAACACCCAAAAAAACAATTTAAAGGATGGTTTCTTATATTTAGGTAATTGTTGCCCATATGGATTTTTTTTAACTGTTCACTTTCATTTATACTTATGGGTCATTCTTTTCATGCTTTAAAAGTAAAAATAGTACCATCATGTGACTCTGATTCTGTTCTTAAAATAGTTAAGGTATTAACTTCATTTTTACTCTTGTATGGTCGCTTATATTATTTGAAAAGTTATGTTGTTTACTTCATCCTTGATGCTTATATACTTCACATTAACTAAATAGATTATTTTATAACAACACACAAAACTAAATGGCGCTCAATATCAATGGCATGGCACAAATAAAAGCATTCGTAGAACACTTCCCGTCGAAAGTAAGAGGCATCAGAAAGTACACACCCTACTCCAATAATGAGAAAGAAACAAAGGACCACATCACTTGCTTTTTTTATATGAAGGTATGTCACGAACATATTTACATACTACTAAATAATATAATCCTTAGTTCCCATATATTAAACTGATTTCATTTCCATACTCAAAGGGTGATATCATTGAAGCTAAAGTGGATGGCACTGACAAGAAGCTGTTAGGTTATATAACTTTTATCAAAACACGAGTACGCAGCGGAAAGAATCCTATGAATTAATCTAATTAACCGGTATTAGAATGTGTACCTTTTTAGCTCGGATTGACTTGATCTCTTGGAGGATTTGAAGTAAATCCCTCTACGATCGCACACACGACACACCAATGCTATGTGCTAGCAATGATCACGAACACCTCTTGATGTAGGCTTGGTCGAACCACACAAGAACCGAAACCTCCCTTGGGTTTTTCTTGTTGCCGAATTCGAGAGGGAAGAGAGAGAGTTTTAGGGTTTGGACTTTTGTCAAATCAATCCAGCAACTAAACCTTAAACCCCTGAGGATCTATTTATAGGTTTGAAAGACTTGATAACCAAGTTAGGGATTGTGATAATCCCCTAACCGAATTCGGCCTAAAGGGCTTATCACAAAGCCTATCCCAATTGTAATCCAATTACAACTCTTTCTAATTACAACTAACACCCCTGTTAACAATTAACTTGTCAGTTTTTAACGAAACCTCGTTAAATATTCGTGATAAATATTAATTAACCATTAATTAATATCAATACATTTGGTGTCGAGACGTGTGACCCCGTAGGCTTAAATAATTTCCAGACATACGCTTACTATTACATGATCATATCCCTACAGCTCCCACTTGAGCTTGCAATAGTAAAGGTAATAACATTGGTTAGCGTCTAGCAACACGCCAATGCTCCCAGAAATATTTAAGTACAGTTTCTCAAAGTGTATTTAAATGGTACAGTCATTTACTATCCCTTTGTTACCGATACCGTGTTAAATATGAATATGGATCAAGTCATTTCATACTTTAACGATTCTGTTTCTCATTCTCACAACTAACTTAAGATTACCAAATTGCAAATCGAGACATCTCTAGATTCCATTTGGGCACGGCCATGCAAACATCTTAATTAGTCCAATGAGGGGCCCAGTGGTATCTGCTTCAGCACAAAGCTGAAGGAACAAATCCTCTTGACTACACGTGTCAAGTCACATACTTCACTACACTTACTGAAAATAGCCCTTTCGTACTACCTTATTCAGGATAGTTAGACCTATATCAAGTAAGTGCAATACATACATGCATGACCTGCTTGTATCTCAAGTCTAAGGATAAGTAAAGCAACCATTTACGAATTTCACTCAATGACGCCGATCCATAAAGTGACAATTCGTTAGTGGGTCAGTCCAGTATGCATCCAATGAATACCATGTGAGTTTGGTGGGACCATCCTAACCAATCACTCAGATTTTGTCTTAGTTTAACTATACTCCCATATAGTTAATCGACAATGGACAATTTAGAATACTTGACAAGTACTCAAGGATTAAACATGCAAATATAGGACACAACTTAACCATTAAATGAAATCAAACATATCAAATACTTTATTTCATTATATAAACAGAAATTGCTTAACGTCCTTTATCCAAATACCGAACATCAGACATACATGATTTAACCAGCCAATTTAAGTCCCATGCCCTCGGCATGCCTTTCAAGCTTCGGCCTCGACAAAGCTTTCGTGAAAGGATCAGCTAAGTTAATATCTGTGTGAACTTTGAGTAATTTGATTTCACCTAGTTCGATCTGCTCACGAACATAGTGATATCTCCTGGCATAGTGTCTGGCGCCCTTCTGAACTCCAGGTTCTTTGGCGATGACTAATGCACCCGAGTTATCGCAGTACATGTCAATAGGCAAGTTACTTGTGGGGACAATGTCTAGCCCACTAATAAACTTCCTTATCCAGACAGCCTCCATTGCAGCTTCCGAAGCAGCAATGTACTCAGACTCTGTTGCAGACATAGCAACTGTGGTTTGTTTCTTGCTTTTCCAATCCACAGCGCCTCCATTCATAACGAAGACGTACCCAGACTGAGACTTCGTGTCATCTCTATCAGTCTGAAATCCAGCATCACAGTATCCGGCCACTTTGAGCTCTTGATCTGGATTTCCCCCATATACCAAAAACAAATCTCTAGTAGCCCGTAGGTACTTGAGAATGGTCTTAACAGCAGTCCAGTGACTTTCACCTGGATTCTGTTGATAACGGCTAACGATATTCTGCGCGAACGCTATATCAGGTCTAGTGCATCTCACCGCATACATTATAGATCCTATAGCCAAAGCATAAGGGACTCTCTGCATACGCTTCACCTCATCAGGTGTAGAAGCACCTTGTTTGACCGACAGACCAAGTCCTTCCTGCATAGGTAC
>JBCNJP010000024.1:51922643-51968675 GCA_039602395.1 Deinandra increscens subsp. villosa | reverse complement strand
TACTGGAGGACAATGTTCGCTCCTTGCGAGGGTCGTGCGCTACTAGCGATTACCCAACTTAGGAGAGGAGTCAGCCTCTCAAACTTTGGAAGGTATGCGGAATACCTTAAACGTAGGAGAGGTGGCCAACCTCTAACTGGGGATATACCAAAATATTCAGGATTCTCAAATTCTGCAAAACACTCAACACTTGGTGAGGGGTGGGTGTTAGCTTAGCTAACACCACTTCGATGCTTAAGTCAGTATCATGTGACAAAAATAATAAGAATAATATTGAAATTGGATTAGTACACGTACCTTACAGCATTTGGGCAGTGAGGATCCTTGGGATTCTCACATAAAATAGGCTTTGAGATGGATGGCATTTCAGGCTCTTGGTAGGGGTTCTCCTTCCATGTTTACCAAACGATATGCCCCTTTTCCTTCTTCAGAATTTATCAAATATGAACCTTCCCACTTGGGTGCCAATTTTCCATCAGCTGGGTTGGTAGTATTTTAAAATGCTTTTCTCAGTACTAAGTCCCCCACTTGAAATCTTCTTAAACCTGGTGTTCTTGTTATAAAACTTTGCCACCTTTTGTTGATAGGATGCCATCCGGATTCTGGCCGTATCTCTGAGTTCCTTAACTGTTTCGAGATCCTGAAGCAGATTCTGGCCGTTGGTTTCAGGATCCTGGCAGTTGATCCTGGTAGTGGGTAACACCATTTCTGTGGGAATCACTACCTCAACTCCAAACACTATTGAAAATGGGGTTTGGCCTGTTGCATTCTTGGGTGTTGTCCTATCTGCTTAAAGAACAAACGGTAGCTCTTCAGCCCATTTGCCTTTCTTGGAGCCCAACTTCTTCTTGAGATTGTTGATGATGATCTTATTGCTGGATTCCGCATGTCCATTGGCTTGAGGATGGATAGGTGTTGATGTAATCAACTTTATGCCCCAGCTTCCACTAAAATTTGTTGCTCTTTTGCCGATAAACTGAGAGCCATTGTCACATATGATTTCTGCCAGAATCTCAAACCTGGTAAGGATGTTTCTCTTGATGAAGGATATCACTTCTTTCTCTCTCACTTGCACATATATAGGCTTCTGCTTCGATCCACTTGGAGAAATAGTCTGTCATTGCAAGCATAAATACTTTTCCTCCAGGAGCCTTGGGCAGCTTACCTACAATATCCATGCGCCACTTAATGAACGGCCATGGGGATACTATAGGATGCAGATGCTCAGCTGGTTGATGCAGAATATTGTCGTGCCTTAGGCAGGCATCGCATTTTCGTGAGAAGCTCATGGCATCCTTATTCATAGTAGGCCAGAAATAGTCGAATCTGAGAATCTTGGAGAAGAGTGCTCTGCCCCAGTGTGGTTTCCACAATCTCCACTGTGGATGTCTTCAAGCACCTCGAGAGCTTCTATTTTCTCTAGGCACCTTAAGTAGACACCTGCAAGAGATTTTCTATATAATATGTTATCTAAGATGAAATAAGGTGTTACCTTGGCGCGAAAAGCCCTAGGATTTCCACCCTTAGGAATCTTTCCGTCTTTAAGATATTTTATGGTTGGATGGGTCCAGGAGTCCTGAGTATCCTCGGGATTCCCAACATCTGCTTCTTCATCTTCATTAATTGCGTGAGCTTCCTGCTGGGCTATTGCCGGTGTTAGGATATGCGTTATAGGAATCCTAATATCCTCAGGGATCCTGAGCGATGAAGCCATGTTTGCCAAAGCGTCGGCTTTTGAGTTGTCTTCTCTTGGGACCTGTGAAATGTTAAAACTTTTTCGAAAAGCAAAGATAATTTTTAAACGATATCAAGATATTTGATTAAATTCTCCCCTCTCACTGCATAAGAGCCATTAAAGTGGTTAGTCAAAAGAAGAGAATCAACAAATACTTGAATACACCGGATGCCCATATCTCTAGCCAATTGCAACCCAGCAATCAAAGCCTCATATTCAGCTTCGTTGTTGGTAGCCTGGAATTCACAAGATATGGATAGTGGTATTATGTCCCCCTATGATGATTTTAGCAGAATGCCCAACCCTGTTCCTCTAACAATTGAGGATCCATCAGTGTAAAGGATCCAGTCTTCTTCGAGCTTCTCAAGCTGTTGGACTTCCTTCTCAATTTCTGGTTCTATGTCACTGCTGAAATCAGCCACAAAGTCAGCCAAGGCTTGGGATTTGATTGCTGTCCTTGGCTCATATTTGATGTCGTAGGTACTTAGTTTGACTGCCCACTTAGCCATCCTACCTGACATTTCTGGCTTCCTGAGAACTGCCTTAATAGGATTGTTAGATTTCACAATTATAACATGAGTTTCAAAATAATGTCTAAGTTTAGTGGAAGCCATTATAAGAAGGTGAGAATACCTGGATTCTGCGTCTAGCAGAGTTTTACTTACGTAATATACCGGCTCGCACCCCAAAGTGGCACTTGGAGGGATTGAGCTTCATGTTATATTGGTCAAGGATGTCAAAGGTAGTTTGGAGATCCTTGACGTGATCTTGTGCCTTCTTGGATTTCACCACCATATCATATATGTAGACTTCCATCGTGTCCCCCAGTTGCTTTTTAAACATCGTATTGACGAGCCTGGCACCTGCATTTCTTAAACCAAAAGGCATAGCAGCATAACAATAGATACCTGTCGGAGTCATAAAGGTTGTATGCTCCTTGTCACATGGTTCCATCTGAATTTGTTGAAAACCTGCTGAGGCATCCATGAAGGTGAGCATCTCATAACCAGCCATGGCATCCACCATTGCATCAATGTGGGGAAGTGGAAAAGGATCCTTAGGACATGCCTTGTTCAAGTCTGTGTAATCAATACAAACTCTCCACTTTCCATTCTTCTTGTGTACCACCACCACATTTGCTAGCCACTTGGGATATATGACTTCTCTGATCATCTTGGTTTTGAGAAGCTTGTCAACTTCCTCCTGTATGATTGCATTCTTCTCGGGAGCGAACTTTCTCCTCTTTTGCTGTATGGGTCTGAAAGAATGATCTAATCCAAGTTTATGAGTAATAACATGTTTAGGGATACATGTCATGTCCTCATGCTTCTAGGCGAAAGTTGAGGTTCTGGCCTTCAGAAGCTGAACTAATTCTTGTTCAACATCTGCTGGGATGCCTGTACCTAAGAGCGCCTTGATTTCAGGATTCTCAGGATCTAGATGAACTTCTTTGACATCAAGCTCCCTGTCCTCCCGTACTTCAAGTGCTCTTTTCTGTAACTGCTATCCCTTTGTCATCTTGGTGGTGTTCTTCATTGAAGTTGAGTAAAAATTCTTGGCTTCCTGCTGGTCGCCTTCAATCCTTACAACTCCCCAAGGTGTGGGAAGCTTGATGCATTGATGATAAGTTGGAGGTACCGCTTTCATTTCGTGTATCTATGGTCTGCCAAGAATTATGTTACAACAAGAGAGATAATCTATAACACAAAAGTTTTGCATAGAGTTTACCCCCTCTATATATACTGGTAACCTGATATCCCCAACGGTGCTTTTAGTTTCACCACTGAAGCTAACCAAGACTGAGGATCTGGCAACTATTTCAGTTTTCGGAATCCCCATCTTTTTAGCACATCAAGACAAATTATGTTTACTAAGCTTCCATTATCAATCAGGATTTAGCGGACAAAATGGTTAGAAATATATAAAGTGACCACAAGACTATCATGGTGGGGATCCTGGACATGAGAACGGTCGTTCGCATCAAAGGATATCAGTTTCTCTTGAGTTATGGTGGATGTCCGGACAGGTTTGTCACCCTGTTCAGATTTAGATTCCTTAGCATGTTTCTTGGCTGAGGAATATGAAGTGCCGCAGATGTCTGAGCCTCCTGATATGAAGTTGATTATTTGAGCATCTTGAGGCGAAGAAGCTGCTCTCTGAGGCACCTTGTCGGCTTCCTGAGTTTTGATCTTCTTTCTGCCTATCAATTCTATAAGGTGCCCCTTACTGTAGATAGTTGATTTCCTTCCGAAGTGCTATGCATTCATCTGTTAGGTGGCCAAAGTCTTCGTGGAAGGCGCACCACTTGGTTTTGTCTTTCCAGGATCCCTACTTATCATTTTTTCTAGGCCATCTTGCCTTTTCGCCAAGATCCTGCATTGCACACATTAAGCCACCAATATCAACATAAAAGCAATACTCAGATACCTTAGGATACTCCTCATCGTCATCATCTTGATCCACAACATTGACTTTTTGATTATCTGATTTGGAGTATGGACGAGATCTATACGGCTTCCTGGGGGATTTCGATTTATTATCGTTGGGATCATATTTAGTAATATCCAGCATTTGGTGGATCTTCTTGTCTTCTTCTAAGCGGATAAATCTCAAGGCTCTGCTACGTACTTCGTCAAGGTTCCTGCAAGGAGTCATGACAAGGTCATCATAAAAACGGGAATCCTTAGAGAGCCTCATTTTAAAGGCTTCTACAGCTGCTGCCATATCCAGATGGGGAATCTCGAGAGATTCTCGTCCGATTCTAGCGATGTATTATCTGAGCCGCTCATCTGGCTTTTGAATTACTCGATAATGTGCCATGTGCTCTTCAGGATCTGTGGTTCCATCATAAAGTTTCATGCTTGGATTCTGGAAACGCTTCGGGATTTCAACTTGAGAAATCGGCCAAGTGAACCTAGAAATCTTGTGACTTTCCAAAGGGACCTCGGGAATAGGCTTCAGGATTCCTGGAACACTTGAGATCATCTCCTTTAACTTTTGGAGCTCCCTGGTGATACTTGGATGAATACATGCATCATAAGGAGCACACTGGTTAGAAGCTATAGGAATTGAGTTGGACACATTACATAGACCAGGATTCTGGACTGGGATCCTGGGGTCATATCCATTATTTATTGGGATGCTCGGCTCCCTAGTGGCTGCTGTTTGCATGGGAATGAAGTCACCATCATGCACTTCTGAGGAGTTGGTCCTGAAGGCTCCTACAGAAACAGAAGGGTTAGAATGTTGATATCCCCTGGAATTCTAGCCTGGGTTCCCGGCAGAAAAAGGATATCCTTGAGATGGTGCAGCCAAGGATCCCAATGATAATGGAGTCCAAGGATCTTTGGACTGTGGCTGCGAGGATTCTGGCAGAATGGCTCCTGAGAACCCAGCAGTACTCCGTGCATATCCAGCAGCCTGGGAAGTCATCGTAGGGGCTGTAGTGAAGCCTGCTGCCGATTTGTAATTGTAGCGAGTCGGATCTGAGGATCCTGAGGCATTGAAGTCAATGTGCCTAGGAAATAGAGGACTTTGCTCCTCCATAGGTTTCTTAGACTTCTTAAGCTCCTCAATTTCTTTCATCACCGTTTGATTAGTCTTTTCTTGTTGATCCATCTGATTTTTCACCTGTTTAATCAAAGAACACAAATCATTGTTAGTAATAACAGGATCAACAGATTGAACCTGGGATCCCGTGAACACGTGATAATCAGTTATTCTCGGCTGTTCATCCACTGTCTTCTGTCGATCATTGATCTTCTTCTGGCTTATTGGAGCAGAAGGAAGAGGAGGAATTGAGGATGACACAGAGGCCGAAACAGACTTTTGTTGAGTCGACATTTTCGGATTGGAGATCAAACGGGGTGAATGAAAAATGGAATTTTTGTAGGATGTAGCACCACTTGCCTCACGGTGGGCGCCAAACTGTTTTGGTCAAAAATCAACAAAGTGATTTCATATTCCAAACTTAAAATGTGAGGTAATGTGCTTGTCAATATGCTCGAAATGTAAAGTTGAACACAAGGATGTAATGAGGGAAAAATCCAGGATCCTTCGAGTTGCCTCTAGGAATCCTAGCAAAAAAACCTCGGGAGCCGGCCTGAAGAGCCTGCTTCCTCACTATATTACTGGAAATTACAAGTGTTTTGGAGGTTTGATCGATCGATGCTAAGTGTCGCAATGATTGAATGTTATCAGAGCTAAAGTGTATCGGTGTTGTGTGTTCCTAAATCGATCGAATCCTCGATTATATAAGGATTACCAGAATGACTAACTAACGGGATTCTCGAGATCCTATCATCCAACTAACTTGACCGTTAGAGCCTTCTCGTTCACTTGGTCCACAATCTTCTTTAGCTGGAGCTTGAATCTCGGAGGTAGTTGATAACTCAATGGTACCTGGGTCAAATAAACACGTGGCAATTATAAGGGTTAGTCGAATAAAATAAATCAGGATACCTAGACAAGTGGGATTCCCAAACTGTAGTAGGATTCCTGAACTATCTGAGCTTCCTGGAGCATCCTGAAAATACACCCTCAACAATATCCAAAAGGGTTTCCCAATATGCCATTGTTTACCCGAAAATTGTGCGGGTCACGGTAATTCCTTCTTGAGTTTTATTTTTTTATGGTTATCCTCTTTGTCTTCTATTACACGAATATAGAAAACTTTAAGACTATCGAATTGGTTTTTAGGAAGTTAAAAGAGTAAACTTGGATTCAACTTCAATGTTTATAATAACAATAGTCACAAAAATAGAATTACAACCTTAATAAGAGATAACTTGATTTCATGTGTGTTGTAACGTGGGTTGTTAGTTATCAAATTTTTTTAACTCTCTACTTGTAATAAGAGTTAACTTGTTTGTTAGTTATCAATTCTTTTAAGTCTCCACTTGTAATAAGAGATAAGTCGATTTCATGTGTATTGTAATGAATTTTATTAGTTATCAAAATTTTAAAGTTTCTTGTATAGTGGTTTTTCAAAATTGTAAGTGGATTATAAGTTTTTCAATTTATTGAAAATAGATAACGGACTCACACGTTACAGCAGGGTCAGGTTGTTTTTAGAAGACGGTACCGTTAATACTAGTTATTGCTATTATTAAAGCCACTTTAGTTATTAAGTTGTCCGTATTAGTTATTATACTCTGACACGACCATTACAGTGAAATTCGTTTAGTTTTTAAATACTTTATTTTTACATGTGTAAATGTAATAGTTTATAGTATGTTCACATTTTATGCTTCCAAGGAGAGAAAAAAATTACATAATATGAGTATTTCTTGACACATATATACCGTGTAACTTTTGAACACGTATTCATTCAATTATAATGGATTAGGTGTAAAATACTTTATTTTTACATGTGTAAATGTAATAGTTTATAGTATGTTCATTGCGGCTTGTGTAATGAAGGGCTGGAGTCTGTATCTCATCTGTTCACTGGATGCAGTTTCACCATGATGGTGTGGCAGTGGGTTTTCCATTGGTGCAGGTTGGATTCGGCCTTTGTGTTCTCGATAGACGACATCCTTAACCTTCATCGTGATCGGTCTATTGGGACTGATAGGAGGGAGTTGATTCATGCTGTTCTCCTAACCACATGTTGGTGCATTTGGCGTGAAAGAAACGAGGTGGTCTTTCGCCACAAAAGGGCTTCGGTTAGTAAGATTATATGTGAAATAAGGTGTTGGTGTTCCTTATGGTTTGAGAATAGGTGTAGAAAGGTCTTAGATTGGGAGAACCTCCGCTTAATGTAATCCTGCTTGTTGTGGTGTTTTTTTTTGGAGCCTTAGCGTCTTGCTAAGGGCTTCCTCTGGTGCTAATAAATTGATGTTCAAAAAAAAAAAGGTGTAATATCCAATGTTCTTATCTATACGATGTCAATTTAAATATATCAATGTAAAAAGAAAAAAAAGAGTATCAAGAAAACATCAAAAACCTACAATGTCCATATGTAAATCTAAAAAGAAAAAAAAGGATCAAAGATCAAAAACAAAAACAAAATTGAGTTTGGGATCGTCAAGGCTCCGATAAAAATTTGGTAACCTTGTAAACACTAACGACTACAAAACGAGAACCGTTCTTTGCCCCGCCAAAGTGAACTCGATTTTTATACCACATTTTGTTAATGAGATCATCATAACCCTTACCCTTACTCAATACATGGAGAAATAGAACGCTTAAGCATACAGATCATAGAAGTCATCACAGAGTGTACTAGAATGTTGAACATTTTTCAAGTTCTTAAGTGAAAATATCCATTCCATTTGAATCCCACTATAACTTTGATTAACACAAACCCTAGATCTAAGGTACCATTACATCGGTAGGTTCATCCTACTTCCACTTATTTTCAAAACCCCTTTTAGTTTTACATATTATAAGAAAGTGGAACCCATAAAGTTTGCATTAGCATATTGTCCTTCTTCATTTTAAGAACAAAGACTGATTTCAGAAATGTGTATAACCCACTAAGGCTGAGGTTAGTGTCAGCTCAGATCCTATTGTTCTAATGACTACACATAAAACCATACAGATATTGTCAAACATGGTTTTAAAACGTTGAGTCGAGCATATAGAATGTTCGAAGTGTCTTACGACTCAGATTCTGTCTGGCATTCTCGCCCCCGCTCGCGGGTATTACGCGGATGGTTCTGGCGGGGTGACAAAAAAGCATTGATTCGACAACAAAATGTCCAAAAGAAAACCGCGGTGTTCGATCCAGTTAAAGAAATGATAGATCTCCAACGAGAGACTTTAAAACGAGAACAACGAGCACGTGAACTCGAACTTTTTATGAAACCGCACAATGACGTCACTCCTCACTTCTTGCCACTTGTTCTTGAACAAAAACGTGAAACAACCGAAAAAAACAGATGGCAATACGATTTCTAGGATGTATTTGAATGTTTTTTTTTTCATTTTAGGAATGTGGTAATGTTATGTCTTTTTAATTTGAATAAATATGTTATTTTAACTTAAGGATTATTTTTATTTTCTAAAAAACAAAATGATTAATTAATAAATTAGTTTAAATAAAAAACGAAAATTAAATAATTTGAAGTCTAAGGCTTCATTTTGAAACTATGCCACCTAAAACTTAAGCGTTAGATCATTTGGTATACATCGCGTGAAGGGGGTTATCATGGCGCCATGGGGCGTGAACACCCCCGGCGTGGTGGAAGTGTGTGACGATCTTCACGACGTGAAGATGAGATAGGTGGTAGTTGTCCTCCAATCAAAACTTTCCACACATTTTTTTTTTGTTTAAACTAATAAAAAAGAACACCACACCACATAACACAACCACACCGCCATACTCCTCCTACTAAAACCACACCACGGAGTTCAGTCATCGTATACGTGACGACCACACCGCACCACATGAAGTATACCTCATGGCCTTAGGCTTCAAACTTCTCTCACATCCCAATGTGATCTGACACCACACCACATGAAGAACATTTAATTGTTGGAGTTTGTACAATGGCAAATGCCCAAGTCTAACATAATTACAATGAGAGTGAACCAACATAAACATAGAACAATTTATTAGGCTGTATAGAAGGTAAAGACCATCGAGCAGGGGCGGAACTAGAAACACATAAAAATTTTTTTTAGGGGTAGCACACGGTGATAAAATCTAAAAAATCCGAAAAAATCCCAAAATTTTCCACTACGCGTACAAGTTTAAGGGGTGGCACGTGCCACCCCTTGAACCACCCTAGGTCCGCCTCTGCCATCGAGGAGATCACCAAGAAACAGATGCCTCTGCGGCAAAGAAGTTTCAGAAAATTAAATAACCCATTTTGCTTCTTTGAAAAGTGTGGGAACAAATAAGAGATTATTTTCTAACGGTGAAGAACTAGAACATATTATAAATGGACAAATTAGATGGGAAGTGAAGTGTCCCAACTTAGGTGACATTTAAACACAACCATTAGAAGAATCATGACATGAAATGTATGAGAAAACAATTGAATGTTAGATAACAAACTTAAATCAAAACACACGTGATCACTAGCACTAGTATCAATAATCTAAATACTTGTTAGTTGAATTTGCCTCTAATTTGAAAACCACTCTTCTCCAAAAGGTGAATCAAAGCAACATGTTCTTTAGTAAATAAACCATACTATCTAACTCTAACTCATAGAGTTTGACACCATTTGCTTGACCAAAATGATGTTTTAGTTTTAGATCAGTCCAAAGTTTTTAGTCTACAAAACACCATCACTTGCATCTCTTAAAGGGCCCATTTGTCATCATGCTAGACGAATCTAACATGGTTGTACATTTATTTTTGAAAAAATGTTAATCATATCAACCTGCTGCTTCTGCTGTTTTCTAGAATCATTTCCACTTTGAAAACATAAAAACTGTAATAAAAAGAGAGGGGCTGAGGCTGTGGAAACTCATGCATGTATCTAGTCATCCATCCCATCCATCATCCATCATGCATATATATTATGCATGAACACCAGGCTTTATATCATATCATACAATCTAAATCTCATCGATTACTTTGCAACTTGTCAACCTTACACCAATCACTGTTTTCTAAACAAATACTATGCACAAGTTTCTGTTTCTGTTTCTTGTTTTTGTTTTTTAACTACGCATTAAATTATATCTAACAACATTTTACACAGTTTTACCCTATTTTTCTTTTGTGAAATTTTTTTATTTCTTTGGTTGAATTTATGTTTGTAGTACTGTCATATTTAGAAAGCTTCACCGGTTTATTTTTATTCTTTTAAATTCTGAATAGTTTTTTTTAAAATTTAAATCGGAAAACAAACGACTATCATAATATAAAGAATATGTTCTTTTCTTCACTAGTGCTCGATGTTTATATATAGTTAATCTGGAATCTACACACAAGTTCCTCAATGAATTGTATTTTGAACTAAAAATTGAGCCTATTTTTTTTTCTTCATATACATTGTCCAATCATAATTTAAAGAATATGTTATTTTCTTCACTAGTAAAAAAATCTTAAAGAACCACTGGTTATATTGATTGCAACTTGAAAAAGCCTTGTGATTTTAATTGTCTTGGGCCCAAAATAGTTTTAATATTCCCATGGACTATCACACATTGAAGTTTGAATTGCTCCTTTTGTCATACGTTTGACACGATAATGCCTATAATGAATATGGATGTTACTCATCATTATAAGTAGAGGTGCAAAAACCTAATCAGTTTTTCTGTTTAAAACCGGTTTCAAACCAAAATCGATATCGATCTAAACCGGTTTCACCCAAACTGTCTAAACCGAATCGGTTCTAACCGGTTTCCCCTCCTTTGCTTACGAACCTGCTTGGAACCGGTTTTGCTCAAACCGGTTTGAGCAAAACCGCTTCCGAACCGCTTCGTATGCGTGCAGTTTAAGACCGTTAATATAGTCTTTGGTAACGGCTATATAGCCGTTTGACACTCTTTTTCCCCCCATATTGACCCTAATCTTTTGTATATATAGCCCCATGGTGTGTTACAAACATTACCCCACTTCTCTACCTCTAAAAACACTCAAAGACACAAATTTTTCACTTCAAATGGCAAATTCTACGGCTCAAAGTAATGTCAACGTTGATGCTAGTGGTAGTGGCGACGACGCATGCAACGTTGTGAAGATCATACCAAAGAAGAAAGAGCCGACGTTGTTCGGTGTACATTTCAACTTGGTTGAGTTGAAAAACGGTCTCCAAAAGGCTCGGTGTAGGTATCGAACATAAACGTTTAATCGAGTTATCATTTCGTATTTTCATTTCAAAAACATATATCTTTGTAACCTATCTATCTCGAACAACTTTTGTTTGTAATGTTTTAAGTTTGAATTCAATGAAAAGTATGTTTTATTAGTTTATATAATGATTTTTTTTTAAATTATTAAGCGGAGAAACCGGTCCAAACCGATTTGGGTGGTTTGACTTATATCCCTTGGAAACCGGTTCTCAACCGAACCGGTTCTTACTCAAACCGATTTTGAGCCAAACCGATAAAGTCAAAAATCGGTTTCAAACCAAACTAATTCTTAAAACCGATTTTTGCACCTCTAATTATAAGGACCAAGAAATATGAATTGAAGTTAAACCCAAGGATTTAAATTTTCCCCATTTGCTTGCATAAAACACTATCGGTTATTTGGTCGAATGTTATGACGATGAAGGAAACACTTTGGACTGAAATATCACGAGTTCGATCCCCGATCCTAAAAGGTTTTACCACACTGCAACTCACGGATATGGGTTTTTCATAATATGGGTTCAACTGCTGCTGGCTTGGGCTCCCGTAGAAAGCTCAATTTACCAGTAGAGTCTCTGTGTAAGTCAGGACTTTGTTTGTGATTAAAAAAAAGGAAAAATGGATAAATAATCTCACCTATTCGCTATTGGTCGGCAATAATCCCACCTATTTTTATTTTTTTTTGTAATACAACAGTCTTTTCTTTATACTCTATTCTTTTAATAATATTTCCGTTATATATAACTAACATCGTTAGTTAATGTTAACGTGGAGGACCAATCATATTATTATCTAAACTTGTTCCTAATTAAACAAACCTGGAGGACCAATCTTGTCATTATGTAAAACTTGATTTAAGAAAAATCCCAAACACCCTGATCCTTCTTCTCTGGTCAACGGCGATAGTCCGGCAGCCACAGACCGATTTCTGTTCGAACGCCTGTGACTAATCCGGCAGCCACGGCGACAAGTTTTGGTATCAGAGAATTCTAGGCGTGATTCTACAAGTTTTGGATCGAAAATTGAGTTTAAATTTGATAGATTCAATCGATTTTGACTTTCAGGTGGTCAAAATTCGAGATTACACCTCAATTTTAATCTCCTTTCATCGCGGACCAAACTGTCGTCGTGGTTGCCGAATTAGTCACCGGCGTTTGACCAGAAATCGGTCCGGATTAGTCACAACCATTCGAAAGAGAAGAATGATCGGGGGTGTTTGGGATTTTTCTTAAATCAAGTTTTACATAATGACAAGATTGGTCCTCCATGTATGTTTAAATAGGAACAAACTTAGATAATGACATGATTAGTCCTCCACGTCAACATTTACTAACTAAAGAAAATAAATAAATAAAACTCAAATCATGTTCGTATTTCCATGTCCCGTCTCGTTATCAAATTACGGATATCTTCATCAAAGGGTTACCTCGTATTTTGTTTGAAGATTTCATATCCAGTCTACGTAGAGGACCAATCATGTCATTATCTTATATTGTATTTCCATGTCCCATCTCGTTATCAAATTGTGGATATCTTCATCAAAGGGTTACCTCGTATTTTGTATGAAGATTTCATATCCAGTCTAAGCATCCGGAATCCTCCACCTTATACTATTGAGAAGGTATATTAGAATAATTTATTATAGATTGGGTCATTATTGTAAAAATCCATAACTTACAAGGATATTAGAGTAATAACTAATAACCTGTCTGATTGACTTTTATAATCCTAGAAGTCCGATTGACTTAGGGTCATTATTGCAAGGTTTACAATCCTAAGAAGTTTTCTATGTGATTGACTTTTAAAAGTGTTAGTTCCAATCGAATATTTTTTTATTTGGAACGGCGAAATGCATTAAAAAGGGGCACACTAGCAAGGAACTAGCGGCCAAAAGACACCAACATTACATCATGAAAGAAGACCACTCCGGCCAACTAATAGAGCGACCATTACAACGATTACAGTACCACAAAAAACTCAATCTTTTAATCTCCAAAAGAACCCTATGAACCGAAGGAGTTCTATGCTCGAAAATCGCCAAATTCCTTTCGATCCATAAACACCAGCAGACCGTAAGAAAAACCACCTCCAGAATCTGCTGTTTGCGAGGAGAGAAATTTGACCCTTTGAAGTAGTTGATGAGATCCACAACCGAGAAGGTGAAAATCGGCTGTAAACGACACCACATCACCACGAGCTGCAACCCAATCAGAAAATTGACACCCGGTGAAGATATGACTCGTTGATTCCGGTAATTCATTACAAAGGACGCAAAAATCATTGTCTATCCAGATGTTTCTTCGAATAAGAGCATCTTTAGTCGGCAGCCGTTCCAAAATAGTCCTCCACATCATTAAGTTCACCTTGATAGGCACTGTTTTGCTCCAGAAAAAAGGGAAAATAGTACGATCTCCACCCTTTTTAATCACCAATTTGCGTAAAGAAGAAACCGAGAAAATCCGGTGGTTGTCTTCGCTCCATCTCTAAACGCCATTTTGCTTACAGTAAAGATTTTGGAAACTAGTCCCTGCACTAGATAAAACATTAAGGGAACTTACAATGGCCTTCCACGTGCCTGTCGCCCCCTGTCTGAGCGGTAAAAACGAATCAGTCCCCTGTCTGTAATGAATTCTTCGAATGACATTGCACCATAAGCGATCATCTTCCGTCTTGAACCGCCAAGCCCACTTCGGGAGCAAACAAAAAATGAACCAATGAAACGGGACAATACCCAAACCTCCAAACTCCTTGGGCCTCGACACCGCCTCTCTCAAGATCCAATGAATTTTGTTCCTGTCACTATCGTCGCCCCATAGAAAACGACTTCTCATACTTTCCAGCATATTGATGAAATCTTTGGGGGCCCGAAAAACCAAGAAAAAATAAGTCGGAAGACTATCAAGCCTACCCCCCATCGAGAGGGTTTTGGCTTTCCATCCAGATAATCTCTTCTTGAAAGTATCAACCACCTTGCTCCAATACTTTTTCCTTGTCATATTAGCTCCCACAATCATCCCTAAGTACTCAAAAGGAAGGTTGCACACTTTACAACCAAGCACCTCTGCTTTTTGGCCCACTTCATGATTGGAAATATTAATCCTGGCAAGGCCACATTTAAATAGATTGACCCGGAGTCCTGAAACCAAAAAGAAACCCCAAAGCAATCTCCTCGAGTTCAAGAAGTTCAAAGGGGACCACTTGCCCATGATCACCACGTCGTCGGCAAAAAGTAAGTGAGATATAGTTGGACCGTTGTTAGGGAGATCGATTCCATGAAACACACCAATAGAAGTCGCCTTGGTCATCATAACGTGAAAGGCCTCCATCGCAATAATAAATAGATAGGGCGAAAGCGGGTCGCCTTGGCGAACACCCTTAAAACCCACAAATTCCCCGGAAGGGGAGCCGTTAATAAGCACCGACGATCTAGAAGCTTGAAGGATCCCACGAACCCACCTTCTCCAAAAGAGTGGGAAAGTTCATTTGCGTAAGAATGGACTCCAAGAAATACCAGTCAAGGGAGTCGTAAGCTTTGTGGAAATCAATCTTGAAGAGCATAGCCTCTTGCTTAACCGATTTTAACCAAGCAATGGTTTCATTAATAATGAGCGGCCCGTCCACTATGTTCCTCCCCTCAACAAACGCAAATTGATTATCTGAAATAATGGAATTCATAACGAGTTTAACTCGGTTAGCAAGCACCTTAGAGACCACCTTATTGATACAACCCAAAAGGGTGATTGGCCTGAAGTAACCGAACGTTTGCGTGTCCACCGATTTGGGAATTAAACAAATAAAGGATGATGAACAATACCTATTCAGAGAACCTTTCCAGAAAAAAAAGATCAAGAACCGTCTAACAATCTTCACCAAAGATATCCCAAAAATGTTTGATAAACTTAAAGTTGAAACCATCGGGCCCTTGGGGCCTTTTCATCGCCGCAGTTGTAACACTTCGGTTAATCCATTGTAATTACCCGACCCGTTTTCTATCTTGGTTGATAATCAATAAAGAATCATTTCGTATTTTATATTGTTATTTCATGTATTCCATGATTTAATCCTTCAATCACAATATTCGTGAAATTCGATGTTTCAATTCAGTGCAAATCGGATCCATAACTCAGTTGTTTTTGCTAATTGTGCAAAACCGGAAAACTTTAGCATTCTAAACATATATAATACTTGTGGGTAATACTAGTCATACACACAAGTAAATGTATGTGAGGTTTCGTAAAAGTTCGAGGTTTAAAACAAAAGTAGCAAAAATACGAGTTTTCGTGCGATTTCGGTATTAACCGGGAGTTCGTACATTCCAAGAATTCTCATTCTATTATTCTATAACATTATATTTAATGAATTCTATATCACGAATCAATATGGTGAATTATGATGAATTTTAATGAATTTTGATGATTTTTCATAGTTTTTAACAAATAATATATATATAAATATATATAAAATAAATATTTTAAGCATCGTTAAACGTATCCCAAGCCTTATAAATCTTAAGAAAGTATTCTAATATCATTTTGAACTTAAAACATTAGTTACATCGAAAGATATAAAGCTAAGACACATAAAACAAAAGTTGAGGGACTAAATGTGCAATTTATTGAAAGTTATAAAACGCACGTATTCGTATATCATCGAGCATGTCCCGAGACTTAGAAACTTTTATAAACATGTTTTATAATGATTTGGTGCATAAAATAACAGTTCGGTAGAAGTTCGGGGTCAAAAATGCAATTATAAACTTGAGGGACCAAAACTGCCAAAGCAGCAAAGTGCTTGGCGGGTCGCCGAGCCCCAGCCCCCCCCTGCGCGTACCTCCGCCCAATCTGGTCGCTGAAAGCGACCAGCACCTTAGTCACGATGTTCCAGCTCATGTAGGATCGAATTCGTGTCATTTTAGCTCGATTAGTCACCTGGGATACGTGTAGGAACCCCCTGCGCTCCTGATCAGTATAAAAACGGGCTCGAATCATCAATCAAACTCACCAATTTCGCGAATCATCAACCCAAAAACCCTTAAACTCGTCCGAAACTTCGTCTATCAAATTCGAGCTGCTCGTTTGGAGTTTTGATCTGAGATTCAGCAGTCAAGGTCCTCTAGGTATGATTAACAATAACCTCTCTCAGTTTTTCCAAATTCGAATTCTAAGTATGCTTTTTAAATTCATGCTAAAATTAGGGTTCTTGAGATAAATCTTTGATTTTGGGTGATTGGGTTGGAATTAGGGTCTAAATTTTTGTAGGTAATCTTAAAATAATGTATACAAAGAAAGCCCTAAGTTAATTTCAAGTTTTGAGCATGTTTGGTATTTTATATAAAATTACACCGAAATTAGGGTTTTCATGTCGTTGTTCTGCCAAAATTGAATAAACGGTGTTGAAATAAGGTTCTATAATTTTTTAAATATTATAATATACTATTATGAATGAAACCCTAAGTTTGTTTCAAAATCTAATAAGTTTTGATATTTATTTATTATTTATGCTTAAATTAGGGTTTCGGGAAATTATTTTACAAAAACCG
Organism: Deinandra increscens subsp. villosa; assembly: GCA_039602395.1. Classification (NCBI taxonomy): domain Eukaryota; kingdom Viridiplantae; phylum Streptophyta; class Magnoliopsida; order Asterales; family Asteraceae; genus Deinandra; species Deinandra increscens. Next base: position 51,951,645 of record JBCNJP010000024.1, on the reverse strand, counting down.
GATAAACAAGTGAAATTAGGGTTTAATGTTTTCAAGAATATCATTATATATTATTATGAGTAAAACCCTAAGTTTGTTCCAAAATCTAATGAGTTTTGGTAATTATTTAATTATTTTATTAAAATTAGGGTTTTGAATATGTTTATTTAATAATAAATAAACCGGAAGATATTAAGACTTGATTTTTGGTACTAGATCATAATTTTATATACAATAAGTATTCATGAGCTTAGAAGTGATAATTGATAAAATATTAGGAATACACATCTTTACTAAAACCCTAATTTACCTATAGAAGGGCAAAATGGTAATTTTGACCTAATCAAATATAACCTTCCTCAAATACTTAAAACTTGATTCATTTTGAATTCCTATATTCATATACCTTATTTGATTCATTAGGATAATCCTTGAGTTACTTGTCCTTCACGAATCGGCGTTGTCTCTTTTCCTATCACCTTATCAGGTGAGTATTCATAGCCCCCTTCTCTTTTAATACTTTGGGGTGTAACATGTATCTCTATCTCAAATTCCAAACTCTATATTTACCTATCTAAAACTAAATGCGAGTCCTATGCTCGTTATGTGTGTTCTTGATGTGTTAAGCTTGTTTTGGACCATGATTGTTGTTATATTCCAATACTATTACACTAGCATGCGTACTCATTAACATACCGAGCCGGGGTAACAATAATAGATCTATTGGTTTGACAACCCACTTGGCATGCTTCGCGTGTAGCGCCTTGTGATTGAAAGCCTAATTGTCAAGGGTTTGATACGCGGTTGATTACACTATTACAATACTTGTTTATCATATTCTATGAACATTCACTAAACACATAGATCGCATGATTTATACTGATATTATGTATTAAACCTATGCTTACTCACCAACTACTTTTGTAGTTGACACTTTATCTTATACATGTTGCAGGTAATCGTGTTTGAGCTGTATGTGATCGCTATAGGATGCTGGACCTAGATAATCACTGTTTAATTACCGTATCTATGTTGCTATGTTTTGTCTGTTCCTGTTTGTAAAATATTCCAATAAATGAAATAAAGAGGCATGTTAAATAAATTTCAACTTTAATTAGTTGTCATGAGCATCTGGACAATCATCATGCCCCGACATATTCCGCCGTCGGTTGGGGTGTGACAGATTGGTATCAGAGCCTTGGTTATAGGGATTTAGGTTATTAGAACTGGATAACCTAGACTATGCCTTAGGTGTCCCACATGATTAACTCATGTTAGTATGCCTATTATATTATGTGATGTCCTTATCTGCTATTTAACTATGCCTTTCTCAAAATCTCGTCTTACTATTAAAGACACTTACACACACGGAATCTTTAGGCTTCCTAGCCTATTTCCTTAAGTAATGGTGCCTTACGTACCATTTTAATTGAATTCTGATTTTAAATCCGTCGGGGTTAGGCTTTTGTCAGTAGACATGTAGTAACTGGAAGGGGGAAGATGCCGGTAGCTAAGGGTCTATCCAAACAGACATTGCGTATAAGCCCGGATCAGCTGTATGGGCCTGGATGTCTATTTGGAAGTCCTTGGTGAGAGTGTCAGAACCTATTAAGCCAAAGCATGTCATATACTGCCAAGAACCATTAATAACTCTGATTAGTCATGGTTGTAATTTCCCAATCGGGAAATGAGAACCACTCCATTTTTATCAAGGACAACGCAATTCTATGTTTTACAAAGATTCTCGATATTCTATGATTCTCTAGTGACACATACAACAACCATTCGCATTCCAAATTGATTATCAATCATGTCTTATCACTAGTCTCACGAACATTTTTCTCTCTAGCATGTCGACTCGTTTCCGTGGTCAGCGCAAGGGCAACAAGGACCGCAAAATGGCCTCTTTAATCGCCACCCAGATGGCAACCGTCATTCCTAATATGATGGTTCAACTTCAACAAGGTCTGGATACTAATCACAACAATCACGATGCTGCTACTAATTGCTCATTCAAGCATTTCAACTCATGTAACCCTCCCAAGTTTTCTGGATCTGAAGGCCCTACCGGTCTACTCCAATGGTTCGAAGGTATGGAGAATACCTTCACCAATAGCGAGTGCCCTGAAAACTTGAAAGTCTGTCGTGCTAGCAGTTCTTTGACCAAGAAAGCTCTTACTTGGTGGAATGGCGAAAAACGACTCCGGGGTTCTGATAACGCTCTGGCTTTACCTTGGGGTCAATTCAAGGATGTAATCAAAGAAAAATTTTGCCCGCGTAGCGAAATGAAGATGCTCGAAGATGAATTTCATGATTTGGAACAAGACAGTGGAGAAAGTCAAGCTTATATGGACCGTTTCCAAGAACTAAAGCTTTTGTTACCTGATAAGGCCTCTCCTGACTACATATGCATTGAAAATTTCATTGGTGGTCTTCCTATGATCATCCAAAATGCTCTCTGGGCAAGTAAACCCTCAACTCTCGATGAAGCCATGCGCCTTGCTGGAAGGTTGACTGATAATCATGTTAAAGCCGGGAACTTAACTCGGAAAGGTTCTAAAAAGGAAACAAAAACCAAGAACAAGGGGAAGGAAAAGGAGGTTAAAGCCGAGTCCTCGTCTGCTAAATCAAATAAAAGGAAGAGGAATGCTAAAAACTTCGCTGTAACCACCGCTCCTACCACCGCTACTCCTTCCAAACCTGCTGCTCCTCCTGCCAAGAAACCTTATGTTGGACCCCATCCCGAGTGCCATACGTGTAAATATCATCATCCTACCACTACTCCTTGCTGGAAGTGTGATAATTGCGGACGTTTGGGTCATAAGATCAACGTTTGTCGTTTTCCGATGCAAGCTCAACCTTTGAGGACTCAACCTATGACTCAACGTCCGGCTCAACCTATGAATGCTCAAGTTCCAAATATCCGAGCCTGCTACAACTGTGGAGACCCTGGTCACTTCCGCAATACCTGTCCCAGACTTGCAAACACCAACCCTCCGATCAACAATAATCGTGGAGCACCTGCTCGTGCTTTCAATCTCAATACCAACCAAGCTCAGGTTAACCAGGAAGTCGTTAACGGTACGTTCCTAGTCAATAATCGTTACGCTTCTATTTTATTTGATTCGGGTGCCGATAAGAGTTTTGTTTCCTTGGAATTTGAACCCTTACTTGCTATGCCACGTACTATTCTTAATCCTTCCATTTCGGTTGAAATTGCGGATGGAAAGCCAGTCACTCTTAATTCTATCATTCGCAATTGTACACTAAACTTCAAAGATCACATCTATCCTATTGATTTAATACCTATGACTCTTGGAAGCTTTGACATTATCATTGGCATGGATTGGTTATCTCGACATCACGCTGAACTCGTTTGCTTTGACAAAATCATTCGTCTACCTGGTCCGAATAATCAAATCCTTACGGTTCATGGCGATAAACCATCAAACGGGCTGAAGCTCATGTCCTGTACTAAAGCCCGAAAGTACTTACGCAAGGAGTATGAGGCATTTCTGGCCCACATCATGGAGGTTCGGGAGGAAGAAAATAAAATCGAAGACATTCCAATCGTCCGAGATTATCCTGAAGTCTTTCCTGAAGACATAAAGGGTCTACCTCCCGTTCGTCAAGTCGATTTTCGTATCGATCTTATTCCTGGTGCTACTCCCGTTGCAAAGTCACCTTATCGCCTAGCGCCATCAGAAATGCAGGAGTTATCTAAACAACTACAGGAACTTTCTGACAAAGGATTCATTCGACCTAGTTCCTCACCTTGGGGAGCACCTGTCTTATTTGTCAAAAAGAAGGATGGTACATTCCGAATGTGTATCGATTATCGCGAACTCAATAAACTTACCATTAAGAATCGATACCCATTACCTCGAATCGATGACCTTTTTGACCAACTTCAAGGAGCCAATTGTTTTTCAAAAATCGATCTTCGTTCTGGTTACCATCAACTTCGTGTTTCAGAGGAGGATGTTCATAAAACTGCTTTCCGTACCCGTTACGGTCATTTTGAATTCACCGTTATGCCATTTGGATTAACAAACGCACCTGCAGTATTCATGGACCTCATGAATCGCGTTTGTAAACCATATCTTGACAAGTTCGTCATCGTCTTTATTGACGATATCCTCATTTACTCTAAATCAAGGTCTGAACATGAAACTCACCTACGTCAAATTTTGGAACTCCTGAAGAAAGAACAACTTTATGCCAAATTCTCTAAATGTGAATTTTGGCTTAAGGAAGTTCAATTTTTAGGACACATTGTCAATGACAAAGGTATCCTTGTCGATCCTGCCAAGATCCAAGCCATAAAAAGTTGGAGTACCCCAAGTACCCCTACTGAAATCCGCTCATTCCTTGGACTAGCAGGTTATTATCGACGCTTTATCTCAAACTTTTCAAAAATCGCAGTTCCACTCACTGCCTTAACACAAAAAGACAAAGTATTTGAGTGGGGTTTTCCTCAGGAAGAAGCATTTCAAACTCTCAAACAGAAGCTATGTGACGCTCCTATTTTAACTCTTCCTGATGGAAACGACGACTTTGTCGTTTACTGCGATGCCTCACGTCTAGGCCTCGGTTGTGTTCTAATGCAACGAGGAAAAGTGATCGCCTACGCTTCAAGACAACTCAAGATTCATGAAAAGAATTATACAACGCACGATCTCGAGCTTGGTGCGGTTGTATTTGCCTTGAAGATTTGGAGACACTACCTTTATGGAACCAAATGCCTAATCTATACTGATCATAAAAGCCTCCAACACATTTTCAATCAAAAGGAACTCAACATGCGTCAGCGTCGTTGGGTTGAACTTCTGAACGACTATGACTGCAATATTCTCTACCATCCAGGTAAAGCAAATGTCGTGGCCGATGCACTTAGTCGTAAGGAACACCTCAAACCAATTCTTTTTCAAACCACTCATCGATTATCTGATCTTCAAACCCGTATTTTTGAGGCTCAACACATATCTGTTACCGAGGGTAACATGTACGAAGAAATGTCTTGTGGTGCTGAACTTCAACTAGAAACTAAACCCAATGGTCTTCTTTATTTCCTAAATCGTCTTTGGATTCCTAACCGAGACGATCTCCGTACCACCATCATGAGCGAGATTCACAAATCTCGTTACTCCATTCATCCCGGTGCTGATAAAATGTATCAGGATCTTCGTACTCATTATTGGTGGCCTGGAATGAAGAAAGACATCGCACTCTTTGTGGCTAAATGTCTTACTTGCTCAAAAGTCAAAGCCGAGCACCAACGACCGTTTGGTTTACTCGAACAACCAGCAGTACCTGAATGGAAATGGGAAAACATCTCAATGGATTTCATTACTAAACTCCCGCGTACTTCTAGTGGTCATGATAGCATTTGGGTCATCGTCGATCGTTTAACCAAATCCGCTCACTTTCTCCCTATTCGTGAAAACGATGGAGCTGAGAAATTAGCTCGTATTTACGTCAAACAGATCGTTTGTCGTCACGGTATTCCTTTGAGCATCATATCAGATCGAGACGGTCGTTTTATTTCTCACTTTTGGCAATCTCTTCAATCTACCTTGGGAACTCGTTTGGATCTCAGCAGTGCCTATCATCCACAAACTGATGGTCAGACTGAACGCACAATCCAAACTCTAGAGGATATGCTTCGCGCTTGTGTCATTGATTTTGGTGGAAATTGGGATTCCCATTTACCAATGGCCGAGTTTTCTTATAACAATAGTTATCATTCGAGCATCGGTATGGCACCATTCGAAGCACTCTATGGTAGAAAATGTCGTTCACCCGTATGTTGGAACGAGATTGGTGAAGCTCAAATCACTGGTCCCGAACTAATCCAAGAAACGACTGACCGAATTTCTCAAGTTCGTGACAACTTACTTGCTGCTAGAAGTCGTCAGAAAAGCTATGCTGATAAACGACGAAAGCCCCTTGAATTCAAAGTCGGCGATTTAGTCCTTCTAAAGGTATCTCCTTGGAAAGGAATCGTTCGATTTGGTAAGAAAGGGAAACTAGCACCTCGTTATGTAGGTCCATTCAAAATTCTGGAAAAAGTCGGTAAAGTAGCCTATCGACTCGAACTACCTCCAGAATTAGCCAATGTTCATCCTACATTTCATGTGTCAAATCTTCGCAAGTGTCTAGCTGATGAAAGTCTCTATGTTCCTCTGGAAGACCTTACTATTGACGAATCCATGCAATTCGTTGAGAAACCTGTGGAAATCATGGATCGCGAAGTCAAACAACTCAAACGTAGTCGCATACCGATTGTCAAGGTTCGTTGGGAATCTAAACGTGGACCAGAGTTTACCTGGGAACGTGAAGATCAAATGAAAACCAAGTATCCACACCTGTTCAGACAGTCTTCTCGAATTTAATTTCGGGACGAAATTTCTTAAAGTAGGGGAGACTGTAACACTTCGGTTAATCCATTGTAATTACCCGACCCGTTTTCTATCTTGGTTGATAATCAATAAAGAATCATTTCGTATTTTATATTGTTATTTCATGTATTCCATGATTTAATCCTTCAATCACAATATTCGTGAAATTCGATGTTTCAATTCAGTGCAAATCGGATCCATAACTCAGTTGTTTTTGCTAATTGTGCAAAACCGGAAAACTTTAGCATTCTAAACATATATAATACTTGTGGGTAATACTAGTCATACACACAAGTAAATGTATGTGAGGTTTCGTAAAAGTTCGAGGTTTAAAACAAAAGTAGCAAAAATACGAGTTTTCGTGCGATTTCGGTATTAACCGGGAGTTCGTACATTCCAAGAATTCTCATTCTATTATTCTATAACATTATATTTAATGAATTCTATATCACGAATCAATATGGTGAATTATGATGAATTTTAATGAATTTTGATGATTTTTCATAGTTTTTAACAAATAATATATATATAAATATATATAAAATAAATATTTTAAGCATCGTTAAACGTATCCCAAGCCTTATAAATCTTAAGAAAGTATTCTAATATCATTTTGAACTTAAAACATTAGTTACATCGAAAGATATAAAGCTAAGACACATAAAACAAAAGTTGAGGGACTAAATGTGCAATTTATTGAAAGTTATAAAACGCACGTATTCGTATATCATCGAGCATGTCCCGAGACTTAGAAACTTTTATAAACATGTTTTATAATGATTTGGTGCATAAAATAACAGTTCGGTAGAAGTTCGGGGTCAAAAATGCAATTATAAACTTGAGGGACCAAAACTGCCAAAGCAGCAAAGTGCTTGGCGGGTCGCCGAGCCCCAGCCCCCCCCCTGCGCGTACCTCCGCCCAATCTGGTCGCTGAAAGCGACCAGCACCTTAGTCACGATGTTCCAGCTCATGTAGGATCGAATTCGTGTCATTTTAGCTCGATTAGTCACCTGGGATACGTGTAGGAACCCCCTGCGCTCCTGATCAGTATAAAAACGGGCTCGAATCATCAATCAAACTCACCAATTTCGCGAATCATCAACCCAAAAACCCTTAAACTCGTCCGAAACTTCGTCTATCAAATTCGAGCTGCTCGTTTGGAGTTTTGATCTGAGATTCAGCAGTCAAGGTCCTCTAGGTATGATTAACAATAACCTCTCTCAGTTTTTCCAAATTCGAATTCTAAGTATGCTTTTTAAATTCATGCTAAAATTAGGGTTCTTGAGATAAATCTTTGATTTTGGGTGATTGGGTTGGAATTAGGGTCTAAATTTTTGTAGGTAATCTTAAAATAATGTATACAAAGAAAGCCCTAAGTTAATTTCAAGTTTTGAGCATGTTTGGTATTTTATATAAAATTACACCGAAATTAGGGTTTTCATGTCGTTGTTCTGCCAAAATTGAATAAACGGTGTTGAAATAAGGTTCTATAATTTTTTAAATATTATAATATACTATTATGAATGAAACCCTAAGTTTGTTTCAAAATCTAATAAGTTTTGATATTTATTTATTATTTATGCTTAAATTAGGGTTTCGGGAAATTATTTTACAAAAACCGGATAAACAAGTGAAATTAGGGTTTAATGTTTTCAAGAATATCATTATATATTATTATGAGTAAAACCCTAAGTTTGTTCCAAAATCTAATGAGTTTTGGTAATTATTTAATTATTTTATTAAAATTAGGGTTTTGAATATGTTTATTTAATAATAAATAAACCGGAAGATATTAAGACTTGATTTTTGGTACTAGATCATAATTTTATATACAATAAGTATTCATGAGCTTAGAAGTGATAATTGATAAAATATTAGGAATACACATCTTTACTAAAACCCTAATTTACCTATAGAAGGGCAAAATGGTAATTTTGACCTAATCAAATATAACCTTCCTCAAATACTTAAAACTTGATTCATTTTGAATTCCTATATTCATATACCTTATTTGATTCATTAGGATAATCCTTGAGTTACTTGTCCTTCACGAATCGGCGTTGTCTCTTTTCCTATCACCTTATCAGGTGAGTATTCATAGCCCCCTTCTCTTTTAATACTTTGGGGTGTAACATGTATCTCTATCTCAAATTCCAAACTCTATATTTACCTATCTAAAACTAAATGCGAGTCCTATGCTCGTTATGTGTGTTCTTGATGTGTTAAGCTTGTTTTGGACCATGATTGTTGTTATATTCCAATACTATTACACTAGCATGCGTACTCATTAACATACCGAGCCGGGGTAACAATAATAGATCTATTGGTTTGACAACCCACTTGGCATGCTTCGCGTGTAGCGCCTTGTGATTGAAAGCCTAATTGTCAAGGGTTTGATACGCGGTTGATTACACTATTACAATACTTGTTTATCATATTCTATGAACATTCACTAAACACATAGATCGCATGATTTATACTGATATTATGTATTAAACCTATGCTTACTCACCAACTACTTTTGTAGTTGACACTTTATCTTATACATGTTGCAGGTAATCGTGTTTGAGCTGTATGTGATCGCTATAGGATGCTGGACCTAGATAATCACTGTTTAATTACCGTATCTATGTTGCTATGTTTTGTCTGTTCCTGTTTGTAAAATATTCCAATAAATGAAATAAAGAGGCATGTTAAATAAATTTCAACTTTAATTAGTTGTCATGAGCATCTGGACAATCATCATGCCCCGACATATTCCGCCGTCGGTTGGGGTGTGACAGCAGTCCCACATCGCATGTTTGATTTCATCCGAGGAGAAGGGCACGATCAGCCCATGAGCATCCAAATCTGACAGCCGATTAATACCCGTACAGTGCATCAAAGGTTTTCTGTACAGACCAGCTTTAAACTTGTCCTGAAAGTATAACCGGGCCTGCTCTTTGATTCCCATCGGGTCCGAAATCCAATCGTTTCCACCTTTTACACCATTGATGCGATTGCAGGCCAACTTGCAGTTCATCAATCCATGAAAAAAAAGAATTGTTTTCGTCTCCAAATTCAGCCCACTGATAGCAAGCTTTCTGGGCCAAGTCCGCCCGCCTAGATTGCTCCAACCTGTAAAGATCGTTCTTGGCCATAACCCACAGAACACCTTCCTCTTCCGATAGAACTTGGGTCTCGGACTCGGAATCCCAATGGAAACACTCCGATTCTAAATCCTTAAATTTCCTGACCTCATCAGCTTATTTTCGACATCCACAGCTTGATGGCTTCCTTCATTCTTTTAAGTTTGCAAAGCAAAATCACGCCAGCCTCGCCCACAAAAGAATTCGAGGCAATCGCATTCTCCACCACGGAGCGTAACTCTGGATGATCAATCCATGAAGAAAACAACTGGAAAGGACAAGTGCCAAAGTTAACCAAAGAAACCTTCAATAATAATGGATTGTGGTCCGACCATAGGCAAGGGAGAACCGATAGGACCGCATTAGGCCACCGGTTGAAGAATTCATTACTAACAAGGTACCTATCAATTTTGGTGAAATTGATACCTTGTCCGTAAGAGAACGTGAAACGAGACCCCCCCCCCCCCATCGAGTATTCCGAGAGCTCAGCCTCCTCAATGAAGTTATTGAAAACCTCAGCCCCCCAGGCATTAAAACCCGAATAAAGACGATCCTCGGAAACCCGGACTTCGTTGAAGTCACCGGCAAAGAGCCAGAGACCCCCACGCTGCCCCTTCAGCTCTACTAATTTATTCCATAAGACTCGTTTCTCCCTGCTTGCTTGGGAAGCATAAACATTACAAATGTTGATTTCCATATTGAACTTCTTCAGAATACCAGCCGTGAGAAGGAAATTTCTATTATTTTCCGAATAAGTCAAAGAAAACAGGTCCGGGTCCCAAATGAAAATCAAACCACCGGAATTCCCTGTCGCTAAAACCAAATCCCAACAGCAGCATCGAGGATTACCCCAAAGACGACCAGCGGGAAGACGAGACTCGTCCGACCATTTACTTTCCTGAATGCATAAAAACGATACCCTATTACTTCGCCTGAGACGGGAAATCCAACCGATCTTGTCACCACCAAGCCCTCTACTATTCAAAGATAAAAAAATTCATTAAGCCTTAATTTGACTCTCTGTTTTTTTTTATAACACTTGCAATTTGCTCCTCATAACCCGTGAATTCCATGCCAACACACTCCCCAATCCGAATAGTACTAGATACTTCCAATCGAATATTTAAAAAAAAATCAATTGAATGTTTAAGTTTTGTTTCAACGTATTTTAATGTTTTTTTTCCCGACTAATATTTAAATTTCTTTACAATTGAATATTTGAGTTTTTTTTTAACGGTCGAAACTTTTATAAAAAGCTAGCGAGAAGCTAGAGAGAAAAGATTACATAGTTCGTTCGGAACAAATAACAGTGCGTCAACAATTCCAATCTAATAAGGGTTTCTTACCTCTAAATTTTAATCACCCAAAAGTAGTTCCCTTAGTCTCCCCCACAATGGAATCAACACTTTTTCTCCTATTTCTGAAAATTAGTTCATTTCTATGCTTCCATAAGATCCAAAATGTTGCATGAAAAATACCTCTATAAACCTTGATAGAGTTGCTATCACTTCACAAATTGTTACAAAAATCCAAGGCCTCTCCCACAGTATTAAATCTAAACCCGTACCTTTGCATCAAGTGATAATTTTGTATCACACATGATTAGCCATGCAACAGTTCACAAGTAGGTGGTTGGTGTTTTCTTCGAAAAGAAAGCAACTCGGGCAAATGGTATCTACCAAAATTCCCCTATGAGCAATGTTAACTCTAGACGGAATCCGATCTTGTATCGTGCGTCATATAAAAGCGTTCACCTGAGAGGTATCCATTTGATCCAATGGAAAACCACATCGACCACGGGGAGCAAACGAGCTTGCAGCTCCTTTCTGACTAAGAAAACTTCAAATTCCCTAAGATCTTCTATGCCCCACTTCCATAAATCTTTTAGATGGTTAAAAGTCACCGCATCCGACCAACCACCACTTGTTTCACGATATTTTAAAGTTTTTGTTTTTCATTGAATTTTTTTTATTCATATTCAGTTTGTGTTTTTCTAAAATGAAATGGGCAAATCTTACGTTTAAAAAATAAAATTTTATTTAATTTAATATGTTCTCTATTTGAGACACAAGTTTGATTCTTACGGGCAACACTTTAGAAAGAGCATTGACGATGAGGGGAGACTTGGGGCTGAAAGGTCACAAGTTCGATCGCTGAGCTCCCAGGTTTTACCACCCGGCCGCTTGCGGAGGTGGATTTTCCCTGGAATGAGCTCAACTGGTGTAAATAGTCCCCCCGGCATTCGTTGGCCGTTCAAAAAAAATTACATAAATATAAAGTATTATTCTTGAAAAAACGTAGATATGAAAATTTAATGTGAAAATGGTTATTTTATAAACTGTTTTTCATGAAATTGGTAAATTTGGTATTTTGACTAGTTTTTAAGTGTATATATGATATTATTTAAGTTTATTGGGTATATATGATATTTTCTAGTTTATAGAGAAAAATGAATGTGGTACGAAACCAATAAATATATGTCGTTTTGATTAAAAACTAACTACTTATAATTGATTTCAAACTAAAATTCTAAAATCATGCAATCTTTATTTTGCCTTCCAAAATTAGATGTGTAACTAAATTTGTTTCCCAAACTTAGATGTGTTATTAGTAAAAACAACGTAGTTTTGATTGATTTCACATCTAACTTAGGTGCGTAACTGCATAATATTCATTTTCCCCGTATATTAAACTCTTCTTTTAAAAATTATAAAAAAAAGGTTTTAAAACTTAAGGTGATAGCAAGGTCTTAGGTTCATGGTCAACAGAAGCGACAACACACACAAACGATACAAAAAATATAGATGACACCAGATTTTAATATGGTTCGGTCGGTGTGACCTATGTCCACGATTTGCAACTAGGGTTTTCATTAAGCTTATAGTGCACAAAGATTACAATACATGACATAAGTATATATAATAAAAAGATTAGGGCAACACTAGGAACCAAGACAGACCCGTAATAAAATAACAGGCCCAAAGACCTTCACACCCAACACAAAGATCGAACCGGTCGAGACCTTATAAACCCAAGAAACTATAGTAAAGCCTAAAACCATTGGCCTAGACTAGATTTTGTTAATATTAGTGGGCTTGCTTGTACATATCCACTATGATCACTGAATGTTTATTTTAAGAACATTCTACTACGAGCTCAAAACCAAGACGGGTCACTTGATCCCGGTACCTTGGACCAAGGTCCGTCCCTGATATTGTTTTGTATATTGTTCAAAGCTAGATTCAGATGAATGTTGAATAGTTGGTTTCAGTTATTTCAAGTGGCTCCATACGGTTGTTTTTTTGTTTCTAGATGAACATTAAAGGTACGTTTGAACCAGAAATATTATGATGTTATCATCATTTGAAAATGATGTACTATAACCAATCGAAGCATCATCGAAAATTATATTATATATGTCATTCATCCGCGATAAACAAGATAATTAAAATAAAAAAAAGCGTCAAGTTTATCTATGCGGCTGATCTATGGGCGATCAACGACATATCTAACAAAATCAATTATAAAATGGTGATACGTGAACGATTAACGACATATCTGGCAAGATCATATTTTTTAGCTCACTAATTCAAGATGATGACCGTCTTTACAAGCGTCTCACCTTTCAAAGAAAGTGATTACTTTGTTCAGCTCACTACATCAAGATAGTAATAACATTTTTCACTCGTCACACTTTTTACAAGAAAATAATCACTTTCACTTTAACGTTAAACTAGCATGTCAATAAATCTTTAGTTTTCAAAAGCTCTACAAAATGATCTTCAATGTTTGATTTTTGATTGAGCTTTTTTTTATTTGACCATTTCTTTAGATGTATAATATTGAATTACAACACTCTTCTTTAGTGTCTTTTTAATCTTGCTCTTGATCTTTAGTCACTCTTAAAAGATGATGTAATGATATGGGTACAAAAGAGAGATATTTACAAAATATTCTTTGAAGTATAATGGTAAGTGAAAATGAACAAACCTTAATTAGTATTTTAGAAAAGTTCCATCAAAAAACGAGTTGCAATCTAACCATCTCAGGGTCGATCTCATAGTGAACCGTGGAAACCCATATCAGTTTTTTCTGAAAGCTTTTGAATGTTACAGGTTGTCCCTTTTCACACTCTAGATCATTTCAACTTTTGCAACTTTCTTTTAAACATCTTTATAATACTTCTTTGACCCTATCAACTTTAGATGATAACACAAGTTTTTCTTTTGATCTCCATTAAGTTTACATGACAACTTGGTTTTAGAAAGATTTACTTTTACAAAAGCAAAAGATGAACATGATGGTATTTCTAATCTTTTGTCCTTTAACTCATTTGCATCATTTGCAACGTGTCTATTTCTTCAAGAAAACTTTAATTTAGTTACGTACCAAATATATAAAAATCTTCAACCAAAAAGGTTACAAAGACTAGATGCATTTTATAAACATTTGTATTTTATATATTGTTGAATAGGTTTTCTGAATATTGTTTATGAAATAATTTTTTTTTGAAACACAAACATTCTTATAAATTTTAGATTCATCTTAAGAAAACAGTGTTTCATCTTTCTCGTTTTCATATCATATTACATTTGGCGTTCGTTCTCTTGATTGATTATATCACGTGTTGGATTCTTATTGAAATCGACATCAAACCTTGACCATCACCATTTATGACATGTTTTTTTGTACAATCATTGCATTGTTGTAGTAGTAGACACGTGTTGTTGTTGATCATATGAACTTGCAAGGGCGAATCTTATTGGGAGCCAGCAGTGATCTCGGTCACTACGATTTTTTCGTCCAGAAGTTTCGATAATACATGTAATTTAGTGAAAATATATAAAAAAATATGAGTAGTGAAGATATATGATAAGGAGTGTATTTAAGTTACAAAAGCTTATCTCCCCCAATTGGTTCACGCTATCAGTTACAACGGAAAGGTTTCCGTTTTGATTCTCTTTTCCATCCGTTTTTTTTATACAAAATATTATGACTTAAATTTGAATTACACAACTTTAGACGAAGCTTAATTTTGCTCTATTTTTCTTCTTCTAAACTTAAGATCTTTGTGATTTATGCTTAATTTTGCTCACTTTATGTTGGACTCTATGAAATAAGAGCCTCTAACCCGACCCGACTAAACAGAAATTTTTTATATTTGTTGTTAGAATTTCGACCACCGAAAAAAATGAACCCATAGAAAAAAAAATCCTGGGTCCACCCCTAGTTTGACCCGACCAAACAGGATAACCGATCCGAACATATACATCGAAACATAACGATAATTTTTTTGTAGATCACATGACTTTCGGTCACCACTAAAAAATTTCTCAAGCTCCGCCACTGTGAACTTGTCCTGATGATTGAACGACTTTAATGTATAGAGACATGTACGTGATATATGATTTATTTTTATTAGCAATCATTCATACATGTAACATGTTAGTCATTTTTTGTCATTATCAAAACTAGGGATTATCAGTGGCGGACTTACATAGAGCGGGAGGGGGTCAAGCGACTCCTATCGGTTTTGTACAACTAGTGGTCCGTTATTAAAAAAAAATCCAATGACCCCATAAATAAATATAAGTAACCCCCATTATATTTACAAAATACAATATAGATCAGTGGCAGGGCCGCGAGTTTTGGCTTTAGCTCTCCCAGGTTCGAGCCCGGGTTTTACCGTTTTCTTAAAAAAGAAATTATAAACTCAGAATTCAAAAAGGGACAAAAGGGGAGGGGTAAACCCTAGTCCCTGCAAAACAGCGCTGCTCTCACTTCTTAGTCTCTCGACTCCCTCTCCCTGTAAAATCATCGCAACAATCCAACATGACCTCGTCTCTCTTCGCGACTCCCCTGGCCGGCAGCGACTCTCTCTCAATTTTTGGTATGTAAGATGTATTTTTCACCTAATTTTTTATGCTAAATTGACCTAATTAGTGATTAGAAGCAGATTTTGAACTTGATTTTGTTGTTTAGGGAGGACATTTGATTAATATTTGGGACTTTGGGTGTTAATCTTGACTCTTGAGGATTCAGTCTTGCAACCAGTCATAAGCTCTACATCCTGTTCGAATTCTTCAAATTTGGTAAAGACCTTTGCTCTTTCCTTCATAAAATAAGTCCAAACAAATCAAGAAAAACAAGTTGGAGAGGCTTAGCTGCTTGTAGATTTTCACATCTTTAAGGTCAAATAATACGTAGTGACCATCAGTCATCATCTTTAGGACTTTTTATTTTTTCCATTGATTAAAGATATAGATGGTTGGTTATCATCTTCTTTCTTTTGTCCAGGAGTAAATACTTTTTAATGATAAATATGGTTCTTTTATTCTACAATTGATGTTCATCTTGTGCATCGAATAGTTGTATCTTGTGAAGTATATAATTGGTCTTTATATTGTAGCTCTCTGATATATTTTATAACCATTCATGATTATTTAATCTTCAATTTCTTTTCAGATTTTTTTATCCAGAAAGATAGTCCACAAACTTTCTGTGGAGAGCTACTTGGAGATCGCCATCTGGTCATTCCCCATTGCAAGTAAGCTAGTGTACAGGTTTGATGTTTTTCATGCCTGATATTTTGTTCTTTTTTGTGAATGCTTAATGTACACTTTTAATTAACTATGCCAAAAGACTGTCAGTAAAGCATAGGTTGATAGAAATCTTAATGAGAATGTCTCCATTAATGGAGTTTTAATGGAGATCTAGTTTATTCGGTTATATAGATTGAGACTTATGTGAGATTATGTGAGACGTGATTCGTTTTTGAATCACATTTAAGGATTTATTTTAAATTTGATTAGACTGATAGTTATTTGAAATAGGAATCGTGTTATATGAAAAATAAAACTAAACTAGATACCTTAGTTGATAAGAAAAAAGAGGGCCCCAGATTTTTATTCGCTTTAGGTCCCAAAAATGCTTGAGCCGCCCCTGACACGGAGACTATCTGGTTGTTGACCGTGCTCCTTACCAATGGAAAGAGTGAGGTAATTATAAACTCAGTTCTATGTATGTTTGTTGTGATATCGTACAATATTATTTTACCCGACCCGAAAAATTTATGGTTGACATTGATATAAAAAGATCTTTGAAAAAAAACGACCCCCGAAATAAAATCCTAGCTCCGCCACCAGGGAGTATGATATTCAAAATATCATATTAAACAATGTTGTTCCCACACTAAAGATGTGCATGAAAGAGTAAGCCCGAACAATTAATCTCCAAAAATTAATAGTTTTTCACTCAGCTACGACGTTCTGCTGCGACGTGTATGGACAAGAAATACGATATTCAATGCCCGACTGGTCCATCGAACGTCGTGTAACAACACATGAAAAGAGGTTCGTATAGTGTATAGATCATGTTAGAAGTTACCACCATGGTGACCTGGTAATTAAATAACAAGTAAAACATTGGCTCGGTAATTCATCATAAGATGTCCCCGTGTGCAACGTATTTGGGATATCGTCTTTCAATGGTGTAAGGTTCCTGCCAACCTTCCTTCTTCGGTTCTGGAGATTTTTTCGATGCACAACTCGTGGGTTTCTTTACAACTAAAAATCGTGCTCTCCATTGCATTTTGATCACCACGCTTTGGATCATTTGGAAGTCGAGAAACGACAAGCATTTCAACAATCGGTCTAAACGTTTGGACGAAATCATCGAAGATACTAAGTTTTATTCCTTTACTTGGGCTAAAATTAGGGTGAAAATTCCGTTACTCGATTGGTCGGATTAGTGTAATTTCATTTTTCCTTTGTAATCTTTACTTAGCTTCTTATTACTAGTTTTTTTAAATCAATTCTGCCGTGCAAAAGAAAAATACAATAATTTACACTTTTCATCTTAAATTACTTTTGTAGAGGCACATAAACCTAGAGATTACAGTAAAACGTTAAAGAGATTTTGATCACTGTGTATTGTATAGCATAGCAGGTGAATGACGTCAGCTGAGGTCATGTCCGCCGCCCTCCTCCTACGGCGCCTTAATTACTTTTAACTTTACCCACCGACTCACTCGCTGAGCCCTGCTGCTTGCTGGGTGAACTATTTTCACCCGTACCCCCCTAACGTGAACCATTGGTTAAAAACCTCTGAACCCTCGCTCTCGATCTCTTTCCCCCTTACTGTTTGTCGTCTTCTTTCTCTGTAAACAAATGCTTCAGGCATAATTAAGCAAACCAACGTGTATATTATCTATCATCAATAGATAGGTTTAACTTTTCTTAACGGCAAATGACAAATTTGAATCATTTACGAGTTACTGTTAGTCTTGAAGAGGTGAGATGATCTGGGTGTAAATGAGCCAAGACACTCAACTCAAATAGTTAAATATACCCACGAGATGGACGAGTCTATTATTTGTAAAATCTAGTTTTCTATTTTTCGGTTTTCTATATTGTTTTTTTTTTTATAAGTAGAAAAAATTTGATCAACTTTTGTAAGGGATACATGTAGCCATGTCAATGTTTAACACCGACACATCAGAGATGACTGGACTTTAACACCACATGGGTATACTTCATGTTATGTGGTGTTGTGTTAAATATTATTTTATTATTTTTTTTCTATTTAATTTTGAATTATATACATGACACATTATTAGAATATAAATTAAAAAAAACCATAGAAATCTTCATAAAAAAAACTACAAATACTTTATTTAAATAAAAAAAATGCCAAATACTAGATAAAATTTATAAAAAAAAAAAGCTACTCATCCTGTAACTCCTTCATGATTTTTTCCTTCTCCTTCTCAATTATTTCTCGTTGCTCTTGAGACAAGTTTGATGTATCCATCCCAAGAAGACGGAATTGTTGAAGACGAAATTTTTTCTCGAGCAATTGGGTTCTTTTTTCATGTTCCGTGTTAAACCTCGTCATTTGCGTGTTAATAGCTTCGTCCATTTCGAACTCCTTTTCTTGTCGAATCGCCTTCTTCTTCCCCACGGGCCTTCGCAAAACCTCTTGTTGATGTTGCGTTTCGTCTTCGTCCTCGAACACCATATCATCGTTTAAGTTGATGTTGCAACGTCCCGTTGAGTTTCATCACATGGGAATATTGCGGTCGGTCGATGAACGCTTCTTGCTAACGTTGAAAAATTCCATAATCTCATTGAATTTTGGAGACGCTTTCAAGGTTTGATAATGTTGAAAAAGAGGTGACGACTTGTTGTGGTCGTCTTTGTATCGAGCAACGGTGATGTTTATCAAATCGACGTCACTTGCACCGCTAGGATGGTTTCGGTCCACACCCACAAAAATCCCATGGAATTTTGCAATCTTCGCCTTCATGGTGCTCTACTTGCCGCTAAGTTTGTCGTTGTTACGGAATATCGGAAGCTCATCGGGTTTTGCGGCCACTTTTAAGTAAGCGTGATATTTCGAGCTAACTCGATCCCAAAACGCATATTTAGTTTGCGAGTTACCTAATTAGAAAATATAGATGTATAAACATTATGTCGAAATTTAAAAAACGTATAAATCTAAAAGATGTTAAAAAATACTAAAAAACGTATATATTTAAAAGATGTTAAAAAAATACCATATTTCGGGTCCTCCGAGGTATCGACATAAGCTCGAATAAGAGTTAACTCTTCTTGGGTATCCCATGGCACCCTTCCTTCTTTTTCTTTAAATCCTTCGACCGGTTTTTTCTCTTTACCTTGGCCTCTCCGAACCCGCTCTGGAACTTGGGTCTGGGGGATAACCTCCACGTCGTCATCTACTTGATCGAGATGAGCTGTTTGAGGTTGTGATTGAGTAGGTGGAGGTGGAGGTGAGAAAGCGGTTAGGGGTTGGAATTGGGACGAGAAGCCTTGATGTGGTGGGTTTTGTCCCGTAATTAGAAAATGAGTGGTTGGGGTTGTAGACGTTTGAAGGTGTTTGACCTGTGAACAACGGGTTACGCCCCCCCCCCCCCCCCACATCGGCATATGCCACAGTTGAAGGTTTGGGTTGGTGGGAGGGTTGTTGCTTGAAGAATCTTGCTTTTGTTGGTTGGGATTCATGGTGTTTTTTTTTCAAAGATTAAAGAAAGAAAGGAGTAGAAAATGATAGAAAGTGGTATAAAAAATGGTATTGTATTGAGTTTTTATATTGGTAAATTGAGTAAACAAATGAAAAATTAAACTTTTTTTTAAATGGGCAACGGTCAATATCGTACCGCCAAACAACGCGTGATCGGGGCGGTATTCGCGCTGAACGGCGCCGTTAAAAGACTTGATGGCGCATGCATACCGGGTGTCCTAAGGAAAAAAAAAAGTAAAGTCAGGTTTTTATGATAACCTTAATTTTAACGAGTTTAAATTTGTAAACTTAAAAAGCTAGATCAAATAAAGGCTTTGTTAACACTATAACAATGATTTTAAAAGTTTTTTAATTTATAGCAATTAATCCAGACGGCCACTTTGTCTTTTTAGTTGAAATCATGTAAGATGAGGAGCTTCAAAACAATTTCCTTGAGATTAGAAGTTTATAGTTTATGATATGTTTTTCTTGGCCACTTGAAAACCGTATTATGTTAGTATTTGTTAATTAACTAGATTGTACTATTCTCGCATTGTCAAAATAATAATACGAGTATATAAAAAATTGAATTGCTAGATTACGACCTAAAGAAAATTAAAATGACCAAAAAAAAAACTGTTGAGGGTTAATTTTTTTGTTTATATAATTTCCTATAAGAAATTGATATTTGATGAACTAATCAAAAGTATATAAAGAAATGGAAGATAAATGGACAACAAGTCGTGTTATTAAACAAAGTTTACAAGGATTTGATATTGCTAAATATTAAATTTATTCGCTTTAATTTAAATCGAGTCGGGTCATATTTACAAATTCAAACTCAAATCAAGTCCTCCATTCTATACTATTGAAAGAGCCGAAGGGCGTTGCCGCCCAACCCGACCAAACTGGGTTGGTGCAAACCGCCACCTAACCCGACAACAGACTATCCCGAACGACCGGCTGACGTGCAAACCACCGTTCGGCCGCATCCAATGGGGCCGACACACATCGTTGGCTCGTTGCTCGCCAACCCGACACTTATGGTTACATTCACGAAACCCCTTTGAATGTTTTATATTGTTTATCTTTTTTGTTTGTGGTATTGTCTTTCTTGGTAGTTATGACTTATGAATGTTTTTCCCCAATAATAAAGTCTATTTTACAAATCAGCCACCTGCCTTCGTCTTTACCTTCAATCCCTTTCCCCTAAATCCACAAACCACCAGACAACCATGGATTCCCCTCTTTTAAAGAACTCAATCCACTATCTCTATAAATAACCCCAATTTTCCACTAACTCAAATCAATCATCTTTCTTCAAATGGCCACCGATTCAGGTAAATTTCTTCCAATTCTGTATCTGGGGTCATAATTTCTTGGACTTTTATTTGTTAATTAATCTTAATTTACATAAATTTAACAATCTGATATCTGATTTATCTTAGTTGAGGTTGAAAATGTGGAAGAATCAAAAGTTCATGTCTTCTCATCATCATCGGAGGTACATTTCGTAAAACCCTGATCCCAATTTCAGTTTTGATGTCAATTTTGTATCAAGAAATCACCTTTTTGGAAGCTGCTAGTTAAATTTGCAGGATAGGATCTTATTTTTATTATTTTTGCTTTCTTGATTAGTTGCTTGAGAAGTTGCATCAGAAGTGGAAATCAGTTGAAAAACTGCCATATCCAGCAATGTATTCTAGTGTTTATGGTGGAATCATTCTTGATCCTGCTATGATGGTCATCCCAATGGATGATCATATGGTGCATCGAGGACACGGTGTGTTCGACACCGCCATCATCCTCGATGGGTAAGTTCTCGATTTCATCCATACCGCAATTAGGGTGTTAATCGGCTGGCGGGTTGGCGGGTTTAGTTGTTCAAGTGAACCCGATCTATATTTTTATTCGGGTCAAAAAAATGAACCTTAGACCCGTACAAAATTTAAATAGTGTAACCTGAAAACGACACGTTTATCTAAATAGGTTTGCGAGTTGGTGAGTGGTAAATAAAGTTGTAGTCTTGTAGACATGATGGGTCATAAATGGGTTAGTAGGTCGACATGGGTCAACCCATTTAATTAAACGGGTTAAGTAGGTTAACCCGAATACTACCTGTTTTTTAAATGGATTAGATATGGCAGCTCAAAACCTTATTCTTCTCAATTTTTTATAAAAATTGGCATGGATGACTGAGTAAGAGATCTTAAATTCTCTAACCGAGTAAGAGCCATTTTAAAGGGTGGGTAAGAGCATACTAACCGAGTAAGAGGCATTTTTGGGCCAAACAAACAAGTTGACCACTTACCAGGTCAGCAGGTCAGCATTCAGCTCTTAGTGGACCCAGTAATTGGTTATCAAACAGTTAGAATTTATCTTCTTCTTTAAATGTCAAACCTATTTCTGCAGATACCTCTATGAGTTGGATGGTCATCTTGACCGATTCCTGCTATCCGCATCAAGAGCGAAAATCTCACCTCCATTCGCAAAATCGACTCTTCGATCCATTCTCATCCAGCTAGCATCAGTATCAAAATGCAAAAAGGGAACTTTAAGATACTGGCTAAGTGCAGGACCAGGGGATTTCTTACTTACACCTTCAGCAAGCTCAAAATCTGCATTCTACGCAATAGTTATCGATGAAGATTTCTCGCAGTGTAAAGAAGGTGTAAAGGTGATAACTTCCACGATCCCGATGAAAGTACCTATGTTCGCTATAAGCAAAAATGTGAATTACCTCCCAAATGTTCTTTCAAAACTCGAAGCAGAAGAGAAAGGCGCGTTTGCATCAATTTGGGTGGATGATGAAGGGTTTATCGCCGAGGGTCCGAATGTGAACGTGGGTTTTATAACCCACGAAAAAGAGCTGATTTTGCCGTTTTTTGACAAGATTTTAAGCGGGTGTACTGCGAAACGGCTTCTTGAATTGGCTCCAAAGTTGGTTGAAAATGGGAGTTTGAAGAGTGTGAAAATTGGGAATATAACAGTTGAGGAAGCGAAACAAGCAGCTGAAATGATGTATATTGGAAGCACGCTTCCTGTATTGCCGATTATCGAGTGGGATGAAAAGCCGATTGGCGATGGTAAATAACCGAATAAAGTTAACTTATCTTGAAAACGAACCGTTGTTTTGTGATTTAACTTAACGGTTTTGATTTTGTTGCAGGGAAAGTTGGGGAATTGACGATGGCGTTATCGGACCTGGTTTGGGAAGATATGGTGGCGGGTCCGGAGACCCACCGGATAAAGGTTCCTTATGTGTAAAAGAAACCAGAATTTATCAGTTTGGAAATTGGTGATTTGGTGTTGTATCTTTTGGTTTTGATGTGTGAATTGGAAATGAAGATCTGAATAAAAAAAGTAAAAGCTTTGTGTTTTTGCAAGTTCTCAGTTCATTTTGTACTGTTTTAACAATCGATTTGTGAGGGGTATAAAAATTATAAAAATTGCCCCCATGCAGGATCGAACTACAGACCTCCAGTTTACAAGACTGGCGCTCTACCACTGAGCTATAAGGGCATTTTGTTTAATTTCTTTATATATAATATAAATATAATTTCTATATGTATTTACTGATTTTCGTTGTAATTTCTACAACTAGTTTTTTATAGTTCGTCAGGAAACATATATGCATCAAAAAATCCATACGAAAACGTAGGTAGCTAAACTGGAGTAAAGTAAAACTGATATTATACTCCAAAGCAATTTAGATCAGAAGTCAGTTTTCAAGTTAGATTAGAAGTCCAGGTGTTAAATGACTTGAATCCAAGTTGCTCAAAGCAATAATAAGGGTTCCAAAAAAAATATCTAGATCAATTCTACATGTAGTCATTAATTTTTTATTTTCTATGTTGTTTGATGTAACATCAATTCATCATATGTAATCTTGATTTGGCTTGTCAAAGACCACTGACCACACTAACACCTAACTCCACAATCTTTAGAGCATTATTTTTTTTACATCAAACTACACTACTTCTAATCTACCTTAACTAAATTACACCAAATTCACATTCAGGTAGGCCTCAGGCCCTTGACCTCAATGAGAGATGACCACACCAACACATTTTTTTAACATCAAAATCACCAGTACACATGCATTTTAGAAGATTTAAACTCACAACCAATGTTTTAAAAACCGGTTCAACCGGTCCGGTTCAACCGGTTCAACCGTCAACCGGTCATCATACCGGTTTTTTAATCCCCGGTTTTTCGGACATAAACGGACCGTTTTGAACCGGGCGGTTTTCCGGTTTTTGCCGGTTTTTTCCGGTTCAACCGGTTTTCTGATATTTAAAAAAAAAAGTAATTTTTTTTAATTTATTGTTATTTTTTATTATATTTTAAAGTTTAAAACTTATATTTTCTTATGAAATACCTATTTGGTGTTATTTTTTAGTGGATTATCATTGTATTTTAACTATTTTCGTTGTGGTGTACAAATTTATTAACATTTTTATAAAAGTATATATATAAATCCCCTAACCGGTTCAACCAGCCGGTCCAACCGGTCCGACCGGTCGAACCGGCCCGGAAAGTTTTCCGGTTCAACTAAAAAACCGGTTTTTAAAACATTGCTCACAACCCTTGAGACACATTTAACACCTAACTCTAATGCTTTGTAAAATGGATCCCATCCCTGCCTCTTTAGAGCACTCTTAATTTCTTTTTAATTTTTTTTAACAAATCGTGTATTTATATTATCATTGTAAAACTTAAAGATACAAACAGACACGACTCAAGACACCAAAGAAGGAAGAAGGGCAACAAGACGCGTAAATACAACGTTTAACAAATCTTAATTTTAATTTTTTTTAGGTGGGGGTGCTCGATGAACGATGATTGAAGATTGCAGCATCTTTTTGATAAAGATATCATTAGGCCTTTACATTTTTTAAGCAGAATTCGGCCAGCGCGTCGACCTGGTACATAAGGGCCATCTTACTGAATCCGAAAGGTCGACTACGACGAAAACAGGGGTGGAGGTGGATTATAGGAGAAAAATATAAGTGATTAAATGGAGGAGAGAGCCAATGAGGGACTAGCCCTCTTGGTAGAGACTTTATCCTCTTAATTGGACGTCCTGGGTTCAAACCTAAACATTTATGTAATTTATTTTATGAAGTAGTTTAAGAATAAGATATTTTCCGTTCAGAGTGAGAGTGGAGAAGTTCATCCTTAGACCTCATAAAACAAGTCTAGACATGTTAAAGGATCTCACACATAACATGACATAATTAGCATAGATACATAAAAATACACTTCTAACGTAGGGACCTAAAAATAAAATTATTAACCTCTTTTTTAGTTTTTTTTAACCTTAAATTTGTATTACTGACGGATCACTAGCTCACCTGATTATTTTCCTTCTCCCTAAGGAGGGAATCCACCATATGTGAGAAAAAACCCCTAACCCAATCTGGAACACTTCATTTTTTTCTCATTTGGGACTTGAACCCAAGACATTCTCGTTAGCATATCTTTAGTTCATCCATAAGTAGATTTTAAACACTATTCAATCAGATAAACATAATAAGAAAGACTTCAAAAATACAGATTTATTTAAAATGGAACTAATGCTTTCAACAACAGGTGATGAAAACCTAACTAATATCAAAATGATATATCATGGAAACAGAACCACTTATGAAAAAGGTGTTGTGCAAAAGTTTCCTTTATTTGGGCCGAACAGATGGGCCCTGGCCAGGGCCCAGGCGGATGTTTGGTAACTTCAGTTATGTCTCTTTGGGCCAAGCTTCAACTTGAGTTTAAGAAAATTACAAAATGGCCTTATTAACTTATTTCAATACGTTCATTGATGAATGTATTAAAACTAAACTATCAGTGTCCTGGGTAAATACCCGAGGCTGTGATATAAAAAAAATTATACAAAGTAAAAGATGAACCTAAATTGAAAAAAAAAATTGAACTGAATAATACATAAAGCTAAAGAGACGATAAATTCTCAATAATATTAAATTTACAAGTTTAAGCGTTGTTCTTCACGGAGTCCGTTAATGGTGGATTTCTCAAATCTTAATGGTTTTGATTAATTCTTGTTGCTACAGATTGTATTGAGCATATGAATCGATTAGTACAATAAATTTTGAGTATTATTCAACGAATGATCGAATTAGAGTTCAAGTTCATCAATGGTGGGTCAAGAAAGTCACGACTTTGTTTTTTGATTCGTTCATTATCATTCATTGATCAAAACCTAAACAATACAGATCTACTTTTGTTAGGTTTTCTGTCATGAATCCAAAGCAATTTACAGATCCAATTTTCGTTGACAAATAAGGAGATATGATGAATCAAAGTTGTGGTATTTTAGAAAAATATATATATAAACAATTTTTGTATGAAAAGAATTTAATTTTCTATTGAATTAGTAAATTAAAAAATCTCACAAATTGACACATAGGATTTATCCTATGTGGCACACTTTAAAGCATGTCACTTGTACTTTAAAAACACATTTTTAATAGTAGTACAGATTTGCCACCCGCGCATTTTCACGGGATACATTTGGCACATAAAACTGTCTCATTGTATAACGGTATGTAAACCGAAAACTATGTTACACTACAGTACTTAAGAAAATATATGTGTACCTTTTACACCACCAACTTGTTTGCCAAGCTCATACAACATAGTCACAAATAGAAAAGACTACGTTACATCGTTAAAATTAGAAACCGAGCGCTCAAAGTGTTGAGCCTCTGACGTAAAATTTATGTTACACGACTGTACTCGTTACAACACATACTTATGTGCCAAACTCATCCCGTTCAGATAAAAAATTATATATTTTTATTTTACTCTTTCCATTATAGCAAAGAGAGAGAAAAAAAACGAATGACAAAATGGTAAAAAGTGACAATGACAAAATGGTAAATAAAACCAACTTTTATAAGTAATATAACACATGACACATGACATTATGGGTTGTTATGGTGTTTTTGGTGTTGTATAAGTGAACTAAATTTGTGTTTTTGATTGGTAATCCTAGGATGACATCTATTTGGTCTCTAGGATATGATATCAATGTTGTTAGAGGGGCAAAAATCGGTTTTAAATACGAACCGATTCGGTCTGAGAACTAGTTTGAGTGTTGACCGGTTTGGGTCAAAATCGGTTTGGGCTAAAACTGGTTCGGTTCTCAAACCGGTTTCTAGGGGAAAATTGTCGAACTACCCAAACCGGTTACGGTTTGGAATCGAACCGGTTCTTGGCCCAAACCGGGCCAAGAACCGGTTTGGACTGGTTACTCCGCTTAATTATTTTTTCTTTTTAAATCATTATATAAACTAATAAAACATATTTTTCATTGAACTCAAACTTAAAACATTACAAACACAAGTTGTTCGAGATAGTTAGGTTACAAACATAGATGTTTTTGAAACGAAAATACGAAATGAAAATACAAACATAGATGTTCGTGTGTTTTTTAGTGATAAAATTAATGTGTTTGAGTGTTTTTAAGAGATATAGAAGTTGGTAATGTGTGTAACACACCATTGAGGTATATATACCAAGGATAAGGGTCAAAATGGGGCATAAACGGCTATACAACGGTTATAAAATTGATGCGTACAAACTGGTTAGGAACCGGTTTTGCTCAAACCGGTTTGAGCAAAACCGGTTTGTACACAAAGAAGGAAAACCGGTTGAAACCGATTCGGTTTGTATCGGTTTGGGAACCGGTTTAAGTGAAACCGGTTTGAGATTTGCAACTCTAAATGTTGTTAAGGCTTGTAGATTACAAGTTGATTTTCGGTTTTATAGAAGTGCAAATCCAACAGCAAAATTTGTTTGAAACTGATCTGATCTGTCAGTTGGATTTTGATATGAATATGTATCTGTTAAACTGGTTTGGTAGAAATCGATTTGAGCATATACCCGTATAAGCCGGGTCGAAACTGATCCGATTATGTATCATCTGCTTGAATTTTCAGTTAGAAACATGTTTTAACCCGAGTACATTCGTTGATCAAATCTGAACCGGTTTTAAAACGGATTGGGTTTGATACTCGATCCGGACTGTACACAACTGCCAATGGCCTTTAAATGGACCGGCCTTCATCTTATTAAGCCCATCAAGCCCATTGGACAATCAACAATCAGGGTGTGAACTACTAAAGGAAATCACATGATTATGATTCTGGCTTAGTTTTTTTTTTTTTTTTTTTTTGAACGGCATGACTATGATTCTGGCTTAGTGTTTATATTAATTACATATTAATTCACCGTACAACTGTCACCATCACTGCATGAGTGCAATTATTTATGGATAGTCTTTTCTAAAGTTATTTTTTTCTTCTAAAAAGGTATGGCTATAAATATAAATAAGAACAGAACGAAAATAAATTGAAACCTTGTTTATGTTCTTTTTTTAAATATTAAATGAGTTCATTCATAAACAGCTAACGAATACATAAGGAACAATTTTTTTTGTCTATGTTCGTTTATTAAGGAATTGATTTTATTCACGAACGCAAATGAACCAATACTATTTCAAAAAAAGTAAAAATTAACATTTTTAATTCCAAAAAAACATAATCACCTTAAATAAATATATATATAAGCCCTTAATATAAAAATTATAAACATAATTATACAAAACAAAGCATAAATTCGAAACAATAACCATAAACATAATTATCTAATATTAATATCAAGATTTAGTAGATATATTTATTTTGTTATATTATTGTTAATTAACAACATAAATAAAGTTATATAGGAGTATTGCTAAAATAAAACATTATATACCTAAAAATAATCTAAAATTATTACTTCCAAAGGGAGAGAATTTGGATCTGGCAACTTTTCTCTAATCATTGTCATTGTCTCCTAAACACTATGGTTAATAAATAAATAAAATTATTGAAAGCAACATGAGTAAGCCCCAAGGCCAAAAGGGAAAAAACATTCTTAAGGGAAAAAAATAATTATAGAACTGAAAAAGACAATATGCCCTCCATGTGAGTTGATCTTGAGACAAAGGAAAGAGGGGGTGGGACTGTGGAATGCTTTCCTCACATGGAGATAGGGGTAGCTTTGTCATTTGTCACACACCTATGGTTCTTATTTTATCATATAATCAACTTGTGTAAAAAAAAGTATAATATATATTAGGGGTGTTCATAAACCTGGAAATCGGATCAACCCATTTAAACCAGACAAAAAATACAGGTTGGGTTTGAATTTTATAAATGGTTCAGGTTGCAGATCAAAAATTTAAAACCCGGATCCAATGGTCCGGATCACGGGTTGGCATTTTAAAACACGGGTTCAACCCGGACCGGCCCATTAATCTTTAGTTTAACTATTTATAATTTTATATATATATTATATAATAAATATTATATTAATCTTTAGTTTAGTTAACTAATTATAGTACATATTATATTAATCTTTAGTTTAATTAACTATTTATACATTAGACAAAAAATTTAGTTAAATGAA
>JBCNJP010000024.1:51851471-51922143 GCA_039602395.1 Deinandra increscens subsp. villosa | reverse complement strand
TTATAGAAAGTCCAACAGAAACAAATCAAACTCTAGAAAATACCAAATCAATCCGGAAGACATTTGCAAATTTGATTAAACTCAAGAAGTAGATCTTAAGCAAATAGGTCAGAACCAAAGTGTACTTCACCAAATACAACCTTTAGGTCCATGTACAAAAACATAAGAATACCATA
The DNA here is from genome assembly GCA_039602395.1 of Deinandra increscens subsp. villosa. Taxonomy (NCBI): domain Eukaryota; kingdom Viridiplantae; phylum Streptophyta; class Magnoliopsida; order Asterales; family Asteraceae; genus Deinandra; species Deinandra increscens. The sequence continues at coordinate 51,921,967 of JBCNJP010000024.1, read as the reverse complement.
CAAAATTAATGCACCAGGTACAACTATAACTTACATATTTCTGTTGCTGATGTGAAATATAAGTGGTGATATTGCTGCTTATGAGATTCGAACCAGTGGTCTAACCGGGTTAGTGAAATAGAGCCGTTATAAAGCAGTGTGCTAATATGGACAGTTAGCTAAAGTATAGGGGCTAAATTGAAAGTTTTCTATATCGGTTGTTTCTTTCAACCGAATTGGGGATATAAGCTCGAGAGTATTTTTCGGTTCAACAACTTTTTAATTCTTGTTCATTGTAGTTAGAATTTGTAATCAGTTTGTAAATTGCTTCAGATCATCAATAAAATTTGGTTTGATTTCTCAATTTTGTTTACAATTGGTATCAGAGCCCTGTGATCGGCTCGTGATCGGTGAAATTGAGAGGAGGAGGTGACCGGAGTTTGATCTGAGGTGGAGCAATGACCACCACGAAGTTTGATATCGAGAAATTCGATGGTTCAAATGATTTCGGCTTGTGGCGATTAAAGATGCGAGCCTTACTCGTTCATCAAGGAGTAGTTGATGCATTACCCGGTGAAGCAAACAAGCCTGATGATATAGTTGAAAAGGATTGGAAGACGATGCTCGCTAAGGCACATGGCGCTATAGTTCTCAGCCTAGGAGATCGGGTGTTGCGGAGATTTCAAAGGAGAAAAGTGCTTCTTCGATTTGGCTAAAGCTCGAGTCACTATATATGATTAAGAGCTTATCAAATCGATTATATCTCAAGAAATGGTTGTACTCGTTTCAGATGACACCAGGTAAATCAATCACTGATTTGTCTGATGAGTTTAATATATTGATGATTGATTTAGATAATATTGAAGTTACAATCGAATATGAAGACACGTCCATTCTATTTCTGCCTTCACTACCATCCTCATATGAGAATTTTGTTGACACAATGATGTATGGTAGAGAATCATTAACTATGGATGAGGTGCTTTCTACCTTAAAATCCAGGGAGTTAAAGAAGAAATCAGATGAGGTAGATGATGGTGGAAATGGATTGTATGTTCGAGGTAGAAGTGATCAGAGATCATTTAAGGGAAATAATCAATCAAGATCCAAATCGAGTAGCAGGTTTAAGAGAAAAAGCTATGTTTGTGGGTCAGAAAAGCATCTGAAACGAGAATGTCCAGAGAGAGAGAAGAAGAAAGGGGAAACCAGTTACTCAAAAGGGTCAAGTGGAAACCTATCTTCACCTGAAGGCTCATTAGAAGGATATGAAAGTTCTGATGTACTTGTGATCACAAAAGGCAGTGACAAGAATGAATGGAAACTGGATTCAGGATGTTCTTATCATATGTGTCCAAATAAGGAATTGTTTCATCAACTGAAATATAAAGATCTTGGAAATGTACACCTGGGGAATAATAGGGAATGCAAAATAAAAGGCATTGGAAATGTGAATCTGTGTCACAACAGTGGTCAACCATTTAAACTCATCAATGTAAGGTACATTCCCAAATTATCTAGAAATTTAGTCTCACTTGGAACTTTGGAAGATGAAGGATATCATGTAAGTTTAAAACATGGTAAAGCAAAAGCTATTAGTGGGTCTATATTTGTACTATCAGGGACAAGAAAGGGTAATAACATATATGTGTTTGATGGAACACTACAAACTAAAGTAGGCAATATGGTTAGTACTAATCCTATGGATAATGCCACAAAATGGCATTATAGGATGGGGCACATTAGTGGTCAGGGGCTGAATGAGTTAAACAAGAAAGGTGCATTTGAGGGTTTAACAAATACTAATTTTGGGTTTTGTGAACACTGTGTATATGGAAAAGCACATAGAGTAAGGTTTGGGAAAGGTAAACACACTTCTAAAAGTACTCTAGATTACATACACACTGACTTATGGGGTCCCGCTAGAGTTAATTTCTTAGGAGGATCTAGGTACTTTTTATCAATTATAGATGACTACTCTAGAAGAGTTTGGGTCATTTTGATAAAAACATAAGTCAGATGTCTTCAACAAGTTTAAAGAATGGGAAATTTTAGTTGAAAACCAAACTGGTAATAAGATTAAGAAAATAAGATCTGATAATGGTTTGGAGTTTTGCAATGAAGAGTTTGACAAGATGTGTAAATCAAGTGGAATTTCCAGACACTTGACTATCCCTGGTACACCTCAGCAGAATGGTTTAGCTGAGAGGATGAATAGAACTATTTTGAATAAAGTGAGGTGTTTACTCTCAAGCTTAGGTTTACCAAAGACATACTGGGGAGAAGCTATGGCCACTGCTGCTTATCTAATCAACCTAAGTCCTTCTTCAGCTATTAACATGAAATCTCCAATGGAAATGTGGTCAGGAGAAGTCCCTAAATATGATCACTTAAGAGTGTTTGGTTCTGTTGTTTGTGCTCATGTACACAATGGTAAATTAGAACCAAGACCACATAAATGTATCATGGTTGGCTATCCTGAAGGAGTTAAAGGCTATATAGACTGTGGAGGTGTGAAGATATAAGTCCTAAAATAGTAATCAGTAGGGATGTAACTTTTTAGGAGCATTTGATGTATAAAGATATCCAAGTAAAGTTTACAACCTATGAAGAAACTACTTGAAATGGGTTGAAATTAAGGTGGAGGTGCCTCAAAAGAAAATGAGCCAAACAAGTAGCAGTGGTGATCAACCAAGCAGTAGTGAAATACAAACAGAATTTGTAAATAATAGTGAGGAAGAGAATGAGTATCAATTAACAAGAGACAGGGAGAAGCGAAGTATTAGAAAGCCTTTGAGATTCATAAATAAGACAGGTGACACTGACTTATCTGCATTTGTGTTTAGTGTAGCAGAGAGTGAAGCTACTAATGAGCCACTGTCATACAATGAAGCTATTACATGTGATCAAAGTAATAAGTGGATTACAGCCATGAAGGATGATATGGAATCTTTACATAAGAATAAAACCTGGGAGCTGGTAGATAAGCCACAGAATTACAAACTTGTAGAATCTAAGTGGCTATATAAGCTCAAGGAAGGAATTCCAGATGTATAAAAACCAAGGTTTAAAGCCAGGCTGGTGGCTAAGGGATATACTCAAAGGGTTGGCATTGATTACAATGAAATATACTCACCTGTTGTAAGACATAATTCTATTAGAATACTTTTATCTTTAACTGCTATGTATAATCTTGAACTTGAACAGATGGATGTAAAAACAACTTTTTTACATGGACGCTTAGATGAAAAGATATACATGAGGTAGCCACTAGGTTTTGAAGAAAAAGGATTGAAGATAAGGTATGTCTATTGAAAAGGTCATTGTATGGGTTGAAACAATCTCCCAGACAATGGTATAGAAGGTTTGATGATCACATTGTGAGTCATGGGTTTGAAAGGAGTTCTTATGATCCTTTGTATATTTTTGTGAATAAGAAATAGGAAAATATATTTATAACCTATTACTGTATGTAGATGACATGCTGATTGCATGTCATGATAAAATTAAAATCAGGGATACGAAGGAAATGTTGAAATCAGCATTTGAAATGAAGGAATTGGGGTGTGCCAAGAAAATTCTTGGTATGGAAATTCTTAGGAATAGAAAGGCTGGCTTACTGTGGTTATCTCAAAAGAGTTATTTAAATAAGGTGTTAAAGCAATTTAACATGGATCAGTGCAAGCCATTGAAGACTCCAATTGCTCAACATTTTAAAGTATCTCTAAAAGATTGTCCTACTACAGTAGAAGGTAAGGAGAAAATGAGTCACATACCATACTCTAGTGCAGTAGGTAGCTTAATGTATATGATGGTCTGCACTAGGCCAGACTTTGCATATGATGTCGGAATGGTGAGCAGGTATCTTTCAAATCCTGGGAGACAACATTGGGAAGTGGTCAAATGGATCTTTAGGTACTTGAGTGGTACTAAATATTTTGGGTTGCAATTTGGTAATAAATCTCAGAATAGACAGATTGATAATTCTGCTGTAACAGGCTATGTTGATGCAGATTTTGCAAAGGACCTATATAAATGTAGGTCAGTAATAGGATACTTGTTTCAAGTATTAGGCAGTACTGTAAGCTGGAGATCATCTTTGCAGAAAATTGTTGCCTTATCTTCAACATAGTCTGAATATATTGCTTTAACTGAGGCTGTTAAAGAGGCCCTGTGGATAAAAGGGTGTGTTCAAGAGTTGGGAATTAAAGACTGTTGTCCTGTGATAAAGTGTGATAATCAAGGTGCAGTTCAACTCTCAAGAAATCAAATGTTCCATAAAAGAACCAAGCACATCAATGTCAAGTTACATTTTATTAGAGAGGTTATAAGCTCTAATGAAGTTGTTGTGGAGGACATTGATACCAGAGAGAATTTTGTTGATTTGTTAACAGAGGCTACAACATGTTCTTGTAAAACCAAATAACGATCTTACTACTCGATGAATCAATCAATCTAGTGTACGAGAATGTAAATAAGCTTTGTTTTGTTGATTCACCAAGAAAACAATTACAAGGCTTTGGTTTCTCTCTCTAGAACACACACTTAGAAACACACACTTAGTGGAGATGATATGACCAGAAGTTCTAACATGCTAAACAGGTCAACCTATTTATAGGTGACTTAAACTGTCGAGCGTACCATCCTCTGTACCACTGGTACGGGCGTACCATTTGGTACGGTGGACCAACTGGTACGCTGCCCTCCTAAGACTCACACATACGCTCTGATATAGATACAATACACGAGACACATCGTAGCATAGGAATATGCTCTAACAAACTCCCCCTTAACGTGTAGTGTATCTATTCTAACTAAATCTCTAGTCTTCAATCTTCAACATTGCTGCATCCGATCTTCAACTTGAAATCTTGTCAGAAGTAGAGCTTGCATGGCTGGATCAGAACTTGGACAAACTTTGAACTTCAAGATCCATTTGTGAAAGATACTTCAAACTCCCCTTTTCACCATGCTTGAGTCTTGACAGCACAGATGCTACAATTTCAGAAGACAGAAACGCGGGTTTCCATTTTCAAGCCAACATAAGTTAATTTTGGCGCAAAACTTCTCTTCAAGAATCCAAGATATAGATTTGAAAATTGTTTTTCGTATCTTGTGTTGATCAAACGAAAACAAACAAGAAATAAAATCTTTTTGGATTTTATAAATTTTATACTAAAACACACCAAAAATATTTTTGATTTTTCTGAAATGAAAAACAAAATGCAATACAGAATCAGACTCTATTTTTGGATTTTGCGAGAAAGATCACAACGCGAGATCATATTAGACATAACTCATCTAGCACATTTCAATTTTGGTCTTAATCAGCATGCTGGCCAAGATAATCGCAAATACAACATTTATGTTTATTTCAGCATGCACCAATCATTTTTTATCGTTTTCAGATATGCTTAAGGTAATATTATCATGCACTAATAACTCGGCCTCCACTCTATCAAAAATACTGGCAAATCATCATGTTTATCATATAGAAACAAATTTTCTTAAAGATATAATCATCCTTGGTGAGTCATGCAAAAATAAAGCAGAATGTTAAATCGTCTATCTTAAGGTCGATCTTTCGATACGTAGATAAGGCCTCGGATTTAACAAAATAAGAAAGAGAAAATAAGTTGAAATTATATAATTCAACCGCAATCAGGTCGATACTCCCGTATACGCAGAGAAAGCCCGATGAATTATACAAAACACCAAGAAAAATAAAGCAGAATGTCAAACGAACAACGATCAGGTCGATCTTTCGATACGCAGAGAAAGTCCGATCGTTTGACAAAAAATAAAGAAAATCAAACAAGTTTAAATCTTTCAAAATGAAAACATGCATTCATCGGGACATCTCTTTATTCTATTTTTGGAATCATCACACATCATTCATCAAGAAGCAAACAACCAAAGATCATCAGGCAAACTTTATGTTTATATCTTACTTACAGATATCAGATTAGTCATGCACATTCACAGATTATGCAAGTACCTACAGCCTTTAGACTTTGTATATCCATCGCAGATAAACGTATATGCTGATGTATTATCATCTCTCGCTTTTGTCGGATCAATTTCTCAAATTTTCATTTTTTTTATATTTTCCATAATTTCTCCCCCTAAAATTCAAACAAACATTATTTTTTGAATTTTTAAATTTTCTCCCCCTAAAAATATGAACAAAGAAAATGAATAACAAAAATGTAAATGATCGACCAACACTTGACACATTTTTAAAAATTATATTTTTTAAAATCAGTGTTTCAAAGATAGTGACGATGCATTTTAACTTAAATCAACCACAAGTATCTCACTGTCAGTAATCTCTCGATTACTAACAGGTCTTCTTGAAATACCTGTAAACACTGGAAAACAATAAGTTCTTAAAACCCCGACCCTCATCCACATTTGTGGTAGGTCGTCCAGTGTCTTCAACAAAATCTGTGTTAGCTGTGGAGACAACTTTTGGTCTCCATTCCTGTTTTGGTTTTAAACTTTCTGATGAACCATTGTTAACTGATGAGTGACAATCAGAACTACTACCCAACTTTTCAAGAGTAAATTTCTTTTTCCCGAAAAAGTTAGTGTTGGGTATTGGTTTACCAAAAATAATGCCATCAGGATCAACATACATTGTATGTTTGGCATTTGATGACGAATTTTTCGTTGTCGTAGGACAATTTTTAGCATAATGACCTTTCTTACGACAAACATAACACAGTCGATGATTAGTTTGAGTGAATGAAACTGGTTTTCCAAACTGATCGAACGGACATTCATCATAAACTTTTGAAATCTCAGGTTTAAATTTCTTTGGTTTCTGAAATTTTGGAAAACATTTTGGAGAATCATAAAAATCAGAATCATCTCCATAACCAAAGAATTTATCTTGATGATAAAACTTGTTTGACTTAGCAGAATGAAATGAATCGGAATTGTTACCGCCTGGTGTTGTAGCATCAAATATGCAAGAAGACTCTTCAGAAGAAATATTTTCATCGGCAGATGGTGAAGATACTTTTTTCTTCCAAAACTGAGGCTTCTTATCTGAACACCTCCTGTTTCTTTTTCTGCTTAGCTTTAATCACCTTCTTGTTGGGGTCATCAATTGGAACCTCTTTTCCTTCATATCCCAAACCATTATTCTTCTGCTTAAGATGTTCTTTCACAGAATGACCTTTTGATGCTAGACGAGAAAAGTCATCTTTGATAGCTTTAACACCGACTTCCTTATTCAGTAAAGATGCGTCAATCACAATATAGAAAAATCAGGAATCTTCACTTAACCAGGATTTCCTTTAAAAATCTTTTCTTTATCAAGAAAAGACTTGGAATCAAACTTCAATCCTTTGCTATACTCAACCTTCTCTTTATTTTTCTTCTTAAATTTTGACTTTGTTTTCTTTCCCAAACTCTTATCAGCAAACTTTGAATAATCTTGAACTACTTCCATTGCTTTCAAAGTATTGATAGACTTGTCAATAACCACAGGAGGTGAAACACTTTTCAGAATAACATCACCAAACACTTGTTGAAAATTCTCATCATTACATAAGTAATTTATGAAAGATGGAGAATTCGTAAAATTATGCAACTGGCTCTTTAGATCCAGAATTTTAATATTTAACTCAGAAATTTTTGTTTGTGCCACTGCTAATTCCTTTCGAGAATCAATGAATTGCTTAGAAGTAATATCTGACACACATTTTTCTCTTATCAGTTCACCATGAGCATCACGTGTCTCTCACTCTCTTGAATAACCTTTTTCCATCTTTGTTCATAAATCTCAACATTTTCCTTCAACAAAGTATTCTTTTCTATCAACTTAGTTTTTGCATCAAGCAATTCTGTGTTGTCTTCTTGATGATGAAGTTCTTTATCAGCAAGTTCAACACAAGTCTTCTGAAGTGTATCATAGTTTTCCTTCAAAATCACACTTTTAGAATAAAGTGCTTCGAAGTCTCTAGTAACTTCTTTTTCATTAGCTTTAGCTTTATTGCATTCTTCAATCAACACTTCTTTTTCTTTCAACCAATCTTCCTTCATTTTAACAAAATCAGTACACGTTGTACAAGAGGAAGAAGCACTCTTTTGAATTTTTGCTTCATAACCATCATGAATTTATTTTTCCATTCCTCCAATTCTTTTCTCAAAATACTATTTTCTTCAGATAAATTCGCTCCTTTCTTCTCTAATTCTTCAGTTTTACCTTTAAACTTCAAATCTTGATTAACTGTTTTCTGAGAAATTGTAGACATATGTTCCTCACACTGTTTCTTTACAATATCCCATATCCGCTTTGCTTTTCCACAATCCCTGACTTGACTTATAAGAGTTATAGGCAAAGATAACAGAAGAAGTGCAATAGCCTTTTCATTTTGAACATATGATTCCCTTTCTTCAAGTGAAAAATTCCATCTCATCTTACAATTACCACCAAAAGTTGGATACTGATATTCATTTGAAATCGGTAACCATAATCTTTTATCCAAATCAACAATATATGCTCCAAAATTTGTTGCCCAACCATGATAATCTCCAGGATTTATCAACTTCGGCACATTCTGACTATGATTCGCAATAAATGCATCAATTGCATACATTTTGAAAACTGTGAATTTGAATATCAAAACTTCAAACACTAGAAAACGAAGGTCTTTCAAGCGGATTTTGGGGATCAAACTGGAGGGTACTAGCCATTTGGCGAGTAAAAGTATAGATCTCATCGAGACGAACGTTGTGGCTGGTATTAGCTCTTGTAACTCTTAACGATTCTCAAGTTACGTCGGTTTTATTGAAGACCACTTTTCTGCCAACGTACCAAACCAAGTCTCAGCGTACCAAACTATTTCAGCGTACCAACTCTGGACCAAAGCAACGAGCGGACCAAATCTCGGACCAGAATTACCAAAATACCAGACTGACTAGCGTACCAGGCTACCAGCAGCGGACCAGATAATCTCAGCGTACCAAATAACAACCACGGACCAAACTGGTACGGAGTAACCGTCGACGTACCACGGATGAAGATTTCCTTGCATACCAAAAACCAGCGTACCAGAATCTTTGAAGATTGCCTTGCGTACCGCAGAGTGTACCAAAGGCGTACCAGCTGTTCTTCGAGCGTACCACGCTACATTCGACTGAATTTTGAGAAAATGGACGATTTCAACTATAATTCGCAGCAGTAGACTCCGAAAACACTCTAGGAAGGTTTTGAAATCAGTTTTGACAACGGAAACACTCAGATTTGAGAAGAATTGAAGAAAAACCAATGAACCCACTTTCTCTCACTAGAAAAATCCAATTTTGATCAATTTAAACCAGCAGAGCAATCTAGATTTGCTCTGATACCACTTGTAAAACCAGATAACGATCTTAATACTGGATGAATCAATCAATCAATCTAGTGTACGAAAATGTAAATAAGCTTTGTTTTATTGATTCACCAAGAAAACAATTACAAGGCTTTGGTTTCTCTCTCTAGAACACACACTTAGAAACACACACTTAGTGGAGATGATATGACCAGAAGTTCTAACATGATAAACAGGTCAACCTATTTATAGGTGACTTAAACTGTCGAGCGTACCATCCTCCGTACCATTGGTACGGGCGTACCATTTGGTACGGTGGACCAACTGGTACGCTGCCCTCCTAAGACTCACACAGACGCTCTGATATAGATACAATACATGAGACACATCGTAGCATAGGAATATGCTCTAACAAACTCCCCCTTAACGTGTAGTGTATCTATTCTAACTAAATCTCTAGTCTTCAATCTTCAACATTGCTGCATCCGATCTTCAACTTGAAATCTTGTCAGAAGTAGAGCTTGCATGGCTGGATCAGAACTTGGACAAACTTTGAACTTCAAGATCCATTTGTGAAAGATACTTCAAACTCCCCTTTTCACCATGCTTGAGTCTTGACAGCACAGATGCTACAATTTCAGAAGACAGAAACGCGGTTTTCCATTTTCAAGCCAACATAAGTTAATCTTGGCGCAAAACTTTTCTTCGAGAATCCAAGATATAGATTTGAAAATATATAATGTACCAACAGTATCTTGTGTTGATCAAACGAAGACAATCAAGAAATAAAATATTTTTGGATTTTATGAATTTTATACTAAAACACACCAAAAATCTTTTTGATTTTTCTAAAATGAAAAATAAAATGCAATACAGAATCAGACTCTATTTTTGGATTTTGCGAGAAAGATCACAATGCGAGATCATATCAGACATAACGCATCTAACACATTTCAATTTCGGTCTTAATTAGCATGCAAGCTAAGATAATCACAAATACAACATTTATGTTTATTTCAGCATGCACCAATCATTTTTTATCTTTTTTAGATATGCTTAAGGTAATATTATCATGCATTGATAACTCGGCCTCCACTCTATAAGAAATACTGGCAAATCATCATGTTTATCATATAGAAGCAAATTTTCTTAGAGATATAATCATCATTGATTAATCATGAAAAAATAAAGCAAAATGTTAAATCGTCTACCTTAAGGTCAATCTTTCAATACGCAGATAATGCTTCAGATTTAACAAAATAAGAAAGAGAAAATAAGTTGAAATTGTATAATTCAACAACAATCAGGTCGATACTCCCGTATATGTAGAGAAAGCCCGATGAATTATACTAAACACCAAAAAAATAAAGCAATGTGCTAATATGGACAGTTAGCTAAAGTATAGGGGCTAAATTGAAAGTACTCTATATCGGTTGTTTCTTTCAACCGAATTGGAATATAAGCTCGAGAGTATTTTTCGGATCAACAACTTTTCAATTCTTGTTCATTGTAGTTATAATTTGTAATCAGTTTGTAAATTGCTTCAAGATCATCAATAAAATTTGGTTCGATTTCTCAATTTTGTTTACAGCTGATGATAATAGGTACATAAATCCCCCTTTAGCTCATAAATATTTTCAAAATCAATACAAATCTAACATTTTTCGTACATCTAAGTACTCCTTAACACATGGAAGCAAAAGGTTATTATATTACGGGCATATAACTAAAAAAATATATGAGCATAAACATAAAAGACAAAAAAACCCCAAGTATTACCTTTATATTCCAGAAAACTAAGCAAGAAACTTCCGGCTGTAAAATGCATAGCTTAGTCCTAACAAAAATAACCTGCAACAACATCAAGAATTGCTGTTGAAGTCTTCTTTTAGGTTTTCTCAAACACAGTGGAAATTCAAGACCTAAGAAGAGCCACCAAACCAGAGAGAAAATAGGTAAACCCATTACAAAAAACAATACAAAAATGACGCTAACACAAGAGTAAAAGAACAAATAAAACCTGCATCAAGAGCAAAAGAACAAATAAAACCTGCATCGAAACCCGAACGAATATTTTATTCGTAAATAAATGAGACGGGACGTTAGTCCAAAACTCAACCATTTATGTAAACATGACGTTAAAATATAAGATAGATAAAATGAGGTCTATTTTAAATAAATCCCAAAGTTATGGGTGGTTTTAGCCAAAATTTCCTTAAAGAGTGATTAAGGGGTTAAAAGTGCAACTAAAAGGACCTAATGTGTAATTACCTAAAAGAGGAATTAGTCAAAATAGAAGGGAAGAAGGGGGAGGTCGTGATTCACGACCTGGACATCGACCCCATCCTCCTACTTCTTCTTCTTCCCCAAATTTTGCAATCAAGAGGCCTCAAGTTGCGATTTTTTGGCTAGAAACTTGGAATTGGGAGTGTGCTTCTTCCTCTAACTCCATCCTTGCAACAAGTAAGTAAAACCCCCATGAGTTGCATGTGTAGGTCACGAATTCTAGGGCCTCAAATCTACAAATTGTTGTGGTGTTATGAACCTATTGATGTTAGGAATGCCTAATGTTGCATAAAAACTCAAGTAGGATGGTTAATTGGTGAAGTAATCACCAAGCCCTTCATGTTGAATTTCCATGCTAGATGACTACTTAATAAAGTTGTGAAATTTATTCTATTAATTGAGTTCTAGCATGAATATGATGTTATATGATGAATTGATGATGGGTTGGAAGAGATTCCACCTAATTGATGCTAAATGGTAGGTTGGAATGTTTAAAAGAATGAATTTCATGAACCTACAATCTTAAGCACGCCAAGTGCTCGATTAAATGCTTGAATGATTATTATGTTAGTTAACTAGTGTAATTGATGCTAAATGCGAAGTCGTGATGTGGATTATTGACACTAGAGGCTAATTGTAGTATTATGAACTACTAGAAGCCACAAAGTAAGAATGTGTAAAAGTTGTGAAGTTCATGTTTGTATCATGGGTTAAATGAAATTTTATAAAACCATGAAAAGGGGAAAAGCTAGTCGTGGGGCTGTTTTGTAAGTGTCATATAAGATCCCTCGTATGTCCGTTTAGGGGGTATAATATACGATTGAAAAGCTTGTTCTTAATACTACATTTTGTATTTGAACACCAGAAACTGAATATGTTATATAATGGGTCAAAATGACCCGTTAATGTGGTCACTTAATTTTCCAGCATGCTGTTTGGAAAAATATTATGGTTGCTGTCCTGTTTTTAGAAAAATCGTATAAAATCAACCGTAACTCGGAAAAATGTGTATCTTATATGCTTGGAAAGCTCTATGAGTCTACTACGTTTTATGTTTGAACATGTTGGGTCGATTCAGCTGTTAAAAGGGTCAAATGGTGGCTTGAACAAGGGCTAGACAACAAGTACCACCCTAAGATATTTAATGAATTGATGTCGTGAGATGTGAATCGTTAGATTTATATAACTAAATGATTCATGTACTAGAATGTGGAAAATGTGATATATATATATATATATATTGATGATTATGTTGTCTCACGAACCAAACAGGGAATTGAGTCCACTTTAGGCAAGCAAGCGGAAGCAACTCAAACGGAAACCGGTACTTATGGATAAAGCTCACGAGGTAACATCTATGCTATGTTACATATTTGGTTAATGACTCATATTTGCATTGATGATATAGAATGCATGATTTTATGAAATGTGATAAACTTTCCCTACGAGGCAAGTTGTTGAATTGCGTATAATTACAAAGTTAAATAATTAGAGTTAAGCTCTAAGAAGGTAATGAGTCAAAGAACAATGCATAATTAAATGGTTCATAGGAACCATGGCTAAAAGAATGTATGTCATTAGCGGTAAATGAATTTTAGGATTCATGCTAATGGGTTAAACGGGTCGAACGAATCGGAAGGATTCATCGTAATGGGTCAAAGAATAAAAGTTACTAATTGATTCATAGAGACCATAATAATGGCTAAATGAGTAATTGATTGATAATGGTTTGTAGGAACCAAATGCATGTGTAACATTATTTATGTTACATGAAGTATTGCCGTTCCAAAAAAAAACATTATTTATGTTACATGAAGTAGTTAAGTAAATGCGTATTTACAATTTAATGAAATAAACTATGAATTATGAGTATGGGTGACGAATGGTTCTAGGAACCGTGAAGCCCAAAGTCAAGGGTTCTCCAATGACTAATTTGACCATAGGGAAGATTCGGATGAATCATGTAGTGAACAAAAGTTGCGGAGGCGAAAATGGGCTTATAGAGTCCATGCCAAGTAACAAGAGAAAAAGGAATCGTAAATGGTTATAGAACCATATATTCCAAGGCTAATATGTGGTCAAATTGGGCATTGGAGTAAACCAGAGGCAAGGACCCGCCTTAACGGGTCAGATGGGTACAATAACCCAAAAGTGGTTGAATGAATAGATACCAACTCCCTAAAGGCTATTTGATGCATAAATAGGCTGTCACATGAGTTTAGGATCATAATCCTTTAAAACGGTGTTATTTCCAATAAGTAACAAGCACACGAAGTGCATAGAACCCATAAAGGTTTAAATGACATAATTAGCTTATGGAATTGATTTGTTATACATGTTTGTCAATGGATTACGGTAAAATTAGCTTGCAATAAGGACAGGTCATTGGCAATAAAGCTATGGGTGTTCTAATGGGTCAAACGAGTTGGTTGAACCCGCATATGCAAAGTTTGAATTCGCCTTGAATAAGGTATGTTGATGTGTATGAAAACATGTTTTAGAAGTGTTTTGTGAGTGTTAAAACACTTGAAAAATGATGGAAACCCGGTTGGTGAAATCTGGTAGAAAACAGGGGAAAGAAAACCAAAATTTGGCTAAGTATGGAACTGGACGAAAATAACCAATATTCTGTCAAAAATGGTCCAGGGCGTACCGCCCAGAAATTATTCATTCTGGGCGTACCGCCCCAGAGTGAAAAATCAAATTTTATTGTTTTTCTTCATTATTTGATATTGTAATAAATGGTTATGCAATAGAAGCTCACTATTGAAAGTGAGTATGTTGCAGGTAAAGGGAAAGCCTAGTGGGATGCTCATCAAAGACTATGAAGAACCGATCACATCAAGAACGAACGACCCGTCTTGTATTATGGTGAGAAGAACTTATATATAAGTCGAAGATCACATTTGGATGTCAAACCAATTATAAGTAAATTTTGTAAATGTAAACCACTATGGTGGCATCTTATGATTACAAATCATATGTTTTGTAAAGAAATTTTCTGGGACCAAATTTTTAACGTTATAATGTGTAAGTTTGGCATCAAATTGTATACGGGTGTTACAATCAAGAACAAAAGATGGTGGCAAAAACGTTGGTGACCTGTTTTTTGTGAAATATCACTATTACATGTTTTTTTGTCACAACATACTTGGTGGCAAAATTGTGACAATTGCCCTTTTGACACCATTTTTGTACAAAAAACATGGTGACAAAAATGTTGGTGACACATATTTGCCATCAGCGGACAAATATCGACTACAAAAGAAGATTTTTGTCACAACATATTTGGTGGCAAAATGGTGACAATTGCTCTTTTGACATCATTTTGCTACCAAAAACCAGGTGGCAAAAACCTATTTGCCACCACAAAAATTATGGAAAATATTGCGTAAGTCTCTAGGCGCTCCCAAGTCGGTCGACTGGGATTTATGAGTACTCGCCCTAGTCGGAGGAGTACTCGGGGAATTGGGGAACTACTTGAGGACTTGTAGGTGTAGGCGGGGAGTACTCGCTGAGTACTCGGTCTCCTCGGACGATTTTACAACCATGACCATAACTTGCATGATTATGAAATATCACTACTACAATGGAGTTTTTTCTCACAACATATTTGGTGGCAGATTGTGACAATTGTCCTTTTGATATCATTTTGCTATCAAAAACACCGTGGCAAAAAACACTGGTGACACATATTTGCCACCACAAATAACCTTTTGCCACTAGCAACTATAAAAGTCATCGTGACGAGGTTTTTTGTCATAACATATTTGGTAGCAAATTGGTGACAATTGCCCTTTTGACACCATTTATATTTTGGTGGCAAAATGGTAACAATTGCCTTTTTGACACCGTTTTGCTACAACAAACACGGTGTCAAATAGTATGTGATTAACAAACGTAAGCCGGACAATTTTACACTCTCTCGCACGAAAATAACTTTCCCCTATATATATATTATAGTAGAATACATATGAGAAAGACAGAGTTATCCTTTAGTTAAAAAAAAAATTAAGAGGGAAAAATAGTCTTTTAAACAAAAAATTAAATTTATATTTTTAATAAAAACTAAAAATTAAGCAACCTACTATTGACATTTAATGATGTTATAAAAGTAAAGTAAATAATAAGTCAAGTATAATAAATTATCTTTCATATACAAAAAGAGACATCTTATCTTATCTTAATCTTAATAAAGCAATAAAATTTGTTCCACATGTCTCATTTATAAAGGGTTTACATTACCATTGTCACATGTCAAGCTCACATTGAATTACCAATTTGGTAAATCATTAATTAAGACTAATTACCAATTTTATCAAAAATAAATTTTAAAAAATTAATGTAGATTTGATTAATTTACTCAATAATTATAGTGTTTTTGTGGAAAGTAATCAAGAACTTCAAACATAATAAACTTTTTAAATGTATTAAATTATTATTTAATATATTATAAGAATTTTATATCAATCATAGTTTCAGACTTTTTGATCATTATCTTTTTCTTTGTATTTATCTAATAATATAAATCTATATTCAGCCGTATAATACGCTGGTTACAAACCTAATCACATTATAAATTATCATTCTCGTAGCATCACTCGGGTTTCAACTGCTATATATAAATATATATATTCTTTATAGTGGTATGAACATATGACATTAAGACAGGTGCACATGCAATTGAATTCTTTTTTCAGGGGCGCATATGGAAACAAAGGCCCACCCATCAAAAACCTTGAATTATACCGTACATTTAATATCCATACGCGTAAGGAGTATACCATTTTTTTTGTTTACCTTTTTCAGTACCAATCGTCCTAAATATCTAATGTCCAAATTTTATTAGACGTGTAATCTCATTGTTACCAAAGTGCATTTACTCCGATATTACCGCATTGACTTTTTAAGTAGATGTTTTTTTTGTTTTAGGTTGAGCCAGTAAATTTTCTCAGTTATATATATTCTTTTGAGTGTGCGAACCGGATTATCACGCTTTTTTATTAGGGTAAGTGTAATTTATTTGCCAAAAATGTTGTCAAACAACCGGATATTTGCTATAAACAGTGTAATATGATTGCTCATTAACTAAAATTTTTGTTAATATATCAAATCTTTTTTAAAGTGAATCAATTCCCACTAGCTAGTGGCCATCTTAGGAAACAATCCTTGTTGGTTTATTGTTTTAAATAAATATTTTTTTTTTTAATAACATGTTTGGCTCAGCAGTATTGTTTTTCATATATGCATTTTCAATTTTAAAGAAAATTTGGTTATTTATGAAAAAACCTCTGTCTCTAATTCAGGAAGTAATTTTTTTATATCTAGTTTTTAACCCAAAATATTATAAGCTCGTTGGTCAAATAAATATCATTTAATTAGTTGATTAATACCATGTACACATGTATTTACTTCCAAACATAAATATCATTTATTGCAATTTTGCTTGCTTTTATAATCTATTTTTTTTAACGGCCAACGAATGCCCCGGAAAATCCGGGGACTATTTACACCAGTTGAACTCATTCCAGGGAAAATCCACCTTCGCGAGCAGCCGGATGGTAAAACCTGGGAGCTCAGGGATCGAACTTGTGACCTTTCAGCCCCAAGTCTCCCCTCATCGCCAATGCCCCTTCCAAAGTGTTGCCCGTAAGAATCGAACCTGTGTCTCAAATAGAGAACACAGGCTTCCTACCACGACACCACAATGAAAGTTGCTTATAATATTTTTTATTGGACAAACATAATTTTACAACCAAATCGTCCCTTGGAGACTTTTAAGTCTAACTGGAACTAGTTTTTTGCTTTCATGTTTCCACAATAAGGTCGTGTTTATTTTCTCAAAAAGCTCTTCTTGTCGTTTTATGTTTGTGTCGCACAGACATGTGCAGACATTTAAGTTTGCAGACTGATTGATTTTTCGAAGACATTTCATTAAAAAATGTCTCTTCTTATCTCATAAACTGGTTTTCATCGAAAATACGTTTGTATAAAAAACTTATCCCCTTGCACCAGACTCCATCCTGTCACCCCCTTCCACTGGCGGTTGTTATCCACCGGCCGATGCTCTCCACCGGCTGACACTCTCCACCGTCAGGTATCCAACATCCGCTCGCCCCTTCCACCGACGGTCGTCCTCCATCCGGTCGCCTCTTTCAATTCAGGTAAACCATCGCTCTTCATAATTTTAGAAATCTTATTCAAACAAATTGAATTTTCAGCCTTATTAGCAATCTATAGAAGTTAAAAAATAAATAATCTTCTTCTTACAGACTGTAGAGGTCCGGTCCACATCTTCTTCAATAGATGTCTGCAGATATGGTCCACAAATTGCAAATATTTTACATCTTAAGAGAAGATTCTATTTTATGTTCCACTGTTAACCTCAAGTTCCATTATTTTGTTTGCTTTTTGATCCGGGGATGATTTATTGTTCAAGATGGACATTACACCCTTTGATTTTCAGAGTTGGTCGACAAGCACAGAGACTCATCAGTCTTAATTTTGATTTTGAGTGCGACGACTTTCACTTTAATTTCAGATTTCTCACTTCATCTGGCAGTGAGTGACTCATGTGACAAAATTTAAATGGCCTAAACTAAACCGAAATGTGAACCAACGGAATGGACTCTTAACCCTCTAAAGTTTGAGAATTAACATGAAAAAAAGAATAGGATTTTTGAAAAAAGAAAATAGACCCTAAAAAATAGAGGTCCAAAGAAGGAATTTACTCGTATTAGGTTTGGGCTAACCTTAAATATGAGACTAGATTATGTGTTTGGTACTACTATTCCTAGATCACTCCAAAACGTTGAAGGATGTCTTGAAAATATTTAAAGGACCGTTTGACTTTCAAACCTTAAATTTCAACTATTTAACGTTTGAACTTTGAAAAAGTTAAAAGACACTTGTAACATTGAACTGATACGAGATTAAATTACGAGCGCGGTGTGGAATAGAACAACCCATTTGTATGCTTGTTCAAAAATCATAATTAAATCAATTGGGCGTAAGCGTGTATGTATGTACATAAAGATGACAATAAAACCCGAACTCGATGAGAAAATCCGAAACCTAACACACATGAGACGAGTATGGGATCGGGTAATTGGGTATGGGACCGGGTATGAGAATACTTTAGATTTTTTTCGTGGGTATGGGACGAGTATGAGATTTGATGAGAAACCCGTTTACCAGTCCCGATAATACATACTCATTTACCCGATTATATACCCGCTATAGTTTTCTTTGTTTAATTTATTTATTTTAAGTATATATTGTATGATTTTATTTATCTATTTCTTATTTTTATCTATAATACTAAGTTTTTTTTTTGTTAAAAACATTCATTTACATATTATTAAATTTATATATGTTTAGCTATTTGAGATGTTTTATTGTAATTATCAGAAATATAAATTAATAGTTAGTCAATATAGAACCAAAGGGTATGTCCGAAACTCACGGGTATACTCGATACCCGATGGGTAAATAACTGCTAGAAACCCGACATGTTTTGGACCGGGTATGAGACACACTTTAATAATCGGGTACAGGGCGGAACTAAAAATTTTCTTATGGGGTGGCACGATATTTTTTTGCTTTGAAGAGTTTGGGGGCAACGCTTTCGAAAATTTTTATTTTGAACAAATTGCTTAATGAAGTAAGCACAAATTATTTTCTTGTTATATAAGTATTATTGTATGGTTAGCTTGGTGGTTGGGACACTTAAATTTAGTTACTAAGAGTATGTTTGGTAGAACTTTTTGAGTGCAAAAGCACCTTTTATTAAAATTACTTATTGACTTTTAACTTTTTTAAAAGTAGTTTTAAAAAAAATGTTTGGATAAGCTTTTGTAATTAGAAAAGTCAATAAGCTAATAAGTTATTTTTAAAAAATGTTTGACTTAGTTTTTTTATAGGTAAAATGACAAAAAAGGACATCCTATAAGGAGATTAGGAGATTAGTGTTTATTTGGAGGGTACAAATGTAATTATCAGGCCAAAAGTTAATAGTTGTTTTAAAAAGCCAGGATTTCTTGGTTTTTGAGTTAATGAAGAAAACAATTTTTTCAAAAGTCATTTTAAAAACTACTTTTACACTACCCAAACAATTTTTTTTAACTTATTAGTCTTTGAAAAGCCAATAAGTCAATAAGTTAATCTCAACACCCAAACATGTCCTAAATACTCTTTGATGCAAGTTCGAATCTTGTTTCCTCTGCTTTTTTTTCCTTAAATATTAAGCACAGTAAAAAGTTTAAAAATGTGCAACACGTTGAAACCAAGATTCGAAGACGCTACCGTCACGTTATAACGAAAGCCACCTACCAGTTGCTCCCATTCCACCTTTTATAAATGTTTTGATACATTAGTTATTAAGGGATATCACAAGTATAATAAAATGTTAAAAGTCTAAAATTTTAAATTATTTTCCATTTCTCGTATGAGTTTAAGGGATAACTCGTGTAACCCCTGGACCTTATAGAGATCTGCCCCTAATCGGGTATGAGGTTGGGATTACTCAAACCCGTCTCATTACCATCACTATGTACATCCATAATCGGGTTTCGACAACAATTTGTCTATTTTTAAAGCTTATTGTTTTAATCAGAATTAATTGTTAATTGATAAACTATAAACTATATATCTTCAAATAAAAAACCAAAGTATAATAATTAGTTTTGACTACAAATTTAAAAGAGTTCAAGAGTTCGGAATTGAAATTGTATCAATTTAGGTCAGAAATTAATTAAAGTATTTATAATATATTCTACAACGATATGCTCTTTATATACATGGGAAAGGTAGTATTATACCGATACAAAATTGATAAATAAATTAAATAATATTACAGAAACGTTAAATCATGCTCAACCATCTTCTAGTCTTGAGCAAAACCAGAACTTCCTTGAGGATTGCGTCTTGAATCTTCAAGATCGTCCATTCTTTGGGTCTTGAGTTCTTGACGCTTTGATAAACAGCTCTGCTCCAACACAAAGAACAAACGAAGAGGTTAGCGGTGGTTGAGGATTGGGTTAGACTTGACCCCTTAAAACATATTGTGGGTCTCCATGCGAGCACACGGCTGTCTCCCAGGGTACAACAACCGGAACAATAAATGTATTACTGGAGATGTCTTGCACTCGAAGTTTCCACCGAGGATAAGAATAGAGATACACAATATCATGTTCTCAAGAGTACTCATCTCCTATGGTGTTAGAACATAGGAGGAGAGTGGTAATATGTGTGAAACTCCAGAGATACACATCTCTAAATGAGAGTACTCCTCTCAAATGATTCTATCAGGGGAGAATTCGGTGCTCCCGAATTTGTATGTCTGAAGGTGCAATACCAAATGAACCCTTACGTTCATATATATTTCCCTCAATACACAATCAAAACAACAACTTTATTTTCACAATAAAATTGCTTTTAATGAGTTTAATGTGGTTTTGATTGAAACTCCCGTCTCCATTGATGGCGAGTTGAAACAATCTTTGACTGTAACCGACCAGTCATGAGACAGCCTGGCGCGCACTGTGTCACACATGGATTTACCCACGTCGGTGCAGTGGTGCCACTGGCAGCCTGGTTTTGCACCCACGTGCATCTCCCATTGTCGTTCCACTTCACTCGCGCACACCAACCGGATTCACGCCAGCCTTATGTGTTGACCAACTAGTGCCACCGACATGCGCTAATCAGGCATCCGACATCTGCATGTGCACCCCTCCACACGCACATGGAGTTTTGTGCCAACTGCCCGTCTTGAGAAATATATTCAATATTCTATATATTTGGGTTAGCTAGACCACGTTATTTATAACACCATAGGCTCTGTGTCCCTATTGTTGACAGTTAAGTTTTGCCTTCCTGCCATGCTATACTGAGCATGACCAGAGTTAGGACAATATAATGTTGCTTCTCCACCCCCGAAGGCGGTGGGGCTAGAGTGACCAACTAGAGCAGAGTTTGTCACGCCTAGCAGATCTATTTCACATTTCCCCGTTATCAACTTGATACTAATGGTACACGGATTGTGGAAGGATTCCATTGACATGTTTTCCTCTATTGGTTACAAATAGTATATAATATAAAGTTTAGCATTTCTTAGTAGAAATTGTTTAGTATTTCTCAACAGAAACCGTTTAGTATTTCTCAACAGAAATCGTTTAGTGTTTCTCCACATAAATCGTTACCATATGTCTTCTCCCCCAAAAGCATAATTCGTTAAACGTTGGGCCGATAGCTAGTGGTGAAGCTTTAAAATATCAAGTGGGGGTCGGGATCTAATTTTTTTTCCTAACGCCAATTTTTGGGTAAATGGGGGGTCGAAACCGGAGTATACATTATATACCCCCTACATCGCAAAAAAAAATTTGGGGGGTCGGGCGCCCCCTCCCACCCCCTTAAAAGTTGCGCCAGTGCCGATAGCTCACCTTAGGGTGCAAATAAGTATCCAAATAGTGAACGCTGGATAGAGATGGTGAATTCCTCTTAGACTCCACCAATGACACGCAACCGTGTGAGTGTTGATTAAGTTGACCAACCATCCCGACAACGCGCGGACAACGGACAAGTAGACTCGAATACACATCGGTGATTGAATTTAGGTTTTCTATATTTAACCTAAATCGTATATCACATATAACACGTTGCACGATGATAAACATAACGTGTCACAATTACTTATGGCATTATCCCGCGTATACGATGTATGATCGACGAGGCAATCGTACAAAGTATTGTCATTCCCACCGAGATAGGAGACTTAGGACTTGGACACTCGTATAACTCATAACTAATTTGACTAATGATATGCAAACACTTAATCAAGTAATCCCATGATCATACGCATGCATTTACATAGTTATTTATTTATCAATAAATATATATTTACCACATGTAGGCTAATTACATGATAAAACATCATCATCTTCTCATGTAAGTCACATAGATCATCAGTTAACATATTTCAAGCCATGTCATAAGTTCCCAACCACATTCATAAATGCCATCTTGACTTAATAGGTCATTTACACGATAATTTCACGTAAATAATTTTATATAAATTAATCCTCATGCAATTTGACGTCAAGTTGGCAACTTTATAGACTATCATGCATCCATTAACCTAGATCAAGCAGCTTTATAGTAGATCTAACACAAATCAAGTGCCTTTATTCAAGATCTAGCATGCATGTCTACCGAAATCGAGTTTTTTTTTATCATAGATCTCACGTAAAGTTAGCAACTTTATTTCACAACAACCCTAGATATATGATTATTAAACATTTAGAACATAGATCTAGCATCACTCTTCAATCTTTATCCACATGCAACCATGTATAACCATGCAAAACCCTAGATCTAGCATGGATCATCATATCTTGCATAAAAATCACATTTTTGAATTCATAGATACAAACTTTATCATCACAAACACTAGATCTACTCATGATATCATCATATCATTACAAATCAGCCCTTAATCTAACATAAAGCTTGGATTTTGTCACCTTTCAATCAAGAAAAAGAAGAAAAAACACATACCAAATGAATGTAGGATGATCAAGGATGATATCGGGGCTTGAATCTTGAAAAAAAGCAAGGAAGGAGATGGACTTTTAGCAGAAGAAGGTTTGAGGTTGTAAATACAGCCGATGGGACGTTTAGGAGAGCACAAATGAGGTGGTGGTGGCTATATGTGCTTAAATACTACAAATTAAGGTTTTTGCTGAAAAGTGGCCTCCAAGCGTATCGCTTGGAGACTCTGGTTGCTCTAAGCGATACGCTTAGAGTTCCAGTCTGGCAGCATCTTTGACTTTTGTTGACTTTTCATGTTTTTCAATGTTTTGATCACGGTTTTCAATGATTTTGCTTTTTCTCTATTCACCATTATTTTTACCACATCGAATCCAATAAAATCAAGTATCAACTTGCCACATAACACTTTACAATCATGCAATTAAATTCACGTATCAATTTGCACGTATTTCACGACACATAGCAGTTTTCAGTTTATCACCAATGTTTCGAGACTCCAACTTGTGTGTTATGTTTGTGAAGTGTTTTAAGGCTACTAGACTCTTCTAATACCTTAATTGACATAGTACGTCTATATACACATTTCCTAGTTTGCCAGTTTTATCAGTTTTATCCGTTTCTAAGGCTTGGGTCTCACCCGAAGGGCCAAAATATCACAGTAGGACTATCTTGTAACAAATGCTAATAAAAATCAGGAATTGTATGACTATTTTGAAGGTAATACAAATTAAGTGTTTTTGAGGTTCTTGTGTTTATTTTAATTTATGAATCGTCGAATTGACTTTTGTAATTGATTACATTTTATATTAGTATGTAATTGTATACAGTTGTAAATATTGTTTTATTTAGGCTACGATTTAGGAAATCTGGTTACCATAGATAGCGTGACTATTTTCTGTATATATGTTTGATTGGTTTAATGTGAATGAAAGGAGAATCCTCCAATTTACATGGTATCACGCCACTAAACAGATCCTCCCTTCTTTCACCATTTTTTCCGGCGACTAACCCTAGCCGCTTCTCCACGCATCCGGCCATTCCCCTCGTCTTCATCCTCCCTCCCTCAATCTTTTCACATGGATCCCAAAACCCACCCCGCGATCACTGTCACCAATATTCGAAACCTTATCCCTGATGTTCTCACCCTCGACGAGGATCAATACATCTCTTGGTCCGAGTTATTCAAAATTCATTGTCGTGCGTTTGACGTCACGACCCATCTCTCTCCCCGCCAAACTGCCTCTCCTGCTGCCGCCGACACTGATGTCGCCAAAGCAACTTCTTCCGCCGGTGAACACTGGGATCGGCTTGACGCCATCGTCCTTCAATGGATATATGGCTCCGTGTCCGCTCCCATTCGCAACATGATTCTCAAGTCGGATGCTACCGCTGCTGATGCCTGGAAAGCCTTGCAAGACATCTTCAACAACAATAAGAATACCCGTATTCTTAATCTTGAACGTAAACTCGTGAATACAAAACTTGAGCAATTCGCCTCGGTGTCGACTTATTGTCAAGAACTGAAGAACATTGCAGATCAGTTATCCAACCTTGGAACTCCTATTTCCAATCAGCGGTTGGTCCTCCAGTTAGTTTCGGGGTTGTCGGAGGCATATGACGGTGTCGCCACTTTCATTCAACAAACGGATCCCCTTCCGGATTTCCACGAGGCACGGTCGAAGGTTATCCTCGAAGAGACACGGAAATCCCTCCATGCTTCCTCTGCAGCCGCCGCCTCTGACACGGCTCTTACTGCTGCCGTCCAACCACAAGCACCACCACCCTCAGATTCCCGTCGCCAGCCCAACCGGAATCGAAATCGGAACAGGAACGAAGGGCGAGGAACTCGGTCCAACAGGGGAGGCCGTGGGACATTCCCAGCCTCATCGTATCAGCCCTGGGCTGCTCCGCCTCCAGTTTGGGCCCCGGCCCAACCTCAGATCCGCTACCAACCTTGGGCTCCTCCTTTTGCTTGGACAACTCCACCTTGCCCTTACCCAACTGCCGGTCCAACACCACGCCCCGGGCCTTCTTCGGCACCCGGCATTCTTGGGCCACGTCCCCAGCAGTCGTATGCGGCATCGGAAGTCTCTTATACGCCAACGGAACTAGAGCAAAGTTTCAACACTATGACTCTCAACCAGTCTGATCCGCAATGGTACTTGGATACGGGGGCCACATCACATATGACTCACAACTCAGGTAATCTCTCGTCCTATTTTTTCAATAATGGTGCATGAAATATTGTTTTCGGTAATGGTGCTACGGTCCCAATCCACGCCACTGGTCACACAACCTTAAAACAACCCCTACCTCCACTACACTTATTCAATGTCTTATATGCACCAACTGTAACACCCGTTACCCATATTTCAGATTATTACGACATTTGCGGAAGATAGGCCCATTTTTTTTTCCAGCAAGGTTTTAACTCGAACATACTTATAAACTCCACTAATATAAAAATACTTTAACTGACAACTTTCAATCAAAATTTCGGCATGACCTATTCGTAAGTTCAAGTATCCTTACGAAGGTCAACCTGTTTTGTTAACATTACTCAAATTCCAAACACACATGGTCGAAACTAACCACGTGACTACAATTTCAAACAACTAAGAAATGGATGAAGTTTAACTCCAAAAACATGACATAAGGGGTAACATGACCCATTAAGAACTCTACATGGTCAATGTGAGACCCTATAGTCCACCTTGTTGACCCGTTCCCAGGACTTGATTCCACGAGCCTTGACCCACTTATCTTCAGGTTGTACATCTTTCAATCATTCCACCTGGTTCTAATCCACCTCCAAGCCTCATACGACTTGGCTGCAACGCGTCCTACTATGAGGTACTCCACCTACACGGTTCACATATCATAAGTTAGCTGATGCTAAGTGAGAACCTAACAATTAAACCATTCATTTAGAAAATATAATTATACTAGTAAACATGACGAAAGTACGTCTCAACCCATGTCATCATTCTAAGGGCATGGTATATTCAACACCCGAAGAATCACAGATACCCGTAATTGCAACACACCACACATCTGGTATTTGCTCCACCTGTTCAGTACCAACAACACCGTGATCATATATAACACATAGTATTCTAAAGTGTGGTTGACCCGTTAATGATCCCCACTCGTCTACTATGTACTGCCACTTGAAGTCCTGTCAAAACTACAGGAAGAACAACACATAATTTTTTTCATTAGTCATACATTTAACAAAGTATAACTCATAATCATTTTCCACTTACTCCAAGTAATTTCAACTTACTCAAATGCCATGTTAGGATAATACAACCAATTCGAAATGTCCGTAGTAAGGCATCAAAATACCTTTTATTATCTCTCCCAACCATTACCAAATAGCAGGAAGCTAAGAAATGATTTCCAAGTCCTGCTTAACAATACAATGAAAGTACCACAAAATACAACCGACTTATGCTCAACATCGATAACCACACATCCCTACGCGTAAGCTTCTATACCCGATGGCTCACCCATCCCGTTTACTTTTCAAGAGCAACTATTACATGTTTAAGTATTAGTAACCCATAATTATCATCCACATACTCCAGCATATCATACAGTTAACATGATCACATGAACTCGTAATTCGGTTTAACAAGATAATCATGTTTTCATTTATAGCACCACTTTTTTTTTAGAATAATATGTTTTTAATCTTGCTTTACAACTTTATCCATTCGTTAGCAGTTTAACAATATCTATTACCATCGTCCAAACCATAGGTAATAACCCCCATATATCCAGCTTACCCAAATGATACCACCATAAACATGGTGAGTCCTTCGCTCACGATAGCCTCTATTCCCCACCCCTTGGTTAGATTATGATCATATTTTATCATCTTACTTAACGATTAGTTGTATCTCAAAACTTTCTTATATTTGATCATTCACAATCTAATGTAATATTTCAAACTCAACCCATGGTAATACATCAACTTAAAATCATGGATGAAGTTTATAATAACGATACGATGATTCAGGATAAACCTAACCATCCAACAGAATGCATAATGCAAGTTGGGTTACTCACCTTTGCCTCATGTTTATGGCCTTGACTTGTAGAACCCCAACCTTTGAATCCGTGAGCCAGACCTTCGTTAGATCCTCATGCAGGTTGAACACCCAAACATACGGCTACCCTGCACTTCCACAAACCTTGCTTTACCTGAATTCAACTTGTACATTTGAAAGTTAGCATATAACTTCCAACGCACATAATTCAGGGACATTATTTATCCAACCTCTTAAGATCAAGGTTCTCATCAACCATGATCATTTGTCGATAATCATACATACATAGATAATCAACCATGTCAATTTATTAACTTCTAAAAGTCACATAACATGCCATGAACTCTACTCTCATCACTTTCCTCTTTAACCATGCGAATACAAGGTAATATAATACTAAGTATTACTAAACCTCATAATTTCATTTTACATGATGATTCTAGTGACTCATAGTTCAACTAGATACATGCTCATGACCACACAACCTTTTTAGCAACATACTCAACTTTTGGACATAATGTCCCAATTATTTCTCATCATTTGTTATAAAATCATCTACTATACACCATTTATTTCACTCTTAATAATAGAATGAAATTTAACAAGTTTCATCATCTTTTTACTATATCTCGATTCAAGACTAGAATCCATGTGATTCACAACAAAAGAACATCATGCAATTTATGTCATGCTTCATACACAATATGCATCACTTGTAAACCATTCTAAACATGATTTGTAGGTAACTTAACACCTAAACCATCCAATTTTCGTGATTTACACACCACTACCCATTTGAACCCTAGCAAAACTTCACATGTAAGTAACACATAACACAACATTGCATTCATTCACAATCACATATGAAATTAGGTTTGTAACCCTAATTTCGATTTAATAAAGAATCCCCAAATCAGGAGCCAAATTTGTAATCTATAATTTCAACCCTAGAATTTGATTTCTCTAACAATCAAGGTGTGGAAACTTACCAAGAAGCTCAAAAATCACCAGAGGAAGCAAGCATCTAGCCTCCCAAACCCTAATAGCTCGATTTGGGTGATCAATTTCACCCTTGCGACCTCCTTCCTCCCCTTTGACGTGAACGCAATACCAGGGGCTCCCCCTTCGTTTTTTTTTCCTGTTGCGCCTCGCCCCAGTTCACGTATCCCCTTTCTTTTCTTTTTTTTTGTTTTAAATTTTTATTTCTATTCTTTATAATAAAAAATGTTTAAAACACCCCTTACACTTTAGAGATTTACAAATTAAACCTTCAAATACATACATCGTTTCCCTCATGTTTAAGTAAGGAAAATTAGTGAAATTTCCCACTTGACAAATTTAATCCCCTAACTTTTAAGTTAGGATAATCATCTAACATCATAAACTTCTTCCAAACCGTTATGACTACAATATAATTTTAGTATTTCATTAAATACTATTTTCACATAATAACTCATTTCGAGGGAAAATATAATTTTAAATTATATTTTTATTTTACTAAAACTCGGGGTGTTACAAATCTACCCCCCTTGAAAAGGTTTCGTCCCCGAAACCAAACCATAGTCCTCAATATGGTTTAATTGCACATAACTAAGGAGTTTTCTACTCCCCAATGCCCATTTCACACAAGCATTATAGCCACTGGTGTTAATATAATCGTCAATACATAAAGTATTGCATTACACAACCTATAAAATAAATATAAGGTGATCTTCATACCTTTGAAATAGGTTCCACTTAGGAGATCACATACGCCATTATGATTATAATCCACATCTTGCACTCTATCACCATACATAAGGTTTGATTCATAAGTTTGTTAGCCATTATAAACTGAAAAGTTCATGTTAGGCCAATAACACATCGTAATCATCCCCACAGTTATAACATACAATGCATTCTATTCTATCTTGTTGACACAACATAGATTTCCCATATTCCCACATATAAGATACTTTTCTCTACTTTGTTAACACAAAATAGATCTCTCCACATTTCAACATTTAGCCTACTTATTCTACCTTGTTAACTCAAAATAGATTATTTTTTTTCAGCGTCTCCACTTTCGACATACTTATTCTACTTTGTTAACACAAAATAGAATTTTCCAACTTCCAACATCTAACATTTTTATTCTACTTTGTTAACACAAAACAGAATTTTGCAACATTCAACTTTGCTTAACCAATTACCCAATATCATTCCCTCTCCAACTTACCCCCAAACGGGTTGTAAAACATAATTTACATAAACACACTTTAGTTTAACCATCTTACCTAACAGCCATAAAACATACCATACATAAACACTTTGGTGGTTTATCCGTCTTACCCAAATGGGTCATAAAACACACTTTACATAAAACGTTTTAGTTTATCAACCTTACCCCAAAGGGTCATAAACACACTTTACATCCACACACTTTAATTTATCTATCTTACCCAAACGAGTCATTTTACACATTTTTTATTACACACATTGGTGATACACACACACTTTACCCCCAACGGGTCATTCTACATCTTTTGCATATCACACATTAGTGATACACACACACTTTACCCCAACGGGTCATTCTACATCTTTTGTATATCACGCATTAGTGATACACACACACTTTACCCCAAACAGTTCATTTTACATCTTTTGCATATCACACATTAGTGACACACACACACTTGACCCAACGGGTCATTCTACATCTTTTGCATATAACACATTGGTGATACACACACACTTTACCCCAAACGGTTCATTTTACATCTTTTGCATATCACACATTAGTGATACACACACACTTGACCCCAACGGGTCATTCTACATCTTTTGCATATCATACATTGGTGATACACACACACCTTACCCAAACGGGTCATTTTACATCTTTTGCATATCACACATTAGTGATACACACACTTGACCCCAAACGGGTCATTTTACATCTTTTGCATATCACACATTAGTGATACACACACACTTGACCCCAACGGGTCATTCTACATCTTTTGTATATCACACAATGGTGATACACGCAAACTTTACCCAAACGGGTCATTTTACATCTTTTGTATATCACACATTGGTGATACACACACACTATACCCAAACGGGTCATTCTATTCAACTACATATCATCATTCTTTATCGAAAACAACCATTTCCTCCTTTACTTCTAATCCATCTTAGTTAATTATCCATGCTATAAAACAACTATACCATATGCATACATTGTAACAAAGTTGAACTCTCTTAAATGTTGCATTAAATTTGAAGTTACCACTAATTCATTAATTACAACATATTTATCAAATTTCAATTCATTATGATCAATTGGTGTTCACTCCCGAGGGTGAATCCCATTGAATTACTTCCACTTACAATTCCAAAACACTATTAATTAGAATTTCATCTCTCATCCAAAAACTTATCAAAATTTGTTCTTATGATCCTAGATCATACACATCCATTGTCACTCTTAGGTGTTTATGATCCATAAGATCATTTCATCCACTTACACCCGTAGGTGTTCATGATCATTACGTGGTTCAACATATTCATATTGTCATTTTCAACATCTTATTTAAATTTTAAGGGTTAACCTTAAATTTACAACCATAGCATAAGCTACCCACATATTGTATCTATCATAACATCAACACATAACAAAGGCATAAATGATAAATAATAAGATATACTTACTTGTATGCCAATTGTGCCTGGATTCCACCTCTTTGAATCTTTAAGAACAACCCCCCTCAATAAAGTTTGGGAGCATCGTCTCGAGCTTTGAAGATCAATAATCTTCTTATCCACATCATTTTGCATCACTTTTGTTCCCACAATATTTTCCCACCACCGGGGTCACAACACCATGTAACTCCCAGGGTACAACTCCACTACAAGAGTCACAACAACATGCGACTCCCGGTCCCCTTTTACGGATGATCAATCTGTGGTATTCCCTGGAGGTGATCAGTCCGTGTTAGCTGAATGGTCACCCCACCTGGTGACTCTTACAACAGGCTAATCATACATTCACATCCTTTGCAGCCAAGAAGTCACCCGCTGTGATGCTATCCTCTAGTGGCCGCTTTATTTTCCAGCAATCTGTCATTATAAAAATTCAACCACATTAGTAGAACATGTTCACTTACTTTACATGTTCACTTACTTTACATGTTCAATCATCATACATAACAATAAATTTTCAACAAATTATATCAACTATACACATTTTTATCACCCTTTGTACAAATCACCCTACATACATTGGCCCATTAGCGCAAATGTATGATCATTAGTTAATATAACAACAAGTTAGAAAATATCCATTCAAAGATTTATACCAACCTTGTGTCTTCGGCTTCGCGATCAAGTCCC
This sequence comes from Deinandra increscens subsp. villosa, assembly GCA_039602395.1. Classification (NCBI taxonomy): domain Eukaryota; kingdom Viridiplantae; phylum Streptophyta; class Magnoliopsida; order Asterales; family Asteraceae; genus Deinandra; species Deinandra increscens. The sequence continues at coordinate 51,890,397 of JBCNJP010000024.1, read as the reverse complement.
GGGTCAACTTTTACTCCCCATCAAGAGCACTAAGGTTGAGTTTGAATACCCCCTGGTATCCAAATCCCTCAACCAATGGCTCTGATACCAACTTGTAACACCCGTTACCCATATTTCAGATTATTACGACATTTGCGGAAGATAGGCCCATTTTTTTTTCCAGCAAGGTTTTAACTCGAACATACTTATAAACTCCACTAATATAAAAATACTTTAACTGACAACTTTCAATCAAAATTTCGGCATGACCTATTCGTAAGTTCAAGTATCCTTACGAAGGTCAACCTGTTTTGTTAACATTACTCAAATTCCAAACACACATGGTCGAAACTAACCACGTGACTACAATTTCAAACAACTAAGAAATGGATGAAGTTTAACTCCAAAAACATGACATAAGGGGTAACATGACCCATTAAGAACTCTACATGGTCAATGTGAGACCCTATAGTCCACCTTGTTGACCCGTTCCCAGGACTTGATTCCACGAGCCTTGACCCACTTATCTTCAGGTTGTACATCTTTCAATCATTCCACCTGGTTCTAATCCACCTCCAAGCCTCATACGACTTGGCTGCAACGCGTCCTACTATGAGGTACTCCACCTACACGGTTCACATATCATAAGTTAGCTGATGCTAAGTGAGAACCTAACAATTAAACCATTCATTTAGAAAATATAATTATACTAGTAAACATGACGAAAGTACGTCTCAACCCATGTCATCATTCTAAGGGCATGGTATATTCAACACCCGAAGAATCACAGATACCCGTAATTGCAACACACCACACATCTGGTATTTGCTCCACCTGTTCAGTACCAACAACACCGTGATCATATATAACACATAGTATTCTAAAGTGTGGTTGACCCGTTAATGATCCCCACTCGTCTACTATGTACTGCCACTTGAAGTCCTGTCAAAACTACAGGAAGAACAACACATAATTTTTTTCATTAGTCATACATTTAACAAAGTATAACTCATAATCATTTTCCACTTACTCCAAGTAATTTCAACTTACTCAAATGCCATGTTAGGATAATACAACCAATTCGAAATGTCCGTAGTAAGGCATCAAAATACCTTTTATTATCTCTCCCAACCATTACCAAATAGCAGGAAGCTAAGAAATGATTTCCAAGTCCTGCTTAACAATACAATGAAAGTACCACAAAATACAACCGACTTATGCTCAACATCGATAACCACACATCCCTACGCGTAAGCTTCTATACCCGATGGCTCACCCATCCCGTTTACTTTTCAAGAGCAACTATTACATGTTTAAGTATTAGTAACCCATAATTATCATCCACATACTCCAGCATATCATACAGTTAACATGATCACATGAACTCGTAATTCGGTTTAACAAGATAATCATGTTTTCATTTATAGCACCACTTTTTTTTTAGAATAATATGTTTTTAATCTTGCTTTACAACTTTATCCATTCGTTAGCAGTTTAACAATATCTATTACCATCGTCCAAACCATAGGTAATAACCCCCATATATCCAGCTTACCCAAATGATACCACCATAAACATGGTGAGTCCTTCGCTCACGATAGCCTCTATTCCCCACCCCTTGGTTAGATTATGATCATATTTTATCATCTTACTTAACGATTAGTTGTATCTCAAAACTTTCTTATATTTGATCATTCACAATCTAATGTAATATTTCAAACTCAACCCATGGTAATACATCAACTTAAAATCATGGATGAAGTTTATAATAACGATACGATGATTCAGGATAAACCTAACCATCCAACAGAATGCATAATGCAAGTTGGGTTACTCACCTTTGCCTCATGTTTATGGCCTTGACTTGTAGAACCCCAACCTTTGAATCCGTGAGCCAGACCTTCGTTAGATCCTCATGCAGGTTGAACACCCAAACATACGGCTACCCTGCACTTCCACAAACCTTGCTTTACCTGAATTCAACTTGTACATTTGAAAGTTAGCATATAACTTCCAACGCACATAATTCAGGGACATTATTTATCCAACCTCTTAAGATCAAGGTTCTCATCAACCATGATCATTTGTCGATAATCATACATACATAGATAATCAACCATGTCAATTTATTAACTTCTAAAAGTCACATAACATGCCATGAACTCTACTCTCATCACTTTCCTCTTTAACCATGCGAATACAAGGTAATATAATACTAAGTATTACTAAACCTCATAATTTCATTTTACATGATGATTCTAGTGACTCATAGTTCAACTAGATACATGCTCATGACCACACAACCTTTTTAGCAACATACTCAACTTTTGGACATAATGTCCCAATTATTTCTCATCATTTGTTATAAAATCATCTACTATACACCATTTATTTCACTCTTAATAATAGAATGAAATTTAACAAGTTTCATCATCTTTTTACTATATCTCGATTCAAGACTAGAATCCATGTGATTCACAACAAAAGAACATCATGCAATTTATGTCATGCTTCATACACAATATGCATCACTTGTAAACCATTCTAAACATGATTTGTAGGTAACTTAACACCTAAACCATCCAATTTTCGTGATTTACACACCACTACCCATTTGAACCCTAGCAAAACTTCACATGTAAGTAACACATAACACAACATTGCATTCATTCACAATCACATATGAAATTAGGTTTGTAACCCTAATTTCGATTTAATAAAGAATCCCCAAATCAGGAGCCAAATTTGTAATCTATAATTTCAACCCTAGAATTTGATTTCTCTAACAATCAAGGTGTGGAAACTTACCAAGAAGCTCAAAAATCACCAGAGGAAGCAAGCATCTAGCCTCCCAAACCCTAATAGCTCGATTTGGGTGATCAATTTCACCCTTGCGACCTCCTTCCTCCCCTTTGACGTGAACGCAATACCAGGGGCTCCCCCTTCGTTTTTTTTTCCTGTTGCGCCTCGCCCCAGTTCACGTATCCCCTTTCTTTTCTTTTTTTTTGTTTTAAATTTTTATTTCTATTCTTTATAATAAAAAATGTTTAAAACACCCCTTACACTTTAGAGATTTACAAATTAAACCTTCAAATACATACATCGTTTCCCTCATGTTTAAGTAAGGAAAATTAGTGAAATTTCCCACTTGACAAATTTAATCCCCTAACTTTTAAGTTAGGATAATCATCTAACATCATAAACTTCTTCCAAACCGTTATGACTACAATATAATTTTAGTATTTCATTAAATACTATTTTCACATAATAACTCATTTCGAGGGAAAATATAATTTTAAATTATATTTTTATTTTACTAAAACTCGGGGTGTTACACCAACCCTTGTTAAAAACCTTATTTCTGTACGTCGGCTAACTACCGACAACCATGTTTCCATTGAATTTGACCCTTATGGCTTTGTTGTGAAGGATTTGGCAACCCGGACTCCTATCCTCAGATGTGACAGCACGGGTGACTTATACCCGTTTACTATCTCCTCAAGCTTTCCTATTTCAAGACCGATTGCTCTTGCCGCCGCCTCTCAAGACACTTGGCACCTACGCCTTGGTCATCCCGGCGATCATATTTTAAAGCATTTAAAACCTAGTTTGTTTTCTTCTAATAATTCTAGAACATCGCATGTTTGTCAGTCATGTGTTTTTGGTAAACATGTTAGACTTCCATTTTCTGATTCAAATAATTCTACTATGTTTCCTTTTGATATTATTCATAGCGATGTTTGGACATCACCCGTTGTGTCCTCGAATGGTTGTCGTTATTACTTATTATTTTTAGATGACCACACTAATTTTTTATGGACATACCCATTAGCAACAAAGTCTCAAGTTTTTCCCACATTCTTAAAATTTGCCACGCTCATCAAAACACAATTCAATAAATCCATAAAGTCCTTTCAATGCGACAACGGTACAGAATACAACAACGCTTCATTCCATAGTTTATGTACCGACAATGGCATGATATTTCGTTTCTCATGTCCATACACATCATCGCAAAATGGGAAGGCGGAACGTAAAATTCGCTCCATTAATAATGTCATACGGACCCTTCTTGCTCATTCCTCTGTGCCACATCATTTTTGGCCTCATGCCCTTGCTCATGCAACTTACTTACACAACATCCTCCCTACCACTACACTTCAAAACGCCACCCCCACTTCGGCCCTCTACTCTCGAATCCCTTCCTATGCCCATCTTCGGGTTTTTGGATGCTTATGCTACCCTCTCATACCTTCAAATCAACTCCATAAACTAGCCATTCGGTCCACACCGTGTGTCTTCTTGGGATATCCCCAATCACATCGTGGATACACATGCTACGAGCTATCGACGGGTAAACTTATTATTTCCCGTCACGTCATATTCGACGAGACGATCTTCCCGTTCCGCTCATCCAACCAACCTACCCCATCTTTTTCCACTACAACCACAGATCCGCCATCTTGGTGGTTACACAATCCCACCACCTCCAAACCAGCTTCTACTGGGCCTTCCTCTCCCCCTACCTCCTCCCCACATCCACAGGCCCAACACAGTCCACCAGCCATCTCCTCTCCCCCTACGGCCCAGACCGAAACCAACTCGGCCCATAACTCCTCTCCCTCCTCTCCACAATCGGCCCATACCACCTCTCCACAAACGACCAGTGGCGCCTCCTCACCACAATCAGCCCAAACCACCTCGTCCCCATCACCGGTTTCACCCCATCCTCAGCCTACCCAGACCCGCACCATGACAACCCGCGCTATGTCGGGAATCCACAAACCCAAACAACTATTTAATCTAAACGCCTCAACCACCATCTCCCCCCTACCCAAAACACCCAAAGAAGCCTTAGCCAACCCGGACTGGCGTAGCGCCATGACCGATGAATATCGGGCTCTTATTGAAAATGGGACGTGGGATTTGGTTCCAAAGGTAGAAGGGATGAACATTGTTAGAAGCATGTAGATTTTTCGGCATAAAAAGAGGTCGGATGGTTCGTTGGAAAGATATAAGGCACGGCTGGTATGCGACGGACGCTCTCAACAGGTTGGCATAGATTGTGGGGAAACCTTTAGTCCGGTGGTTAAACCGGCAACCATCCGAACTGTACTCAGTCTGGCTGTTTCACATTCTTGGCCGATTCACCAACTAGACGTGAAGAATGCTTTTTTACACGGTCATCTAAATGAAACGGTGTACATGCATCAACCCATGGGTTTTCGTGATCCGAAATATCCAAATCATGTCTGCTTCCTTCGGAAATCTCTCTACGGGTTAAAACAAGCCCCACGGGCTTGGTATAAACGCTTCGCAGACTACCTTCACACCCTTGGTTTCATCCACAGCCAGAGCGATCATTCTTTATTCATCTATCGTAATGGGCGAGATCGAGCATATCTCTTACTATACGTTGACGACATTATACTCGTCACCTCATCCGATGCTCTACGTTGTCGCTTCATGGATTATCTCGCTAGAGAATTCTCAATGAAAGACCTTGGCCCGCTTAGCTATTTTCTGGGCATTGCAGTAACCAAGCAACAAAATTCTCTATTTTTATCCCAGGAAAAGTATGCCTTGGAGATAATTGAACGCGCGGGTCTCTCGCACTGCAATCCGGCAACAACACCGGTCGATACCCAACCAAAACTGAGCGCGGAAGCCGGTACTCCTTTAGCAGACGGAACTGAGTATCGCCAACTTGTTGGAGCGTTACAGTATCTCACTTTCACTCGCCCCGATATTGCATATGCCGTCCAGCAAATCTGCATCCACATGCATGCCCCTACCACGTCCCATATGAATGCTTTAAAACGCATTCTTCGCTACGTACGAGGGACATCCTCGTTTGGCCTCACGATCCACCCTTCACCCTCCACGGCTCTCATCGGCTACACCGACGCCGATTGGGGGGGGGGTGCCCGGACACACGTCGGTCAACGTCCGGATATTGTGTTTATATGGGCGATAATTTGCTCTCCTGGTCGTCTAAACGTCAACCAACTCTTTCTCGGTCCAGTGCAGAAGCCGAATACAGGGGTGTTGCGAATGTCGTCTCCGAGGTTTGTTGGTTGCGAAATTTACTTCTAGAACTCCATTACCCTCCTTCACGGGCCTCAGTGGTCTACTGTGACAACGTCAGCGCTATCTATCTTACCGGGAACCCAGTCCAGCACCAGCGTACGAAGCACATCGAGATGGATATACACTTTGTTCGAGAAAAAGTTGCCCGGGGACAGGTACGAGTACTTCATGTTCCTTCAAGATATCAGGTGGCGGACATCTTTACAAAAGGGTTACCCAGAGTTTTATTTGATGCTTTTCGATCCAGCCTCAACGTTCGACAGCGTCCCGTTTTGACTGCGGGGGTGTATTAGTATATAATTGTATACAGTTGTAAATATTGTTTTATTTAGGCTACGATTTAGGAAATCTGGTTACCATAGATAGCGTGACTATTTTCTGTATATATGTTTGATTGGTTTAATGTGAATGAAAGGAGAATCCTCCAATTTACATTTTATTAGATATCATGAATAAACCAAACACCGAAAAAGCGACCACATTTTTTTGAACGACGATTTTGAATAACTGACGGGGGTATTACACCATCCACCTGATCATCTCCACTCCTAGGACGACATAGACTGGCACATCCCCCATAGGCCGTTAAGTGTTTCAAGCATGTACGTAAGCCATGCGCGTATTAAACCAAGACACCAATTCAGAGGGAAACTGACCCACCACTGCCGGAAAACCCCTTATGAGGATTGAACCCTGATCTCTCAGTCAGTCAGAAACTCAACTCTCTCCTCAGATACCATTAAGACAATTGCTCGTCTTCGATATGAAAAAAAACTACCCCGTATAACCATTTGTGAATCAAGAAAGAATGATACACATATTTTTACGGGTAATTTTTTTTGCAGAATATCTTGTATGCAGCAATATTAAGATTGTAGAGCGAGTCACATCACTTCGGCACGTGGTGGGCTGATTTCGCCGGTTATTAAACTACCCAGTGAAACCGTTGGGTCACAGCCTGTTGCTAGCTGTCCTAATCCTCCCCCATGTGACCCACCACCTTCCTTCTCCCTCCTCCCTCCTTCCCACCAAAATCACAAACCCTCCCTTTTTTTTCATCTCCCTCTCTCCCTATATACTCCCTTCTCCCATACGTAACTAACAGATGATGCCGTTTAACTAAAATCTTCCATTTTCCTTTCATCCACAGCTTATAGCTTGTTGCCAATTGCAAATTTATTGTTGTTTTTTGCAAACTCGATACAATAATGGCACAATTGCCGCCAAAAGTGCCAACAATGGCGAACAATTGGCCGTCGTTTCCGTACCAGACGATGACCACCATCCCGTCCTCCGCCGCTCAGCCGCCGAACTGGATGGACGAGTTTCTGGATTTCACGTCAATGAGGAGGAGCTCGCATCGGAGATCCGTTAGCGATCCGATCGCCTTCATCGAATCGCCGTTCGTCGAAGAATGCCGCAATAATTCCACCGGAATATTCGAACGTCTGGATGACGAGCAGTTTAGCTCCATGTTTTCCGATGACGTGGCAGCGAATAATATTCCGTCCACGAGATCGTGTTCAAATCCGTCCACGCCCTCGGATCAGAATAGCGATAATGACATCGAGGCTAAATCAAAATTACTACCGGCACCGGCACCTGCAGCAAAGCTGGAGGAAATTCAAAACCACCACCAGCCGAAAAACGAACCGGGAGAGGTGGAAGATGAGGGCGGCTGCCAGCCGGAGACGGAATCCGCAAAGCCTTGCTTCAATTTTGCTGCCGATGGCACCACCATTGTTGATCCGAAGAGAGTGAAAAGGTACAATTAATTACGAAATTGCCATAAGCAGTGGCGAAGCTTGAAAATATCAAGTGGACGGTCGGGATCTAAATTTTTTTTTCCTAACGTCAATTTTTGGGTAAATGAGGGGTCGAAACCGGAGTATATCGAAATTTTCTACACGAAAATTATATGCCCCTACATCGCAAAAAAAAAATTTGAAGGATCGGACGCCCCCTCCCGCCCCTTAAAAGCTATGCCAGCGGCCATAAGCTAGTTAATTCATCTTCGTTTTCACTCTCACACACGTTGCTTATGCCGCAAGCAAGCTAAACCACACCTGTAATACTACAATTCATCATTCATAATTACACTAATCAAGCTTAATTACGTGTTAATTGTCATAATCTACATGTTTAATAGGTTTAGAAGGGTTAATTGTAATTGTAGTAAAGATGAGGGGTGTAAATGTAAATCTGTAACAGTTTAATTACTGGTAGTTCGTTTACTTAAATAATGTGCAGGATATATAACATTATCTTCTTCTTCTTCTTGTGTAATTAATTCTTTTTTTTATTCGTGTTACAGGATCTTAGCAAATCGTCAATCTGCTCAGAGATCACGCGTGAGAAAGTTGCAATATATTTCTGAACTCGAACGCAGTGTTACTACCTTACAGGTTTGTACATAATTAATTTGATCCGAAAAAAGTAATTAAATATGATATTATCTCGCTTTTAATTAAGCTTAAATCTTATTTCACTCCATTTTATATCACCTTGAGGTCATTGATTTAAGCCGTGAAAAAAGCCTCGTGCTAAAAAAAAAATATTGAGTAGGGCTAGCTATATGTATATTAGATCGCAAAGCGATGAGGAATAATTTACAAAATTTGGAAAAAAAATTTGTATGCATTTAAATAAAACAACTTTTTTTTTATATAAATTATCGTGATTTTTGGAAGGTTTCACGTCTAAGCTTAAGTTTGTAATTGTCTGTTATTTGAATATCATTGGCTTAACATGGATGATACGAATTAAACTTCTTTTTTTTTTTTTGTAATGAAGACGGAGGTGTCCGTGTTATCACCGCGGGTGGCGTTTTTGGACCATCAGAGGTTAGTTTTAAACGTCGATAATAGCGCACTCAAGCAACGGATAGCCGCATTAGCTCAAGACAAGATTTTCAAAGATGGTATGTGAATTATTTTAACCGAATCGAATCGAATCAATTTTTTTTAAATTTTTTTGTAAAATTGAATTTTGAAGATAATTAATTAATTAAATGTTCATAATTCATAAATTAAAACATGTTTTATAGCTCATCAAGAAGCATTGAAGAAAGAGATAGAGAGGTTAAGGAAAGTGTATCATGATCAGAACGTGCAAAAGGGAAACGACAATGATGAAGAGGCTGAGAACGTGGCGGTGTCCGGCGGTGGCGACGGTGGCTCCGCCGCCGTGAACAGGAGCGGTACGGCGGAGGGAGAAGGTGGGATGTGCTAAAGTGCGCCCATGCATGCACGTGATGTGTTTCCCGCTTTTCCTGGTGGTGTGAGTGGTCCCCCATGATTGGCATGTGACTTTTATAATTTAACATGGCTCCTCCAGCACTTCTTTTTCCTGTTTTGTTTTTGCCATTTATTATTATTATTATTTTTTGTTTATTTAATTTATTTTTAATTTATTTTTGATTTTTTCTTTTAGATTTTTTATTGAAAATAGTGTGGGTGTTTGGATTCTACAAGTGTAGGGGCATTGTTGTAATTGTGTTGTTTGCTTGATATTATTTATTTTAGTTGGGAATAATAGTATTTTTTTAATTCTAAATGTAATTTAGTAATTCTTTATGTTCTTTTTTTTTTTTTTTTTGTAATTTGTATATTAACAAGTGATTAATATGAAATTAATTTAGGGGCAGTTTGCACCCTAATCTTATGTAGAATTGTATGGACACTCTAATTGTACATACGAGTCTTATTGTCCATTACAAATCGTATATGTCATATCAAATGACGGTCATATATTTCGGTATAGCCTGTATTTGCATTACTTCTATTTGATAATGCTATTCGTGTGTGGATTATTAATGTGACATGTTTGTACCTTATGTAGTTTGACTAAAATAATTTTTTATTTTTAATAGCAAATTTGGATCACTGACGGAGACATTACACTACCAACCTGATCATCTCCAATCTCCATCAGGAGGAAACTCACAACTGGTAGAAAACCCCCTAACCCAACTTGTAACCTCCATTTTTTTTATTTTTTTGTGATAAGTGGGACCTGAACCCAATATTAAGAGGTCATACACATTTGCCACTATGCTAAACTAGTGAGTGTCACTAGTAGAAAATATGTTATTAGATCCGGTGATTTTGGTTTTTAAATGCGGTTAGCCACCGCATTAAAAATTGGTGCATTAAAAAATAGGGTTCTCTTTTTATGCGGTTTGTATAACCGCATTTAACACACAGCCGCATTAAATGTCTTATTTTATATTAATTAATAAACCATTTATTTTGACTAATGCTGCGGTTCTGAATTATTTTTGTATGCGGTTGTGAATATTAAATTATTAATAATTAATAATATTTAAGTTATGATTTATTTTTGGTTTCACATTAAATTTAAAACGTGCAACTCATCACAAAGCCCCTTTTTATGCGGTTTATCTCATTTGATGCGATTTGTTCAATTTTGAATTTTGAGTACCAACTTTTAATGCGGTTTTCAGAAAAATTGATTTTCAAGTCAATCTTTTTATGCGGTTTTCAAACACACCGCAGCTAAAGAAAAATTATGACCGCATTTAAAATCATCTTTTGTACTAGTGTGTGACTAAAATACTTATGGTTGTATCATACTGTGATGGTATTGAAGATGTCCGAATAATACAAGAGTGTATCTATAAACATATCTCTTAATTTTAATTGGAGGTGTTCTTTTATAAATCTAACAAAATATTAAGTAACTTCAAAACGTCTTATTCTATGAATTTTTAGTTATAGAAATTACTAGAGTTCAGGTACATTTTAATATCTTTAAGATTTAATTTTAAAGAAAATATAATATTTGTAGCCTTTGTTTGTGTGAATATGCATAATTTCATGTATCCGCGGATATGCACTTGTATATGATTTTTCTACTTTTCTTTTTAAAAATATAAAGAAAGATGTACGCAGACAATTTTTATAAAAAAATGAAGAAAGGAAATAAAATAAAAGAAAGGAAAGGGATAAATAAACCAATCTCTTAATTTCATTTAAATACTATATATGTATATGAAAATTCACGGATCAACGATCATTGTGGTAACAATAAACAAAATAAAAGTATTGTAACGAAATGGTCTATTTTGCATAGTTAGACGAATAGTGACAGTCTCATAATAAACTTCGAACCAAAGTACGTTGTTTATCAACTATTCATAATCCGGCAATACGCTCTCTATAATATATAGATTCTCAATAATTATCATTGCTAATCTATTCAAGTAATTTTTGAGTCATCATCGATCGCCACCAGAACTTCTGCAACTTCAATTTAAAAAATAAAAACATGTTTTTGCAAATGTCAACATTACTGGAATACTCACCAAAAGTCCATACGCAATACTGCATTAGGAGAATTTTTTTTAGTGAAAAAGAAAATAGTCTGCTCCAAATATTTCAAATGTTACGAGCATAAAACTTGAAAATGGGACCTGGTCAAAAATAACAAAAGAGTCGTGACGGACTATCCGCTTTAAAAAAGCTCCAGATGGTCCGTTGGCGCGCATTTGGTCAAACAGAGACCACGGTCAAAGCGCACCTTCTGATTCTAAACAGATGGTCTGGGATGGTCCACTTGTCTCTGGGCTAAAAATGTGAATTTTATAAGATTAGGTTTTGACTCAGATATTGCCATCAGTTTAGTTATGGGTCATGGGCTATGGGTTTGTGACATCATTTCAGAATGAGAGATTATCCTTGAAGAAACCAGAGAGTTCATATGTTTGTTTTTTATTTTTTTCAATTCTAAGAATGATGTCCATTAAAATATTTCAAACGCAAATTACAATAAGCGGGAAATACACATGACATCAAGTCGTCATGCCGGGAAGGCGGGCAACAAGCTGCGCCGCCAACCCTTTTTGAATAGCAAAACCTAGACGTATAAATACAAAGTTCTTCATTCTAGAGTTTGTACTATTCCCGTGTATGACTCTTTGGATGCGTTTCAGCGTGGCCACCGCCTCCGATTCAAGATGACCGAAGGTATCAAACGCGAAGGGAACAAACACATGTTGATTTTCAATACACGCTTTCTCGTGTTTGCTCACCTTCCCAGCAGCCGCCCTGGAGGCCGCTTGGCCAGCCTTGAAAGTACTCGCCCGCAACCCCACAAGAGGAGAAACGCCCGTAAGATCGACGCAAGCATGTTTCCCATTCTGCCACCCAAAAACGAGAACGTCGGCTGGTCTGAGAGTTGAACGACCATCCGAGGGATCAGACAGAAAGTTAACAGGGGCTTCCTTTTTGGCTGAGATCCCCGCTCGCGTGAAGATGTCGAAAAGAACATCCCGAACCGTGTCATGTCTGTATTTAAACCCAGGAAGCTCTTTGCAGTGGACAGCATGCTCTCCGAACGAATCCAGGCACGCCTTGTTGCAAACGGGGCATTTTTCGTCCATGGGAAACAGGGGGATCATGAGCCTGTATTTGAGGATCGCCCTGTACTCAACGGGCGACATGTGCTGCCCCAGTCCATCAATTGGGAGAGCGTGGAGGAAATCTTGCGCATGCGGTTGTCGTAGGCATTCCCAAACAGCTTTTTGTCTGACTGACATCTCATAGGTAGTTTCCATCTCAAGCATGTTTTTACTAAAGAGGGCACTCGCCAAAACGTGTTGGGCTTTTGGAGGGGCGGTGTCCTTGTTAGTGAAACCGCTTAAATCAAAACCCGGAATTGTGTCATGGAGACCAGCCAGAGCATCCTCATAATCAGAGCCCATACCACACACCCCACTCTCCCGTAGGATATGGTCCTGCAGCGCCCAGGATTGGGCTCGCGAGGCTACAAAGGCGTATGACGACGCCTCGACCGCCGAAGAAACTCCAAGACCCCCGTGGCGGATTGGTAAGGAGGCAAGCCGCCATTGAAGGTCCCCAAAGAAGGGACCGCCACACACGACAATATCCTCGATAGCCGATCGCAGGTCCATGTCGAAGCCAACCGCAGCCGCCCTCATATGAGTAGGGGGGCAGGTGCGTAGCCCGAAGAGAAGCTTGGCAATACCCATACACGAACGAAGCAGAAGAAGTTCACATTGTGGGTCGCCAAGCTTGGGGAGGAGGCGCATAAGATCGGCCGCATTAGTCGCCCTCCTCGCGGCCAACTCTTGTATAAACATGCCATCACGGCTAACAGACCCCCCAAGCAGTTTTACCCCCCTGGTCGGTCTGCTAATATCTGCCGGGAAGAGGCCCGACCGGACCTTCCCCCCATCACAGGAAGGCCAAAAAAGCTCAGTCTTCTTGATGTTAAGGGCCAACCCTAAAGGCGGGCCTCTTTCGTTAATGATCCTGAGGGCCTTGGCGACCTCCACAGCGTCCCCAATAATCGTGCCATCATCGAGATACCATGCATGGAGCAGCAGGCGGCAATTGTCCCGGATATGATGCGCCAGAGGGTGTAAGACAAGGGCAAACAGAAGGGGCCCCAAAGGGTCCCCCTGTTGAACCCCAGTAGTGGCCCAAATATGGTCATCCCCCAGGTATAAGCGAGCCGGCTGCCCATATAGGAAATCAACCCACGGCGAGATAGACGGGCACCTTAGCCGGACCTCGCGGAGTAAGGACGAACGATCGACCAAATTAAAGGCATTGGAGAAGTCAACCGTGAGCATAGCAAGTGAACCATCAAGATGTCGCTCCCCAACAAGGCGATTAACACTATGAAGAATAGCCTCGGCACCACCCGGCACACCAACCCCAAACTGGAAATCATTAAGATACTTGGTCATATCATTACAAACCCCCTGCATAGCGACCTTAGATACCAATCGCCTCCAGATGGTGCCGACAGCAATAGGGCGGATCCCGTTATCCGGTTTAAGAAGAGGCGTGAGTGGGGCCGAAGCAACAAATTCAGCCAAGCCGATCGGACACCTCCCCCCCAACCAAAGATTAACGACCAACGTGATGACACCTAAAAGGTCCTTGGCAATAGCAGACCCCTCCCCACACAGACAATCCATGATGTGCTGGGCTCTCAGCCCATCTCTCCCACACGACGTCCCCTTGGGGAAAGATTTAATACAGTCAAGGACGCGGTCGGCGGTCGTAACAAGTGAGGGCTCCAATAAGGGGGCGGAAGGCAAGGATGGGGGCGGAAGGCGCGGGTGTTTAGCTTCTAAGGCACGTGTTGTTTCAGCGTTGTACGGGGCAACCCCAGAAGAAGATAATACCTTCACAGCCGCGGTAAAATGACCATCCGCGATCTTCCGGAGGCAACGCCTGGCGTTGGGCGCAACACAATCATCTTTGACTGAAGCGGCACTAGAAGGACCCGTAGCCCCCTCCCTGGACCCGTCCAGGATACCAGTAACCAGTTGTTCAAGACCATCGTCCCTCCTCCAAGCAGCTAAGGAGGTCATGATGGACCGGCACTGCAAGGCTTTCCGGTTCCTAGAGCGGCAGTCCTGCCGATTCTGGGGGCGAAAAACTCGCAGAGTGCACCGAGGAAGAAGAAGCAACCTCACCCAGGCGTCGTTCGAGCCCGGTTGGGCAACCACCCTAAGAAGGGCAGATTTAAGGGCCTGGGAGAAGGCCAAACGACAGCTGTGAGGTATACTCTTGACAGTAGTGATGCGGGCCTTAAAGACCTGGTCCAGAAGCCCCCCGTCTAACAGAAACGAACATCTGACATTAGGCTCGGCGACGGGGGGAGACGGTCGAGAAACCCCAATGATATGAATATCAACGCCATCGTCAGAAGCGGCCCACCGCACCACACCGTCGAGGTGATGGCAGCCGCGACTCAAGGCGTTTATCTTCATGCAGCACCCGCACATCCAATACCCACAGGCTTTTAAAGCCCCTTCCACAGCCGAAAACGCACCAACGTCGGACGCCAACACACCCCGGATGGCGCTGCGACGCTCATCTGAGGAGAGATGGAAGGTCTTGAGATGCGATATGAGCCGGGAAATCCCCTTGGAACCAGCCGCACCATCCGGGCAGCAATGAAAGGAACGCAAAGGACACTGTACAGACCCCCTAGATGGCACCGAGGCGGATGCCATAAAAACTCGCGGCACGAGCTGAAACGCGAGAAGCGCAAAGTGCAACGGGAGCACACCGGGAAAGACCAACAAATGGTTGGCGAACCCCGGACACCGACAAATAAATTACATCACCACCTCACCATGGGAGGGCCCAAAACCGAGAGGGAGGGGAGCGGTGGCGCACCCGAAGGGACCAAGCCGGGGAGGGGGGGGGGTGTGGCCGAACCCGGGGGGTTCTACACCGGTTCGAACAGGGTTCGGAGGCGTAGCGGAGGCCGAGAACGGTGGTGGTTCGGGTTGGGTTTGGCTGGGGGTGCTAGGTGGCTCGGGCAGGGGTTCGGGTGATGTTCCGTGGAGGTTTTGGCTAGGGTTCGGCCGGAGTTCGGCCTCGGTTCGGCCGGGGGGGCTGGGGGTTCAGAGGGAGTTCGGGGGGAGTTCGGCGGTGGTTCGGAGGTGATTCGGCGGCGGTTCGGCGGTGGTTCGGCGGTGGTTCGGCGGTGGTTCGGAGGTGACAGTATTTTTGAAGGTGGGGGAGGAGGGGGCGGCTGGCCGGAGGTGGTGGCGGAGATCGGAAGTGGGAGGGCGGATGAGGAAGAAATGCGAAGGAGGCGGAGGTCGGCTGGGGTAGCAGGTGGCGGCGGAGGAAGGGAGGAGGCGGAGGTTGCGCGGCGGCCGGACGTAGGGGCAGGGAGGAGGTGAAAGGCGGAGGCAGGGAGGAGGTGGGAGAGGGCCGGAGGTAGGGGAGGCGGAGAACGGTGGCGGAGATCCTAAGAATTATTCTTTTTAAACCATAACATGTGTGTAAGAGACGGGACTTGTCATAATGGTCAAATCTGATTATTCGGGTGATGGGATTGTCACCCGTGGTTAAGTCTAACAATAGGATTATTATTGTTAGCATCGACTATAACGCACTTGTAGTTGTTTAGGTCATCCGAGATATTGAATTTGGTGAGGAATTAGGTTTGCTTAGGTTTCCGTGCTTACTTCACTTGTTGCAGATTAGGTGAGTATCGTTAGCTTTCCCTTTTAAACTGTATTTGGGGCTATAAATGAGTTGTTTCAAAATGTTTTTATGATAATACAGTGCTAGATATATGTTGATATATTTGTTAGAAGGTCGGGGTTGAGAACTGTTGAGATGTAAACTTCAGGTGAAGTTTTCCTAGGAGTCATTAGGGTCCTTGTGTGGCCTCAAGGCATATATCTAGGCATTTAGACAGCTGTACTGGTAACGTATTTCTCATACCACCGTATTGGCCCTATGTGAGTTATTAGAGCCGATATGACATATATGATATTATACATGATAGGGGTACAAGGGCAGGCGTTCGTGCTTTACTTGACAGAGATTTGACTCTGTAGGAACAAAATTCTAACCCGCACTTATATTTATCAGTTGTTTATGAGTCACTAGTTACGACTCACCAACAACTTTAGTTATTGACGTATTTTATCTCATATTACATGAACGTCATAGGAACGGACCAAGCAGGCAGCATCAGGTGGAACCTAGGGATTTGGTTTAGCTAGACAGGGTGAGGAGCCCGATGAGCTAGCGTTTTGGGGGAGATTGTGAACTTAATGTATAGTTAATCATATTTTTCGTCGGTTTAGTTTATATGATAATGTAAACTCGGATATTGTCTTATGGTCATATTGGGACCTAATTACGTTTGGATTGCAGAACCTTTAAATATTTATATTAGTGTTTGGTTTATTACATTTCTTGTGTTAGACGGCTAGTATGTGTATATTTGTATTGCTTCCGTGTGTTCTGATATGGGCCGACCGGATCACCACCCTCCCCGCCTCTAGGATGAATCATTGCTAATCTTTCATTGGGTCTTTATCGATGTAACCAGAACCTCTACAACTTCAATTTAAAAACTAAAAACTTTGCTGGAATAGTCATAAAAAATCCATATGTAATAATGCATTAGAAAAAAAAAATTAAAAAATCACTCTGCTTCTAATATTTTAAAATCATTCTCCTTCTATCTTTTAATTCGTTTAACTTTTTTAGAAACATAAACCAAATAGACTTTCATAGTCTTTTTATTGCTCAAATATTATTTTTAAGGGAAACTCTCGCTTGATAAACAATATATAAAAGTAATCAACTTTAGAAACCCTCTCGAGCTAAAATCTTTGTTACTTGAACACCTTGTTCCCGAGTTCATTTAAGGAGAGAAAAGAAAGGAATTGGAAGGAAAGAAAAACTAAGTTGTGTTCCCGAGTTTCATTTAAGGAAGGAAAATAAAGGAAGTTAGAGTATGGGGTGTTCCCGAGTTCCACTTAAGGAAGGAAAATAAAGGAAAGGAAAGGAAAGTTAGGCTAAATGTTTATGTTTTTCTTTCCTTCCAATTTGGAGAGAAAGTGGAGAGAAAGTAAGGAAAGCTATCTCCCCCTTTCCTTTCTTTTCTTTTCCTCTCTTTCCTTTCCTTTCTTTTCTTTTCTCCTCTTAAGTAAACTCGGGAACAGGGTGGAATTCTCATCAAATTGTTTCAAGGGAAGGACTCGGTTGATCAACAATTACATTATTTATGGACTAAATTATATAAAAGGTCTTTTATATTTTACAAAAATTTCGGATTAGGTCTTTTAACTAAAATAGTTACATCAGACATCATTTATGTTTTATATTTATTTCAGAGAATGTCATTTGTCACTAACGTAGTTAAAATTTCCGTTAAGTCGGAGGTATTTTCGTCATTTTGCAACATCTTGTTTCGATTTTTTTAACGAAGCTTGTGATTTTTTTTCAAAAGGGTTATTTTTGATTTTCAGGTTTTTATTAAAAGATGTTGCAAAATGACAGAAATACCCTTGAGTTAACGGATAATTTTAACCATGTCAGTGACAAAATACCTTCTCTAAAATAAGTATAAAACATAAAGAACATTTTTCATTAGTATAACTATTTTAATTAAAGGACTTAATCCGAAATATATTGGTTATATTCTATGTTTCTTTAGCTTATTTTGTTTATTTTTGTTATTTCATGTTGCTGGATCATTGGAGAGTTGCTGGACTTGAGCTTGGATTGGGCTTGGAGAATTGCTGGACTGGATCAAGTAGTTGGGCTTGGAACAATTTGATGAAAAGCCCTATCCCTACCTGTTCTCAAACCGGTTATGATGAAAATCAATCTGTACTTATGTTATTTCTCTTCAATCGTATTCCTATTTCTTTGGAGAATTATTGTAGACTTGTAGTGGTATAGCGGTAGGCCAGGCCCAGCACATATTGGGCTTTCAAATAGTTCAGTGGAACGAACATGCCATTTTAAACAAAAATGGAAAAACTTATAAGAAAATATAGATGTATATCATATAAGGATACTAGGTATACCTGTGTGAGTTTCGTAGTGAAACTGTCACGTAAACAATGAAGACTCATCCCTGTGAGTTTGGTAAAGGGTATGATGGTGTGAGTTGGTATTATTATATTAAATATTTAAATAAAAATGAATGGATATGATTGGTTGTACAAATAAAAGAATTAAATAAAATCTTTTCACGCCGTTACAATTCTCATGCACCAAAGTCACACAGGAGGGGGCAGTGTTCTGAGTTGGTGTGAGTTTGGTGCCACATAGGACTCACGCCGTGAGAATATATAGTATATCGCATACACTAAACACGATTGTACTAGCTATGCTTTATTATGTTAACTAGCTACGTTTTCCCCCACCTAATATGAGGAAAACTCGTAGACACCTGAATACTACTTGTAGAGGATGATAATCTAAAGATGAGATTGATTTAGGTGCTGTTTGTTTTTGCAGACAAAAACCGTCTGCAGTCTTATTTCATCTGATTTCATGTCTGCAGCTGAAGATGTAGTCTGAAGATCTGTAATCTGAAAATATAAGACTGTTTGTTTTATTAACTTGACTCTGTCTGCAAAAACTGAAAAATATATAACTGTCAAACTTATCTTACTAAATTAAAGTCATTCAACGTTCAAATTATAATATAAATACAGTAATAAAACCAAATATCAATAACATAAAAAACATAAGTAAAATGGTGGTGGTGGTGGTAGTGGTGTGGTGGTGGTGGTGGTGTTGGTGGCGGTAATGGTGGTGGTGGTGGTAATGGTGTGGTGGTAGTGGTGTTGGTGGCGGTGATGGTCGTGGTGGTGGTGGTGTGGTGGTGGTGGTGGTGGTGTGGTGGTGGTGGTGGCGGTGATGGTGGTGGTGGTGGCGGCGATGGTGGTGTGGTGGTGGCGATGGTGGTGTGGTGGTGGTGGTGGTGTGGTGATGGTGGTGGTGGCGGTGATGTGGTGGTGGTGGTGGTGGCGGTGGGGTGGTGGTGGTGTTGGTGGTGGTGGTGTGGTGGTGGTGGTGGTGTTAGTGGTGGTGGTGGTGTGGTGGTGGCGGTGATGGTGGTGGTGGTAGTGGTGTGGTGGTGGTGGCGGTGGTGTTGGTGGTGGGGTGGTGGTGGTGGTGGTGGCGGTGATGGTGGTGGTGATAGTGGTGTGGTGGTGGTGGCGGTGGTGGTGGTGGTGGGGTGGTGGTGGTGGTAGTGGTGGTGGGGTGGTGTGTTAGAATGGAAAGATTGGATTACAGAAGTTTACCGGATTTGTTTGTCATCATCATTTCCCTCTCAACTTAGTCAATGACAGCAAGAATACAACTAATTTACAGCCTTGATCATAGCTGTTATGTTTCCATGTTTAGCTATAAGTTTTCACTATTTATTCTCTGTAATCGGGTCTGTGTAAAGTAAGAAAAACAATCCCAAATCATTCCATTACCTCTGTCTCTGAATATCATAAGAAAACATGGTATCAGAGCATGTTAAGTGATCCTTGGATCATTTCTGCTCATCATCTACCCCATCCAAACTCACAACCAAGCTACCATGTTTGAAATAGACAGCAAGTCGATTGTGAACACCAACGATTTATCCATCCAAATTGTCAATATTCTAAAAAATAGCCTTAACCAAAACCAAAAACAGAATGCGTCTGGGTTGTCTACCACCGGACCAGAAAAATCTGAAGGGGTCGGACTTGTTTCAAGAGGTCAGCAACCGACTGGTGGAATAACGGGCACCGGCGGCAACTCAAAGGCTACCAATAGCGGCAGCGAGCAGCAGAAATCAGAAAACGGCCGGGTTTTTGGTGGCTTAGCGGCGACTTCGAACCCGGTGTCTGCGGCGAAAACCGGTTGTTCTTCCACCATCGGAGCGAGAAGATTACTAGAACAGAAATTGGATCCTTTTATGGTGACGAACACAGAAGAAACATTGGGTAACGAACTTCGATCCTTTTATGATCGATGTAGGAGCTTAGGCGCAGCAGAGCATGGTGGCATGGAGGCGCCGTTTCATATGGGAGAAGAGGTTAGTGAAGAAAGGAACAAATTTGATGGAGATCCGTCAAACCCAAATTCATTTAACCTAAGGTCTCTTCTAAACTTTCATACACCCCCCTCTAGTTCTAAAAATTTTAGAACAACCCCCATAGATGAATCTTATGATTTAAAATGTGGATTTGCCAATATAGTAAAAAATCAAGATAAAAAACAAGAGAAGTCTTGGATACTTGATTGTGGGGCAACCGATACCATGACGTTTGACCCTCTGGATATTACATCGACATCTACACCATGCAGAAACCAGATTCAAACGGCAAATGGAGGGATTATGGTGGTAAAAGGAGGAGGAAGCATTGAGATAACACCAACACTCAAACTTTCAAATTGTCTTTATGTTCCCTCGCTATCACATAAGTTGCTATCTATCAGTCATGTAACAAAAGAATTGAATTGTACTGTCTTAATGCATCCTACTTTTTGTATTTTACAGGATATCAGGACGGGGATGATTATTGGACGTGGCACTGAACGTCAAGGATTGTATTATGTGGACGAAGTGACTCAAGAAGGTACTACGATGCTAGCTCATGGAACCACAAATAGGGAAGCTTGGTTGTGGCACCGACGACTTGGGCACCCATCTATCGGTTATTTACATTTACTATTTCCAAAACTTTTTCCTACCTCGAATAAAGTATTGGATTGTGAAGTATGCGTGATGGCTAAAAGCCATAGACACACTTTTAAACCAAACAACACTAGAGTGGATGCACCATTTTCATTAATTCATTCGGATATTTGGGGACCCGCAGAGGTCATTGGGGGGCAAAACTTTCGTTTCTTCCTATTGTTTGTTGATGACTGCACCCGTATGACATGGATCTATTTTTTAAAACACAAATCCGAAGTAATCGATAAATTCACTATGTTTTATGCGATGATCCAAACACAATTTCAAACTAGTATTCAAACCCTAAGATCCGACAATGGAGGGGAGTTTGTGAATGCCCAAATGAAACAATTTTGTCAGTTGAAGGGCATAATCCACCAAACGTCATGCCCTCACACTCCTGAACAGAATGGCACAGTAGAACGGAAGAATCGTATTCTTCTGGAAATAACTCGTGCGCTTCTAATTGAATCTGAAGCCCCTAAGTTCTTCTGGCCTGAAGCCCTTGCAACTGCCACCTATCTTATAAATAGGTTACCAACCAAAGCCCTTAACCTAAAAACCCCACTACAAACACTATCCGAATACACTAAAGTCCCACCAACCCTTACTCTCCAACCACGAATCTTTGGATGTTCCGTTTTTGTCCACATACCCAAAACCGATAGAACCAAACTTGATCCATGTGCAGAAAAATGTGTGTTTGTAGGGTATGGGATAAATCAAAAAGGGTACCGCTGCTACAGCCCTCGGAAACGTCACATATACACTACCATGAATTGTGATTTTCTTGAAACAGAGTTCTTCTACAAAACCCAACACAGTGGTGAGGGGGAGAGAACGATAAGGGACACACTGAGTTGGCTTAGAAGCATACCATCAGAAGAAGAGATAAGTCACAATGTCCCAAACGAGTCACTAAGTCCACAACAATCCATACCGAGCAGTGCTACAGAACCAACTTCTCCCAATCCGATATCCGAGGTAAGTACTTCTCAAACCCATGAGTCTGATAAAACTAATAAAACTCATGAACTTGTGAATGAAATAGAAATAGATCCAGAGCCACAAGAGGTTCAGACACAAGAAGACGAGCCACAAGAGGTTCAGACACAAGAAGACACTGCTGAAGGATATACCCTACCTCCAAGAGTCAATCGGGGTGTGCCTCCAAAACGATATACCCCTGAACGGCAATCCAGAGGTTCCAAGTTCCCTATCGCTAATCTAGCCACAAGGAACTTAACTAAAGATGCCAAAGCCTTCGAGTCAGCACTATATACCGAAGATATCCCTAGCAATGCTGAACAAGCCTTGAAATCAAAGAAATGGAAAGATGCAATGGAATTAGAAATGAGCGCACTAATGAAGAATAATACATGGGAAAAGTGCATTCTTCCATCAGGAAAGAAACCCGTTGGGTGTCGTTGGGTCTTCTCAATTAAATACAAACCAGACGGAACCATTGAAAGGTATAAAGCACGCCTAGTTGCAAAAGGATACACCCAAACATATGGGATTGACTATTCAGAAACTTTCTCTCCAGTTGCCAAAATCGATACAATCCGGGTTTTGTTGTCAATAGCAGCTAATAAAGACTGGCCACTTCATCAATTCGATGTGACAAATGCCTTTCTACATGGGGAGTTAAAGGAAGAAGTGTACATGGAAGCTCCCCCCGGATTTACAGAAAAATTCAAGACAAAAGAAGTCTGCAAGCTAAAAAAATCTATCTATGGTCTTAAGCAATCCCCTCGGGCATGGTTTGGAAGGTTCACCATATCAATGAAGAAATATGGATTCCGACAAAGCAACTCAGATCACACCCTATTTCTCAAACGAAGAGGCAAACTTATAACGTGCCTAATCATATATGTAGATGATATGATTATCACCGGAAATGATGTTGAAGAGATCACAAAATTAAGGGAGAATTTGTTCTCAGACTTTGAAATGAAGGACTTGGGGAACCTTAAGTACTTCCTTGGCATTGAAGTACTAAGGTCAAAACAAGGTATCTTCATATGCCAAAAGAAGTACGTATTGGATCTTCTAGCAGAAACTGGAATGCTAGACTGCAAACCAGCAGAAACTCCAATGATGATGAATCATAAACTCCACATGATAGAAGGAGCTGAGGCAGCCAATAGAGAAAGATATCAGAAGTTAGTAGGGAAGCTAATATACCTATCACACACGAGGCCAGACATAGCCTATGCCGTAGGGGTTGTTAGCAAGTTTATGCATCATCCACAAGTAACACATATGAATGCAGTGTGGAGGATTATCAGGTACCTCAAAGGGACTAGTGGTCATGGGGTGCTCTTCAAACCAAACCAACACCTAGAAATCCAAGCATATACTGATGCAGACTGGGCAGGAGATAAAGGGAACCGAAGATCAACATCCGGATACTTTACTTTTGTGGGAGGAAATCTTGTTACTTGGAGAAGTAAAAAGCAGAAAGTAGTAGCCCTGTCTAGTGCCGAGGCAGAATTCAGGGGAATTGCACGGGGTCTTGCAGAAGTTCTATGGATAAGGAAACTTCTAACTGAAATTGGGTTTCCCCCTAAACAAACATGCAGGATTATGTGTGACAATGAAGCATCAATTCAAATATCAGAAAACCCTGTCCAACACGATCGCACCAAACATGTGGAGGTTGATCGACACTTCATCAAGGAAAAATTGGAGGCCAAAATTGTTGAGCTTCCCTTCGTTCGATCTGAAGATCAACTTGCAGACATACTAACTAAAGCTGTGAATGGAAGAATCTTTAGTAACTGTCTCGCCAAGTTGAATATCGGAGACCCCACTATTCAACTTGAGGGGGAGTGTTAGAATGGAAAGATTGGATTACAGAAGTTTACCGGATTTGTTTGTCATCATCATTTCCCTCTCAACTTAGTCAATGACAGCAAGAATACAACTAATTTACAGCCTTGATCATAGCTGTTATGTTTCCATGTTTAGCTATAAGTTTTCACTATTTATTCTCTGTAATCGGGTCTGTGTAAAGTAAGAAAAACAATCCCAAATCATTCCATTACCTCTGTCTCTGAATATCATAAGAAAACATGGTGGTGGTGGTAGTGGTGGTGGTGGGGTGGTGGGTCTTTTGTTTTTAAGCTTGTGAGTTATAGTGTGAAGATGAAATAAGCAATGTTTATAAGCTTTTTTTTTAAAGAGGTTTTAAGCTTAAATACGATCTTCATAACAAAAAAAAAACAAACAGTCTTCAAGACATATGTCTGTGCGCCTGCAGACATAACCTCACCTGAAGATGTATTAAGCAAAAACAAACAGCACCTTAATGATTTGAGCATTACAAAAGAGTCAACGTAAAACCCTAATAACAAAGCATATATATAGAACGTTCTCTTTTCTTCTTTTGGATATCTTATTCTTCCTCATCTGTCTTATTCTCATCTGATAGAGATAATCAAACGGGAGTAAGAGAAGAGGAAGAAAGAGAAACCTGATAGGAGGAGGAGGAGTCTCCAATATATAAGCTTAAATATAATAGATAGCAGAAAGTAGAAACCTATGAACTACTAAGCACATTTTCTTCAATGGATATAATAGTTCATGCCGAACATAAAACACAAAAGTTACGATACATAAAAATCAACCACGTCAATCTCACATAAAGATATTTGTTGCAACATCCATCTAGTTGAATAATGTCTATCAGTTACAGGCCGCTATTCATGAACTTGTTTCTACTCCATGCCTATCCATTTGTAACCACAAGTACAATACATCCAAGCTTCAGAGTGTAAAGTTCTATACATTTTCATGTTTACCCATATTTAAGAAATCAAGTATGTTCAACAAAATTATCTTTGTTGATTCTACTAATTTATTAGTTAGATTAGAAATTTAGTTAACCAATCTCATGTAGATAATAAATAAAAAAAATAGAAGAAATTTATCTACTAAATTAAAATTTTCATCTTATAAATAAACGTTAACATAAGAATTTTAAAAAAAATGTCTAGTCATCTAATCAAATGTTTAAAAAACATCATATTCAATCAAGAAAGTTACGTCTTTATTTATTTCATTAATACGTTAAAACATACAATCATCAAGATATGTCTTAAAAAAAACTTCTAAAAAAATATGTAATAAAAGTTTAATGATGTTATTTAATTTGTCTATATAAAAATTAACTACCTAACTAAAACGTATCATTTAATCATAAATTTGAATACAATAACTAATTTAAAACATTTGTTAACTAAAACGTATCATTTAATCATAAATTTGAATACAATAACTAATTTAAAACATTTGTTAAGATGTAACTGAAAAAAAGGATATTAAAAAATGAATATTTAAAGCCAAATTTTAAATATTGAATAAAGAATAGATAATAATGTAAATATTGAATTAAATTAATTAAATATAAACGAATATCTTATAATTTTTTTTTACGAAAAAGAAAACTATTGCCCGCACCTAGGCCTCCCGCCTCGCACGCAAAAATCAACCACACAACCCCCGACACTTTCCAGTCCAGCACTTACACTTAGCTTCAAGTCAACACTGGACTAGGGAAGATTTGAAAATGATAGAGACCAATTCTATCCTTTGGGCCCTCCATGGGCCGGATCAACCCCACGTTCCATTCCCCGGACTCTCTGCAGACTGGGTCAAGCCCATGTTCTATCCTTTGGGCTCTCCGTGGGCCAGGTCAACCCCCCGCTCTATCAGAATAATTGGTGGGGCTCACACCCGCGCTTTTCACTTAATGACAATTCTATAAGAAGGGCCCATAGTTAACAAACCAACGATTTGCATTAGGGGCTCAACCAGTCAGATTTTCCTGGCAATAGGAATATTTTCACCTGAAAGTCGGTTCACACGTCGTGGCTCGCACACGCTAACATCACCCCAAGGTACGCAAACCCTAATGCAAATTCTATAAATAGTGGCTCAAAAGGTATCATTTTTCTTCATGCTACTTTCTGATCTCACTATCTAAACCTCCATGCACACACTCCTCATTCGAGTTACTGACGTCGAAGGGCCGTTACAGGAACCATCCTCTCCCTGTATTGCCCTAACGGTATGTTTAGTGTGCAGGCTTTCGAGTGCAACCCGTTTTCAAGTGATCAGAGATCCAACTCTGACAACGGTGATCCGAAGAGCTTATTAGACTTTTATGTGATTAGTCGGACCTATCATCCTTGATTTCTACATCTTACAAACCAAATTCATTCTCATATTTATAGGTATTGCACCATCATAATGGTTGTGGAGAATTGTGGCATCTCTTCATGAAAGAGTACAACTGATGGCGGTTATAAAACTGCTCAGCAACTTTATCAAAGTTACTATCGATGAACAAAGTTGATGCCAAAGAACAAAATTGACGTTGAAGAACAATGTTGATGCTGAAAAGCAATGTTACTACTGACCATCAAGTTACTACCGGTGATCAACTTTGCTACCGACTATCTGCTTTGATACTAACAACCAACTTTACTATTGATCACTTTACTATTGAAGCATACGTTACTTCTAAAAGACTAAGTTGCTACCAATCATAGCAACTTGTGAATGATCTTTGGTTTCCTTAGAAGATCATTTCCATTCAACCTTTTTTTTCACTTAATTGATTTCGAAACAATTTTTCTCCGATTGTAACCACCGGATTTACTCCTTAAACCCCACCAGGGGTTGACGCCTCTAGAACCCTGCTACCAACATTATTGCCCATAGAACCTGTTTAACTGGAAGAAGTTAGAATCCCGACTTATATCAAGATTTATTCTAACTTCGCATTTGATTTTAAGCGACTCATGTTAAACTAAGTTAACCTCAATAACACTATAATATATGTAAAAAAGGGAATAAAGAAATTAAGAGGGTCTAATTCCATCTCGGATTATATATCAAGGTTTCATTGGTGCTAAAAAATCCATGAGCTTAGATCCGATCCCAATGGAAAGTCTAAACTCTAAAGTATATTGAAGTTTGTATAATGTTGACCAAACACGTTTCTTTTTACCTATATCGCTGTCATGGATACCAAATCCATTACCACTTGATCTTTATTCTCTTCTTTATTTTGGTACATGTACCATGTCATACTATAAGATTTTTTTAATTTGTCATCAAGTTAACAAGCTTCACTGCATGTATAATTATGTCCCTAGTTGCAAAACTTTGGCATGATTTCATGATAAAAATGAACATCAAACATCATGGTCGATCGGAACCCGAACTAGAGGTTCCATAGAGGTATCCAAAGACGAAGTTTTCTTGTAACTTAATATATCAAAGTTCTGGTTCCGCCATGGTTACTTGCTCCACACACTTGTTTTGATTATTTCAAGCAATAGAAGTAAAAGTATTTGTTTGTAGAGTTTGTACCTACTACAATAACTTTCTTGATTCAGTTCAATTTAGTATTGCTAGTTGGCATTTGAATCATTCATGTGTTGCGTGATTTGAATGTTTTGGTCCAATTTAATCACCAAGTGGATGAAATTTGAAATAATGCCTTGTGTTAGGTACTTTCACATGAACATTAGCAGCCATATATATTAAAAAAATAAAAAATAATAAATAAACAAGGTGTACTAGACTTCTGTATGCATAAGGTCCAAAAGTGTTGGGGTGTATTTGATATCTTGATGTTTGATAAGAGTTTGTCTTTTCAAGTGGTGAGAGTTCAAACACTGTCGTAGACAAATAAAAATACCGTTCAGAAAAGGAAAACTTTGTATTTTTAAAAGGGGTTTTTTTACGACTCAAACTTATGAACTTTAGGTCACGTGGCAGTATGACACCAGTGGTCTGCCCCGATAGCAGCCATTATTGTCTCTTTGTTAATTCAAGTCTAGCTTGGAAATTTTCTAATTAATTTGAAGTCTTTTTCATCACCTCAACTGCTCAACATATCATACTTTACAAGGTGGCTTTTGGAACTAATTATTGATTTGGTAACAGTCAGTGAAACATCAAGCACAAAAGAAAAAAAATACACTTTTTTTAGAAGAGAATTAATGTATTTTGGAATCATCAAACCTAGTACCTAACACAATTAAATTAAAATATAGGAAATTTTACAAGTGTAAGGTATTGTTGAATCTTAAGAAGCTAAAATTGACCGTACACAATTAAATTAAAGAGTAAATTACGATTTTGATCCCTGAGCTTTGAAATTAAAAACACTTAAAATTATGAAATTCGAGAAAAAAAAGAAGCGTGTCACGCTCTAGACGTAAGAATTCGGGTCTAAAAGTCAGGCTAATCACACCATTTTCATCTATATTTTACACCCTTAAACTCTGAACGGATAAAAGAGTTATGTTGTTCTAACTCGAGTTCATTTCTAGCCCACTTGTCTATATCCGGTTGGTCCAAATACGAACGCTATAGCTCTTTAAATAAATAAATTAAGTTAGGAGCAGTTGAGCTTTCAAATAAAATCTAATCTTTACCCAAAACTTTACAATGCTGACTTGTAGCCTTGTACAACTCATTTATCAAATATAAACATTAATAAATTTGCAAGGAGCAAGTAGTTGACCTTGAGATGTTTAAAACTACAATCCTTCCATATTTTCAATAAACTTCATCAAATAAATACTCTCTCTATGATCACAACAACCTAAGTAGATATATACAAAACATGTGTTAAAACATGGGAAAAACATTCAAGATTGCATGCTATTCACAGCTTCTTCTTAGTCTGTTGTTAACTGTGGCGGTTAGTGGCAGATTCTTAGACCACAATCCTTCTGGGCTGATCTCAGATGGCGGAGATGATGTGTCGCAAGGATTTGAATCGTCGTTCTTGCATCTTAAAGGGATTGATGATTCTTCAGAAGAACATTGTGAGCAAATGTATGGATTTTTACCATGCTCAGAGAATATTTTGGGCCACTTTTTTCTGATTGTTGTGTATGAGTACTTGTTGTATCATGGAGAATGCTATGTTTCTTCTGGTGGTAAAAGGATTTTCAAGATTCTTGGTCCTGGTATCTTTGGTGCAAGTGCTTTTCAAGTTCTTGGCTTTCTTCCTGAATCCTTAATACTTCTTGGTATGTGCGGTTCTTCGTATAGATTATTGTTATTATTGTTGTTATTGTTGTTATTGCGGATCTAGAATTTATTTTAAGTGAGGCCCAAAGTGGGTTAGATTATTAAGACTCGTAGAGTTATAAAAAAATTATGTAAAATCGTAGCAAAAATTTTCGAACTTGAAGATTTTGAGATACAAACAATGATGATTATAAATTCAAGTTCTCATTATAAAAAGACTAAAGTTGGCCTATTAAAAAATTTCAAGACATTTCCTTAGGCTTGGTAAAAACTAAAAGGGTCTATCCAAAAAATTTCAGTAATACGTCTGTTGTTTATGTTTGGTAATATGTTTGTTTATTTAAATAAAACCGTAGTCATATAAATCTTGTATCTTGTTAAAAACTTAGCTATTTGAAACTTAGATCTTTAAGATATTATTTTGGATTAATTATGGCTATGATCACTATTTTGTAATTTGTGCATTGTATTTGGGATAATTATGTTTTAGTAATTATGTCGAGGGCTTAACTTTATATTAGTTAAGGTATTATGTCTAATGTGTGGGATTAAGAATATTAATTTATAAAAAAATAGTATATGTTCGTTTGTGTTCGAACCGTTCATGCACATGCTCAATTCCTTATGAATGAACACGAACGAGAATTTTCGTTCGGTTAGTGTTCGTGAACAAGTTCAATGCTAAACAAACGAACACGAACAAAACTTCGTTCGGTTTGGTGGCATGGAGTAGGGGTGGGTAAGGGGGGAGCGTCCCGAGCAATTATTTGTCAAACAAACACACCAATTCATGATATTGGGACACAAGGAATGTCCGACCTCAAAAACCACGAGAACATTTTGGGCGCATTGTCTCGCAATGAATGAGAGCAAAACTTCATAGTTACTTGTGGTCGTGTAAGAGTGATTAATCCCAGGATGGGTGGCCTCCTGGGAAGTCTCCACTCAAACAACCAAAAACAAAGTCGTAATTAAGCTCCTTATGAGCAAAGCGGACAATATTGGTTGGCATGAAAGACCAGATGTTACAACCATCTTGTACTAATACGCCGTGTGTCCGATTACAGTTTCTGGACTTTTCAACACTCAAGAGGTAGCTCAAGAATATGTTCTAACTGGAGTTGGGTTACTAGCTGGATCAACAATATTTCTTCTCACTTTATTATGGGGAACTTGTGTGATTATTGGCAGCAAGGATTTTTCCTCAGAATCTGGTTCAAATGCTTCATTAACTCCCACCCAAAGCCCTTACAGAAAGTTCTTCTCATTTCTTACTGGTTAGATTCAATCTTTGTTTACTCTATTATGATTTCATAGTTGTGTTTCTTCATTTTTGTCATTTTTTTTATTTATTTTCACTTGATGATTTCAGGATCAGGTGTGACTACAGACCCAGAAACAAGTTCAACCGCAAGAATCATGCTTCTTTCCCTTATACCGTTTCTGTTTCTTTTGATTCCAAAATTATTTGGAATGACATATACTCCACACGGATATATCTTCATAATTACACTTCCTGTTTCGGTTACATTCTTGCTTGTATACTTCATTTATCAGGTACATATTTATATTTCATGAGTGTGTAACGATTTACGAATTATTCAACTTAATATGGATATACCTTCCTATTGAGTCTATCTTTAATTAACTTTTGTTTTTGTGTTTCTCTAAAGGGTCAATTTGGATTGTGCTTTATGTCAAATGGGTCAAAACCAAATAATTAACTAAAAGGGAAACGGGTCAAATGGGTCGAAGAGACATAGGAGTTGAAAAGTTGAAATAATATATATAAACTTCTAAACTGTTATTAAGTCTATCTTAAATAAAGTTTTGGTTTTGTGTTTTTTTTTACAATGAATTAGTTTGGATTCTGTTTTATCACAAACGGGTCAAAACCAAGTAATCTACTAGGAAACATATCAAATGGGTCCAAGAGACAAAGGGGTTGAAATAATGCATACAAACTCTTAAAACTGTTTCTGTAACTGCAGTTAACTCATTGGTTACATATTTTTTTTTTCAAAAATGGACAAAAAAGTATCTGGTGGTGATCACAACCCTGCATTTGTTTCAACCTGTCCAAAAATGACCCATTTCAACCCGACCCGTCTTAGCCCGATTACCTAACCTGTTTAACAAGTTTCCGTCATGATAATTTTGATTTTTTCTCATGCAGGTGTTTGAGCCTTCTATCCAAAAGAGACGACTATCGTATGTCAAACACGAGCATTTAGTTTTGGACATATTAAAACATATACAGGAGCACACCGCAGAAAAAATACTCACTGAAGACGGTTTAGCAAATCTTCCAGCTATAAAAAGGTCCATTTTTTTCCAATTTATTTTGTCATACGTGCAATCTGCGCTTTTTCTAACAATGGGTATGACATTTCCAAAACCCTTAATCCAAACACACCTAACTAATTATTGGTTTGCAGTTTGTTCACAAAGATTGATCAAGATGGTGATGCATACATATCTTTTCCTGAGCTTAAAGATCTACTTCAAGATATCAAATTCAGGCAACTAACTTGGGACAAACAGCAAACAATTGAACAAGTTATGCAAGAATTTGATGGTGATGGTGACACGAAAGTAACGGTTGATGAATTCACCGATAGATTCACAAAATGGCTTGATGAAACTAAAAGTGCGGTAAATAAACCGTATCGTTCAGTTAGTTCCTGGAAAGATTTATATCAGGTATTTATGTGATAACAAATCATATATAAGCTTTACTGAATGTTTACATGGAAATAGAACGCAAAACTAAGACATTTATAAAAAACATTCATTCATAGATCTTGGTATTTATTGTTAATTCTTTTAAAAGTTTGTAAATAATAAATACGCTCTAGTTTGAAAAAAAAAGGCTTTTAGATTCGGGGTGTCATTGGTAGCAACCTCTCTAACTACCCGGGATTGAAAAAAAGTTATCTATCATCCCCAATCCTATTATGCATTTATGGTTTTTAGCTACAAACAACATTATCAATTAACATTTTCAAAGTATGTATATATTTAATATACTATCATGTTTTTCTTTCTAAAACAACTCATTTGAACCCAAATCCATTTTGGTGAGACCCCTTTTGACCCGAACCCATTCTGCTTGGAACCTGTTTCGTCACGAACCTGGTTGATCCGTTACCCAACCCGACCCATATTACCAGGCCTAATATAGTTCTTATATTTTTAATCTTTAGGTTGTCCAACCTTGGGTTCAAACTAAACAGAAAGAACAGGAAATGATGAAAAAACTCGTATCAGAAATTGCCAGCCATGCTAAAACCTCTTCACTCGGGAACTTTTATGGAGAAGATGGAAAACCGAATGTATCAGCCATAAAGAGGTATATAACTATATAAAGTATAAACTGTAATGTTTGATTGCTAGAAGGAAAAGTCAACATTTGCTCAATGATCTGAAATTTATTCAAAATTTTCAGATTGTTCAACAGCTTAGATGTCAACAACGATAATGTTATATCGCGATCCGAATTAAAAAAACTTATGATGGATTTTGACTTTGGGGAGACATCATGGAATGTGGATGAAGCAACATCTCACATTATGCAAGATCTTGACAAAGATGGAGATCAACAAATTGATCAAGTGGAATTTGTTGATGGATTTAAAGATTTGCTCAATTTATCCAATGATCAGTTGACCCCCACGACTCCTGGGCCTAAGGATATATCTAGGGTGAGCTAGTAATCTCATAGTGAAGTTATTTTTGTGGTCAAAGTTGACCTTTTAAGTCAACTGGCCTAATTTGAAGTTTTTTAAGATGGGCCTCTTATTCTTCTTTTTTGAACCTGAAAAGAGTTGATTTCATTAAAAACAACTAGCAAATAGCTAGCAGATTGTTACAAAAGAAAGAGTTTTGACCTAAAAAAGTAAACATGACATGCAGAAACCTTGGAAGAAGTTTGAAGATGATGACGTGGATCGATCTGTGTGGGCGTGGACACAGGCTATAATCCTATTGGTTGTTGGGATAGCCATGTTGGCACTTCTGGCTGAACCACTCATCCACAGTGTACAAAATGTGTCCAACTCAGCAACCATACCATCTTTTTTTGTATCTTTTATTTTAGTTCCTTTGGCTACTAATGCTAGAGCAGCTGTCTCTGCAATCGAAACAGTAAGTCAACGGAAAGACCGAACCACATCGTTGACTTTTTCCGAGGTTTGTTTAATTTCTCACCTTCTCACTTATCAGTTATCATCCTTAAATTAGTATTATGTGTTGATGGGCGGGTTGTGTAACGGGTTGTGTTGAATCATCCATCTAACACTAGTCGTTTTCAACGTTTTCGAGTTTTATAAATAGTTAATGTGTTAAATATTTTCACAGTCAGGGACGGCTTAACCGTTTTTTGGAGGCCTAAAATTTAACCCATTTGACCACTTTTCTTTTTATTTGAATCTTTTAGTTAACCATTTGACCCGTTAGAATAAAGCATAACATAACTACATAAACCTACATGTTTTCCATTTTTAGTCCTCTTGATTATGGTTTTAAGACGGCCAAAAAGATAAAGAGATTATAAATGATTTACTTGATGAAAAGGTTGATATGTAAAACAGACGAGAGCTACAGATTTTCATCGTAAATAAAGCTTATTTGATTGTGCATAGAACAACTCCTAACATACATGAGATTTCGAGGCCTAAAACGCCTCAAAAGTGTCTCGCTTTTTTTTAAAACCAAGCTCTTGATAGTCTAAGCCTATATATGTGGGACTTTCTATTCATTACTTTTCTATGGTTGATGCAGATATATGATGGGGTGTTCATGAATAATGTTCTAGGATTTTCTGTTCTTGTAGCAGTCGTATATTTTCGAGGATTGGTATGGCATTTCACTGCGGAATTGTTGATTGTGTTCATTGTTTGTGTCATCATGGGCGCAACAGCCGGCTTTAGATCCAAGTTTCCTGTTTGGATATCGATCGCATCTTACCTTCTCTATCCCTTATCTTTGATCTTTGTGTATGTTTTTGCTGATTTTCAATAGGAAAAAAGATAAGTAAAGTATAAATTTTGGTTGCTTGAATGTACAAACATGTAATTATTTATTATTGTATCAAATATATATTTTCGATGGTAGAATATATCTACGTCATATCTTGTTTATAAAAACAGTGAGGAAAACTACATTTTTAATGTTAAACATTAGCCATGTATGTAACACCATGGTACCGCTATGCCAGGACCCTTTGGGCTTTGGTACTAAGCGTTTTACTGAGTAAAATCCCATCATAAATACCTAGGAAGCGCAATTTTCCAATGGGTGTTTACACATGTAACTTTGCAGGGCCAACAACAACAAAAAAAAAATCCTAATGATATAAAGTCAAAACACATATAACATTATGACATGAAATCTGAAGGCATACTCATCTCATTTTCTTAACCAGCCCAGCCCAACAGGTTACCAAGTATGGGTTTTTTACGTTAAATAAAAACATGCGTGTGTTGCTGCGCAGATAAAGATAAACGTTGGGAATCTAGCTTAATAAAATATGTTAATGTAGTCTAAAGTTAGCAGTTGGGAGCCCGTGGTTGAGGTGTTTCAAAGAAGGTTGTTTCTTTGGAAAGCTAACCATCTCTCAATGGGTGGGTAGGCTTGTGCTTGTGAAATCCGTTCTCGATGCCCTCCCAATTTATTACTTTTCGCTATATAGGGACCCGAAAAAAATTATTTCAAAGCTTGAAAGTTTGAGAATGAATTTTCTTTGGGGAGGTTCTCCGGATAAAAACAAAATCCATTGGGTTCGCCGTGAGTTGGTCACCAGATCTATAAAAAATGGTGGTCTTGGGTTGTCCCCTCTTGAAGATTTTAACATTAGTCTTCTTTCGAAATGGATTTGAAGGTACAAAGTTGAACCCTTTAAGCTATGGAGAAAGGTAATCTATGTGATTCATGATAGCAACCGTCGGATTTGTTTCATTCCTTGCAACAAACTCTATAGTGGAAATTGGAAAGGGATTGCGAGTGTGCATGGTGATCTCATTTCAAAAGGGATTAACTTGCGATCCCTTATTAAAATGGCGGGGACGAACTGGGTTTGGGACAGTGACCCTTCTGGTTACTACTCGGCTAGTTCGATGAGAAGGCTTCTGGAAAAACTGTCGAATAGTGGTGAAGAAAAGATTCTGGAGTGGAGCAAGCTTGTACCAAAAAAAGTTAACTTGTTCTCTTGGAAGGCTCTTCGGGGAAGAATCAGCACTTTGGATCAGCTTTCTAAGCGGTGAATCCCATTAGACGATGTGCACTGTCCGCTTTGTAGCGAATTGCCTGAATCAGTCCCCCATCTTTTTATTTCCTGCTATTTTGCTTCGGTGGTTTGGGAAGCTATAGCCCGTTGGTGCAATACTACTCCTATTTATGCCTTTGACATCGTTGACCTTCTAAATGTCCACAAGCAGGTGACGGGAAAGGAAAAAGCAAGGCAAGTTCAAGCAATCATATATGTCACATGTTGGATGATTTGGTGTTAGAGAAATGCGGCGACTTTCAGGAATAGAAGGACATCCATTGCCTTCGCAATCAAAGAGATCAAGTCTTCTTTCTTTGGATTAAACATAGGGGTAGAAATATTAACTTGGAGTGGAAAGATTAGTGTAACTTTATGTTCTAAACTTTGGTTGTTGTTTTTTCGCCCTCTAGCGTCTGCTAGTCGGGTGGTTTTTAATGAAAGTCGCAGTTCAAAAAAAAAAATGTAGTCTAATACATTATGCAACATAAATAAATAACACATACCATGTATAACCAAAGTGTATATTATGCAGCAAAAACACGATAAAAGTTGTACTCTGTATATAGGCTAACGGGAGCCTTTTCAGTTCAAATACATGGTAACGGGTGGAACTTAGAGTTTACATGATTCAAGATTAATGCCTCATATTGTTTCAAATCACAAGTCAATAATCATCAAAATTTGGCCCTTGAATTGCAGTCAAGATCAAAGATATTATTAAACTTCCTGGCCCTTATAACCTTTATTAGTTTCCTATATAACTTTTATGAGCACTCCTAAAAGAATATCGTCAACTGCTTAAGCGTACCGATATCGGTACGGTCCGGTGATGACCCACGATCCAGCAACACATAAGTGGCCCAACTCAACTTAAAGAAGCCCATATGAAGGTTTTAGTTTTGTTTAGTCCCCATGATTGCATAGATCATTTTGCATTGTTTTTAAGCTTTCTTCTTCTCTAATTTTTTCTTGGTAGTTGTGTCGGAGAAGGCGGTGATGTAACTGGTTTAAGTTTTTTTTTTTTGGAACGACATCGATTAGGCGACCTTGGTCTTACGTGTAAACTTACTCTTGCGGGGCTATGTCCAAGGTCGATTACTTGGACCTCCGTGAGAACCAAGACACCCCCTCCTGAAGCTTTCTCCTGGCAGAAACCTCCTCCTGGGACCACATGAGGTAAAACTACCCCCTCTTGGATTAGAACCTGGGTCACATAGTGACCAAAACCCAAAGAGCCAAGGGGTAACACTGGGACAAGTCCTAGTAGTTATAACTGGTTTAAGTAACTGATAGGTTACTCCCAAGATAATTAAAATGCAAGTAAATTAAACTCAATAAACAAAACTCAATTTGAGGCAATTTTCTTTCTTACGTTTTATTTCTTCAAACATAACTTAAATACTTAACATGAACTTAGAGCTAAAGAAAAGGAGATCATGGGGTCATGGAAACATGCATACAAAAAGTAAAAGCAAAACATACCGAAAATAGGAGATCATGGGTCTTCAATACGTAAGCTCCAAGCTTATTCTTCAAATCGGTTGAGCCATTTAAACAGACACTTGGGCTGGCGCTATCGGGCTTTACTATCCACTTGATGATCATGGTTATTGTTGGGCTGGTCCATATCAGTAAAAACGTAAGTGTTGGTGGTCATTCCCATGACACATTATGATCGTTTTCAAACTTGTAATAGAGACTTTCATGGGTACTATTAGAGGTGCAAATCCCAAACCGGTTTGGGCTCTCAACGCGGTTTTTAAACCGGTTCTCAAACCGGTCAAAACCGGTTTTGACCAACCCGGTTTCCAAACCGGTCAAACCGAACCGGTTTCTATCGGTTAGGGGTTTTGTGAAGAAATCGGTTTTCAAACCGGTTTGGCCCAAATCGGTTTGAAACCGGTTTGGCCCAAACCGGTTTGAAACCGGTTTCTTTACATCACTTTTAAGCAACTTTTCTAGCCGTTTCTAGTCTATTTGAGCCTAAAAATTGGTATATATACCCCATTTATGTGTTATAAACATTACTCCACTTCCCAATCTCTAAGAAACTTTTAAATTTACAATAATGTTTAAATACCGGTTAAAATAATTTGTATTTTCTTTCAAATTAGGTAATTTTGCAATCGTTTAGGTGTGAACTTATTCTCTTTTGTAATGTTTTATGTTTTTTTTCCAATAAAAAGTATGTTTTTTTAGTTTTTATAAAGTTTAAAAATATATATATATATATATATATATATACAAAACCGGTTCAAACCGGTTTGAGATCCCAAACCGGTTCGGTTTGAAACCGGTTAGAGAACCGAACCGGTTTGGCCTCAAGCCGGTTTTGACCAAAACCGATTTTGGTCAAAACCGGTTTGAGAACCGAACCGGTTTAGGTTTCAAACCGGTTTTTGCACCTCTAGGTACTATATGACCAATTTGCAACCTGGTCATGATAAAACCTGCTACGGGCATGAAAATACAACTGTGATCGTGCCTCCCGTTGAAATGAATCTTTGTTTTCATAAGACTGGAACACGGAAGGTGCTTTTGTGTGGAGATGATACGATCTTGTTCGAGAGGACTAACCTCCTAAAAGATATAGTTTTTTTTTAGTAGGTCAACACTCTTAAGAAACTAAGAAAATAAGAGAGGAGATTAAAACTTGTTTCTGTTGGTATTGATCTCAAAGTAACTAGTTAAATACGTCAAATGAAATGAAATGTAGAAGAATGCAACCCGTTTAAATACATCAAAGTAACTAGCATTTTTTTTTTTAATACTCCTTCCTATATATACATCACACATATTTCATAAAAATCATCTCACCAACTGAAACTGCTTTAAATTCAAATAATTCGATACGAAAAACCTGACTTTGATTCAATAAACACTCCTAATTTTAATCAAGAATGGTAATGTAGGTTACGTATATTTCTTTTAGCACCTACATATTTTGTATTTGAAGATTATTATTATCTACATATATCATGGTTGACGTCCACACATAAATATATTTTAGAGAAACATCTAAAAGAAAATTCTACACATATTGAAAAGTATCTATATATCTATCACTTTTATCCATACATAATATTACTTTTACCTACATATAGATTTATGACACATGTCAACAATACGTATATGGATATGTCATGTCATAGCTATAGTCCACATTAAACGACCATGTCAGCTGCCACGTTATCAACTACGATACATGACATCCACACAAATCTTTATACTTCTAACCACACATATTAATTAGTTTTAGCCACACATAAATGTGTAGGTATAATGTGGTATACACATATACATAAATGATGTGTGATAATGATCAATACTTACACATAATATGTTTGGTTAAAGACCCAATTTCTTTTAGTGATATCATCTAAAAGGCGAGACATGTGACGAAAAATATCAATATTCAATAGGATTTACAACAATCTTCTTAACCTGAACAAGACCCTGACGTTTCGATGGCCACAATTGTTGGAAAATGTGTGTGAATGAGATGTTTATCTCAAAAGAATTTTTGTTCAA